>CM062804.1:530587274-531269047 GCA_031772625.1 Pinus tabuliformis | reverse complement strand
GTCGCCGTAAGCGAGAACTTGCCATTGATGTATGCAAGCCTCAAGGTATTGGAAGGGTGTTTCTAAGTCAACTTCTTGGATAATGTGTTGATGTCAACAAGAAGCGACTCGTCGCAGGAGGGTCTTGATGTATCCCCCATCAACGACACGAAACGAGTGTAATGATTTTGAAGACAGAATGTGACTAATGACACAATGTTCAGGAATGGCGGTCATGAAAATGAAGGTTTATGAGTATTGCAAAGGATGAAGTTCACTGAGTGACTTCTCTTGAACATGTCAGCGACACTGAATGAATTGGCAACATTGACCCAAAACCAAAGTGATGGATGGTGTGATAGACCATAGGTATGATAACCATCAAGAAGATAACCAAACTCAAATAGTCACAGAGATGAAGCGGAAGTGTCATGTTCAAGAGAGACTTTCTACCATAAAGTGATTTATCCCTTTTTCCATTTTCCCCAGTCATTGCTGACTAGTACCTCTTTATTTTCTAACAAGCTTGAGGAGGATAACATATGCTTGAAGTATAATTCTACCTTCGAGTGAATACATCGCTATGTGATATTTTAACGAGTCTAGTGAAGGTGAAACACGGTCTTGTCATGATGGACAAATTTGTCGCTATTTGATGCTTTAACAAGTTTAACAACAATGAGAACTCGGTCCTTTTCATATTTAGAGAGTTTGAAAAGGGACAAAAAGAAAACTCGACAAGTTCTGTTTCGTAAATTTGTATCTCAAGTCCAAAAAAACGTAAAAAAATACAAGAGAGAACCTATTGACCATGTTCGATCAACGTATTCCTTTTTCATAAGTAATCTATCTCAGTCCAGAAAAGGGTTAAACTTATACTAAGTAGATGTTGTTTCCAATTCTTTTATGAGCTGAAAAGAATAAGCACTTGGCAATATTTTCATATTTTGAGAGTATGAAAAGAGCTGAAAGATGACTCTAGGGGGGTTCCTTTTTCGATGTTTAACTAGAGCTTGAAAAAGAGATAAAAGTATGCTTTGTGGTTAAAAGTACATTTTACGATCATGCATGTCAAATTCACTATGTCAGCTGTAAACCTGCTCAAAGAACCACCAAATGGATTAAACATAGTTGTTTCATTGGTAAAAATAGGTAAAAACTTATAGTTTATGTAGAAATTCTCACTGTAGATCACCTGATAATGAAATATACTAAAGCAAAATACTTGGATCTACTTCTACAAACAAACTTGCAGAATCTTAATCGATTTTGAGCAAGATCAAATAGAACACATATAACAGATGAAGAAGAAATCAATCACACATGAACACAGAAGAATACTCTGGGGAAAGCCTTAGCTAAAAACCCCGATCTCTGTATATACATACAAGTGGAAATATCTCCGGATTACACAAAGCTTTAGCTCACAAGCTATCCAACTCTCAGTACAATCCCTCGCTGCTGCTCATAGACAGAATAGACAACACATGCCTGCCTTCAGTCCTCCAAGCCTTCTATTTCCTTGTGCAGTTTCTCCTGGCTCTTCAAGCTGCCACCTGTGTGTAATTACCTCACACACTACTCAATAACCTCTGAAATAATTTTGAATCCTCAAGGAAAGAATTCCTTATGCATGCATTGACTAACTGAACTCACAATTAGTTCCACAAACTGTTAGAACTAATCTATCTGGACTTAACTCAGTTAACTGAGTTAACTAATTACAACTCAAAGTACAACTCATCCTAATCACTTTAATTAAGGGATAACTTCCTCAATCAAAGGGATAATTATTGCATGTCTTCACATAGACTTCATGTTTGATTTTCTCTAACTAATTAACTCAAGATGAATTAATTAATTATTTTACAAACAACTGCTGAGCTCAAATTCGAATTTTAATTCACAGTTTTAATTTAGAGACTAATTAAAATTGGAATCTATCCCGAAATGCTATCTATAGGAATGCTATTTTTAACATTTCTTGTTGCTATTTTCAACACTCCCTCTCAACAAGAAAGGGATTATTTGTCACCCCAATCCTGTCTTTGTGGAACTCGAATTTGCATTTTGACAATGCCTTAGTCAAAATGTCTACATCTTGCTCCTCGGTCGAAACATACTGCAACAACATGATCCTCTTCACCACACAGTCTCGAAGATGATGATACCAGATATCGATGTGCTTGGACCTGTCATGAAATACTGGATTCTCAGAGAGTTTGATACAACTCTGATTATCACAATAGATCACAGTTGGATCCATCCTCTGATCAAACATCCAACTAGAATTTTCCGCATCCAAATGGCCTCACATGCTGCCTGGCTTGCAGCCATGTATTCAGCCTCTGCTGAGCTAAGTGCAACTGACCTCTATTTCTTGTTGTACCAAGAAACTGCAGCTGAACCAAGGTTGAAAATTCCTCCTGAAGTGCTCTTCCGATCTGATGGACTCCCTACCCAATCTGCATCTATGAAGCCCTGAAGCTTCACTCCCTCTGTCCGTCTGTACCATAATCCATACTGATATGTGCCTCTGAGGTATCTCAATATATGCTTAGCTGCCTTCGAAAACAGCTTGGTAGGTTGAACCATAGCTTGACTCAGCTAGTTCACCGCAAAGCACAAATCTGGTCGTGTGTTCACTAAATACATCAATGAACCCACAATATGCCGATACACAATAGCAGCTACTACCTCACCTGAAGTAGCATCCTCCTTCCTCTAGTTACTTGCTAGAGGAGTTTGCATTGGCTTGCACTTCTCCATGTGGAATCTCCTGAGCATCTCATTGGCATACTTGCCTTGAGACACAAACACTTCCCCATCCTTCTGCCACACTTCCAAGCCTAGAAAGTAGTGCATGAGATCCATGTCTTTCATCTCGAACTCTTTTGCAAGGTCCTCCTTGCAAGACATGATCAACTGATCATCACCTGTCAATATCAGATCATCAACATAAAGAAAAATGATCAACTACTTACCTTCCACCATGATGTGGTATAAGTTCGCATCTGCTTCACTCTTTGTAAAGCCCAACCCGGTGAAGTAGTTGTCGATCCTGGTGTACCAAGCACGAGCTGCTTGCTTCAGCCCGTACAAATATCTCTTGAGTTGGTACACATGCAACTCATGATCGAAGGTCTCAAATCCTTCTGGCTACTCTATGTACACCTCTTCCTCAATCTTGCCATTGAGGAATGCAGTCTTCACATCCATCTGATGGATCTTCCAACCCATCTGTGTTGATAGTGCCAACATCGATCTGATAGATGAGTACCTTGCTACAGGAGCAAAAGTCTCATCATAGTCGATCCCCTCGACCTATGAGAAACCATGGGCAACAAACCTTTCCTTATGTTTCTCCACACTACCATTAGTTGCTTCTTTTTACCTTGTAAAACCAACGGGAACTCACCACTGACTTGTTCACTGGTCTTGGAACAACATCCCAAACACTGTTCCGAACTATGGAGTCATACTCCTCCACCATAGCATCTACCCACACTGATGCTGCATTGCTTCCTCGGAGGAAGATGGTTCGGTCTCTATACATTCCCCAACAAGGGCCATGTAACCAGTGTACCGCTCAGGTGACCTCCTCTGTCTGCGCTGAGAAGATGGCTCTCCCACATTCTCTCACATCCATCAACAATCTATCAGCATCCCTTAAGCGTTTTCGCCCATCTCTGGAAGACTCTGCATGGGTGTATGTCTCCAATCCTCGATCCTCTGCATGAGTCTGCTCCACATCAGTCTGAGGCTCCTCCTCCTTAGGAACCAAAAGTTCCTCCTTTGCATGCAACTTGAGCTTCCTCTCAAGGGAAACTCATATGGCCTTCTTCTCACCGAACTTTAGATCTTTGTGTACCACTGTCCTCTGACTGGTAGGCAAGAACACCCGATAGTTGTGGGGTGTATCAGTGTACCCCACAAGTATCCCCAACTCTGTTATTGGCTCTAGCTTCTTCCAGGCATCTTTAGTCACATGGAAAAATACCGATGAGCAAAAGATCCTGAAGTGACTCGCATCTGGTCTCTTCCCGGAGAAAGCCTCCTCTGATGTCTTCATCCCCAGTATGTGATGCAGGCTTCTATTCTGCAAGTATACTAATGTATTGCATGCCTCAGCCCACAAATGAAGTGGTAGGCCTTAGTCGTGCAGCATTGCCCGAGCTACTCCCACAATTGTTCTGTTCTTCCTTTCGGCCACCCCATTTTGCTGTGGGTTAAGGGGTGCCGTCAACTCCCGTTTAATTCCTTGTGCTGCACATAAGTCCTTAAACTCTTGAGAGACATACTCTCCACCATTGTTGCTTCGCAAGGCCCTTATCTTCTTTCCTGATTCTTTCTCAACCAAGGCTTTAAACTCACAAAACCTTGAGAAGGTTTGATCCTTCTTCTGCATGAAATAGATCCAGCATCTACGAGAAAAATCATCAACGAAAATAACATAGTACCTCTGTTTAGCGGCGAAGGCTGTCGAGAATGGTCCACACACATCTGTATGAACTCGCTCCAAGATTGCTCCAGATTGATTTTCTCGATCCTGAAAGGGAGATTTTTCATACTTACCCAGGGTACAACCTTTGCATGTATCCACTTGCTCAAGTTTACCCTTGGGAAGTCCGGTAGAAATCTGTTGCATGATCTTCAAGGCCCCATGGTGCAAGTGGCCCAATCTTCTATGCCATAGCTCGCCAATATCTTGGCTTTACACCAATTTTGCTTTGGAACTCAATGCAGCACAGTCATCTACCTCCAGCTTGCAGAGATTCTTTACTCGAATCCCAATCTTCTTGGTCTGTCCCATGGCAATGTGTCTCAGGAATGCCTTTCCTTTAATGAAGACTACATCATAGCCTTTGTCTTCCAACATTGCGATGGATACTAGGCTCTTCTTCAGTCCAGACACATACTTTACATCAGTCATGGTGAGAGGAGCTCCATGCTCCCTCTGAAACACAACCGTGCCTTCACCTGAAACACAATACTTTCCATCATTGCCCATCTCTATGCGCATCTAGAGGTCCTTCTCCTCCAAGGTACTTAATAAACTCTTGTCGCCGGTCATGTGGAATGAGGCTCCACTGTCCAGGTACCAAACACAACCCACCATCAACGAAACCATGTATGCGATGAGGGTGAAATCCAATTCGAACTGTGAGGCCAGTGCCTCAACATATGATCCTTTCGAGGGTCCCTTCTTGGATTTCTTCTATGGACAATTTGTTGCATAATGGCCCACCTCATGAAAATTAAAGCATCACACTTTAGATTTGTCAATCTTCTTCCCACCATGGGAAGAACTCGATTTGGAATGGGAAGCCTTCCCTTTCCCTTTCCTTGCCTTACTCGCTAAGGCTAAATTTTATTCATCATCATGCTTTGATGAAGAACCATCTCTAGTGCTTCTTCTGATCTCCTCCTGCATCATATCTGACCACAGTCGTTCCCAATCTGGAAATTTCTCTCTTCCATTCATTGAGTCTTGGTAGCTATGCCAGCTCTTAGGAAGACCAAGAAGAGCAAGACTCACCATGTCATCATCGGCTGTCGTGATTCCTACACTTCCAAGCTCATCCCTGAAGGTGGTGAGCTTGTTCAGATATGTAGAGATCGTGTCGCCCTTTTCACACTTGATTTTCTGAAGCTTGTCTTTCAGCACCAGCTTCCTTTGATCGCTGTTGTTCTGATATAGATCCTTCAATGTCTTCTACATTGAAAACATTGTCTCCTTCCCATGGATACTCGAGACAATATGGTCTCAAACTCCCTCCAAAAGAATCCTCCTCGCTCTAGCCACACATTTCTTCAATTCCACCAATTCTTGGGCATTAGCTGTTGTTGGCTTGGGGACTTCTTGATCAATGAAGTCCTTCAAATCGTTGTCCTCTAATACCACTTCCATGCGATCCTTCAAAGCTATATAATTCGAGCTGCCATCTAGGGCATACTCGAGTCTCAAACCGTTGAACGCCATTGGTGAACTTTGAGATGTGATAAGAATTCGATTTCTATAATCAAGAACTTCAACCTTCGAACTTCTCTCTTCTTTGTATATTGTTCTCCGCTTTGATCACCTTTGCTTCAATACCATGTAGACATTCTCATTGTAGATCACCTGATAATGCAATATACTAAAGCAAAATACTTGATCTACTTCTATAAACAAACTTGCAGAAGCTTAATCGATTTTGAGCAAGATCAAATAGAACACACATAACAGATGAAGAAGAAATCAATCACACATGAACACAGAATAATACTCTGGGGAAAACCTCAGCTAAAAACCCTGAACTCTGTATATACATACAAGTGGAAGTATCTTTGGATTACCCAAAGCTTTAGCTCACAAGCTATCCAACTCTCAGTCCAATCCCTCATTGCTACTCATAGACAGAATAGACAACACATATGCCTACCTTCAGTCCTCCAAGCCTCCTATTTCCTTGCGCAGTTTCTCCTGGGTCCTCAAGTTGCCACCTGTGTGTAATTACCTCACACACAACTCACTAACCTCTGAAATAAGTGTACAATCCTCAAGGAAAGAATTTATTCTGCATGTAAGAGATATCCTCATGGGAATATTCCTCCAACTGATAGTACATTGTCCCATCCTTTGACCTCAACTGGGTCTCTGTCTAAACTGACATGCATGAGTTACTTATGAGAGAATATTCAATTATCTAAAGTACACTAGTTACATGCATGCATGCATTGACTAACTGAACTCACAATCAGTTCCACAAACTGTTGGAACTAATCTAACTAGACTTAACTCAGTTAACTGAGCTAACTAATTACAACTCATCCTAATCTCCTTAATTAAGGAATAAATTCCTCGATCAAAGGGATAACTATTGCATGTATTCACATAGACTTCATGTTTGATTTTCTCTAACTAATTAACTAAATATGAATTAATTAATTATTTTACAAACAACTGTTGAGCTCAAATTCGAATTTTAATTCACAATTTTAATTTAGGGACTAATTAAAATTGGAATCTATCCTGAAATGCTATCTATAAGAATGTTATTTTTAGAATTTCTATTTTTAGCATTTCTTGTTGCTATTTTCAACATTTTATTCATTTAATGAACATGAAATAACCATAAAACAAGAATTTACCAAGTCATTTTACCATTTGACATTTACCATTCAGTTTTGTGCTCTAAACCAGTTTTTTACCTTAAACTTCAGCAACTGATTGTGGGAGATTTTGTGGATCATTTTTCATGCCGTCGGGACCAGATAGGAGATCTACCTCTTCTCTTTCATTTAGGGTCATTATTTTTCAATTTCAGGCAAAAATTTTATGGTTTTGGGGTCCCTAGGGTAAATATATCACACCCTAGGATCAACACACCCTTATGCATCGAAAACTGCGCTGTAGAGCAGTCAAACAGAAGGGAAATTTCTCTGCATTGTATTGTATAATGATTAGGGGTGATTTGGGTGCAATTTAGAAATTTGATTCATCATTTCTACCCAGAATCTCTTTAGTTTTTTGCATGAAATGGATCCTAACTAATCCTATTACGTGATTTCAGACTTTGATCAGATCAGAATGGCTATCACATGGCATGAAAGAGAACATGAAGAACAAGATATGGTTGCCCTAAATTATCCTGGTACTGTTGAGGCCCTCAGAGATTGTGGGTTACTCAAATATTTCAGGTTATCCGAGATGAGGCAACAGTTAGAACTATTTCAGTTCTTAGTTCATTCATGGGATCCAGGGGAACAGGTTTTTCACATAGGGGACAAGGTGCTCCCTATATTGATTAATGATATTTAATTTCTCAAGGGATTGTTGAGATGCGGTGCCCCCATTTCTCTTTCAGGTTCTGCCCATGGGGATGAATCAGTGAGGGACTACATTCGACAATTATGTCGACCAGGTACATAGCCTAGCAAAGATGGAAAGATAAACATCAAGGATTTTGTGATATGCCCTTGCAAACAATCCTCTTTACTATCGCAAATTTGGTGGGTAACATGACACTTCATGTTGCGAATAGATCATACATGCAGTATGCGCTCGAGTGTCTCAAGCCAACTATGTTCAACTGGTGTGAGGCAGTACTCTCTTTGATGAAAGAGCAACTGACTAAAGTAAAAAGCGGTAAGATGAAAAATTTCAGCTATGGATCGATCTTGATTACTTTTACTTTGGAGAGAATTCCATTGATGCAACCTCAATATGTGACATTGAGTTTAGCTAGTCCTAGAGATCCACAGATGCAGAGATGGGTAGAGTTGATGGCTAGACATGCTGGTTAGTCATCAATCTCATTTTCTACCGCATTCTTCAGTTGGCTCTATCGACAACATATTGTCATAAAGGAGCATCCATATGCAAGGATGGATTTCCGTAGAGATCCAGATTTGATATTACTAGTGGGTGCTCAATGGGGTGCTATAGGTAAATTTTTTTGACCATGTATTTTTTATTTTTTTAGTGTTTACATGTTTTTGTGTTTTTCGATGTTTCCAAGACTAAACTAAAAATGTTCTCATGTATATAAATGTTGGCACTATTCGAACAATGGGTCATCAACAGGAGGCGGGTGAACCAGCGGGGAGAAATGTCGGAAGAGCAGTTCTCTAGGATTTAGATCTAATCGAGACACTGACAGAATTGCAACATCATATAGAGGGGTTAACCCTTGGTATACCAGATGTTCGGATCAAGGAGTTACCAATGAGACTACAGCGCCATACTATTGGTATACCTAGCCATTGGGTGAGGCTATTGCGCATGATAGCTTAGGCAATGACCTATTATCATGAGCATCATTAGATCTACTTAGGATGATTTATTGTATGCATTTTGAGGTTTTGAGGTCAAATGACCAACATGTCTTGGACACAAATTTTTGTAAAAGCTTTGGACAACTATTTATTTTACTTTTAGTGTTTTTGTATGGTTATGTGTAATCCTATTCAACTGTTGATGTGAATTGAAAATTTACTCTTTACATATGTCGTAAATGTCTATTTAACACGTAATTTGCTAAAGAATCAGTCAATGTGTTAAAGTTTCTAGAAATGTTTTGATATTGAATGTAATCAAAATGTCTTTCCAAGAGACGAACTCTAAGGAATATACAATGAATAGTTAGATTTCTAACGGTATAAACATTCGCAAGTTGTAGTACGACAAGTTGTGAATCTAGCCTAATGATGATTCAGCGAATGCCAAGTGAAATGGAATCAGAGAGGAGTTCGATCAATGTGCTATACTCAGTGATATTATTCATAGAACAACTGATACAAATCCCTTGAAAACTCACTAACTCGCCACTTGGAGCAAATATGGCCCATGTTGCAGAGGATAGGTTCTGCGTACTACAACTAGCACCATCGACATAACCAACAAATGGTTCCAAATATTCCGACATCTGCAACAAATGCAAAGTGGATTACTAACCACATAAAAACTCTAAAAGTCACACTGTGACACACACACACAATCAAAGCATATATACAGTGTTTTTACTATGCACAATCAAGCATAGTAACGTTTAAGATACAACCCATTTTGGGGCTGCGACAATGGAATTCCATCATAATCAACCAACTCGTAAGCGCCTTTTGCCAAAACACGCTTGACAATGTAGGGGCCCATCCATAGTGGTTCAAATTTTCATGTTCCTAATTTATCAGCTTCCTAATCATAAAGCAAGACTAGGTCTCCTTCTGAGAATATGCAAGGCTTGACATTGCGGTCATATTGCGCCTTAATTCGTTTCTTATGTGCTTCGTTGGCCAATGCAGCTTCACAACGTGTTTCATCTAGATGGATGAGTTCTAAGAAACATGCTTCCTCATCAGAAGTGTCAAGTAACAAGTCAATTGTGAGTTTTAGTGATGAAATCTCACATTGTATTGGCAAGATTTCCTCAAGACCATACACCAATTGGAAAGGTGTGAATCTAGTTGTGTTTCTTACCGAGGTTCGGTAAGCCCACAAAGTTGAGTACAAGATCAAATGCCAGTTTCGTTTGTGAACTCCTATCATTCGTTGAAGAATTCGCTTAAGGAATTTGTTGATGGCTTCAACTTGTCCATTAGCCTATGGATAATAAGGAGTAGAACTATCATGTGAGAGTCCTAACTTGGCAATTAATTCAGTCATCATGTGATTGCGAAAATGTGAACCATGATCTGTAACTACAGCTTGTGGTACACCAAACCGTGCAACCACATGGTTGAAGAAAAAAATTGCAGTTGTCTCACCACTATTGTTTAATGTAGGCATCGCCTTAGCCCATTTCATAAAATAGTCAACGACGACAATAATATACCCATGCCCCCCGACTGAGTGAGGGTTACATGTCATGAAATCAATGCCCCATTTTGCAAATGGTCCAACAACGACGATAGGATGCAATGGTGTAGGTGGTAATCAAGTTTTACGGTCAAAAATATGGCATGCATGACAACTTCTGACAACAGTAATGTAATCGTTAAATATGGTAGGCCAAAAGTAACCAGCACGGAGAATTTTCTGTGCGGTAGCATAACCAGATAAATGTTCACCACAAGCACTAGAATGGAAATCATTTAGAACTTTCTCGGCTTCCTCATGTGTGAGGCACCTACGAAAAATCGTATCGATACCGCGACAGTAAAGGGTGTCGCTAATGATCAGATAATCTTTGGCTTGATATCAAATACGTCACTGTTGTAAGCGAGAGGTATCGGACCGAAAGCTTGGGTTTGGAGATAGATCAGTATATCTCCATACCAAGGGTCATATGATGAGATCATAAATAGAGACTCATCCGAAATTGATGGTTCCGTTGTTGAGTCGATGGCGGTAGAGGGAAGGTTGCAAAGAAGCTCGGCAAAAACTAAAGATTTCTTTGACTTGGATTTGATGAATTCCAAATCAAATTCCTGCAAAATGACGATCCATTTTGAATATTTCCCCCCAGCAATTGACGTGACAAGATGTATGTCATAGGGTTGCAATCTGAAATGACAGTGGTCTTTTGGAGCAAGATATAATGGTGAAATCTCTGTACAACTTGAACAGAAGCCAAAGATAGCTTCTCCATGTAAGAATAATTAACATCTGTATCATTGAGATTACGACTCAAATAATAGATCGAATGTTCAGTCCCATCTTCTTCTTGGACTAAAACCATAGCAATGGTTGTATCTGCAGCAATGAGATACAGGAAATAGTCGTTTTGATAATTAGGGGAATACATTAATGATGCTTGGATCAGGGTATCTTTGAGAGCATCAAAGGAAGCTTGTGCAACCTGGTCCTAATGGAAGGGAATTCCCTTTTTCAAAAGACGAGTAAATCCCTTAGCCATTTTGGCATAGTTGGGAATGAATCTCCTTATAAAGTTAGCCTTCCCTTGGAGTCTCTATAATTGAAGTAAATTGGAAGGTGGAGGCAAATCAAGAATTGCCTTAACCTTCAAGGGGTCGAGTCGAATTCCTTCTTTGGACACTACGTGATCCAGGTGGCTCCAGAGATAGGCAGAAGTCCCAGAAAACTTAGAGAGGGCTCAAAAATCAAAGTGTTTAGATTGTGCTTGAACTAGGTTCATGTTGAAGATCTCGTCGTCGTGATCGCAGTGGTGTGAACGTTTCGTCAAATCGAGTTTGTATGCGAAAGATAGAGCTCTTCAAAGTTTAACATGACAAGGGGGTCCACAGTGTACCACATGGCATCCCATTTAGTAGGTGAGACCCACTAAATTTATGTGGCGAATTAATGACCACTAAACCACCAACCCATTATGCACTTCCTAACCCTACACAAAAAGACAAATTTTTATTATTATTCAAATATCATATAAAAACCAAAAATCATTTAAAACAAAACAAAGTTGGTTATTATATAATATGGTTATAATAAATAACCATAATCTAAATAAACCACAAAAAATCAAAACCAACCTATTGATTCTGGTTGGAAAATTATTATAAAGTGATAATGTACGTAGGTTGAAGCCATATTAAATGGCATGTGGTCAAAAAGTTTCATGTGAAAACAAACATTACAACCAACCCCCAAATTTAATATACTCAACCACCAACGCGCCCCAAAGTTAAAACAATGTAACCGTTGTAAAATAAATAACGAGCCAAACTTGGAGGGGTCGGGAATTGATCCCCCAACCACCTCGCCTCTACCATTCTGCTTTAACCAACAGGGCAACGACCATCCTTGTTACCTTCGCTCAGAAATTTTTATATACAAATTCGTTTTTATTTGCACGGGCAGAGTACGTGCATGGAGTGGAATGGAACCATGTTATGTAGAGCGAAACAGGGGCCAAGGACGCGGCACAGAAATCAAGGCATGAATTTTTAATTAATTTTTGCAGATGGAACCATGAGCTTGGAAAAAGCGCAGGCGGAACCATGATTGAGTCAAATTCTCATGAGTGTGAAATTTTCCCAGTGTCCAAATTGGACAAATTTTATGTCGATCTTACACCTCTCAGTGACACAAATCTGATGACATTTTTAGAATTTTGATATGAGCAGCAGATCTTCAGACGACCCGGAGGAGGGAATCTCTGAGGAATCTAAGGGGAATCTAAAAGATTCCTTAAGCCCTAGATTTTCATTTTCTTGGAATTTAGAAATTTGACAATTGATTTTGCACTATTCGACACCACAAATTTGATGGTGCATTCAGATTTTCCATTTGATCATTTCATTTTTCGGTCACTTTTCAAAGTGGAGTGCAAGTGTCAGCATTCAATGTGCGAGCAATCATTTCCATGAGATTCGACACCGTGAGATGGATGGTATGGAAAGCTTCAACAATTTGACATCCTTTTCTTCAGATGGCCCCAAGATGTAAGGTATATGCAATATGTTCATGTACTTCTTTTTGCTATGAAGTGCATTGTGCTGCATAGATCCCTATTTGATGTTTGATGTGGGATCTTGTTTTCTTACTTGTTTCATGATTCCTGCTTGATGTGATGCGGAATCATATATGGGATGTACTTGTTTTCATGATTCATCATGTTTTGTTTGAGATCCCTTTGTGGTTCTGTTGATGGGATACTCTTGGGTCACCATGTATGTTTGCATTGAGATCCCTTTTATGCCATGTTGGCGGGATGCTCATTATCATCATGCATGAGTTTAGGTCATACTGATAGGAGTCCTTTTTGAATGAGAGTTCCTGTAGCGAAACATCTCTTGGAGCCACTTCTGTGTGAGGGCATTTTTCTTGTATGATAGTGATGTCACCACCTATGTATATCATCACTATTAATAGCACTTAATGCAGCGGCCTATACCATCTTGACACTGGGGCCCAGAGACGTAGTCCCCCCTAGACGAACTCTGTTATCAATGTCTTGTTATTTTATGTTGCTGATTTTTGTCATGTTCCTTTTTTGTTACAACATGCATATATGTTCACTTATGCTATTTCAAATGAAATTCTAACATCACGAAAGTAAAAGATCTTGGTTAAATCTGGGAGTTGAGTCAACTCGGATCACTACGAAACCAAGCAAATGACCAGAACCAACACAAAACACACATTTATGTGGATTGAGTCGAATTTTCTAGTGTTGGCACCGTAAAAATATGGCTCTCAAATGTTGTAGGTGATCAGCCCGTTTCTGTGAATGAGTAGGTAAGTCATCTAGATAGGGTTTAATGATGTGTTTGATGTTGTGGAAGGCATAATTCATTGCCCTCTGAAAAGTTTCCCTAGCATTCTTCAAACCAAAAGGGAGTTTCCTATATGCGAATGTGCCCCAGGGACAAATAAAGGAAGTTTTAGATTGGTCTTCTGGGTGGATATTGATCTGATTATAACCAGAAAAGCCATCCATAAATGAAAATATTTCACATCCGGCACATTTATCAATTATTTGGACGATAAATGGAGTGGGATAGTTGTCTTTTGGACAAGCATGATTAAAATCCCTATAATCAACACACACTCATATTGTTCCTTGTTTCTTCATGACAGGAACAATATTGGAAACCCAATCGGTAAGAGGAACAAGGTATATGAAACCAACATGCAAAAGTTTTTCAACTTCTGCTTTTATGGCGACAACCTTCTTCGGATGAACAAGACGGAGGCATTGTTGTATCGGCTTGACATCAGGATACATTTTAATCTCGTGTTCAACTACACTAGAATCAATACCTGGAATTTCCTCATTGACCAAGAAAATATATCATGGAATTCACAAAAAAGAGCACAATAGGTTTCAAGTTTCGATGGAGAACAAAATTTTCCAACATGGATGTTTTCTACAATTCCAGTTTTGGTCAAAATATCGATAGAAATGGTTTCTTAGATATTCGATAAGTTTCGTTCAGAATCGACTATGTCTATAAATACAGAATTCGAAAGGAAATCAACGATTGAAGGGTGATTTATTTCATTTGGAATATCTTCTATTTGATTTGGAAGATGGGATCGATGATAATAATGTGCCGATGGTTCTTCTTTTGTCATCATTGATTGGATGATTGCTTCATCAGTAGAAAATGTACGTGAAAAAGGATTAGAGGAAGTACCATATTCTAACGAACGATCAACCCATACAATCGGTGATGATGGATTTTGATTTGTTGCGCAAGCCAAAAAGATTGATTGCTATGCGAGCTCAATTGGGCTTAGTGGCATGGTTTCATTATGCATATCAACTTTAGAATTATTGGAAATCTTCCATGAGTCAGATGAAGTGGAAGATATCATGTTACAGGTCTCAACTTTTGCAAATTCCGCCATTTGTGATGGTGACGGTAGTGAAAAGGTGCCCATTAGGGAAGAATCTTTGGAGAGAACTACTCTAATGTTCTGAAGAGATAGTGGAGGTCCGTGAACTAACAAAACACTTCCTGTTGCCTGTGAACTAGAGGCAAAGAAGGCAAGCTGATCAATTACTATGATTCTGCCTTTATGAGGGAAAGTGATTATATGAAAGTATGTCAAAAACACAACATCCATAGCGTAAACCCACGGTCTTCCTAGTAAAATATTGTAGTTAAGGGGTCTGTCAACAGCCTCGACTTGAACATTTACAGTTTTCCCCCCTAGTTCTATCTGTTGGTTACTTAAAATTCCACAAGGTGTATAAGTGCGACCATCAAAGGATTTTAACGTCGTAGGTGATCGTGACAAAGGTGGTGAGCCAAGTGTTTTCTAGCAATTCATTAACATGATACAAGTAGATGCACCTTCGTCAATAATGGTTTGGTGAATGAGGTGATTCAAAGCATTTACTTGGATCAAGAATGCTAACTGTGCTGGTAATTATGGCATATAACTTGCATGGTTAAAAACTACGAGATTGGAATCAGTTGAATCAATTCCATCAATTGCTGACAATAAAGCATGCTTTTGGAGCACCTCAAGCGTCGACATAACATAAGGTGACTCAGCCAAATCTTCTACTATGTTATAATTTTGTGCTGCTTGAGCTCGAGGGTTGAATGTAGATTTATGAACAACTTCCTTTGGCGGTTTTATTGTTAACTCTGGTGCAATGGGAGGTGGAATGGAGTCAGACAAAGTCGAAGTCGATGTATTGGGTTGATTTGTAGCCTGGTTATTCGACAACAACAGTGTATTACCGTAATATTTCCTTTCTGTAGTCACTAAAACATCAATCTTAGGCTTAGTGGCGGATAGCATAAGCACTTGTGAAGTGGAAGCATGATTTGTAGCAGCCAAATGAGTCTCTAGGTTTGGAAGAGGGTCTACCAACACAACGGATGTACTAGAAGTCTTAAGAAGTTTTGAGACTTCAGAGCAGTGAGGACAGTCTCGCGTAAAGTGCTCCTCATTACAAATTAAACATGGGTAACAAAGTTTCCTACCTAGAGAAGTGGAATCATATGATTTCTCTTAAGGGGGAGAATTTTGTTTCTTTTTGGTTTTCCCCTTTTTCTTGCTTCCAAGTTGCTTTTCATTTTTACCTTTGTCATATGACACGAAATTTATTTCGAAAGCAAGTGTATTATCAGGTGTATTAGAGGTTTGATTTGAAATAGAAAGTGTTTGACTAGATGGTCTACTTGCTGTTTGAGTGCTTGAAGAACCTATCACACTATCACCGACATGAGAGTCCTTACTGGATGGACGTGGTGGAACAGTAAAAGTTGGTCTAGGTGCATTTGTAATCTTATCATAGAACGTGCCAGACTAGGCGTAAATCAAGTCTAAGTATTGGGCACGAGCAATTACTTGCTCTTCAGTAACAACTCCTCCTTTAGCCACATCCTTGGTGATAGATAGAAACAAGGATTTAATAAACCATTTAGCTAAAAGCTGATCAAGAACAAAATTTTTGACCATTCGACGACGACGATGCCACTTGTGAATATGATCAGAAATGTGAGTAACAATGGTCTGTTTAAATTTGGTCAACAATTCCGTTCCAGTTTCATATCTGATGGGCAGCTAGAAATGGGTTAAAAATGTAGTGACTAAGGCTATGAAGTTATAAAATGAAGCTCGCGGTAATTCAATATACCACTTTGTAGTCGGACCAGCGAGCATTCACTGGAAAAGACGTAGTCTTACTGAATCATCATTTAGGGAGTTGGATGAACACAATAAATGAAAAGTCATAACTTGATTGGACGGTTCTTCTCCAGGGTTTCCATTGAACTTAGGAATATCATAAGGCAATTTGTGTGGAATCAGTGGCCACCAAGTTGAATAAAGAATGGGATCATTGGTAAGCCGATTTAAATCCTGTAATTTAAGTGTTGCGACAAAAGGCAATTGTCAGTTTAGGTTGGGTTGAGCATAACCAGGGTAAGATGGAATTGCCTGGGCAATAGGCCTTTGCATACCAGCATAGGGAATCTATTGCTGGTAACCTTGATAGGGGTAGGTCTGTTGAGAATATTCAGTATAAGGTTGTTGTTGGGAACCAGGATAAATTTTTTGTTGACCAAAACCAACATAGGCTTGTTGACTAGAACCTGGGTAAGCTGATGTTGAGAAAACCCAACATAAGCTTGCTGACCAAGTCCAGGATAAGTTTGGTACTGTTGGAATTGTTTTTGTTGGTATTGTGGTTGTCACGGTTGCTGATACAACGGTTGTTTCCCAACAGTATAAGTTTGACCAGGTTGTGTATAAATTGGACCAATATAAGTCTGAGTCATCCCAGTTAATGGTAAACTGGCCTAAGGTTGTTGGATTCCAGACACAAATGATTATTGTAAAACAGCCTGAGAAGATTGAGTCTATAGACCTGAAACTTCAAGGTAAGAGGTTGAAGGATCAGCTTGCAAAGGTTGAGATACAATCAACTGAGCTTGTGACTATGGTAAATTCGTAACGACGGGCGTAGTAGGTATGGATGAAACAAGTTGTATTGTTTGTGATGGATACACAAGCCTTGGTTGAACATGCATTGTAGGCCGCCATTGACAAACAATCATTCCATAATAAGTTGGACCTAAAAATGATGGTATACTTCCATATGGTGGCCCTCCAAAGTACGAAGAATAAGCAGATTGGGCATATTGTTCTCCATATGGAGGTAATCCAGTGTTAAGTGGATACATTGGACAGTAACCAGATGGGCCAACTTGATATTGACTTGATGGATCAAATTGTTCAGTATCCATAAGTGAAGAAATAGGTAAAATTCTTGTGGACGACATGGGTGAAGACCATGGACTAGAAGAAACACCTGAGTGAGTTCGAGATAGTGATTGGTAACCCAGTGGGATAGATGGACCACCATAAAAATGTGACTCAGGTGTTGTGGTAAACATCGAAGAAGTAGCGACAATAGATGTTGTCGCAGTTGTAACAGATGATACAGTCTGGGATGTTGTTTCAGCCATAGTCAAATGACCCAATAAATGTCCTAATGAATCTACGAGAGTTTGAAAGTAAATAGGATCAAGAGGAGCAGTATAAGTTCACCGAGGAAAAGAAGGATAAAGATAAAGCCATGGCCCAAAACGAGTTGGAGTTCTAGGTGAAGTTTTTTCTTCAAATTCCTCTTCAATAGAAATCAAATCGGGTGGAAGGATTTCACCGTCAGGTCCGTAATAATTTTCCGGTGTTTGACTCTATGGTAAAGGATAAGTCTCAATAGTTATAGATGTTTGAGGATAAACCAGTCAATTGTCTTCCGGTATGGGAACAACTTCTGATTGTCAACTTCGGGATCCAAGTGTTTTGGTAAAAGAACAATGGGTTTAGGATGAATTTCTTGAACAACTTCTGGTTAAGAAGTAACTTCTTGTTGAACTATGATAGGTTCGGGATCAACTTCCGGTTGAATAAATTCAAGTTCATAAGTAATTTCTTGTTGAACAACTTTGGGTTGACGATCAACGTCTTGTTGGAAAACTTCAGTTACTGTTTCACTAAGTTCACTTTCAGTGTCCTCACGTAATTGTAAAGGTTTCACTTCAGTAGCAGATAAACCAGTAATAGTAGGAGTAACTAGAATCGTAGTACGTACCATATAGGTGACTTTGGTAAATCAGATGAAGAACCAGAAGTTTGTGATGTATTGGACTCAGTTAAACGAGACCACTTTCTCCAACTAGGTGTAGCTTCAGGCAGTAAAGACAGTTTACTCGCTGTCCTACACGAACGATGGGGTAAAGGTTGATTTTCTTCCACAATTGCTAATTGATTTTAATTATAAGAAGAAATAAACAAAAAGAGGGTAATCTAGGAAAAAGAATTACCAAGCAACTGTGAACTGTAATATACTGCCCCAGAGGAGCCAAGGACTTAACATACATGTAGGTAATATCCCCAAATGTTGTTTTCGGTGTATCACAGTATACAAGGTGGTTGACTCGGTTACCTATGGATGGATAGAAACCTAATGTATTCCTCCCAAATATACCCAAAAGTACATGGAGGCCCAATCTGTGTTAGCGCTGTCTAATGCGAAACCGCACAGTGAGAGCATTCCCTTATACTTTTCGTACTATAACACTGCTCGATATACCCAAAAGTACATGGACGAGCTACGATATACTTACGTACATGGAATGAGGTATCACACTCGGAATGTATCGCAGACCATTAGCGACAACTGCTATGTTTAACGACGCCAGAACACATCTCTAGCCTAAACCTCTAAATGTTATGCATTAAGTTACAATGCTCCATTAGGTTAATTAAGATAAATTTTAGTTTTCTTGTTTAAAAGTTTGCCTTTCAGGTTCACCGCGTGATGTTTCTGAAACTCCTAGAATGCAAATAAGATGAGAACATTCTTTTCATTTGATTTAAACAATGAAAACCGTAACTCAAAGGGATAGAGCAATCAGAATCTCTAAACAAAGAGCATAGAGCACATATAATGCAACTTTCCCTATACCATTCCTACAAGAACACACAAACTTCTAAATGCATTATTCATGTTTTTCTTTTCATTCCTTTAATATTTAGATGAACACAAAGAAACAATTCATTCATTCATTTCTTTTCATTCTTTTCAAAATTCTCTTGGAAGGTTTCAAACCCCAATTTGCCAAACAACATCCCATCGGTAAAAATGGTCCTATGAGTTGATTCCTCCACTTTTGCCACTCTAAAAGCATAAATATGGATGGAAAACAATATAATGACCAATATGGATTATATTCTCCAAATATTTTGAGCCTATTGCTGAAGGCCAACATAAAGAGATTCATATTACGATTTATATCTGCAACTTGTGCTTCCAATCGTAGAAACCTCTCCTTTGCAGGATCACAAGGGTTATTCACAAATTTGTCAACCATGATTAGAGTTTTCGGACTTTTGACCTAGCTGATCTAGATCCCCTACAAATATCCACAATATACCCAAAGAAATATGCTCTAATACCAATATCTGTAAATTGTCGTGGATATTCCATTGGATACTTCTTCACAACAAGTCTGATAAAACAATATTTAAAAATCGAAAATCTACACTATTAGGGTTTTATTTCTTTTCAGATTTATGGATCTATAGATTACTGTTAATTATGTATGCATGCAAATTAAAATTGTGTAGAAAATATAGAATAATGAAATAAAAACTCAAAAACCACTATTGACGCAAGATATGAACTGGGAAACCCTTTCAGGAGAAAACCCAGGTGGAAGGTGAGGTTGTTGTGCTCTCTTTGTTTGAATAGAAAATGGTTGCGAGTAGAAAGAAGTATGGTTTCTGTCTTGTGGGATACTACAATGTACAAATCCTCTCTATGCACTCTATTTCCTATCCCTCTCAACTATTTTTTCTTATCTATGGAACAAATGCACTTGAAACAATAGAACCCCTTTTCTTCCTAGTGGCCTAGTTATGACACAACCTAATAGCTTACTAGTGGTTAGGTTTGACTACCTCAATGTTAACCAGAGTTACAATATGTACTATTCTAGAGTCTTCTTCCTCATAATCATGTGGCTAGACCATTTTCCATAAATAATGGGGGTTGACGTGGCATCCTCTTGAATTATGGCGGGGAAATAGGAATGTCAACTTTTGAGTGGCATATCTTTTGCATATGGACTGCGATTGTCACAATTTGTGCATCGTTGGAAAGGTCTCTATGTGTAGCATAGGAAAAAAAGGGGCAACACTAGATTGACAAAGTTTTACCTACAAAAAAACATTGTTTGATGCCTCAAAATGCTCCTAGAAGGTTTAGACCCCAATTTCCCAAACTCGGTCCTGTTGATGAAAATGGTCCTGTGAAATGATTCCTCCACTTTTTCCACTCTAAAAGCATCGAGATGGATGGAAACCATTATAATGATCCAATCCGGATAAAAACTAACATCACATTCCCTACCCATATATTTGCTTCATTTTTTCTTCCTACACACCCATTATCTCTGTAAAGAAATCTTACCATGGGAAACTCTTAATGTTAGAGATCACAAACAATGCATTTGATTCATCATCAAAGATCATGAACAACACTTTCAAGCTAGAATCTATGTATCGCACTAGCTCACTTGTAACCTCTAGCCTTTCCAAGCTCTCATGTTCATGAATATGCGAGGGTGAAAATTAGGCACAAACCAAGTGATGATGTGAGTAGTGTGGTATTTAAAGGCCCTTCATTACCCATATATTGGGGGTGGTTGTAGATAGTTGCAACAATAGCGCTGGCACTATGACATAGTTACCATCGCTAACACATGAATATGGCACATGAAATGAAGTGGAGTTATCTAGTGTTGAGGCATGTAGGACTGTGGAGAGGTAGAAACTGGCTAGAGTATTCCTCAAAATGATTTTATGTGTTTTCGATGTAGATATGTGTCTTTTTGGAGATGTGGATGAAGATACATGAAAGCTATGCAAGCAAACAAAGGAAAGGATGATGGAATATATTACAAGATGCCAAAGCCTTATACTTTATGGATCACAATAAGAGTCTAAATGCTATTGTTACACTAAGAACCATGGGATACTTTGTGTTTCAATATCTTCAATTTGAAAAAACCTTCATGAAAACTAATGTATTTACTTTTGGGGATGTTCCTTTGGAAGTAACATTGGGAGAAAAGCCATTGAGAAGGATGTGCCATAAACAAGAATATTGATGATTGGATTTGGAATCAAGAGATTACTGAAAGTTTCTTTGGAATATCATTATCTATTTCAAATTAATACATGAGAGATTGGGCAAATTCGTTTGAACCTTTTATAAGAAAATCCATATAAAAAATCTTTTAGAATGATCAGTGTTTATTGTTGTTTTGATTAAGAAGTAATCATTATAATTTCATTTTTTTTCATTACTAAAATCGTTGGTGTTATAATTAAGATTTAAGATAAATTATAAGTAAATCAATTTTATTTAGAAGTTTGGAAATTTTTCATTTTTTTTCATTACTAAAATCGTTAGTGTTATAATTAAGATTTAAGATAAATTATAAGTAAATCAATTTTATTTAGAAGTTTGGAAATTTTAAATTATTAATAAAAAAATTGGTAGTTGTATTGTTAATTATATTTGATTTTTTTTTTTTTTAAATTAAATGATAAATTATAATTTTGATAATATAAATTTTGAATTATTTAATAAAATAAATTTTTCCATGTGTATTTATTTATTATTATTATTATTATTATTATTCAAATTAGAAAATAATTATTACTGTACATAATTTTTTAATAACCATAAATTTTATATATATATATGATTTTTTTAATTTTTTTTAATTTTTACATCGGAAAATCTGGGCAGTTCAACCCTCAAGGGAATCAAATCTCGCCGACCAGACTGTCAAGTCCTAATCCCAAGGGCGTCTAAAAAAATTGACCCCGTGACCTCCTGATCGGCAAGGCACTTAACAACAAGGAATCTGTTTAGATAATCTTCGGCAAAATCACATAATCTTCGACAAAATCTTGGTTATGTGATTTTGCCGAAGATTATCTAAACAATGTTATGGATCACAGAAGTCTTAATTCCTTAACAAGGAATCTACCGGTCTAAATATCAAATTTGAGATTTTGCTCAAAATTCAGCAATTCTTTTGAATCAAATCTTCATTTTTATTGTTTAAAATAAATATAAATTATTTGAGAGAATTCAATTAATAAATCTGAAAATATAAAATAAATACACTGCATTTAAGAAGTGAAATTTACTATAAAATTAACTTACTTTAATTTCTATAAAACATCCTAGTATATTTCACAGATTTTGGACATCAGACCACTTCGTTACTTGAATGCAAAAATCTACTATCTACATGATCAAGCCTTCATCTGCAATGTGTTTGCATTTTGATGTTCTCGCTCCATTTAATCCGAAAAAACCCTTTGTGTCCACGCTAAAATTTCGGGTGGAGAGGCCCCTTCTTTGTTAGCGCCTTATTGTCTTTGCCCATATTTTTTTGAGATCATACGGGTAGAAAATTGACTCTTTTATTAAGATTTTGTTATTTAGATTTATGAAGGGAATAAAATAAAATACATATATGATTAAAATACAGAGATATAATGAAATTTTACTTTAGAAGATGAAACGCTAAAAGGCTTGTGGGCCTTATTCGGGTTAGTTGGTACTTCAACTTCCCTAAACATCCAAAAACCCAACTTTAGGAAATGAAACACCAAAAGGCTTGTGAGCCCCATGGGGTTACTTGGCACATCAACTTCCATGATCCTAACCTTTGCATACAATATTTTTTTGGTGCACTTGGTAGCCCCATTGGGGTTAGTTGGTACATCAACTTCTATGATCATAATATTTGCATACAATATCTATATGGTGCACTTGGTACCCTATTGGAAAGGTTTAAACAAGAATTATACTTTTCCATTGACCTGGTTTGTCAAAATAGCCCTAAGAGTTTAAGACCCAAAAAACTACAGAAAAATTGCCAAATTGAAGAATTGTGCTTTGAGTCAGTGGAGTAAGTAAATAACTACCTACATCTACTTGGATCATTCTCTGCAGTAAGCAAATAGACAATTTGTTACTAGGAAGACCCTCATATTTAGCAGTGAGTCAGAGATATTTCAATCAAGTTTACTTAAAAACTAAGTCTTTTTATAATGGAGTGAAAGGGTCTTTTAAGTCTTTTGAAGATGGTGGAACATGGTTCTTTTTTTTTTTTAGTTTTTTTAAGGTCATAACAAGTTTTCTCATATCCTGGTAGGAGCTCTGGAAACCCTTGCGGTGCTCAATCTTCACTCTGTTGGCATGGATTTTCTAGAGATCTCTTCTACATATCGTTTAATGGTGAATTCATGTGATTTGGAAAATAAATCCATTTCTTATGCAAGTATGGTTGCCAGTCAAGATAGATCTTCTTCAGTTTCATACAATTCTATGTTGAAGTTTGGATATGGTCTTCTCGTGGTGCAAGAAATGTCACCCTAGCCGCTCAATCTTCACTATGTTTGCATGGATTTTCTACAGATCGTTTAATGGCGAATTCATGTGATTTGGAAAATAAATCCATTTCTTATGCAAGTATCGTTGCCAATCAAGCTAGCTCTTCTTCAGTTTCGTACAGTTCTATGTTGAAGTTTAGATATGGTCTTCTGGTGGTGCAACAAATGTCTTCCCTTAATGTTCATGTGGACGAGGAAACTTTGGATTGTGAAAAATATTTTTCGGAGAATGGTTTGGTTTGCAAGTTTAATGGGGTTCTGGCCGCAGCTCGCCGATCTGCATAAATGGATCTTTGAGACATGAAAGCCCCTTTTGATGGACGAACTAAATATTTACCCTATGGCACGAGGTTTCTTCATTGTGGTTTTTGAAAAGATTGAAGACAAGAAGGCTATTTGTGAAGCTGGGTCGTGGTTTTGGGGGAGCATTGGCCTCTGCATGCAACCCTAGTCTCCCACTTTTGATCCAGTAACAATGTAATGACCCATTTATAAAAGTTAAGAAATAAAAAAAAATAATAATAATTAATTAATATAAAGTTATAAACTTTATATTTAAAATAATATTAATAAACTTCATATTTAAAATATATATGTAAATCATATTAAAAATACAAATCAAACTTTATAATTTAGAAATTGAATACCCAAAATCAAATACATTAAACGTAATAGAATTAAAGGCAAAACCACGTGACTAAGTCATAAAGAACTGAGGGATTAGCTTCTGGTCTGAGAGACGTGGATAGGAGCGTGGCAATAGGGAGGAGGCAGTCGCTGCATGCGAGAGGGCGGCCACCGCCAAGCCCGTGGTTGAAAACCGAAGGTCTGAACCGAGAACGGGGGGAAAAGGAACAGAGCTAGAAACCAGCGGAGGAATTCAGCAGTGAGAGAGATTTGCCATTGGAAGAGCTTTAATCAGTCTAAGGTTCTGGGCACGGGGGACAGTGAGCTTCTGTTGGGAAGCTTACTGGATTGAGCAGCCAGGCTTTGCTCAGTCTAGGCTGGGTGGAATTGGTTTCCCGGTAATTGGTATCAGAAGCAACCACAACGCCATCAACAACACCAGAGAAAGCAGCAGTTCAGGTAGGTGTCCAAATTCTTTTACTGTATTTCAGTTCATTTTTTTGTTCTTATTGTATTTAGTTCTGGTTATTATCGAATTTCAGTTTATGGTCTTTACACATGGTATCAGAGCGCATGTTCAAACCCTTCGGGACCTCACAGGCCCTACGCTCTTGTACATTTTGTGATTTAATTCTGCTGCGTAAAACTTGTAAGAAATTCTCGGTTACATTTTGCGGTTTCATAGAGACGGCCGCAAAGTGATTCACGGGAGAGCCGACGCCTTTGCCCATGGAGATCGATATCAGAAGGCTGCAGCTCTTGTTGACTTGGTTAATCTTCACATTTACTCATTTCATCTCCATTGCATTTAGTTTTCACACCAATTATTTTGGTTGGCTTGACCTATATTTTAACATTAAATTTCACGATGATACTTTATAACCGGAAATAGTCAATTAAAATGTCCCCTAACACGGAATTTCCAATTGAAATTTTCTCATGATATCTTATTTCTGTACCGTTACGGCAACAACCTATTTCTATTTGATTTCACTGAATTCCTCGAGTATCTTCGTTCGCAAAATGTTCGTCACTTCGCATAGTAAATAAATTTTCTACCATTCTCAGATTTTTTTAAGCAATGGTCCTAAAGTGGCCTTTGTTTTATTGTAACTCCGGTGCATGCATTTTCAGCGGATATAGCGTTGTATGTTTTCTTTGTTTTGTTTTGCAATTGACATTCCCCTTCACCAACGAATGCCCGAGAACTTTTGTTCGGCATTTCTTGTTCATGGCATGGGTAATTTTCTGAATGACCAATGCCGTAAAATAGTGTCCGGAACCAATACTATTAGGGACTTACCAGAAAGATAATCTATATGTGAACATTGGTTGGTCAGAGTGTCTTCTGTGACACTGGTGTTTTACATATAAATAACTAATTTATTTGGCCCATTGGGTTAGGTTGAATAGTTGCATTGGAAATCATTTGTTAATTAATATTGCAGTCACAGCCAAGTTCGAAACTTGGTTAAACCTGTTTAGTGTGACTTGTGGGCAGTTGTGTTAAGCTTAAGAGTATAAGGGATTCCTTTTAACTCGACCCATACCTCCTCGGGGGCAAGTACTTCCTTACCTCCTTGGGGCAAGTACTTCCTTCGTTGGTGTTTTTTTAAGGTAAAAATGGTAGTTTAACTAGTTAGAAAAGATTTTATATGGTTGACCGTTCACTTTTTCATTTTGTGCATGTGTAAATTAAACAAAGTAATGCTTTTCATGATGAAGTTTGCATAAATAGGAAAGTGTGTTATATATTGACACCTATATTTTGGCCTCTGAACTAGGGTTCTCGCTTCTCCTGGGCATGTGTTTGATCCTAGTTTCTGATTGCTAGCATGGATCCTACCTTTGGAGGGGGGTTGACCCCTTCCCAGATCTTGAAGTGGCTGTTTTCGCAGTTTGGTGGCCACTCTTGGTAGATTTGTTAAGCCCCAACTCTCTCATTTTCTTAAGAAGCTAGAGTCAATTCCTGGTGCTCCTCTCCCCCATTTCATCTTCATGACATATGGCTTTGGTTCTAGCCGACTGAGGTTTGATAGGCCAATTCATTGGGATCTAGCGAGGATCGAATGGCGGCGCGAGAACTAACAAAACCGAATTCTGGGCATAAGATTTTGTTTTATGAGAAGATTAGGATGTATTATTGAGACTCATGGTAGCCATCTTTTAAAGACCAACAACCGCTGAAATATATGCTTGTTGACTCATGGAAGCCATTGAACAAAGTCTATTTTGGCCCATAACTCAACTAGGTGCCTCACCACGTCAAACTGAATTTTGTTTGTTTGCTCTTGTAAACACCCTACCATTACAGGTGAGGAACAAAAGACAGCAAATTGCAATATCCATCTCAAGCAGGATACAGGAAAAACTTTCCAAAATAGAAACTTCTCAGTAAATAATGTCCTGATACTTGCTTGATTCTTGAATATAGTGTTGAATAATGTCCAAATTATCCAATAAGCTCCTACATCATTAATATTTGCAACAGTCATCTGATGTAGCAAAGCTTCAGTCCACCTCTGCATTGCATGGGAATCCTTGATGGCTGCTGTGATGGCTTGCCAAAAGCTCGAACCACAATTTTTTTTCAACTTACTTATAAGTATTTGTTGTAACTTCTCTTGAATCTAAACATATTTTGATATGTTGAAGGAGCCTTGGAACCATTTTAGATGCTGAAAGCTACCATTGATAGCTGTGTTATGCATTTTCAACCATTAGAAAGTTGTTGCAACCCTTTCAATTATTTATTTATTCAAAAGCCTTGTTTATTTATTGATCACCATGAATTATAGGTTGTTTGCTGTTTGCTGTCATAATTTTGCATGTTGTACATTGTGCATAACAGCAACCTTGATAGCAATCATTAAATCAAAGATGGCATGTTTTGGGACCCATTTGAGTATCTCCAGGTCTCTGAGCCATAGGTCCTCTAAACTCCTTAATCTCATCTCCATTTTCCCTGTTGCTATAAATATAAAACAAATGGTAATTTATTACCATAGGCACTTTTGTAACCACAAGGAAATCATCAAAACCTTGCTATTGCATCAATTCCTTTAATAAGGAATCGAGAAAAGGCAGCGTTATCAGTTTAAAAATAATGCAAAGATTTGGAAAGAGGTCAACCATTTTCGTAGATTAATTGCTCCAGCATCATGAATTTTTGCAAACACCGGTGCAATCTTGAGAAGTGGTTAGTAAAAAAGTTTAATCCATACTTGTTATCATCGATACTGCTTCAATAATTCTGCAAAACTAAGTTCCGTGCTGAAATTTATGAAGGTTCTACAATAATGATTAAAATCAACAAACTTGTATTTTTCCAGAACCATAAGTTTATGATCTTCCAGTACAATCTCGTGAGCTTATAAACAAAATTAGATGTACATAAACGTACTTACATACAGGGATTTGTGTTTAGGTACAGAGTAGTTTCAATATAATGCATTGCTAGGTCATCTCTAAAAGTAGCTCTAACATTGTCATGATCTTACAAAGTTTTGATTTTGTAGTCCCGTTACATAATGCCTGTAGGTGGCTCTTAAAACATCTAGAAATGAGATGGTGCACTAATGTAGGAAAGGATAGTATAGATCATTTTATTTACATACTATTAAACTAACCTCTTATAATCTTTACACTGTCCCCAAATGCATTCAAGTTTACTGAATGCAAATGCCAATTACCCCTCTGTCATGTGCCATGGTGAACTGTTAAAATTGCATACCTTATATTGCCTTTATGCTACATTATCTGCTGAATGACCACTTTAAATACTTAATTATTTTTATGCCAATGACATTTTGAACAGAGGCACAAAACTGCATGTATGACCTTATACAGAGCTTAATTAGGAAACATTGTGTATAGTTTACAACACATAACACTGAGATTAAGGAATAGAAGTTATTTCCAAGTACATCCAGTCAGTAGATCATAAAACTCCAATTTGGTCTAGCACACTTCTATGCCTTTTATATATGCAACATATATTCTTTTAAATTGTAAAGAGTTGGGTTTCCAATTAATGGTAAGTTCATACTAAGAAATAATCATGTCTATAAATAGAAGTAAAATATAGAAGCCATCACCATAATTCTTACAATACAAAACTGAGTCTCATTTTAAGAGAGTCCGGTACAAAGAATGAGGAGTAGGTACTTATCAGTTTTAGCAAAAGCAATTCACCTCAAGCAAATGAGGATAATAAGAAAATACTAATCTAGTGTGGCTTGTTCAAAGCATGGTTACCAAGGCATGAGATCTAACTTTGAGAGAAGGGTCAGTTAGGCTTGCTCCTTGAATATCACATGCTGTGAAATTGGGCAACACAACCGCTCAGGAAGAGAGCTTGGATTACCTTGATTTCAGTAAAAGTGGATGTCGCACAGTGTTGGTACCTTGGGTCCTCGGTCACTCAAATTTCAAAGTAGGATGCTGTGGAAACATTAAAAGAACTACTTTCTTCATTGCCTGATCAATTGCAATATGTAGGCCACTAACCTACATTTTAGGTACAATTTGACTATTGATCTAAATTTATCCTTCAGTTGACCCCAACCTACATTATGGTATACTGCTGAACTGTATCTCTTATAGATTGTAATCATGACATGTCTATGGTAAATTTTCCGGCTAAAGGACAAACTGATTTGGAACCAGAATAACCCTTCATTTTATTATAGGTTTAATCCATATCTAAGTAATATATTCAAAAATATAAGTATGTATGACCTTCTTTAAAGGTAGTAGCTAGATTGAGTTATGACGGGTATGTTACCGAGGTACATTGTAACGAGACATTTTTTTTTTTCAATCATAGATGTCATTGGTGAATAAACTTTGGATGTCTTACCTTAGGAGCTTATAACCATACTTCTGCATTATTCATATTAGGATCGAATACCCTGCATTAGGACAAGGAGGTTGCGAGACCACCCTCCTTGACCTCGGTACCAGTAAGATCCGCCTAGCGGATAAAAATAGCAAAACTATACCCGTTTACAAATGTGAAGTTGCAAAAGAAAATTATGTGTTAAATTCGGTTGTCTACCTCAAAATTTTTATAGAAATTTTATTATGTGTTCAGGGACCATTACAATGGTAAGGACGTATGAACGACGACGACATGACCAGGCAGCATCACCACCATTAATGCCACCACCGTCGCCATCATCATCCCCATCACAATCGTCACCACCTAGACCATTATTAACATCAAATGCCCCAACGCCAGAGTTGACTGTGATAATGAACTCTTTGGAAGCCTTATTGGAGACATTAAAGGAATCAACTAAGGCTAAAACCAAAGAGGAATTTCAGCATGTAGCCACCAGTTCAGCGGAACCAAATAATTTTGAGCCTAGAAAACCGAAAGAAGACATTTCCAAGGAGCTTCAGAAAATTAGACTCCCAGAATTCTCAGGACGTGGAGCAGGTGAACGCCCTGAAGTGTGGTTAGAAGGAATGAACCGGTGCTTTAGGTTAAGAAAATAGTCTTCTTCTGCAAAAACAAAAATTGCCATGTTTCAATTAAAGGAAAGCGCCTTGATTTGGTGGGGAAATCTGGAGAAGCAGTTACACCTTACATCGGATAATGTCCCTTGGGAACTATTTGAGGAAAAGTTCCACGCAAAGTATTTATCTCCATACTTTCAACCACAGCAAGCCAGAGCCTTTCATATATTAATTCAGGTAAGTAAAATGGTGGAAGAGTACGAGATAAAGTTTATGGAGTTGGTAAAATACATTCACTACTTAGACTCTGATGAACGTCAAGCTGAACGCTTCATATTTGGGTTAAATCCTCGCATCAGAGCCTTGGTAAGCATGTGGAAACCATCATCAGTAGCCGAGGCAGTCGAATGTGGTCATTATGCAGAAGAACATCTTGGAATCAAAAAAGATATGGGGCCAACAGGGCCTATCCAACCAGGATTTCCAGGAAAGACCCCCCGAAACTTCTTCAGAGAAGGTGGCTCGAGGCCACCTTACGGTAATAGGTTTACCCCAAGAAATGTGGGGACAAGAGCTTCCATGGCAGTAAACACTATAGCCGCGGAATCATCAAACACCAGTCCATGGACACCTCAAGGGACTGCCAGTAGAGGAAGAAATTCGAGAGGAATCAACATGAGAGGACGAAACTCGTTCTCTAGAAATTCACGTTCTGATTCAAGAGGATGAACGCAGCTTAATTGTTGGGGATGTGGGGGACCGCATTTTCAACGTGACTGCCCAGAAGCTTCGTCGAATATATTGCATAGGACTGGAAAGGGACCGATATCAAACAATCGAGGTAATCATAGAATTCACGCAGTAGTCGGCAACGACCAAGCAGCACATCAATCCACTGTAGTGGAATCTTCAGGTATTATCAATGGTATAAAACTCAAAATCTTATTTGACACTGGTGCCACAGATAGTTTCATTTCATCATATGCATTAAACAAATGTGGGTTGGCAGCTCGTAGACAAAATGATTTCCACCAAGTGGAACTGGCCTCAGGAGAACTCCAAACCGTGGGCTTGAGTGTGGATCAATGCAAAATTGACCTAGGGGTCTGTGCGACTAAACTGAAAGTTTATGTCACAGCCTTAGGAACGTATGATCTTATCATAGGTATGGACTGGCTAGAAGCTCACCAAGCTTGGGTAGACTGTTATGGGAAAAGGATTCTAGGCATAAATGATGAAGGAGAAGTAATCCAAATCCAAGGAATTAGGAGGGAAGTTTCCTTACGCTACATTTTAGCAACGCAGATGAAGCGTTGTTTAAGGAAAGGTTGTCAAGCTTATGCAATTCAAGAAGTAAGCCATGGAAAAGGGCCATCCTTAGAACAATATCCAGTGTTAGCCGAATTCCTGGATATATTTCCAAAAGAACTACCTGGATTACCCCCGGTAAGAGAATTGGATCTCACTATTGAATTAAAACCAGGTACCCAACCAATCTCTAAAACGCCTTATAGAATGACAGCTCCAGAACTTCAGGAATTGCAAATTCAATTAAAGGAACTACTGAATATAGGGCATATCCGGCCCAGTTCATCACCTTGGGGCGCTCCTGTAATTTTTGTGAAGAAGAAAGATGGATATTTAAGATTATGCATAGATTATCGAGACTTGAATCGAGCTACAGTAAAGAATCAATACCCTATGCCTCGAATCGATGATATTTTCGATCAAATGAAAGGAGTTGCTGTCTTTTCAAAAATTGATCTTCGCTCAGGATACCATCAGCTAAGGATTTCTGAAAATGATATTTCTAAGACTGCATTCCGGACACGTTTTGGACACTATGAATCTACGGTGGTACCCTTTGGATTAACAAATGCGCCAGCCGTATTTATGAATCTTATGAACAATGTTTTCCATGAATATCTTGATCAATTTGTGCAAGTCTTTTTAGATGATATTCTCATTTATTCCAAGAATGAGAAAGAGCATGAAGATCATTTTAGTATTGTCCTACCTTAGAGAACATCGGTTATATGGAAAACTATCCAAGTGTTCATTCTTTCAGGAAAAGATTCATTATTTGGGTCACATCATATCAGGTGAAGGGATTTTAGTAGATCCTAAGAAGGTAAAAGCGATCATGGATTGGCCAATACCAAAAAATGCACATGAGATACGAAGCTTTATGGGTTTAGCCGGTTATTACCGAATATTTGTGGAGGGATTCTCCAAAATCACAAAGCCAATTACCACCCTTCAGCGTAAAGGTGTTAAGTACAAATGGACCGAGGAATGTAATAAAGCATTCTCTGAACTCAAAAGACTACTCACCAGTGCACCAATCCTAAGAGTTCTAGACATGGACAAAGATTTTACTGTATGTACTGATGCATCCAAACAAGGGCTGGGTGCAATGTTGATGCATGATAGAGGAGTGGTAGCATATGTTTCCAGAAAGTTAAAACCTCATGAAGAACTTTATGCTACTCACGATTTAGAACTAGCCGCTGTAGTGCTAGCTTTAAAGATTTGGAGGCACTATCTAGTAGGACGAAGTTTTACACTTAAAAGCGACCATCAAAGTCTACAATATTTGTTCACCCAAAGAGACTTAAATGCCAGGCAAAGGCGCTGGAGCGAATTCCTAAGTGAATATGACTTCGAAATATCATACATTAAGGGAAAGGAAAATGTGGTAGCAGATGCTTTAAGCAGAAGACCTCAGATATTTTCTCTCATACCCATTAAAGTAGACTTAAGACAACGAGTACTAGATCATCTTATAAAAGACAACTGGTATTTAAAGGTATGAGCAGGTCTTGAAGGTAATAGGGCAAAAGGATCTAAATTTGAGGGATATGAATTAGAAAACGATGGGATCTTACTATTCCATGGAAGGATGTATATTCCTGATGATAAAGATCTTCGAGATACCATCCTTGGGGAAGCCCACAGAGCAGTATATTGTGCTCATCCAGGAGTAGGGAAGATGTATGCGGATACCAAGAAACTCTTATTTTGGGCAGGCTTGAAGCGTGATATCACTCAATTTGTTGCAAAATGTTTGGAATGTCAGCAAGTAAAGGCAGATCATTGTCACCCAGCGGGCCTCTTACAACCCCACGACATTCATATGTCTAAATGGGAGACCATTTCGATGGATTTTATCACTGGACTACCTCTTACTTCTCAAAGACACAATGCCATTTTGGTAGTGGTGGATAAATTAACAAAAAACACCCATTTCATTCCCGTAAGAGATACTTACGATGTTGCTGACGTAGCTCAAGTATTCATAAATGAAGTTATTAGATTTCATGGAGTACCTAAAAAGATTATATCCGATAGAGATTCGCGATTCACTTCTAGATTCTGGACTTGTATGCAAACAGCCTTAGGTACTCAGCTAAATTTAAGCACTGCTTACCATCCTGAGACTGATGGGCAAACTGAAAGGGTAAATCAAGTACTTGAAGACATGTTGCGAATGTATGTGATGGATCAACAATCACATTGGGAAAAGTACTTACGCTTAGTCGAATTTGCATACAACAACAGTTACCACAGTTCAATTGGGATGCCTCCATTTGAAGCTTTATATGGCAGACCTTGCAGAACTCCGTTAAGTTGGGACAGGTTAGAAGATCGAGTGATAATAGGACCAGAATTAATCCATGAAATGGAAGCGTGGGTAAGACAAATTAGACAAAGATTAAAGGAAGCACAGGATAGACAAAAGAGTTATGCGGATGCTCACCGAATTGATAGGAGGTATGAAGTAGGGGATCAGGTCTTCATCCGCATCAAACCAAATAAAAGTACTATTCGATTCGGAAAAGGGACAAAGTTGTCACCCCGATTTATTGGACCATTTAAAGTCATGGAAAAAGTTGGACCTGTTGCCTATCATCTTGCCCTGCCACCTCACCTGCATAGAATTCATAATGTATTTCATGTTTCTGTATTAAGGCATTATATAGCTGATCTATCTCATAACCTTCAATGGAAGGAATTGCAGGTATCGGACGAGGGAGTCATAACGGTTGAACCATTACGTATACTGGAACGTAGGTTTCGACAGCTGAGGAACCGCCTAGTGGACCAAGTTAAGGTCCAATGGGACAAGTATAGTCCTGGATCAACAACTTGGGAAGATACAGAGGACATATGCCAAAGATACCCTAATCTATGTCAATTTTGAAGAACTTTAAACTATGTTTAGTATATATTTACTTCACTACAATCAGAGACTCAGAAACATTTTTGAATGATATTGGATAAACGTGAAATTTTGGGGCATAATATATGTTTAATTCCTGCAGGTACATGGATACCAAAACAATATATGTGGTTCATTTTACTAAATTATAGTTGTCGAAGTAAAGTTAAGACAGTTGAATGATTTTACTTCTGATAGAAATTAAGATATTGTAGATCTAATTTATTTATACATGTCAATACGATCAATGGGATAGAAATCAGGAAGTGAATACATTCTAGATGAAAGTCAAAAGACATGCATGGAATATGGAAAAATATGTTGTATTGTAGTATCATAAATGAATTAATAAGGGAATAATATGTGAGTTATTTTGAATACGCTGATGCGCATTTTACGGATGCATGGATAAGTGTACGATTGCAGGTAATGGACAGTTACCGGGATGACCACGTGATGATAGAACCTCAGAACAATTAAAGCTCCAAGTGATTCTATGATAGGGTGTTAGCCCTGAGTTCTATTGGGAGGGGTGGAGGTGTTGCCCACCGTTTATCCTCCGAACCCTGGAGTCATGGGAGGACTGTGCGAGTCACGCTCCCCTAGACGTGTGATGATGACTATCGGATGCCTACTAGGGATCAGGTCGGTATAACCGACGTTGTCACCTTAGAGTTTATGAATGGTCGGGTCAGTAAAACTGACGCCATGGCATACTCCAGTAGAGGACGGATAGGATGGGAGCGGAAGAGATTAGGAAGGATAGGTTGATTTTAGAATAGCTTGGGAACCTGGATGGAGCACGATATATCCATTAAAATCATAAACCTAAAATTCTAATTTTGTTTTAGTCTCTTGATATTAAAATAAAATTTTAAAACTAAGAAGGGGGTACTAATTACTATCATAAGTAATCAGATAAGATAAAACTCTAACTTCGGGACGAAGTTTTCTGAAGGGGGAGTGTATGTAATGACCCATTTATAAAAGTTAAGAAACAAAAATAATAATAATAATTAATTAATATAAAGTTATAAACTTTATATTTAAAATAATATTAATAAACTTCATATTTAAAATATATATGTAAATCATATTAAAAATACAAATCAAACTTTATAATTTTAAAATTGAATACCCAAAATCAAATACATTAAACGTAATAGAATTAAAGGCAAAACCACGTCACTGAGTCATAAAGAATTGAGGGAATAGCTTCTGGTCTGAGAGACGTGGACAGGAGCGTGGCAACAGGGAGGGAGGCGGTGGTTGCATGCGGGAGGGCGGCCACTGCCAAGCCCGTGGTTAAAAACCGGAGGTCTGAACCGAGAACGGGGGGGAAAAAGAACAGAGCTAGAAACCAGCGGAGGAATTCAGCAGTGAGAGAGATTTGCCATTGGAAGAGCTTTAATCAGTCTAAGGTTCTGGGCACGGGGGACAGTGAACTTCTGTTGGGAAGCCCACTGGATTGAGAAGCCAGGCTTTGCTCAGTCTAGGCTGGGTGGAATTGGTTTCCCGGTAATTGGTATCAGAAGCAACTACAACGCCATCAACAACACCAGAGCAACACCAGAGCAAGCAACAGTTCAGGTAGGTGTACAAATTCTTTTACTGTATTTCAGTTCAGTTTTTGGTTCTTACTGTATTTAGTTCTAGTTATTACCGAATTTCAGTTTATGGTCTTTACAAACAACACTAATTTCTTCAGCCCCAGTTTGGGTAAGATTGTCGAATCTTCCCTTGCATTTCTGGAATCAAAGATCACTTTCCTCCATTGGGAATGTGTTGGGACAATTCTATCGAAGTTGCTCTGAAAAATAAAAATAAAAATTCAAGACTACTTATGCTCGGATTTGTGTGGAGATGAACTTCGCCAAGGGTTTTCTCGTGGAGATTAATTTGATGGCTCCAACCTATGTTTGGATCCAAAAGTTTGACTATGAGAATATCTCATTTCTATGTAGAGCATACTATGAAACATGGCATGTAATTAAAAATTGCCCCAAGCATCGTTAGAATAGCAAAGAACGGAAAAAACCCCGAAGGCCCAAATGGTGGGAAGGTGCACAAGGTGATCATTATACAGTGTTCAAAGAAGAAGAGCTTCATGGCAAGAAAGAATCAGAAAACAAGAAGGAAGCAGATTCAGTCAAAGAAACCACAACCGCGGCAACAAAAACTAAGCAAGAAAATTTTCTTGCCAATGTGGATCCTCCAGTGGCTAGTGAAGATCCCCTGAATGCAGCGTCAACAGAAAAGTGGCAAACCCTCGTGGAAAATGGATTATCTCCGAAAATCCCAAGGAATCTCGTTGAAAAGGAAATTTCTTGGGCAGATCAGGTGGATGAGGAAGATTTCCAGGAAAATACTGTGCAGTTTCCAAAGAGCGATCCGCCAGAATATGTAGAAAATGCAGGTTGGATTCAAGTTTTTCTCAAAGGAAAAAGTTTTTCTCCAAGAAAAACAAGAAGTCAAACTAGATCAAATTAAAAAATGGAATGTAAATGTGTCTGTATTTTGAGTGTCTTTCAGAAAATATTTAGTTGGAAAGGGACTGAAGTTTTTGTATCATGGGGAATTTGTTTAAGATTTGAACTGAACCTTTGTGCTCAATTTCAAACCCTCAAAAAGATATTAGAATATGTAAATGTTTTAGCCTTGTAATCCAGATTTTTTTAATACACTTATCTGTTTAGTTAAAAAAAAGAAGGTTTTCTCATATACAAGTTTAAATTTATTTGATAGATAAAAATATATCAAAGACCTCCCTTTGAAAATAGAAGGACACCAATAAACACCAGCTAAAAGCAGAATATTACTTGGAAAAAACCTGGTGCAGAATAGTAACAGGGAACTTTGAACTTGAACTCTTTGCATGCCCTGTTTCAACCACTAAACCGTAACCTAATAAATAAATATTCATACCCCATCGAACTGAGCTCAAGCAATTAGACAGGAGTCAGCTACAGGGATACAATGGCCAATCGAGTTAATCCTCACTAACAAATTGATTCTGAACTTTTTTTGGTTATGTGGATTGGGTAAAGGAGGCAATCATGGGATGTTTATTTTGCTATCTAGCATCTAGTTTTATTCGGCATCTAGTTTCACAGAAATAGTATTGCTGTGGAGCTTACCATGGGAATAAATGAAAATATTTACTTATAACACCCGTTTAAAAAGAACTAAACAATAAGTTAAATAGAACTGCAAATTTTTGAGCCTGATTTGCTATTAACTTATAGACTTAAAACTTAGTACTATTGTAAAATTTCACAGCTGGTTCACTCTATTATATAGGCAAAACAATAAAACAGAGAACAACCAGAAGATCCAAAAGAGACGAAGAGGAAGTCTCGGAAATTTTACAGCTATGAATATTTTTAGTTGGTGAGATAAACATATTCCACTGAAACTGATGAAAAATACAGAGAGTCAAAACTTTTATAATTATAATTACAAGATTTCAGGATTCCCAACTCAAAGTTCAAACCTCAAAATGGCCCATTATTGTAATTACAAGATTCCATTCTTTGGATTGTAGATTCGGAAGTCCTATTTGCGATTTCAATGGTTGATTTTTGTGTGGACGAGAAAACCCAAATCTACAATCAAATTACAGTCAGGGTAACAAGATACACCTATTCCATTGTTTCGCTATTCTGAAAATGTATTTGGTTACGGAATTGAGCAATGAAATCATCACATCTCTGCCTCAATTCATCACTGCTCCCATCCACTATCACCATTCGTTCAGATTCCACAAAAACCTGATTCCGGAACATCGAATTTTTCATGTCAGAATCGTCTTGGCGTTTGTCCAGTGTCATACCATTAATGCCGCTGCGGGTGCGCTTAACAGATTTGTTTCTGCTCAGGTTGTGTAACAGTAAGACTCATGGAAATGGATTTAACCCCTTCGTCTTTTCCAGGAGCTTCTCTGCTTTCCATACCAGTCCCCTCCAAAGCCTTCTGCTGCTTTGGCCAGGTTTCAATTTCCTGCACAAATGAACTTGAATCTCCATATTTGTCAGTACTGGAAGTGACACAGAACAATCCCGATTGGATGGAGAGATGAACGATGATGATATTACACAAAATCAACCAGAAGACTGAATCAAGGCGCCGAAGCTCAACTTGGGTGAAACAGCATATAAGAATGGAACTCAGCAGAACCTCCCTTACAGCTTCCCACTGCCTAATGATGAGAGCCAGTGAGACCAACATTATGGGCACAAACATATGAATGCCTATGCCTGGATTACAAGTGGAAATCCAGTGGCATATTTTTTCCTCTTGAGAATTCTGGGCTTTTGCCATTGATTCCTCTGCTCCAAGAGCGCCACCTCTTTCCCCTATGTATTGGGATTTATAGCAATTTCTCATAGTGGATGCCAATGTGAAACCGAAGGAAAAAGGAAAATCCATGAGCAGTACAAAGTCATGCTTAGTCAAGATGGAGATGGAACAGGGAAAGAGAGAGGAAAATACATGATCACCGCAGAGTCGTGGTTAGTCAATATGCAGAGAGAAAACTTGAGGCAGTGGGCTCCCATGGTCTGCGAATATAATAATTGTTCAACTTTGATTGATTTGGATATGGAATGCTTAGATTTATTATGTATATCTGCGAAAATATCGCTGGCCTAAGAGGGGTGAAGTTGGAATATTTTTTTAATCTATTTTGTGTTTGCACTAGATGAAAATGAACGAGAAATTGTCCTTATAATCCTATGGGAACTTAGGAATTTTCTTTTTATCCAGCTGCTATTGATGCCCATGTTTCCAAGCTCAATCTTTTTCCATGGACTAAAAGGTTATGACAATTACGACTCCATGGTCTCAGTGAATAGACGATAAAATTATTGAAAAGCGTCTTATGAATGATTTCAACCTCATTTTAAAAAGTTAATGGTCTTCATAACCATCTAAATCATACGGTCCAATTGTCCCACAAAGATTCCGCGTTTTCGAATCGACCCAAAATCCAAAATTTGAACTTCTCTGTTTTGAAACAAAAACAAAAATACATTTTACCTCACAACAGCAAACAGAAGGTTTTTCTTTACGGGTTAATTTGAGAATTGTGAAATTTTTGAAATTCCAAAGACTCAGTTTCAAATCTTCTATTGTGACCAAGGCTATCAAGAAAAAGACATACCAAGGCTATCAAGAAAAAGACATATCATAATCTCCAGAGGTTTATTGGTAATTAAATAAAACAAAAAAAAACCATTTTCCTCGCAATAATAAATTGCAAGTTTTTTCCTTATTGAATAATAAATTGAAATTTTTTTCCTTATTGGTTAATTCAAGAATTGTGAAATCCTTAAAATCCTAAAACCCCAGATTCAAATCCCTGTTATGACCAAGGTTACGAGAAAAAAACATATCATAGCCCCTAAAAATTTGCTGGTAATTAAATATCATATAGACTGCTGAATTCTTCTGAATTACCCAAAAAAAGAAAAAAAAATCTGGAAACAGACACCAGGTAGTTACCGGGAAGCCACAAATACACGGCTCTTCATTATTGCTTACAGCGAGCGGATGAAAACAAATACCTCATCCTGTTCCTGTTGGGGGTGGAACCGTGGATGTAGACATGGGAAGCATCGTACATCGTGCATGGCTGACACTTTTTCCTTTCCCGCTATAGAATGGCATTGCTCCATTCATACTGCCAAACATGTAAAAAAGGTTCAACAAAAAGGTTCAACTGGATCACTCATTGCTCCCTCTAGTTACGTAGCGGAAAGATAGAATTACTCGCAGTGTATTGTGGCCAAATAGAAACGTCTTTCCCCCCCCCTCCCTCCGTACGGATAGAAGTGGGTGAACAAAAATTTATTCCAGTTCCCGCATAGGAAATAAAGGTATAATATACCGAGGATAATTGGCTACTGTATATTGCTAACATCAGTAAATGCAACAATCGAGGATTTTTAGTAATTGGCCAAGCAACTGAAATGGCCAAAGTGGTAACAAATCCTGTCAAATAGGTCCGATGGAAAATCCGTCAATTCCCATTCTCCAATGAAAATCAATAAGTCCAGTTATACTCTTTATTCTTTCAATTGGATCAATAATTTATCAAATTGGAAATGGTAATGGACGGAATGTATATATAATGAAAAGGAGTTAGAGTAAACAAATACCTAGAGTATACCATCGAATCAGATCATTCCCTCCTTCTATGGGTGGGAAATAATGGGACTAAGGAACCCCAGATATAGGCGAACCAACAATTATAGTTGAGCGAGCCAAGGTAATTCGCTCATTATAGAAGATACTTTGCATCTCCACTGATTGATAAAAACCCATACTTGATCCAAGATCTCAAGTATGGGTTTTTATCAATCAGTGGATAAAAAAAATATTAATATGAAATGAATTTAACCTTTTTTATTTGAGAGGGGCCACCCAATAAGTAAATTGAAACTTGAGTTGCTCGACCAACGGGCCGCCATCATAGCACACTCGACTGTCAAGGCCGCCATCGATTTGGAAGCTCATCCATCATATGGGTGAGGTTGCGTTAGCACACTCGACACAGTGGTAGAGGAAGCGTAAGCAGGCTCAACCATAGAGACCATAAGCCCACCACCCAATAAGCATCAAGGACCGGCAACGGGGCTCGACTGATAAGGATGCGTAATCAGGCTCGACTGTTAAGGAGAGGACCCTTTAGGGTGCGTTAGCACACTCGACTGTCAAGGATGCGTAAGCAGGCTCGACCATAGGGAGAGGACCCTCACCATATGAATAGTGAGTGACTCCGTCCCTTTAGGGGGCTCGACTGATAAGGAGAGGAGAGGGGGCTCGACTGATAAGGACCCTTTAGGGTGCTCGACCATAAGGTCCGTCAGGGTGCGTAGCACGCTCGACTAATAAGGAGAGGGGCTCGACTGATAAGGAGAGGGAGAGGAGAGGAGAGGAACTTTAGTTGCTCTTTAGTTACTTATTTGAGAGGGGCCACCAAATAAGTAAATTGAACCGGCACTCGACTGATAAGGAGAGGAACTTTAGTTGCTCGACCCCCGGGAGAGGAACTTTAGTTGCTCGACCCCCGGGAGAGGAAGGCAGGGCTCGACCGTAAGGGAGAGGATCTTTTCATAACGTGAAAACGCCTGGCCCTGGCAGCAAGCATAATATCGTATACATCATATCTCGATACAATCTCCCATGCTTTCCGTTGGTAAACGAATAACCGACCACCCGAAGCCCTATATCTTATTTATCCCTATACCTTGACTACTCGTACGAGAGTCTATTTCTGGATAGATATAATATAGGAAAGGGAATAAATAGAACCAGAGAAATGATGCCCCAACTGGATAAATCCACTTATTCCACACAATTCTTCCGGTTATGCCTGATCTTCCTCACTTTTCATATTTCCCCATGCCGTGATGGAGTACCTAGGATCAGCAGAATTCCCAAACCACGGAACCAACTGGTTCCACACCAACAAAGGGGGAAGCCCCGCAACGACCCCAACAGTTTGGAAGAGATTTCGGGAAGAGGTTTTAGCACCGGTGTATCCCATATGTACTCCAGTTTATTCGAAGTATCCCAGTGGTGTAACGCCGCCGACTTACTGGGGAGGAATAATAAAATCACTTATATATCCCGTTTCGGAGAAATAAGTGGCTCACGGAGAATGGAGAGAAACATCCCATATCTGATTCCGAAGTATTCATATAACACTTATCCCAATCCTCTATCTGGATGGAGGATGACTTGTTGGGATAACATAATGCTAATCCATGTTTTACACGGCCAAGTGAACATCGTTTGTTAAGTCGTTAAGTTTGGAAGAGCCAGACCGTTTCTGTCTTTATTTGTTCGATCGATAAGGGCGGGCGAAGCGTAGAATGCGAGTTGGCGGTGTAAAACGATGGATTGCACTGCGTGCTTCAAGGATGCTATCTACAACGAAGGAAGTCACTTCGGTGAAAGATGCCAAAAGTGATGCTGTTGGAAAACATGATTCCAGTAGCATGCCTCAATCTGTTCTAGTTGCAAGAGATAAAATAGGCCTGGGGATAAGCCTTCATTGAAGTACAAGCCCCGGAAAGCCACAGGACCAAATGAGGCAGACGATCATAAAGAAACTGAAAACATATACTGTGAAGGACGGTCAGACATTGTACAGTCTGCTCAGCTGAGGGCTGAAAATCTGACAGCAAGGAGCCGTAAGGCCGCTCGACCATAAGGTCCGTCAGGGGCTCGACTGATAAGGACCCTTTAGGGGGCTCGACTGATAAGGAGAGGAGAGGATGCGCAAGCAGGCTCGACCATAAGGATGCGCAAGCAGGCTCGACTGTTAAGGAGAGGACCTTTAGGTGCTCGACCATAGGGAGAGGATGCGCAAGCAGGCTCTCAATCTAGGGAGAGGAAATTGCTCTATGAATCGACGGAACAATAGCCCCTGACCTCTTTTTACAACTCAACCCCGAAATCGACGGAATCACAGCCCTAGACCCTTTCACCTCGGCCCCCCTACAGAACAGGAGTTCCTACCTTGACTGGGCTACTCGGCTTGCCTACTTGAATAGAGACAGTAAGAACACATGTTTTTTACTTACGAGCATCTAAATTAAGTTCTACGGATTTGATTTATAACTTATTAGTCTTCTGATTAGGCTGGCCGGGAAGGTGTGGACAAAGGCAACTGATGAGTCTTCCAAAATAGGCGTTCCAACTGATACATCTTCCGAGAGAGGCGTCCACATCATTCCCAATCTAACGTCCCCTTCATTAACAGACTAATTAGCTTTCTTACTTGATCTTAGCTAACGTACCCATCATATCCGCATCTCATGTCCCGATCATACCCAGCAGCTCTCGTACCCCTAAACTCCCCTTCTAACGGCCCAAGAAACTCCCCCTCTCAAGGCCCCAACATTCCCAGCTCTCGTCCCGATAAGCTCCCCTTCTCATGGCCCAATAAGAGGTTACATCCACAGATAAGGCCCTACCCCAACCTACAACTCCACACTCCCCTACTCCAAACTCCAAACTCCAAAAACAACTGCCACATCTTCCGATAGAAGTGACCCCAGAAGTCAATGCCGCTTGTCAATGCACTCGATTTCAGGTGTCGATGCTTTCTTGGATGTTTTGGAACCGATGCACGATCTTTGATGCACCTGTTTTTCAAAGTTGCTGAGCCAATTTTAGTATAATGACATATATAATGCAAGCTTAGAATTCTTATCAGATATTGATTTTATCAATTGCCTGCCAGATTCGGACCAGGCCAGAACTTTATATAGTTATAGTTCCAATTGATGGTATCCCGATTCGGGTGGTTATCTTTCTCCAAATGAAATAGATTGAGTTCAACAGATAGAGAACTGAATGCTGCTACTGTTGCTGGCCCGAAGGAGGAGCGGCCAGGGGTAAGTAGGTGAGGTGTAGCGCCCATTCCCCAAACTCACACACATTGCAGACAAGGTGCCAACAGATTTTATATAGTGATGTTCACCCAAGTCGGCACGGAGAGCACAATGACATGCTGCTGGTCGTATCAGAACGGTCAGGAAGAGGTTATACACTGAAAGTCCATTCCCCTCCTTTCTACACCCATCCCAAGTACCCTTACCGACAGACCACGATAAAAGGAACACATCAAAGGATCTCCCTGAGTTAAGTTACCCATTACTGGATACCCATGAGAGAAGGACCACATCAATGGCCGAGAAGAAGGAAAATACCCCCAGCCAACATACCTGAGATAAAGAAAGAAGATATTTCCGCCAAACGAGAGAAGTACCCCCATGAACGTCTGTCTTTAATTGAACATAACGTGTATGCTTGAAAATCACATCTTTATTTCATTTAAAATAATATCTTTCTTTTATTGAAAATAACGTTAGTATCATATTGAGTATCGGTATAGATCGGTAGATAGGTATAGATCGCCGACTGGCATTCGATCACGGATAACTTGGCACGAACACCTACGGGGCACGGGGGATCATCTCCAATAGGTGCGTACAAATCCTTCCTGGTCACGGAGAACAGGTAACGTACGAATATACACGGACTAGAGCTTCATTCATGCACCACTGACCAGAGCTTGATGCTGACTGAGTAGAGCTCCCAATTGACTATAGGTTCATGCTGACCTTAGAGTCATACTGCCAACTGGCTACTACGGCTTATGAGTGTCACGTACCTCCTGGCAATCCGTGTGTGTAGGCATGGTGTAGCTCTAAGTGTAGTAGTACCTCAGTGTCCGTATCGGTAAGTTAGGTGGAAACCATTATGGAAGTAAGTCACCGCCTACAACTACATACGCCCCATTATTTTGATTGATCGATACTTGCCCCATGAGGAAGGAGCCCTACTGCTCGATATCACACCGATTAAGAACGAGCACCGGTAACAGATAAGGCACCGGTAACTGAGACAGAAAAGCGAGGTACGAAATAAGGAGCAAAGGCTGGGAATCAATGCTAGTAATTGCTTCCCTCTGGTTGTTGAGGAGCGTTCATCAATATCGCTTCCTTGTCGTGGATGGTCAGGGTTAGGTCAGGTAAGGTCAAGCCTGGTCAGGTCAGGAGCTTCCAACCTTCCTTTAGCTCCTATACTTCGGCTAGAACTCCCTGCCTCCTCCTCCCTAGTCGAGGTAAAGTTGTATACTGGATGGTGGTAACAGCTCCATGGGCTAGCTTCCGAACTGGCTTAAACGACCTGAACTGAACACCTGATGGGTGAGATGGGCTATTTGCTTCTTCTCAGTATCCCGCCTACACCCCCGGTTAACCGTACCTCCCTTCAATCTATCTATCCATCCAACTATGGATACCATCCTTCACTCCCGGTTGTAACTAGATAGCACGGTCCGAGCGAGCATCCGACAAGATATATAAAGAAAGCAGCTCAAAAACTATTGGACTCTTCTTTCTAACGTTTTGATGGATGGTTATTCTTTAGACCCCACCCTCCAACTAGCTCTCAATTCAAGTAAGAGCGGTACCATTGATCCATCCCATCCACAAATAATTCTTGTGCCTGGCCCATACGAGTGAGTGCTTCTTCCACAAATTCACAATTCAGTGTAGCGGTCGAACGCTCCCTGGAGAAAAGTAAAACTAGGGCTTCGTGCCTCTGCCTCCAATAATGAATCCGTCTATGGGTTAATGCACATATATAATGCATGAAGTACTTTGGCTCGCACGAAAGACGACGGGAAGCATTGGGCCTGCCTGCCTGTCTTTACTGAAGGGCACTTAGCGGGGCATAGGGCTTATCGTGAAGCAGGTTCCATAGTGAAGGTTGGCTCTCAGCAGGTTGCGTAGTGAATGAAGCAGTAAAAGTACTGAATGAGGGGTGGGCTATCGTGCGTTCGTTGGGTGCTTACCGAGATCCATCCCCGCCCCGCTGGCAGTAAGTAGTACTAAATCTTCTAGGGTGGTCCCCCTGCCCCAGGGTGTGGGAGCAATTACTTTTTTACCTTCTGAAAGGGACAGTCTTTCCCTTCCCCGATTACAGGCCCGTAGGGACTCGGCCGAGGTTACGAGGTCGAGGAAAGCGCGATGGCGGCCCTCACCATATGAATAGTGAGTACCTCCGGTCCTTTAGTCGAGAGTTCGGCAGGCTCACCCTCACCATATGAATAGTGAGCCCCCTAACGGGTCCTCCGGGTCCTTCTCTTTCCCGCTCTTTCCAGGAATGAACCGGGATAGAAGATATGATATTATCCTTCCCTACTGCCCATGAAATCACCTACATTCTTAGAGGATAATAAAGGTAAAGGGTGGTATTCCCAGGAGTGACCCGCCTATAACTGTGAAAGTTAAGGAAAGGATAGTAAGGATTAAGGGCAGGAAAAGCCACATAGGACAAAGACGCGCTACTACATGTCATGCCATTACAAGCAGGACCATGAAAATGAGGTTCTGTAGAAGGGGCCTAATATTAAGTACTAGCTCCCGCATGTGATGCAGTGCGAAAATGATCATAAGGATGACCGAGCATAGAAGGTTGCCCATATGAAGGTAGGCGAAACGTAGGAGGTCCTCCACTATAAGGGTTTCCATCTATATTATTATGAGTGGAGAAGTGAATCTGACCAAAAGGATTGGAGGTAGAAGCAACAGATCCTCTGACTCCATCCACAGCGTGGGATGTCCCCGGTTGATCTCGTCGGGTGGAAGAAAACCTTTTCACCCGCTCAATATTGTTCCAAATGGAAAGGGTCCTACTAGCCAATCTAGGAACAGCCACCCAAGACAAAAGGTAGTGCGGTGCTAGTCTAGTCTATATAGTAGTGCTAAGGGTCCCACTGTCTTTTCAAGAGAATGGGAGTGCTTCTCTAGCCTATCTAGAAGTGCCAGTGTTAACATCCCGTTTATCTGTCTTTCATTTACTAGAGAAACAGGAGTGCCAGCCTGGCCTATTCGTTAAGGTGTAAAATGAACCATAATTGCACCTCAGATCTCCCTCATGAACAAAGATGAAATTATATGGATGCACCCTCGCCTAATGAAAGGAGGTCAACTCGGTGGTTCGATTCGAAGGTACACTATGAATGAAACTCCCTTCCTCTCCCCAAAGCAATAAAGTTGGGGCAACTCTTTTGGTAGTTCACCTCGTTCTCGGCCAGCATCTATTCATGATCGAGATTGAGGGGTCCTTTGCAAGTTCTCCTTGCCGTAACAACTTGCCTGGGGGTTAAGCCTATCTATAGTTTAACTACTCGACCTATCCGATGGCTATAGATTGAAACTTCACCGTCTTGGCTGGCCTAACTTCCATCCGGGGGTGAAGTCTAATATCATTTTTGCTTACAAAATGCAATATTACGAAGTTTTTTTATTAGGTTGGGGCGGTAGATAGAATAAATGAATGCACGTGTTGGCCGTAGATGCCCTAGCTAAAAGTGACTCGCCCGACCTAAGAAGGGCCAGGTACGAGCCTACCTAAAGAATCCACCATTGGGAGAAGGTCCCGGAGGGGCTTGCGCTTCCTAGTGCAAGGACCCGACAGGGGGCTCGACTGATAAGGACCTTTAGGTGCTCGACTGTTAAGGATGCGTAAGCAGGCTCGACTGTTAAGGCCGCCATCACCTTTAGGTGCTCGACCATAAGGACCTTTAGGTGCTCGACTGTTAAGGATGCGTAAGCAGGCTCGACTGTTAAGGACCTTTAGGTACTCGACCATAAGGGAGAGGAGAGGGAGAGGAGAGGAGAGGAAAATCAAGGTGCGAAGCCGCTTGTCCCTCCGGGGGCAAGGTTATCACTAATCCGTGATAATTACCGTATATAAAGAGTCAACTTGAAAAAAGGGAAAAATCGTCAAACCCCCTTTCTTTTTTCACTACCTTCGGTCGTCCTTTTCGGACGTTAACCAACCACCTTCCCCTCACTGTCTGTCCGTTCTGGTTCCGAACGGGACCTAACTTTCTTTGTTCGGGTCACTACCCAATTCTATCAATCTGGCAAGCAAGCGTTATTTGGGTATAGCGAGACTCATTTTCTTATTACACAGAGCAGGATGCTTTGATCTGGACTTTGACCTAAGGTTGCTATTCTCTTTTCTCATCGGTATCCGAGCGAAGTGCTGGCTCTCAAAGTTACGGACGGGGATGTCGGGTCAAGTCGAGTGTGCTAACGCACCCTTTAGGGGGCTCGACTGTTAAGGACCTTTAGGTACTCGACCATAAGGGAGAGGAGAGGGTCCTCTCCTTAACAGTCGAGCCTGCTTACGCATCCTTATTAGTCGAGTGTGCTAACGCACCCTAAAGGGTCCTCTCCTTATCAGTCGAGCCTGCTTACGCATCCTTATCAGTCGAGCCCCCTAAAGGGACGGAGTCACTCACTATTCATATGGTGAGGGTGCGTTAGCACACTCGACTGTCAAGGCCGCCATCGTTTTAACTCTCACTCATCATATGGGTGAGGGACGGAGTCACTCACTATTCATATGGTGAGGGTGCGTTAGCACACTCGACTGTCAAGGCCGCCATCGTTTTAACTCTCACTCATCATATGGGTGAGGGACGGAGTCACTCACTATTCATATGGTGAGGGTGCGTTAGCACACTCGACTGTCAAGGCCGCCATCGACGGAGTCACTCACTATTCATATGGTGAGGGTCCTCTCGATGGCGGCCCTCTCCTCTCCTCTCCCTTGGGGTCGAGTACCTAAAGGTCCTCTCCTCTCCCTATGGTCGAGCCCCCTAAAGGGACGGAGTCACTCACTATTCATATGGTGAGGGTCCTCTCCTCTCCCTTATGGTCGAGTACCTAAAGGTCCTTAACAGTCGAGCCTGCTTACGCATCCTTAACAGTCGAGCCTGCTTACACATTTTGACATCAATCACTTTCAACCCTCAAACATTAATCCTATGATGCCAATTTTTTATATTTTTATTCCTGAAGAGAAAACGATATGCTAAATAACAATGAATGCACGTTGTCCTCCGGAGGAATTGAAATGAAAAGATAAAAAAAAATGGATATTCTTTAAAATGCCGATGAGCACAAAATTTTCATCAATTGAGGGTATAATATTCATGTTCAAGGTGGATTTCTTATCCTGTAAATTACCACAATATGGGTGAACTTCTCTGGTCATTTATAGAAGTAGGAATTAAAGAAGAAATAAAATTGGAATATTTTGAAATGTTGATGATTACAAGATTTAATATTTAGAATTAAAATTGGAATATTTTGAAAGGTTGATGAGCAAAATTTTTATATTAATGTGAGGTTTAATATTTACATTTATTTATGTATTTAAACAATCTTAAATAATTCAATCCTTTTTTGGGAAGAAAAAGGTCAGCATCTTTATATTAATGAAAGGAGTAAGCTAGATTTACGACAGAAAGGGGTGATGTGATACTCTTTCGACAATTTTTTCATTTCTTAACGTCGATTGTCTCCTCCTCCTGTTACGCTCTACTTCCCATTATGTCATGCCCCTATCCTAGCTGTAGTATTTCAACCGCACATAGACAGGTGCGACACCACTACACTTTGTCTTTCCACCAATACTAGAGCGTATGGACTACGCCTAACTCCAACACTTAACCAATTTTCCAATTCTTCAAGTGTTAACATTCATGCAACGGAATAACATTTACTTCAATTAACATTCATCATCTTCATTTATCAGTATGCAGCAAAAATCAACATTCATACAAGTATACACAATTATACTTGGGAGGGGCAACTCCCATAAAGTCTACCCGTATTAGTAATATAATAGTAATGTACAAAATACAATTACAAGTTTTACAAGTCTTGTGCTTCCAACTGCTTTGGCCTGCACAATCTACAAAAATGCCATGTCACAACCTTACAACTGCCAGCTGCTTGTTGCCCACACAAGTATGAGGAAACCCTAAGTTTCCTTGCCTCAAACAAATTCTAAAAATTCATTGTCGCACTCGCTGTGCAGCCCTGCCCATTATCGTTCAACCTAACTCACCTCTCGTGCATCCCTGCCCATCGTCATTCAACCTGACTCGCCCCTCGTGCATCCTTGCCTGGTCGTTCAGACTGGCTTGGGTCAGGTCGCCCTGTGGTGCCCTCGGGTCATGCAAACCTCCCTGGTTGGGTCGCCCACCTTGTGCAGACTTGCCCACCCGTTCCACACCAGCCCGCCAGTTCTGCACCTCTGCCCGTCAGTGCTGGAGCTTGTCCACCCTATACTACTTATGTCCGTTGGTTCGCCTGTCCACCTTATGACTCCCAAACATATGAACTCTAATGATTGTTCCTTATGCTTGGTTTCCTTGAAGTGTTTTCGCCACTCCAATATATTTGTGCTCCCTTGTGTATGGAGGGGCGTCGGCCCGTCAGGTCCACCTGCCAATTCATCTGCCGTATAAGCTCATGATCACACTTTCCATACTAAGCCATTTTTTCGCATCTCTGGTTTTTCAACTCCCGTTTAGTTCGTCTGTCGCATCCGACCAAACGACCGTCGTCGCACAAAACCGAAACGCTCCACACAACTCGTCGCACATAACCGAAACCATTACTTGTCGCACGTTCCGCATGACTCGTCACACATAACTGAGTTCGAGCGCCCGTCGCATACGTGGGCGCGCCCGACTCATCTCGTCACATAAAACCGAGAATGTCTCCCCATCGTCGCACATAATGACATTCGGTCCACCGTCGAACAGGAGCGTGCCTGACTCAGCTCGTGGACGTGACATACTCCCCCACTCTAAATGGTTGTCATCCTCGACAACTCCATCATATGACATCACAAAGTGTCGCTGGCTCCAACATCTCCAAAATGTCCCTTTTGCCCACCTCTGCGTTGTCATCGCATAAACCACAAATTCTCATGACTCCATGAATAGGAAAGTCTCCTCAATCCATGATCATCAACCACATATGTCGCAATCTCCACATATTTTCCCCTGTGGAAATTTGGTCCCTCCAACTCAAGCAACATGCTATCACCGCAACATATATCGTGTCGACCCCATCATGTATCACCATCATGTGAACTGTTGCAATGATACTCCAAATAAACTCAAACACATCTTACTACACCGCTAGCCCTCATGACTCGAGCTAGTCGAATGGCCAATCCAACTGTCACGCTCAAATGATGAGAATGCACCTCCTCATGCCATCATCAGTCATTTCTCAACATCCCGTCACAACATCAACTTGATCAAGAATCCATCCCATCTCCATCAAAATGTAAGTAAGCCATAACTAGGTCCATGAAATAGCCTCCATCTCATCCACAACATGTTTTCCATGATGTTGGTGTCGACGTGCTGCATATCAATCAGGCGCATATATCCAAGCATCATCATCCATATGTGTGAGGTCCATCTCCTCAAAATGAAAAGATCCTCTCATCAAACTGACTCTCAATGTGCCACATCCAAGTCCATGAAGCAACCTCCATCACATTTGTAATATGCCATACCTCAAGTTTGTCAAAGGGACAAGTATACACATGTCTCATCATCCATGTGTTTCCCATGGTCATAAACCAATCAACCACCATGTAATTAAAAGAGGGTAAGTCTCATCAACTCAACCCATGCCCAAGTGCTACCACCAAGCATCACCATCGCTACCGTAACTCCATCAAATCCAAAGTGCCTCATCGCGATCATCCCCATCAAGTCACTCTCTTGAACATACCCCATAAATGTGCCCAAAAGTATGCATCCCATACTGCATCTAAGTCAGGTACATCACTAACCTCAGCTCCTTAATGAATCAGATACTCCAAGACCACCATAACATGAAGTTTCAATGGCTACAACAATCTCAAGTCCTCATGAAATCCTATGAATCATCTCCATTCAACATCTCGGAAAGCATACCTGTCTTGGCCTCAAATGCCACTGCAATATGCCTCTGCACTCCATGTGGTAGGAATACTCTCATAGACTGCTCACAAATCCAACCAGTCCATGGCTTTGTTGTACAAAAGTGCACAACATCCCCATTGTCTCACCTGTAAAATGTCTTCATATCGCATCATCAAGTCCATCCGCACAACATCCTTGTCTTGGCACTCCTCACTGGATGCCCATAAGTGATATCTCTATAAGTGTCCTGCATAATGTCCCTGCAAGAAGTCTACCATGCTCCATCTATCCAACTCGATGTCCATGACCAAAGCTGCACATGTTGTCTAACTAAGTAGACCCATCACAATTAGTGCCCTCGGTCATTCAAACCATATATATCATCATATCACAAGTTCCTTCAATCATTGTTGCCTCCCCCACTAAAGGTCCACCAACACTACCTCTTGGTCTTGGCCATGAAGAAGTCCACCCAAGTATCATATCATAAAAACTTTGGTGTGCCCTTTCTCCAATCTGTCCATGAGCCATGTCGGGCACTGAGCCAATTCTCCATATGGCTAAAGCATAACCCATCCTCCATAATGATCATCATGTTCCTCCCTTATCACGAGCATTTGCACCTCCTGCCATGAGGTTGTAAATTTCCCCAACAAGCTCTGCAACAATCAATGTTTGTTACTTCTCTACACAAGGTCTCATCGTAGACATCCATGGTAAGGTTGTCCATCACATCCGCAAATTGTTTTTTCCCTTCCTTGCATATGGCGCATCCTCCAAAAGCTTCAATGAAACACAAATAATAATAGGAATACTTACTTCATCACGAGGCTCTTCCATGTGAGTGCCTTCATCCATCAATGTCTGCATCGTGCACGAATCTGGCTCAATTGTTGGGTTGTGTTATGTTCTTTCAACGACTAGCCAACGTAGTTAATAGGGGGGTGTGTAGCGAGGGAGGGTCACTGAGGGTTTGAGGTGTACCTGTAACCCCACTTTATGGGGTCCGGGGCAGCGCCCCAGAAAATTTTGGCTTTGGACCCTATGTTAGATTGGGCGGACCCACCTATGGTTTTGTGCATGATTTTCGCACATGTTTTTTTTTTACACGATGGTTTTTGGTCCATGGTATTGGATGTGATGTTTTTTCAGTCCATGGTATTGGATGTTTTGGTATGTATAAATATGTATTATAAGATTTAAAGGAACATAATGAAAAATCAAGCTGGTAGTCCCAGTTTTGGGATCCAGGGGAAAATCTCTGTGTATATGTGTTTTGCTCTCGCATTATTTATTTTTTGTGTTTTAGAATTCGTATGCAGGTAATTTATGTACGAGGTTAAAACCTTCATTTGGTATCAGAGCAGATTTGGCTTCAAGGGGATGCCTTTGTTGCTGAGGGGTTTCGTTCGGGCCTGTGGTAGAACCTGTTCAGTGGAAGATCTGCGAGATCGATTCTAGTGGTGAAAGAAGATGGTGAGCAGTGGAAAGATAGAGATCGAGAAATTTAATGGTCAGAGTTTTGAGTTGTGGAAACTCAAGATGGAGGATCTGTTGGTGGATAAAGATCAGTGGATCGCGATAGATCCTGGTACTAAACTAATGGGAGTGTCTGATGAAGAATGGAAGAAGTTGGATCGGAAGGCAAAGAGCACAATACAATTGTGTGTCTCAAATTCAGTATTGTTGAATGTATCATGGGAAGCTACGACAAAGGCTTTGTGGGACAAGTTAGGGACTTTGTACCAATCTAAGTCTCTAGTGAATAAACTGTTCTTGTGGAAAAGACTGTATAACTTGAGGATGAAATATGGAGACTCGGTGACAGAGCATCTGAACGCTTTTAATATTGTGGTAAGTCAGTTAGCATCTATTGAAATTAAAATTCCAGATGAAGATAAGTGTGTCAGTTTGTTGTGTTCTCTACCAGATTCATGGGATAGTCTAGTTATTGCAATAGGTAGCAATGCAATTGCCTTGTAGTTTGATGAAATAGTCTTAGCCTTGCTAATGGACGAGATGAGACGGAAAAATATGGAGAGCCAAAATGGTGATGCCTTGTCTGTACGAGGACGGTCCCAGAACAGAAACAAAAATAAGTCATCGAGTGGGAGATCTAAATCTCCAGGAAAACCTGTAAAGGTGGTGTGCTGGAAATGTGGAAAGGAAGGCCACTTCAAAAGGGATTGTAAATCTAAAGCTCCTGACAAAGGAAAGGGATCTGATGAGGCTCCTTCTACAGAGGAAAAAACCACCTCAGATGAAGGTGGGGATGTGTACTTGGCTTCTTCAAGTACACATGTAGATTATGAAGCATGGTTGATTGACTCAGGTGCATCCTTTCACTTCACTTCCCATAGAGAGTGGTTTTGCGAGTATGAGAAATATGATAGTGGTGATGTATTCTTGGGGGATGACATGAAGGCTAGAATCGTTGGTCGCGGAAAAGTAAAGTTGAAGTTTCAAGGTGGAAGGGTTAGAATGCTTCTAGGTGTTCTACATATTCTTGCATTAGCCAGAAATCTGATTTCTGTAAGCAATCTAGATGATGTAGGTGTAAAAACAGTGTTCGAGAAGGATACTTGCAAAATGGTTCGGGGAGCACTGGTATTGACGCGGGGAGTTCAGATTGGAACTCTGTACAAGTTGCAAGGTAGCACGGTTGTTGATGGGTGCAATAGTTTTGTGGTTCCTAAAAGTGGAGCAGAAAATCTAGTGGTTTCTGGAGAGAAGACCATGCTGTGGCATCAAAGGCTTGGACATATTGGAGAGAAATGCCTTCGAATACTTCATCATAAAGGTATGGTAGAAGGTATGAATTATAGCTCTCTGGATTTTGATTTCTGTGAAAATTGTATATATGGGAAGAAAAATCACGTGAGTTTCTCCTCTGGTGGTAAGAGGGCAAAACATATATTAGAGCTTGTGCACAATGATGTGTTTGGACCTGTGAAGGTTCTATCACTAGGTAAGTCTGTGTACTATGTATCATTTATAGATGACTTCTCAAGGAATACATGGATATATTTCCTTAAGAAGAAATCTTAAGTCTTTGACAGGTTTAAAGAATTTAAGGCTCTAGTGGAAAACCAGACAGAGAAGAAGATAAAGGTGCTAAGGACAGATAATGGTGGAGAGTTTTGCAATAAGGAATTTGAGGAATTCTATAAGAAGTGTGGTATAGCATGACAGAAGACTACTCCATATACACCTCAACAAAATGGAGTTGTAGAAAGAATGAACAATACATTGATGGAAAGGGAAAGAAGCATGCTCAGTGGTGCCGGGTTAGGATATGAATTCTGGGCAGAGGCGGTGGATACTGCATGTTACCTGGTCAACAGGTCACCTTTATCAGCATTGGAGGATAAGACTCCACAAGAGGTATGGACTGGTAAGAAACCCTCTCTTTCACATCTAAGGGTATTGGGATGTGATGCATATGTACATGTTCCAAAGGTAAAACGAACCAAGTTGGATAGTAAATATGAAAAGTGCATCTTTATCGAGTATAAGGATGATTTAAAGGGTTATAAGCTTTGGAACCCAGTCACACAGAAGGTTGTGTACAGCCGAGATGTGGTGTTCAGAGAGGTAAAAGATGTTATTAAACATGAATTCCAACCAAAGGAACCTGAGAAGATAGAGTTTGAGCTAAAGGAGGAAGAATCAAACTCTACAGTAGAGGAGGAATCAAAAGATGAAGAGCCACAAACTCCGACTGTGAGAAGATCAGTTCAAGAAAGAAGGCAACTAGAAAGGTATAGTTCTTCTACTTTCTGTTCAAATTTTGCTTTGTCTGTTACTAATGATGATCCCAGAACTGTGAAGGAAGCAATGGATTCAGAGGATGGAAAACTCTGGAAAGAGGCCATGGTTGATGAAATGGCATCTTTGCACAAAAATGAGGCTTGGGATCTGGTGGAGTTGCCGGCTAGAAGGAAACCCATTGGCAGCAAGTGGGTGTTCAAAAAGAAGACAAATGCAGAAGGAAAAGTGGAGAAATACAAAGCTCGGTTGGTAGCAAAAGGTTATTCCCAGGTGCCGGGAATTGATTTTGGTGATATTTTTTCTCCTGTTGCCAAGGTAACTTCTATTAGATTACTTTTATCTGTTGCTGCTGCCTTTCATTTTGAGGTAGAACAGATGGATGTGAAGACAACATTTCTTCATGGGGATCTGAAAGAGGAGATCTACATGAAGCAACCTGAAGGCTTTGCGGTGAAGGGTAAGAAAGAACTGGTGTGTAAGTTAAAGAAGTCTCTGTATGGGTTAAAACAATCACCAAGGATGTGGTATCAGAAATTTGATACATTTATATGGGGACTTGGCTTCACTAGAAGAAAATCAAATCATTGTGTGTATTTTAAATTAATTAGTGACCGTGTTATTTATCTGGTCTTGTATGTGGATGATATGTTGCTGGTTGGAAATGACAAAGAAATTATTCAGGATTTGAAGACCCAATTGTCCTCCAAATTTGACATGAAAGATCTTGGTGCTGCAAACTATATTTTGGGCATGGAAATTAAAAGAGATCATACAAAGAGGAAGATCTGGTTAAACCAGAGGAAGTATGTCGAGACAATACTGCAGAGGTTTAATATGCAGGATAGTAAACTGGTGAAGGTTCCTATTCCTGTAGGTGTGAGGTTATCTGCTGAACAGTGTTCCAAGACACAAGAAGAGGAAGAGGACATGTCCCATGTTCCATATGCAAGTGCAGTCGGTAGCCTGATGTATGCAATGGTCTGTACTAGACCAGACATTGCACATGCAGTGGGAGTATTGAGCAGGTTTATGTCAAAACCAGGGAAGGAGCACTGGACAGTAGTGAAGCGGGTTTTCAGGTATTTGCGTGGCACTGGTGATTATGGTTTGTGCTACCAAGGAAGACCAGGATTGGACAGAGTGTTGGATATTCATGGCTTTGTTGATGCAGACTGGGCTAGAGATCTAGATCAGAGAAGATCTACAAGTGGGTATGTGTTTAACCTATTTGGAGGTGCAGTTAGTTGGATGAGTAAGAAACAATCTGCAGTGGCACTATCAACTACAGAGGCAGAACACATGGCAGCCACTTTGCAAGCAAGGAAGCAGTTTGGCTGCAAAGATTGTGTTCAAGTATGGGGTTAGTACAGGAGGCTATAAGGATAGACTGTGACAACCAAAGTGCAATTTTCTTGGCAAAGAACCCCGCATATCATTCAAAGACAAAGCACATTGATGTTCAGTATCACTTTGTGAGGGATATGATAGAAGACAAAAAGGTGTTGCTGGTAAAGGTGGACACTATGAAGAATACTACAGATGCATTGACAAAATCTATGAGCTCTGAGAAGTTCTCTTGGTGTAGAGAAACAATGGGTGTTTCAGGGCTGGAAAAATGACTAAGCTCTCTTGTGGCCTCCTGTGGAAATAAAACAACAAGTGGGAGAATGTTCGGTTGTGTTATATTCTTTCCACAACTAGCCAACGTAGTTAGCCGGGGGGTTAGAGGGGGGGTGGAGCAACCCCTTCGTTGCACTGATTGTGTAGCGCGGGGGTCACTGAGGGTTTGAGGTGTACCCGTAACCCCACTTTATGGGGTCTGGGGCAGCGCCCCAGAAAATTTTGGTTTTGGACCCTATGTTAGGTTGGGTGAACCCACTTATGGTTTTGTGCATGATTTTTGCACATGTTTTTTTTGGACGCGATGGTTTTCAGTCCATGGTATTGGACGTGATGGTTTTTCGGTCCATGGTATTGGATGCTTCGGCATGTATAAATATGTATTATAACATTGAAAGGAACATAATGAAAAATCAAGCTGGTAGTCCTGGTTTTGGGATCCAGGGGAAAATCTCTATGTATATGTGTTTTGCTCTCGCATTATTTATTTTTTGTGTTTTAGAATTCATATGCAGGTAATTTCTTTATGGGGTTAAAACCTTCATCAACTTGATTGATCAATGGTACCCCAAGTTCTTCCTCTTTCGTTGTCACATCTGCAACATCCTCCAAGTTCGGTTCAGAGACAGTAGGTTCCATCCCACCAAGCTCCTTTTCATTATGTACCGTAGCTTCCCCCTCAACATGAGTAACAACTACAATGCACTCTTTCTCAAGAGTCAATGTCTTTTCAAGCACTTATTCCTTTTACCAAAGCGTTTTTTGCCTTCCTTCAACTTTTTCAGTTCTACTTCTAAACGATCCACTTCCCCTACGAGTTGATGGGACTCACTTCTATTTATGTCAGTGATCCCTTCCTTAGCTAATGCATGAAGAGCATTCATTGTCACACAACATTCTTCCTACAATTCCATCAATCTTTGGTCAATATCATCCAATTCTGCAAGTGGACTTTGTTCAGCTTGACTCGGCCGCAAGGTGTTCCTTTGTCATTTTTCAAAGCTCATAATAAATGTAAAGCCCATTTTCTGCAAAATGGACATGCTTCACAACCTTCAATCACCAAATCCTCGTGGAAAGAGGCCTCTGATACCAACTGTCATGCCCCTATCCTGGCGGTAGTCTTTCAACCGCACATAGGCAGGCACGACACCACTACACTTTTTCTTTTCACGAATACTAGAGTGTAAGGACTACGCCTAACTCCAACACTTAACCAATTTTCCAATTCTTCAAGTGTTAACATTCATGCATTGGAATAAAATTTACTTCAATTAACATTCATCATCTTCATTTATTAGTATGCAGCGAAAACCAACATTCATACAAGTATACACAATTATACTTGGGAGGGGCAACTCCTGTAAAGTCTACCCGTATCAATAATATAACAGTAATGTACAAAATACAATTACAAGTTTTACAAGTCTTATCCTTCCAACTGCCTTGGCCTACAAAATCCACCAAAGTGCCATGTCACAACCTCACAACTGCCAGCTGCTTGTTGCCCACACAAGTATGAGGAAACCCCAAGTTTCCTTGCCTCAGACAAATTCTAAAATTCATTGTCGCATTGGTTGTTCAACCTTGCCCGTCGTGTCGTGTATCCCTACCCACCATGTCATTCAACCCTTCCCACTGTCGTTTATCCTGACTTGCCCTTCGTGCATCCCTGCTTAGTCATTCAGACTGGCCCAGGTTACGTTGCTCTGCGGTGCCCTCGAGTCGTGCAACAAGACCAGTTCGGGTCGCCCTACAGTGCCCTCAGGTTGGGTCGCCCACCTCATGCAGACTTGCCCACCCATTTCGCACCCGTGCCTGCCAGTCCTATAGCTCGTCCACCCTGCACTACTTCTGTTCGATGATTCACCCGTCCACCTTATGACTCCCAAACATATGAACTCCAATGCTCATTCCTTATGCTTGGTCGCTTGCTTGGTTGCCTTGAAGTGTTTTTGCCACTCAAATATATACATGCTCCCTTGTGTATGGAGTGGTGTTGGCCCACCAGGTCCACTTGCTCATTCGTCTGTCGTATAAGCTCACGACCACACTTTCCATACTTAGCCATTTTTTCACATCTCTGATTTTTCAACTCTCGTTCAGCTCGTCCGTCACATCTGCCTAATCGACCATCATCGCACAAAACCGAAACGCTTCGCAAAACTCGTCGCACATAAACTGAAATGCCAACTCATCGCACGTTCTACATGAATCGTTGCACATAACCGAGCTTGGGCACCTGTCACACACGTGGGCGCATCGACTTGTCTCGTCGCATAAAACCAATAATGTCTCCCCATCGTCGCACATAACAGCATTTGGTTCACTGTCGCACATGAGTGCGCCTAGCTCAGCTTATGGGTGCGACACGTTAGGCCCCACCCCCAAATGCTCGTTCGTGGCCCAATCTCCTCCCATACCCACACCCTCTATGTTGAGATTGCAACAAGATGATGGAGCTTAGTGAAAAGAGTCGCCTTCACTAAGTGGGCCCGCAGGCAAATTATGACGCAAGTTCTATTTTTGGATCCCAGCAGGGATGATCACAGCAGGAGTGACCACAACAGAGATGATCACAGCAGGAGTGACCAAAGCAGGAGTGATCACAGCAGGAGTGACCACAGCAGGAGCGATCACAGAAGGAGTGATCAAAGTCTATTTTTAGACTGGCTGTCCAAAATAGAAAAGTCAAATATTATTGTCTCATAATAATATTTGGACTATAAACTTGATCTTATTCTCTTGGAGCACTTCAGTTTGAGCTACAGATGTGGCCCATGTAGCTGTCAGAAGGAAGTACGCTTTTCTTATGAGTCAGTTGAGTTGTTGCATGCATGACTTCAGTTAGAACTCAATCAGTTGAGTTTGGTGGAGTTGATTGTGGAGTTGATGGAGTTGTGTTCAGTTTGACTTGGTTAAACTAGTTGTAATTATTCTAACTGCAAATAGACTAATGATGAGTTGTTAAACTAATTATTAACTCATAATGCAACTATAGAATACATCAGTTAACTCAGTTGCATGTCAGTTCATGTTCAGTTCAACAGGGACAGGTGTTAGAGGATCAGATTGCTATCAGTTGTGACTATAGTTGTGCATGAGGATTTGCACAATCAAGGGATTGAGTATGCCAATGAGTTTGCTCATGTATTTGCCCAGTATTATAGCCTCTGCTCACGTCTTACACAATGTGAGTGATTCTTTGGAGGTGAAATACGAGTTTGGTAAACCATTCTCATTCATTCTTGAGCAGGTATTGAGTAGTGGAGGCAGGCAAGCAATGGAATAGATTTGGAGATCAGATCTTAGCTGTATTGTGTGTAACAGGTGGAGCTGGTACTGTATTGCTTGTGATAAGCATTGTACTTTGTAATGTTACATGGTCTCAATTATTAATATACAGATAGTTGGGGTTTTTAGCGAGATGCTTTCCCTGGGTTACACACTGTGTTAATGTGTGAATGCTCTTGATGTTTTATTGTTATTGATGCTGCTATATTGATGATCAACGTAGAGGAGCTTATGTATTGTGTATGTATTCCGCAATAGTACATGATCAGGATAATCTCCATTGAATATGTGTTAAATTATTCAAAATTTCTACATGGTATCGGAGCTGTTGATCATTAGATCTACTATTCAGGAAGTGTTTACATTCTATTTCTTCAGGCAGAGTCTGTAATCGGGCCAGGTAGCCTCTGGATTCATCCTTCATTTGGAAGGTGAGATATCCGGTGAATTCCCATACAATCAATCTCTGTACGAGAAATATTGTGTTCTCATGAATCTTATATTCGAGGCGGTTGAGTTGGAGTTGGCAGAAATTCGAATTTGCAGCAGTGTTTTCTTGGTGGCAACGCAACAATGTCTTTCAACGGATTGCGATTGGAGTATGCTCTTGAGGGCAGCTCAAACTAAATTTCATGGAAGGACAGGATGGAGGAAGTATTGGATGATAACGGGATGAAGGAGTTCATAGAGACGGATGTCCCAAAGCCCACTGATGCTGCTGAGGCGGAAGTTTGGCAAAAGAAGGCCGCAAAATGTCGAAGGATTCTGTTGGAGGGTGTGAAGGATCACATTGTGTCCAGCCTACATGGAAAGACTTCTCCATATTTGATGTGGAAGGCTTTAACAGATCTATTCCAAAGCAAGAGCGATCAGAGGAAGCTGGCACTCAAAGATAAACTAAGAAACATCAAATGCGAGAAGGGTGACATTATGCCCAAGTATCTCACGAAGTTCACTCAGTGTCGAGATGAGATGGGAAGTGTGGGGGTTACTATCGATGATGAGGACTTGGTGAGCTTGGCTCTCCTTGGTCTTCTGAAGAGTTGGCATTCCTATCAGGACTCTGTCAATGGTCGGGAGAAATTGCCAGGATGGGAAAGACTATGGTCAGATCTTGTGCAGGAGGAGATCAGGCAAAGTACCAGGGACAGATCTTCGTCAAAAGGAGCTGATGAAGAGAATTGTGCTTTGGCTGCCAAAGCAAAGAGAGGGAAGAGAAAGAAAGCTTCTCAGTCTGGTGTGAAAGGCAAGAAGCAGGATATGTCCAAGGTGAAGTGTTTTCACTGTCACCAGCACGGACACTATGCCACTAATTGTCCGCAGAAGAAGAAGAACAAGCAGGCTGCTGGATCGACAGCAGGAGAGGCTCTAGCCTCACAGTTTGAGCTTGATTTTTCATTGATCGCATGCTTGGTTTCAAGTGTGATGGGATCAGTTTGGTTCTTGGACAGTGGTGCGTCTTTTCACATGACGGGAGATAGAGATTTGTTTTCTGATCTAGAGGACAAAGATCTTGGAGTGCACATCGAGATGGGCGATGATGGTAGATACAGTGCGATTGGTATCGGTACCATTTCCTTTGAGAGGGAGTCTGGTAAACCCTTCGTATTGAAGGAAGTCATGCATGTTCCAGGATTGAAGAAGAATCTTATCTCAGTGGCGATGCTAGAAGACAAGGGGTATGATGTTGTTTTCAGCGAGGGAAAGGCTTTCCTGCACATCAAGACAACTGGTGAAACCCGGAAGATAGGGGTTCGAGTGAGGAACCTTTATCAGTTGCATGTAGATGGATGCGCAGCAATGGCAGGCAAAGCAGAAGGATTGGTGATCCGGGATGATGGCAAGTTGTGGCACAGGAGATTGGGTCACCTTCACCATGGAGCCTTGAAGATACTGCAGCAGATCACTACAGGGCTTCTTAAAGGTACACTTGCGCAGTCAAATCAGTGCAAGGGGTGTACTTTGGGGAAGTTTGTGAAAGCCACCTTTCATGAGAAGGATAGTCGTGCCACGACGATCCTTGAGAGAATTCACATAGACGTGTGTGGACCTTTCTTAGTTGCTTCAACAACAAAACACAGGTATTATGTGATTTTTGTTGATGATTTCTCTCGTAAGTGCTGGATCTTCTTCATGCAGAAGAAGAGCGAGAAATATTCAAATTTCTGTGAATTCAAAGCACTGGTCAAGAAGGAGTCGGGGAAGAAGGTGAAGGATCTTAGGAGCGATAATGGTGGTGAATACATCTCAGACGATTTCAAGGATTTCTGCAAGGCAGAAGGGATTCGAAGAGAGCTCATAGCTCCCCATAACCCACAGTAGAATGGGGTAGCTGAGCGGAAGAACAGAATGATTGTGGGTGCTGCACAAGAAATGTTGCATGATCAAGGCCTACCCCTTCACTTGTGGGAAGAAGCATGCAATACAACAGTTTATGTGCAGAACCGTTGTCCTCATAGGATACTTGGCATGAGTACACCCGAGGAGGCTTATTCTGGTAAGAAGCCTGATCTTTCTCATTTGAGGATTTTTGGTGCTAACGTTTACATGCATGTGACGAAGGATGCCAGGAAGAAGTTGGAGCCGACCGCAGAGGTTGGGACATGGATCAGCCACAGGACGAGGTTCATGGAGTGGAAGAGACCACTCATACAGCGCCAACCATCAGAGGGCGAAAACGCTTGACAGAAGCTGAGTGACTGGCTCAAGATGCAGAGAAAGTTGTAGGACCACCTACAGCCCAACGCAGGCAGAGACAGTCACCTGATCGGTACACTGGATACATGGCTCTTATGAGCAAGTGTGTTGTGACTGAGCCATCCTCTTTCGAGGAAGCTATGGAGGATCTCGCATGGGTAGATGCCATGGTGGAAGAGTATGATTCTATTGTCAGAAACAGTGCATGGGAGATTGTTCCTAGACCAGAAGGGAAATCAGTGGTGGGTTCGAGATGGATCTACAAAGTTGAGCAGGTAGCTGATGGGAGTGTAGAGAAGTACAAGGCAAGATTTGTTGCCCGAGGTTTTTCACAGATAGAGGGGATCGATTATGAGGAGACCTTTGCACCTGTCGCAAGGTATTCTTCCATACGGACGATTCTTTCTCTCTTAGCACAGATGGGATGGCACATTCATCAGATGGATGTGAAGACTGCGTTCCTCAACGGAGTCATTGAGGAGGAGGTGTACATTGAGCAGCCCGAAGGCTTTGAGGTCTTCATCAGTGAGTCGCATGTGTGCAGGCTCAAGAGAGCGCTATATGGGTTAAAGCAAGCACCACGTGCTTGGTACACACGGATAGACAACTATTTCACAGGACTTGGATTCTCCAAGAACGAGGCGGATCCTAACCTATACCAGATTGTGGTGGAGGGTAAGTTGCTTATCATTGTACTGTATGTTGATGATTTGATTCTAACGGGTGATGAGCTGTTGATACTGTCATGCAAGAAGGATCTTGCTACAGAGTTTGAGATGAAGGACTTGGGCCTCCTTCACTATTTCCTAGGATTGGAAATATGGCAACGCAGTGGTGGACTGTTTGTTTCTCAGGGCAAGTATGCTCGAGAGATACTGGAGAAGTTCAACAGGCATGGCTGCAAGCCTGTTGATACTCCTCTTCTTGGAGGTTGGAGGAAGGAGGATGCCACTTTGGGAGAAGAAGTGGATGCCACTGTTTATCGACAGTTGGTGGGATCGCTGATGTATTTGGTCAATACATGACCCGATATATGATATGCAATTAACCAGCTTTCACAAGATATGGTTAAGCCTACCAAGCTCTTCTGGAAGGCGGGCAAGCATGTATTGCGTTATTTGAGAGGCACATCGGGATATGGTTTGTGGTACAGACAAGAGGATGAGGTGAAGCTATGTGGCTTCATGGATGCAGATTGGGAAGAGAGCCCAACGGACAGAAAGAGCACATTAGGAGGGGTCTTCAGTATTGGATCAACAGCAGTTTCTTGGTACAACAGGAAGCAGAGATCCGTGGTACTCAGTTTAGCGGAGGCCGAGTATATGGCAGCAAGTTTGGCTGCATGCGAGGCTATATGGATGAGGAAGATCCTGGTTGGTTTGTTCAGTTCTCATTTGGATCCTACTGTGATTTACTATGATAACCAGAGTTGCGTTAAACTCTCGGCTAATCCTGTATTTCATGATAGATCTATGCATATTGACATCAGGTACCATCATATCAGAGATTGTGTGCAGCGGAGGATCATGTTGCTTTCATACATTCCAACGGAGGATCAGGATGCTGATATTATGACGAAGGCTCTCACCAGGAGCAAATTCAAATACCACTGAGACAGGATAGGGGTTGCTGATAATCCATATCTTGTCAAGAGGGAGTGTTGAGATTGCAACAAGATGATGGAGCTTAGTGAAAAGAGTCGCCTTCACTAAGTGTGCCCGCAGGCAAATTATGGCGCAAGTTCTATTTTTGGATCCCAGCGGGGATGATCACAGCAGGAGTGACCACAGCAGGGATGATCACAGCAAGAGTGACCACAACATGAGTGATCACAGTAGGAGTGACCACAGCAGGAGTGATCACAGCAGGAGTGATCAAAGTCTATTTTTAGACTGGTTGTCCAAAATAGAAAAGTCAAATATTATTGTCTCATAATAATATTTGGACTATAAACTTTATCTTATTCTCTTGGAGCACTTCAGTTTGAGCTACAAATGTGGCCCATGCAGCTGTCAGAAGGAAGTACGCTTTTCTTATGATTCAGTTGAGTTGTTGCATGCATAACTTCAGTTAGAACTCAATCAGTTGAGTTTGGTGGAGTTGATTGTGGAGTTGATGGAGTTGTGTTCAGTTTGACTTGGTTAAACTAGTTGTAATTAGTCTAACTGCAAATAGACTAATGATGAGTTGTTAAACTAATTATTAACTCATAATGCAACTATAGAATACATCAGTTAAATCAGTTGCATGTCAGTGCATGTTCAATTCAACAGGGACAGGGGTTAGAGGATTAGATTGCTATCAGTTGTGACTATAGTTGTGCATGAGGATTTGCACAATCAAGGGATTGAGTATGCCAATGAGTTTTCTCATGTATTTGCCCAGTATTATAGCCTCTGCTCATGTCTTACACAATGTGAGTGATTCTTTGGAGGTGAAATACGAGTTTGGTAAACCATTCTCATTCATTCTTGAGCAGGTATTGAGCAGTGGAGGCAGGCAAGTAGTGGAATAGATTTGGAGATCAGATCTTAGCTGTATTGTGTGTAACAGGTGGAGCTGGTACTAGATTTCTTGTGATAAGCATTGTACTTTGTAATGTTACATGGTCTCAATCATTAATATACAGATAGTTGGGGTTTTTAGCGAGATGCTTTCCCCGGGTTACATAGTGTGTTAATGTGTGAATGCTCTTGATGTTTTATTGTTATTGATGCTGCTATATTGATGATCAACGTAAAGGAGCTTATGTATTGTGTATGTATTTCGCAATAGTACATGATCAGGATAATCTCCATTGAATATGTGTTAAATTATTCAAAATTTCTACACTCTACCACCCTACATTAACTACGAATAATTCAAACTCCTCCCTCCCACAAAATTTGCATGCCTTGCTCCAAAGTTCTTGCTTGTGACCCGACACCATAGTTATCCCCTACAACCAGAGAATTCACATCAGAGCGTCATGCAAATTACACAACAAACTTATTTGACAACTTTGAGTCTTGTCTAAGGTCCAAGTTAGCTCTGTCACTTAAAACTTAAATTAGCAGCAAAACCTGGAGTTTGTAGCTAATAGGTACAAAATGAATATTTAACAAATCTCTAAAAACTCCTAGCAATATGAACAGTCAAGTTCTGGTGTCTTACATAATATAAATCCTTATGTTGTTACCTGTTATATGTAATTGTCTTAGGAGGCTTTGTTCTTTTTCTATTTGGAAATTTTTCAGAGGATTAGTTTGAGATTGAGGTTACACTTGTGTGAACAATTATCTATTTATAACTGTAGGGTGAAATTCACTCTTATTGTGTGAGTTTAAGACAAAATTTTAAGTCAGAAGAAAATTTCAATTTGACCATTTAAAGACTTTTAGAATAGTTATTATGTAACATAACCAGAGATAAGAGCAGGACCAACATAACACCCACCAATCATAATCTTCTACTATGAAAAAGAGAGAACTCAAACTGCATATCCTATGCATTGTATCACATAAACAGAGATGAGAGATTTCTTGGGCAATGCAAACCGACAGAGATGAATTCTTAAACTGATTTTTAAACAGAGCATCCTAATAAGGAACAAAAGGACACATCAACACATATTTTCGGAAAGATAAGTCTAGTTTCATATTACATAACCCTTAGTAAAAAAACCCCAGGGTTTGAGACTCTCAATTCCTCTGTTCAGTTTCCAATGACCTATGTTGCCTCTGCAGGGATTCTTAGCTAGTCTTTCTTTGCGATTTCCCTCGCGATTCTTTTGATTTTCTTCCGCGGGCTGTTCTCAGTTGTTGGAGCTTGTGGCACCGATTCTGCTAACAACCCCTCCTTATCTCTAGCAAGCTCGTCTTCCTTTTCATCTTCAATGAAAATAGGCTCCTTAATCTTGAGATTCATTTAGCTTTGAACCCTAGCCTTAGTTTGTTTGTGGGCCTGGTCCTTTGCCTCCTTGCATATTCTATTCTAGGGTCACGTTCTAGAGGATATTCACCCTTCTTTTTGCCTTCCTCCATGGTCTCATCTTCCTTAGTCTCCTGGACTTCTGACTATTGTCCTCTAGTCCTTATTCTATAAACCCTAGGGATTTTTATCCTATTAGGGTTCTTTTTTGTTTGTCCAATAATTTGTTGACTTCTCTAGACTTGTATAGCAACAATTTTCTCCTTCTTATGCCTTTTGGAAAAGGGGTGTCCCAATATCCTCCTCCTTGACTGTTGTGCTTCCTTGTTCATTTCCAGCGACTACAGCGGTGTTGAAAACACATTTTCCAATGCTATTCTGAAAGATATTTTCAAGACTTTGGACTAGAAAATTGTTATTGGGCCAACATTTCAAACTAGATGGATGATTGCCAACATTGCCACTTTAGATTATGCAATTTTTTGAGAAAAAAAACCTATAACTCATAATGATACATATATAAGGATTTTTTGATCTAGATTGGGATGGATATTTTGACCACAAAGATATACCTATTATTTTATTAAACCTATTTTTTGGAGAAATCCATTAGATGATAAAGAGGTAATCACATTGTGGGTAACTATCATATCATATATTTGCTTTCCATATCTCCTTTTTGAAGTTCCAACATCGATTTTCGTCCCTTTCCTTCCCTTGTCTCTCTTTTATTAACATGTCAATTTTCGTTGTTTTCTAACTTATTTCTTCTCATTGCCTTTTCCTATAGATACTCCAAATGATCAATCTTTATTAGCCCTCTACTCTAAGTTAATAAATATATCTATATAAGTCCTTCATATCTCTCATTTTTCTCTTAGTGTTGGTAAGGGTTGATGCAACTCACTTGAAACATTAGACCACTATGATACCACTAATCTAGATTTGTGAAGGAATGAAATGAAATACAAATTTAAACAAAAACACAGAGATATAATGAAACAAAACTTCAATTAATAAACAACAACCGTTGAAAATTGTTTACATGCAGAAAGGGAACAAACTATCTAAGGCAATAGTAACTTATCTCTGAAAAAAGATGTGATGGTTATATGTCTTATAAACTAAGTTATAATGAGAATATCAGGGCTTTTTATCATGAAGAAACAATGGAAACCCTAAACATCCAAAAACTTAACCCTAGAAGATGAAGCGCCAAAAACTTATGGGCCTCGCAGGGGTTACTTGGAACGTCAACTTCTTAGGGTCATAACTTTGGCATACGATCTTTGTTTGGCATGCACAATAGCTCGTTAGAAAGGTCTATCTAAGGAAAACAACATTTTATGAACATTTTCTTTTCGATCACGTTTTCCCATTTCCCCAAAAAACATCTTTTAGGGTCTCAAAATGGCTCCAGAAGTTCAAGACCTGAAACATTGCCAAAAATAGAAAACTGTTGAAATATGAAACTATGCTAGAAATTAGGAAACTGAAAGGAAAAAATGTTGGGGGTCCAAGTGGAATAGTTGAGTGGCCAGCAATATCCACCTGGATCATTGAAATAATGGAGTGACTTTTCCTCCTAGTGGCATGGTTATAACATAACCCGATAACCTACTAGTGGTTAGGTTTGACTACCTCAACTCTTAACTAGAGTTACAATATGGACACTTATAGAGTCTTCTTCATCATAATCATGTGGCTATCCTATTTTCCATGAGTAATGGGGTTTGATGCGACATCCTTTTGAATTATGGTAGTATAAATGGGAATGTCCACTTCTAAGTGGCATAACTTTTGTGTAAGAACTATGATATATGTGTTTCTTGCATTAGGAAAGATCTCTATGTGTAGAACATGAGAAAAATGTGTGTAGCCAAAAAGGAAAAGTTTTACAACCCAAAAAATGTCATTTGATGCCTCAAAATGTTCTTGGAAGGTTTCAAACCCCAATTTTCCAAACTACATTCCACCGGTAAAAATGGTCCTATGAGTTGATTCCTCCATTTTTTCCACTATAAAAGCATCAAGATTGATGAAAAACAATATAATGATCCAATATGGATCATCTTCTCCAAATATTTTGTGCTTATTATCGAAGGTCAACATAAAGAGATTCATATTACAGTTTATATCTGCAACTTATGCTTCCAACCGTAAAAACCTCTCCTTTGCAAGATCATGAGGGTTATTCACAAATTTGTCAACCATGATTAGAGTTTTTGGACTTTTGACCTAGCCGATCTAGATCCTCTACAAATCTGCACAATATACCCAAAGAATCCTGCTCTGATACCAATATCTGTAAATTGTCGTGGATAATCCACTGGATAGTTTGTCACGATAGGTCTGATAAAACAATATTTAAAAATAAAAATCTACACTATTAGGGTTTTATTTCTTTTTAGATTTCCGGATCTATAGATTACTGTTAATTGTGTATGCATGTAAATTAAAATTGTGCAAAAAAATAGAATAATGAAATAAAATCTCACAAACCACGATTGACACAAGATATGACCTGGGAAACCCTTTCAGGAGAAAACCCAGCTGGAAGGTGAGGTTTCTATGCTCTCTTTCTTTGAATAGAAAATGGTTGTGAGTACAAATAAGTATGGTTTGTGGCCTGTGGGATACTACAGTGTACAAATCCTCTTTGGGTGCTCTATTTCTTATCACTCTCAACTATTTTTTCTTATCTATGAAACAAATGCACTCGAAAGAATGGAATCCCTTTTCCTCTTAGTGGCCTAGTTATAACACAACTTGATAGCTTACTAGTGGTTAGGTTTGACTACCTCAACTCTTAACCAGAGTTACAATATGCACTCTTCTAGAGTCTTCTTCCTCATAATCTCGTGGCTAGACCATTTTTCATGAATAATAGGGGCTAACGTGGCATCCTCTCGAATTATGGTGGTAAAAATAGCAATGTCAACTTTTGAGTGGCATAACTTTTGCACACAGACTGCGTTTGTCACAATTTATGCATCGTTGGAAAGGTCTCTATCTGTAGCATAGCAAAAAAAGGGGCAACACAAATTTGACAAAGTTTTACTTGAAAAAAATGTTGGTCGATACCTCAAAATGCTCCCATAAGGTTTCAGACCCCAATTTCCCAAACTGGGTTCCGCTGATGAAAATGGCCCTGTGAGCTAATTCCTCCACTTTTTCCACTCTAAAGGCATCGAGATGGATGGAAACCATTATAATGATCCAACCCAAATCAAAAACTAGCATCACATTCCCTACCCATATATTTGCTTCATTCTTTCTTCCTACACCCCCATTATCTCTACAAAGAAATCTTAGCATGGGAAACTCTTAATGTTAGAGATCACAAACAATGCATTTGGTTCATCATCAAAGATCATGAACAACACATTCAAACCAACATCTATGTATCCCACTAGCTCTCTTGTAACCTCCATCCTTTCCAAGCTCTCATGTTCATAAATATGCAAGGGTGAACATTAGGCATGAACCAAGTGATGATGTGAGTAATGTGGTATTTAAAGGCCCTTCATTATCCTCATAGTGGTGGTGGTTATAGATAGTTGCAACAATAGCATTGGTACTATGCCATAGTTACCATCACTAAAACATGAATATCACACATGGAATGAAGTGGATTTATCTAATGCTAGGGCATGTAGGACCATGGAGAGGTAGAAACTAGCTAGAGTATTCCTCAAAATGATTTTATGTGTTTTCATTGTGGATATGTGTCTTTTTGGAGACGTGGATGAAGATACGTGAAAGCTACAAAAGAAAACAAAGAAAGGGATGATGGAATATATTACAAGATGCCAAAGCCCTATACCTTATGGAGCACAATAAGAGTCTAGATGCTATTCTTACACTAAGAATCATGGGATTCTTTGTGTTTCAATATCTCCAATTTGAAAAAGCTTTCATGAATACTAATGTATTTACTTTTAGGGAAGTTCCTTTGAAATTTCATTATCTATTTCAAATTAGTACATAAAAAATTGGGGCAAATTCACACTTTAAAGTTTGAACCTTTTATAAAAAATATTAAGTAAAAATTCTTTTAGAATGATAAGTATTTATTGTTGTTTTGATTGAGAAATAATCATTATAATTTCATTTTTATCACTGCTAAAATCATTAGTGTTATAATCCAGATTTAAGATAGATTATAAGTAAATCATTTTCTTTAGAAAATTTAAATTATTAATAAAAATTTTGGTAGTTGTATTGTTAATGATATATTTTTTTTTGAATATTAAATGACGAACTAAAATTATGAGAATATAAATTTTAGATTATTCAATAAAATGAATTTTTTTATGTGTATTATTTATTATTATTATTTTCCAAATTATAAAATAATATAATCAAAATTTATATGATTTTAAATCTTTTTACTATATGTAAAATGTTTTTTATTTTTTTGACAAAAGAATATTGATCTAATTTTATTTTTATAAAATGTAATTGTTACTTTTACAATTTGTTGTTGTCTAACTAGACTGTTTTTTGTTCCGAAAATCATGGAAATTTTGGCAATATTTTGATAAAATCTGGTAAGGATTTTTTGTAAATCTAGGTTACAGTTGCCAAATTTCAAGATTTTGGATGCCCTGGAGGTTTTTGATGGTGCTGAGTCCATTTCCACCATAAAAAACATGATTCAAACATTGCTACTATAAGATTTCTTGAAATTTTTTTGTCTAGATTCCCGTCACTTTCGACCATCCAGAGAATTCCTCCTCTGATAAACCAGACCAATTTAATTAATTAAATAATAATGTAATACATTTATCTTACCATATCTATTTACTTTTCAAATAATAATTTTGATAATTAAAATAGGGATGGTCTGATAATCAGACTTGAGATTTTGGTCAAAATTTACAGTTTGTTTGAGTTAAATTTTCATTTTTATGGTTTAAAATAAATATAGATATTTTGAGAAAATTCAATTAATAAGTCTGAAAATAAAAAGTAAATGTACTCCCTTTAAAGAATTAAATTTATTATAAAATTAACTTACTTTAATTTCTGTTAAACATCTAGTATATTATTTCACAGATTCTGGACATCAGACTACTTTGCTACTGGAATGCAAAAATCTATTAAATACACAATCAAGCCTTCATCTGCAATATGTTTAATACAATTACTCGGAAGGAGATACTGAGCAAACTAACCCTTCGCGTCAATGTTAAAATTTCGGGTAGAAAGGGCCCCTTCTTTGTTCGCCACTGATCGCCTTTACCGATACTTGAGGCGATGTATTTGGCTGCAGTCAATGTGAAAAAGAAATCAGACGAATTTTTCTGAGAACATATGGTAGAAAATTGATTGTGTCACTGAGATTTTGCAATTCAGAGTTTTGAAGGAAATGAAATGAAATACAGTAAAAATTTAGTTTTGAAATTGTAAAAATGTAGACTAGAACCGTTATGTCTGACATGACAAGAGATGTGTGTGAAAATGATGCCAAAAAAAATCTCTTTTAACATTAGAAATAATGAGGAAATCTTAAACATTTAAATGGGTCATTAAGGTTCGTTAGTACATCAACGTTTCTAAATATCCAAAAAAAAAAAAATTGAGATGAAACACCAAAAAGTTTGTGGTTTTTTTGGGGTTAGTTGGTACATTAATTTTCATGATCATAGCATTTGTAGTACAATCTGTTAAGGACATTTATGAAGTACATCAACGTTTCTAAATATCCAAAAAAAACTTGAAATGAAACACCAAAAAATTTGTGATCTTTTTGGGGTTAGTTGGTACATCAATTTTCATAATCATAACATTTGTAGTACAATCGGTTAAGGACATTTACTATCATATTGAAAAGATTTAAATCATAATTATATATTTCGACTTACTTTTTTGTCTTTCCCTATAACTTTAAAAACATGTCATTTGGAGCCTCAAAATAACCTTAAAAATTAAAAAACGAAAAACTATAATTTTATTTTATACCAAAAATGAATAATTGTACTTTGAGTCGATCCAGTAAGTAAATATTCACTTATATCTACTTCGATCATTGTCTGAGGTAAACGACTGAAAGGGGCTTTTTCAGTCTTTTGATGACGGACGAACGGGGTTTTTTTTGATAGATAAAAAATATCAAACACGTCCATTTGATAACGGAAGGACACCAATAAACACCAGCTAAAAGCAGAAGATCACTGGAAAAAACCTAGTGGGGAATAGAAACAGGGAACTTTGAACCTGAACACTTTGCATGCCCTGTTTCAACCACTAAACCGTAACCTAATAAATAAATATTTATACCTCATTGAACTGAGCTCAAGCCATTAGACAGGAGTCACCTACAGGGATACCATGGCCAATGGAGTTAACTCTCAGTAACAAATTGATCCTGATCTTTTTCTGGGACAGGAGTCAGCCACAGGGATACCATGCCAATCAAGTTAACCCTGACTAACAAACTGATTCTGATCTTTTTCTGGCTATATGGATTGGGTAACGGGAGGCAATCATGGGATGCTTATTTTGATATCCAGAATCTAGTTTTATTCAGCATCTAGTTTCAAACAAATAGAGTATTACTGTGGAGCTTACCACTGGGAATAAATGAAAAGATTGACTTATAACATCGGTTTAAAAAAAACTGCAAATTTTTGAGCCTGATTTGTTAGGTAACTTATAGACTTTAAAAATTAGTGCTATTGTAAAATTTCACAACTGGTTCACTCTATTATATAAGCAAAACAATAAAACAGAGAACAACCAGAAGATCTAAAAGAGACGAAGAGGAAGTCTCTGAAATTTTACAGCTATGAATATTATTTTTAGTTGGTATGAGATAAACATATTCCACTGAAACTGAAAAAAACACAGAAGGTCAAAACTTGTATAATTATAATTACAAGATTTCAAGATTCTCAACTCAAAGATTAAATGAAAATATTTACTTATAACACCCGTTTAAAAAGAACTAAACAATAAGTTAAATAGAACTGCAAATTTTTGAGCTTGATTTGCTATTAACTTATAGACTTAAAAATTAGTACTATTGTAAAATTTCACAACTGGTTCACTCTATTATATAGGCAAAACAATAAAACAGAGAACAACCAGAAGATCCAAAAGAGACGAAGAGAAAGTCTCGGAAATTTTACAGCGATGAATATTTTTAGTTGGTATGAGATAAACATATTCACTGAAACTGATGAAAAATACAGAGAGTCCAAACTTTTATAATTATAATTACAAGATTTCAGGATTCCCAACTCAAAGTTCAAACCTCAAAGTAGCCCATTATTGTAATTACAAGATTCCATTCTTTGGATTGTAGATTCGGAAGTCCTATTTGCGATTTCAACGGTTGATTTTTTGTGTGGACGAGAAAACCCAAATCTACAATCGAATTACAGTCAGGCTAACAAGATACACCTATCCCATTGTTCCGCTATTCTGAAAATGTATTTGGTTACGGAATTGAGCAATGAAATCATCGCATCTCTGCCTCAATTCATCACTGCTCCCATCCACTATCACCATTAGTTCAGATTCCACAAAAGCCTGATCCCGGAACATCGAATTTTTCATGTCAGAATCGTCTTGGCGTTTGTCCTGTGTCATACCATTAACGCGGCTGCGGTTGCGGCTGCGCTTAACAGATGGTTGTTTCTGCTCAGGTTGTGTAACAGTAAGACTCATGGAAATGGAATTGACCCATTCGTTTTTTCCAAGAGCTTCTCTGCTTTCCGTACCAGTCCCCTCCAAAGCGTTCTGCTGCTTTGGCCAGGTTTCAATTTCCTGCACAAATGAACTTGAATCTCCATATTGGTCAGTACCGGAAGTTACACAGAACAATCCCGATTGGATGGAGAGAAGAACGATGATGATATTACACAAAATCAACCAGAAGACTGAATCAAGACGCTGAAGTTCAACTTGGGTGAAACAACATATAGGAATGGAAGTTAGCAGAACCTCCCTTACAGCTTGCCACTGCCTGATGATGAGAGCCAATGAGACCAACATCATGGGCACAAACATATGAATGCCTATGCCTGGATTACATGTAGAAATCCAGTGGCGTATTTTTTTCTCCTCAGAATTCTGGGCTTTTGCCATTGATTACTCTGCTCCAAGAGCGCCACCTCCTTCCCCTATGGATTGGGATTTATAGCAATTTCTCATAGTGGATGCCAATGTGAAACCGAAGGAAAAAGGAAAATCCATGAGAGTACAAAGTCAAGCTCAGTCAACATGGTGATGGAACAGGGAAAGAGAGAGGAAAATACATGATCACCCCAAAGTCGTGGTTAGTCAATGTGCAGAGAGAAAATTGAGGGCAGTGGGCTCCCATGGTCTGCAAATATAATAATTGCTTGCTCAACTTTGATTGATTTGGATATGGAATGCTTAGATTTATTATGTATATCTGCGAAAATATTGCTGACCTAAAAGGGGTGAAGTTGGAATATTTTTTAATCTATTTTGTGTTTGAACTGGTTGAAAATGAACGAGCAATTGTCCTTATAATCCTATGGGAACTTCGGAATTTTCTTTTTATCTAGCTGCTTATTGATTCCTTTTATGTAGCTGCTATTGATGCCCATGTTTCCAAGCTCAATCTTTTTCCATCGACTCAAAGGTTATGACAATAACAACCCCATGGTCTCACTGAATAGCCGATAAAATTATTGAAAAGTGTGTTTATGAATGATTTCAACCTCATTTAAAACGAATTAATGGTCTTCATAACCATCTAAATCGTACTGTCGAATTGTCCCACAAAGATTCCGCGTTTTGGAATCGACCCAAAATCCAAAATTTGAACTTGTCTGTTTTGAAAAAAAACAAAAATACATTTTACCTCACAACAATAAACAGAAGGTTTTCTTTTATTAGTTAATTCGAGAATTGTGAAATCTTTGAAATTGTAAAGACCCAGATTCAAATTCTCTATTGTGACTAAGGCTATGAGGAAGAGGATATATCATAGACTTTAGAGATTTACTGCTAATTATCTCTACTGGTAATTAAGTAAAGCAAAAACAAAAAAACATTTTACCTTGCAATAATAAACAGAAGGTTTTTTTCTTAATGTGAAATCCTTGGAATTCCAAATACCCAGATTCAAATCCCTGTTATGACCAAGATTAAGAGGAAGGAAATCTATCATAACCCTTTAAAGTTTACTGGTAATTAAATATCATATGGACTGCTGAATTCTTCTGAATTACCAAAAAGGGAAAAAATTTCTAGAAACAGACACCAGGCAGTTACCGGGAAGCCACAAATACACGGCTCTTCATTATTGCTTACAGCGAGCGGATGAAAACAAAGGAGTTACATCATCCTGTTCCTGTTGGGGGTGGAACCGTGGATGTAGACACGGGAAGCATCGTAGATCGTGTATGGGTTACTTTTTCCTTTCCCGCTAAAGAATGGCATTGCTCCATTCATACGGGCAAACATGTCACTGGGGTCCAACTGGATCACTCATTGCTCCCTCTGGTTTGAAGATAATAGTTTGTTTAGAGTTCAAACAATTTTTACATCAATCACTTTCAACCCTCGAACATTACTTCTATGATGCTAAATTTTTATATTTGTATTCATGAAGAGAAAACGATATGTTAAATAACAATGAATGCACGTTGTCGTCTGTAGGAATTGAAATGAAAAGATAAAAAAATGGATATTCTTTAAAATGCGGATGAGCACAAAATTTTCATCAATTTGAAGATATAATATTCATGTTCAAGGTGGATTTCTTATCCATAAAAAAATGGATATTCTTTAAAATGCGGATGAGCACAAAATTTTCATCAATTTGAAGATATAATATTCATGTTCAAGGTGGATTTCTTATCCCGTAAATTACCACAATATGGAAGAACTTATTTTCATCAATTTGAAGATATAATATTCATGTTCAAGGTGGATTTCTTATCCCGTAAATTACCACAATATGGAAGAACTTGTCTGGTCATTTATAGGAGTCGGAATTAAAGGAAAATAAAATTAGAATATTTTGAAAGGTTGATGATCACAAATTTCACATTAATGTGGGGTTAATATTTAGAATTAAAATTGGAATATTTTGGAATGTTGATAGCATAAATTTTATATTAATGTAAGGGTTTAATATTTAATATTTATATATTTAAATAATTTTAAATAATTAAATTAGTTTTTGGGAAGAAAAAAGTTAATATTTTATATTAATGAAATGAGTAAGTTAGATCTACAAAAGAATGGGGTGATGTGATCTCTCTTTGACGATTTTTTCATTTTTTGACACCGACCGTCTCCTCCTCCCATCAAGCCCCCTCCCAAATGCCCGTTTGTGAGCCCCCTCCATTGCCCACATCCTCTGCCACTTTGCATTAACTACGAATAATTCAAACTCCTCCCTCCCACAAAATTTGTGCACCTTGCTCCAAAGTTCTCCCTAATCACCCGACGCCACAATTATCCCCTGCGACGTCGTGTCAATTACACAACAAACTGATTTGACAACTTTGAGTCTTGACCAAGGTCCAAGTTAGCTTTGTCACTTAAAAGTTAAATTAGTAGCAAAACATGGAGTTTATGTCTAATAGGTAAAAAATGAATATTTGACAATCTCTAAAACCTCCTGGCAATATGAATGGTCAAGTTCTGCTGTCTTACATAATATAAATCCTTATGTTGTTACATGCTATATGTAATGGTCTCGGGAGGCTTTGTTCTTTTACTATTTGGAAAATTTTCAAAGGATTAGTTTGAGATGGAGGTTACACTTGTGCAATCAATTATCTATTTATAATTGTAGGGTGAAATTCACTCTTATTGTGTGAGTTTAAGACAAAAATTTAAGTCAGAAGAAAATTTCTATTTGACCAGCTAAAGACTTTTAGAATAGTTATTATCAACATAACCAAAGATATGAGCAGGACCAACATAACACCCACCAATCATAATCTTCTACTATGAAAAAGAGAGAACTCAAACTGCATATCATATGCATTGTATCACATAAATAGAGATAAGAGATGTCTTGAGCAATGCAAACCGACAAAGATGAATTCTTAAACTAATTTTTAAACAGAGCATCCGAACAAGGAACAAAGGAACAAAAGGACATGTCAACACATCTATTTGGAAAGATAAGTCCAGTTTCATATTACATAACCCTTAGTAAAAAAACCCTAGGTTTGAGACTTTGAGTTCCCATGTTCAGTTTCTAATGACCTTTGTTCCCTCTGCAAGGATTCTTAGTTTGTCATGTTTTGCGATTGCCCTCGTGACTCTTTTGCTTTTCTTCCACGGGTCTGTGTACTATGTGTCATTTATTGATGACTTCTCAAGGAATACATGGATATATTTCCTTAAGAAGAAATCTGAAGTCTTTGACAGGTTTAAAGAATTTAAGGCTCTAGTGGAAAACCAAACAGAGAAGAAGATAAAGGTGCTGAGGACAGATAATGGTGGACTACTCCATATACACCTCAACAAAATGGAGTTGCAGAAAGAATGAACAAGACATTGATGGAAAGGGAAAAAAGCATGCTCAGTGGTGCCGGGTTAGGATAGGAATTCTGGGCAGAGGTGGTGGATATTGCATGTTACCTGGTCAACAGGTCACCTTTATCAGCGTTGGAGGATAAGACTCCATAAGAGGTATGGACTGGTAAGAAACCCTCTCTTTCACATCTGAGGGTATTTGGATGTGATGCGTATGTACATGTTCCAAAGGAGAAACGAACCAAGCTGGATAGTAAATCTGAAAAGTGCATCTTTATTGGGTATAAGGATGGTTTAAAGGGTTATAAGCTTTGGAACCCAATCACACAGAAGGTTGTGTACAACCGAGATGTGGTGTTCAGAGAGGTAAAAGATGTTATTAAACATGAAGTCCAACCAAAGGAACCTGAGAAGATAGAGTTTGAGCTAAAGGAGGAAGAATCAAACTCTACAGTAGAGGAGGAATCAGAAGATGAAGAGCCACAAACTCTGACTATGAGAAGATCAATTCGAGAAAGAAGGCAACCAGAAAGGTATAGTCCTTATGCTTTCTGTTCAAATTTTGCTTTGTCTATTACTAATGATGATCCCAGAACTGTGAAGGAAGAAATGGATTCAGAGGATGGAAAACTCTAGAAAGAGGACATGGTTGATGAAATGGCATCTTTGCACAAAAATGAGGCTTGGGATCTCGTGGAGTTGCCGGCTAGAAGGAAACCCATTGGCAGCAAATGGGTGTTCAAAAACAAGACAAATGCAGAAGGAAAAGTGGAGAAATACAAAGCTCGGTTGGTAGCAAAAGGTTATTCCCAGGTGCCGGGAATTGATTTTGGTGATATTTTTTCTCCTGTTGCCAAGGTAACTTCTATTAGATTACTTTTATCTGTAGTTGCTGCCTTTGATTTTGAGGTAGAACAAATGGATGTGAAGACAACATTTCTTCATGGGGATCTAAAAGAGGAGATCTACATGAAGCAACCTGAAGGCTTTGCGGTGAAGCGTAAGAAAGAATTGGTGTGTAAGTTAAAGAAGTCTCTGTATGGGTTAAAACAGTCACCAAGGATGTGGTATCAGAAATTTGATACATTTATACGGGGACTTAGCTTCCCCAGAAGAAAATCAAATCACTGTGTGTATTTTAAATTAATTGGTGACCGTGTTATTTATCTGGTCTTGTATGTGGATGATATGTTGTTGGTTGGAAATGATAAATAAATTATTCAGGATTTGAAGACCCAATTGTCCTCCAAATTTGACATGAAAGATATTGGTGCTGCAAACTATATTTTGGGCATGGAAATTAAAAGAGATCGTACAAAGAGGAAGCTCTGGTTAAACCAGAGGAAGTATGTTGAGACAATATTGCAGAGGTTTAATATGCAGGATAGTAAACTAGTGAAGGTTCCTATTCCTGTAGGTGTGAGGTTATCAGTTGAATAGTGTTCCAAGACAGAAGAAGAGGAAGAGGACATGTCCCATGTTCCATATGCAAGTGCAGTCGGTAGCCTGATGTATGCAATGGTCTGTACTAGACCAGACATTTCACATGCAGTGGGAGTATTGAACAGGTTTATGTCAAAACCAGGGAAGGAGCACTGGACAGTAGTGAAGCGGGTTTTCAGGTATTTGCGTGGCACTAGTGATTATGGTTTGTGCTACCAAGGAAGACCAGGATTGGACAGAGTGTTGGATATTCATGGCTTTGTTGATGCAAACTGGGCCGGAGATCTAGATTAGAGAAGATCTACAAGTGGGTATGTGTTTAACCTATTTGGAGGTGCAGTCAGTTGGATGAATAAGAAACAATCTGTAGTGGCACTATCAACTACAGAGGCATAATACATGGCAGCCACTCATGCAATCAAGGAAGCAATTTGGCTACAGATATTGTGTTCAAGTATGGGGTTCGTACAAGAGGCTATAAGGATAGACTGTGACAGCCAAAGTGCAATTTTCTTGGCAAAGAACCTCGCATATCATTCAAAGACAAAGCACATTGATGTTCAGTATCACTTTGTGAGGGATATGATAAAAGACAAAAAGGTGTTGCTGGTAAAGGTGGACACTATGAAGAATACTGCAGATGCATTGACAAAATTTGTGAGCTCTGAGAAGTTCTCTTGGTGTAGAGAAACAATGGGTGTTTCAGGGCTGGAAAAATGACTAAGCTCTCTTGTGGCCCCCTGTGGAAAGAAAACAACAAGTGGGAGAATGTTTGGTTGTGTTATATTCTTTCCACGACTAGCCAACGTAGTTAACCGGGGGGTTAGAGGGGGGGTGGATCACCCCCTTCATTGTGTCGATTGTGTAGCGAGGGGGGGTCACTAAGGGTTTGAGGTGTACCTGTAACCCCACTTTATGGGGTCCGGGGCAGCACCCCAGAAAATTTTGGTTTTGGACCCTATGTTAGGTTGGGCGGACCCACTTATGGTTTTGTGCATGATTTTCGCACATGTTTTTTTTGGACGCGATGGTTTTCGGTCCATGGTATTGGATGTGATGGTTTTTCGGTCCATGGTATTGGATGCTTCGGCATGTATAAATATGTATTATAACACTGAAAGGAACATAATGAAAAATCAAGCTGGTAGTCCTGGTTTTGGGATCCAGGGGAAAATCTCTACGTATATGTGTTTTGCTCTTGCATTATTTTTTTTTTTGTGTTTTAGAATTCGTATGCAGGTAATTTTTGTATGGGGTTAAAACCTTCATCAACTTGATTAATCAATGGTACCCCACATTCTTCCTCTTTCGTTGTCACATCTGCAACATCCTCCAAGTTCGGTTCAGCGACAGTAGGTTCCATCCCACCAAGCTCCTTTTCATTATGTACCGTAGCTTCCCCCTCAACATGAGTAACAACTACGATGCACTCTTTCTCAAGATTCAGTGTCTTTTCAAGCACTTCTTCCTTTTACCAAAGTGTTTTTTTTCCTTCCTTTCAACTTTTTCAGTTCTACTTCCAAATGATCCACTTCCCCTACGAGTTGATGGAACTCACTTCTATTTATGTCAGTGATCCCTTCCTTAGCTAATGCACGAAGAGCGTTCATTGTCACACAACATTCTTCCTGCAATTCCATCAATCTTCGGTCAATATCATCCAATTCTGCAAGTGGACTTTGTTCAGCTTGATTCGGCCCCAAGGTGTGCCTCTGTCATTTTTCAAAGCTCATAATAAATGTAAAGCCCATTTTCTGCAAAACGGACATGCTTCACAATCTTCAATCACCAAAGCCTCGTGGAAAGAGGCCTCTGATACCAACTGTCACGCCCCTATCTTGGCAGTAGTCTTTCAACCGCACATAGGTAGGCGCGACACCACTACATTTTTTCTTTTCACGAATACTAGAGTGTAAGGACTACACCTAACTCCAACACTTAACCAATTTTCCATTTCTTCAAGTGTTAACATTCATGCAGTGGAATAAAATTTACTTCAATTAACATTCATCATCTTCATTTATTAGTATGCAGCGAAAACCAACATTCATACAAGTATACACAATTATACTTGGGAGGGGTAACTCCAGTAAAGTCTACCGATATCAATAATATAACAGTAATGTACAAAAACAATTACAAGTTTTACAAGTCTTGTGCTTCCAACTGCCTTGGCCTACAAAATCCACCAAAGTGCCATGTCACAACCTCACAACTGCCAGCTGCTTGTTGCCCACACAAGTATGAGGAAACCCCAAGTTTCCTTGCCTCAGACAAATTCTAAAAATTCAATGTCGCATTGGTTGTTTAGCCTTGCCCGTTGTGTCGTGTATCCCTGCCCACCATGTCATGCAGCCCTGCCCATCGTCATTTATCCTGACTTGCCCCTCGTGCATCCTTGCTCAGTCATTCAGACTGGCCTAGGTTAGGTTGCTCTGCGGTGCCCTCGAGTCGTACAGCAAGACCAGTTCGGGTCGCCCTGCAGTGCCCTCAGGTTGGGTTGCCCACCTCGTGCAGACTTGCCCACCCATTTCGCACCCGTGCTCGCCAGTCTTATAGCTCGTCCACCTTGTGCTATTTATGTCCGATGATTCGCCCGTCCACCTTATGACTCCCAAACATATGAACTCTAATGCTCATTCCTTATGCTTGGTCGCTTGCTTGGTTTCCTTGAAGTGTTTTTTCCACTCCAATATATACATCCTCCCATATGTATAGAGTGGTGTTGGCCCGCCAGGTCCACTTGCTCATTCGTCTGTCGTATAAGCTCACGACCACACTTTCCATACTTAGCCATTTTTTCGCATCTCCGGTTTTTCGACTCTTGTTTAGCTCGTCCGTCACATCTGCCTAATCGACTATCATTACACAAAACCGAAACGCTTCGCAAAACTCGTCGCACATAAACTGAAATTCCAACTCATCGCACGTTCTGCACGAATCGTTGCACATAACCAAGCTTGGGCACCCGTCACACATGTGGGCGCACCGACTTCTCTCGTCGTATAAAACCAAGAATGTCTCCCCATCGTCGCACATAACCGCATTTGGTTCACCGTCGCACATGAGTGCGCCTAGCTCAGCTTATGGGCGTGACACATTAGGCCCCACCCCCAAATGCTCATTCGTGGCCCAGTCTCCTCCTATGCCCACACCCTCTACCACCCTACATTAACTAGGAATAATTCAAACTCCTCCCTCCCACAAAATTTGCGTGCCTTGCTCCAAAGTTCTTGCTTATGACCCGACGCCACAGTTATCCCCTGCAACCAGAGAATTCACATCAGAGCGTCATGCAAATTACACAACAAACTTATTTGACAACTTTGAGTCTTGTCTAAGGCCCAAGTTAGCTCTGTCACTTAAAACTTAAATTAGCAGCAAAACCTGGAGTTTGCAGCTAATAGGTACAAAATGAATATTTAACAAATCTCTAAAAACTCCTAGCAATATGAACAGTCAAGTTCTGATGTCTTACATAATATAAATCCTTATGTTGTTACCTATTATATGTAATTGTCTTAGGAGGCTTTGTTCTTTTTCTATTTGGAAAGTTTTTAGAGGATTAGTTTGAGATTGAGGTTACACTTGTGTGAACAATTATCCATTTATAATTGTAGGGTGAAATTCACTCTTATTGTGTGAGTTTAAGACAAAAATTTAAGTCAGAAGAAAATTTATATTTGACCATTTAAAGACTTTTAGAATAGTTATTATGTAACATAACCAGACATAAGAGCAGGACCAACATAACACCCACCAATCATAATCTTCTACTATGAAAAGAGAGAACTCAAACTGCATATCCTATGCATTGTATCACATAAACAGATATGAGAGATTTCTTGGGCAATGCAAACCGACAGAGATGAATTCTTAAACTGATTTTTAAACAGAGCATCCTAATAAGGAAAAAAAGGACACATCAACACATGTTTTCGGAAAGATAAGTCTAGTTTCATATTACATAACCCTTAGTAAAAAAACCCTAGGGTTTGAGACTCTCAATTCCTCTGTTCAGTTTCCAATGACCTATGTTGCCTCTGCAAGGATTCTTAGCTAGTCTTGCTTTGCGATTTCCCTCGCGACTCTTTTGATTTTCTTCCGCGGGCTGTTCTCAGTTGTTGGAGCTTGTGGCACTGATTCTGCTAACAACCCCTCCTTATCTCTATCAAGCTCGTCTTCCTTTTCATCTTCAATGACAATAGGCTCCTTAATCTTGAGATTCAGTTTAGCTTTGAACCCTAGCCTTAGTTTGTTTGTGGGTCTGGTTCTTTGCCTCCTTGCATATTCTATTCTAGGGTCACGTTCTAGAAGATATTCACCCTTCTTTTTGCCTTCCTCCATGGTCTCATCTTCCTTAGTCTCCTGGACTTTTGACCAGTGTCCTCTAGTCCTTCTTCTATAAACCCTAGGGATTTTTATCCTATTAGGGTTTTTTTTTGTTTGTCCAACAACTTGTTGACTTCTCTAGACCTGTATAGCAACAATTTTCTCCTTCTTATGCCTTCTGGAAAAGGGGTGTCCCAATATCCTCCTCCTCAACTGTTGTGCTTCCTTGTTCATTTCCGGCACCTACAGTAGTGTCGAAAACACATTTCCAATGCTTTTCTGAAAGATATTTTCAAACTTTAGACTAGAAAATTGTTATTGGGTCAACATTTCAAACTAGATGGATGATTGCCAACATTGCCACTTTAGATTATGCAACTTTTTGAGAGAAAATACCTGTAACTCATAAAGATACATATACAAGGATTTTTTGATCTAGATTGGGATGGATATTTTGACCACAAAGATATACCTATTATTTTATTAAACCTATTTTTTGGAGAAATCCATTAGATGATAAAGAGGTAAGTACATTGTGGGTAACTATCATATCATATATTTTCTTTCCATCATCTCCTTTTTGAAGTTCCAACATCGATTTTCGTCCCTTTCCTTCCCTTGTCTTTCTTTTATTAACATGTCAATTTTCCTTGTTTTCTACCTCATTTCTTCTCATTGCCTTTTCCTATAGATACTCTAAATGATCACTCTTTATTAGCGCTTTACTCTAAGTTAATAAATATATCTATATAAGTCCTTCATATCTCTCATTTTTCTCTTAGTGTTGGTAAGGGTTGATGCAACTCACTTGAAACATTAGACCACTATGATACCACTAATCTAGATTTGTGAAGGAACGAAATGAAATACAAATTTAAACAAAAACACAGAGATATAATGAGAATCTCAGGGCTTTTTATCATGAAGAAACAATGGAAACCCTAAACATCCAAAAACTTAACCCTAGAAGATGAAGCGCCAAAAACTTGTGAGCCTCGCAGGGGTTACTTGGAACATCAACTTCTCAGGGTCATAACTTTGGCATACGATATTTGTTTGGCATGCACAATAGCTCATTAGGAAGGTCTATCTAAGGAAAACAACGTTTTATGAACATTTTCTTTTTGATCACGTTTTCCCATTTCCCCAAAAAACATCATTTAGGGTCTGAAAATGGCTCCAGAAGTTCAAGACCTGAAACATTGCCAAAAATAGAAAATCGTTGAAATATGAAACTATGCTAGAAAGTAAAAAATGTTGGGGATCCAAGTGGAATAGTTGAGTGGCCACCAATATCCACCTCGATCATCGAAATAATGGAGTGAATTTTCCTCCTAGTGGCATGGTTATAACATAACTTGATAACCTACTAGTGGTTAGGTTTGACTACCTCAACTCTTAATTAGAGTTACAATATGGACACTTATAGAGTCTTCTTCATCATAATCATGTGGCTATCCTATTTTCCATGAGTAATGGGATTTGACACGACATCCTTTTGAATTATGGTAGTATAAATGGGAATGTCCACTTCTAAGTGGCATAACTTTTGTGTAAGAACTATGATATATGTGTTTCTTGCATTATTGGAAAGATCTCTATGTGTAGAACATGAGAAAAATGTGTGTAGCCGAAAAGGAAAAGTTTTACAACCCAAAAAATGTCATTTGATGCCTCAAAATGCTCTTGGAAGGTTTCAAACCCCAATTTTCCAAACTACATCCCACCGGTAAAAATGGTCTTATGAGTTGATTCCTCCATTTTTTCCACTCTAAAAGCATCAAGATTGATGAAAAACAATATAATGATCCAATATGGATCATCTTCTCCAAATATTTTGTGCTTATTGTTGAAGGTCAACATAAAGAGATTCATATCACGGTTTATATCTGCAACTTATGCTTCCAACCGTAAAAACCTCTCCTTTGCAAGATCACGAGGGATATTCACAAATTTGTCAACCATGATTAGAGTTTTTGGACTTTTGACCTAGCCGATCTAGATCCTCTGCAAATCTGCACAATATAACCAAAGAAACCTGCTCTGATACCAATATCTGTAAATTGTCGTGGATAATCCACTGGATAGTTTGTCACGGTAGGTCTGATAAAACAATATTTAAAAATAAAAAATCTACACTATTAGGGTTTTATTTCTTTTTAGATTTCTGGATCTATAGATTACTGTTAGTTGTGTATGCATGTAAATTAAAATTGTGCAAAAAAAATAAAATAATGAAATAAAAACTCACAAACCACGATTGACACAATATATGACCTGGGAAACCCTTTCAGGAGAAAACCCAGCTGGAAGGTGAGGTTTCTATGCTCTCTTTCTTTGAATAGAAAATGGTTGTGAGTACAAATAAGTATGGTTTGTGGACTGTGGGATACTACAGTGTACAAATCCTCTTTGGGTGCTCTATTTCTTATCACTCTCAACTATTTTTTCTTATCTATGAAACAAATTCACTCGAAAGAATGGAATCCCTTTTCTTCCTAATGGCCTAGTTATAACACAACTTGATAGCTTACTAGTGGCTAGGTTTGACTACCTCAACTCTTAACCAGAGTTACAATATGCACTCTTCTAGAGTCTTCTTCCTCATAATCTCGTGGCTAGACCATTTTCCATGAATAATAGGGGCTAACGTGGCATCCTCTCGAATTATGGTGGTAAAAATAGCAATGTCAACTTTTGAGTGGCATAACTTTTGCATACAGACTGCGTTTGTCACAGTTTGTGCATTGTTGGAAAGGTCTCTATGTGTATTATAGGGAAAAAATGGGCAACACAAATTTGACAAAGTTTTACTTGAAAAAAATGTTGCTTGATACCTCAAAATGCTCCCATAAGGTTTCAGACCCCAATTTCCCAAACTGGGTCATGCTGATGAAAATGGCCCTGTGAGCTGATTCCTCCACTTTTTCCACTCTAAAGGCATCGAGATGGATGGAAACCATTATAATGATCCAACCCAAATCAAAAACTAGCATCACATTCCCTACCCATATATTTGCTTCATTCTTTCTTCCTACACCCCCATTATCTCTGCAAAGAAATCTTGCCATGGGAAACTCTTAATGTTAGAGATCACAAACAGTGCATTTGATTCATCATCAAAGATCATGAACAACACATTCAAACCGACATCTATGTATCCCACTAGCTCTCTTGTAACCTCCATCCTTTCCAAGCTCTCATGTTCATAAATATGCAAGGGTGAACATTAGGTATGAACCAAGTGATGATGTGAGTAGTGTGGTATTTAAAGGCCCTTCATTATCCTCATAGTGGTGGTGGTTGTAGATAGTTGCAACAATAGCGTTGGTACTATGACATAGTTACCCTCACTAAAACATGAATATCACACATATATTTTCTTCATTCTTTCTTCCTACACCCCCATTATCTCTGCAAAGAAATCTTACCATTGGCAACTCTTAATGTTAGATATCACAAACAATGTGTTTGATTCATCATCAAGGATCATGAACAACACATTCAAACCAACATCTATGTATCCCACGAGCTCTCTTGTAACCTCCATCCTTTCCAAGCTCTCATGTTTATAAATATGTGAGGGTGAACATTAGGCATGAACCAAGTGATGATGTGAGTAGTGTGGTATTTAAAGGCCCTTCATTATCCTCATAGTGGTGGTGGTTGTAGATAGTTGCAACAATAGCGTTGGTACTATGACATAGTTACCATCGCTAACACATGAATATCACACATGAAATGAAGTGGATTTATCTAATGCTGGGGCATGTAGGACCATGGAGAGGTAGAAATTGGCTAGAGTATTCCTCAAAATGATTTTATGTGTTTTCAATGTGGATATGTGTCTTTTTGGAGATGTGGATGAAGATACGTGAAAGCTACAAAAGAAAACAAAGAAAGGGATGATAGAATATATTACAAGATGCCAAATCCCTATACCTTATGGAGCACAATAAGAGTCTAGACGCTATTCTTACACTAAGAACCATGGGATTCTTTGTGTTTCAATATCTCCCATTTGAAAAAGCTTTCATGAACACTAATGTATTTACTTTTAGGGAAGTTCCTTTGGAAGTGGCATTGGGAGAAAAGCCATTGAAAAGGACCGTGCCATCAATAAGATATTGATGATTGGGTTTAGAATCAAGGGAATATTAAAAGTTTCTTTGGAATTTCATTATCTATTTCAAATTAGTACATGAAAAATTGGGGTAAATTCACACTTTAAAGTTTGAATCTTTTATAAGAAATATAAAGTAAAAATTCTTTTAGAATGATAAGTATTTATTGTTGTTTTGATTGAGAAATAATCATTATAGTTTCATTTTTGTCACTGCTAAAATCATTATTGTTATAATCCAGATTTAAGATAGATCATAAGTAAATCATTTTTTTTTTTTTAGAAAATTTAAATTATTAATAAAAAATTTGGTAGTTGTATTGTTAATGATATATTTTTTTTGAATATTAAATAATGAACTAAAATTACGATAATATAAATTTTAGATTATTCAATAAAATGATTTTTTTGATGTGTATTTATTTATTATTATTATTTTCCAAATGATAAAATAATATAATTAAAATTCATATGATTTTAAATCTTTTTACTATAAGTAAAATGTTCTTTATCTTTTTGACAAAAAAATATTGATCTATTTTATTTTTATAAAATGTAATTGTTACTTTTACAATTTGTTGTTGTCTAATTAGACTGTTTTTTGTTCTGAAAATCATGGAAATTTTGGCAATATTTTGATAAAATCTGGTAAGGTTTTTTGTAAATCTAGGTTATAGTTGTCAAATTTCAAGAAATTTTGGCAATATTTTGATAAAATCTGGTAAGGTTTTTTGTAAATCTAGGTTACAGTTGTCAAATTTCAAGATTTTGGATGCCCTGGAGGTTTTTGATGGTGCTGAATCCATTTCCGCCATAAAAACATGATTCGAACATTGCTACTATAAGATTTCTTGAAATTTTTTTGTCCAGATTCCAGTCACTTTCGACCATCCAGAGAATTTACTATATATCTATTTACTTTTCAAATAATAATTTTGATAATTAAAATAGGGATTGCCTGATAATGAGACTTGAGATTTTGGTCAAAATTTAGAGAGTTTGTTTGAGTTAAATTTTCATTTTTATGGTTTAAAATAAATATAGATATTTTGAGAAAATTCAATTAATAAGTCTGAAAATAAAAAGTAAATGTACTCCATTTAAAGAATTAAATTTATTATAAAATTAACTTACTTTAATTTCTGTTAAACATCCTAGTATATTTCACAGATTCTGGACATCTACTATCTACACAATCAAGCCTATCTACTATCTACACAATCAAGCCTATCTACTAGCTACTTGAATGCAAAAATCTACTATCTACACAATCAAGCCTTCATCTGCAATGTGTTTAATACAATTACTCGGAAGGAGATACTGAGCAAACTTTGATTTTCGCTAATTTGTTCTGCGTTTTAATCCGAAAAAACCCTTCGCGTCAATGTTAAAATTTCGGGTAGAAAGGGCCCCTTCTTTGTTCGCCACTGATCGCCTTTACCGATACTTGAGGCGATGTAATGGAATATTTGGCTGCAGTCAATGTGAAAAAGAAGTCGGACGAATTTTTCTGAGAACATATGGTAGAAAATTGATCCTGTCACTAAGATTTTGCAATTCAGAGTTTTGAAGGAAATGAAATGAAATACAGTAAAATTTTAGTTTTGAAATTGTAAAAATGTAGACTAGAACCGTTATGTCTGACATGACAAGAGATGTGTGTGAAAATGATGCCAAAAAAATTTCTTTTAACATTAGAAATAATGAAGAAATCTTAAACTTCTAAAATGGGCCATTAAGGTTAGTTAGTACATCAACGTTTCTAAATATCCAAAAAAATTTGAGATGAAACACCAAAAAGTTTGTAATCTCTTTGAGGTTAGTTGGTACATCAATTTTCATGATCATAACATTTGTATACAATCTGCTAGGAACATTTAATATCATATTCGAGAGATTTAAATGATAATTATATATGTCCACTCACTTATTTTGTCTTTCCCTATAACTTTAAAAACATATCATTTAGAGCCTCAAAATACATCTCTAAATACCCAAAAAAAACTTCGAAATGAAACACCAAAAAGTTTGTGGTCTCTTTGGAGTTAGTTGGTACATCAATTTTCATGATCATAACATTTGTATACAATCTGTTAAGGGCATTTAATACCATATTCGAAAAATTTAAATGATAATTACATATTTCCACTTATGTCTTTCCGTATAACTTTAAAAACATGTCATGTCATTTAGAACCTCAAAATAACCTTAAAAGTTTAAAAACGAAAAACTACAATTTTTTTATGTACCAAAAATGAATAATTGCGCTTTGAGTCCATCCAGTAAGTAAATATTCACTTATATCTGCTTCGATCATTGTCTGAGGTAAACGACTGAAAGTGGCTTTTTCAGTCTTTTGATGACGGACGAACAGGGTTTTTTCTGATTGATAAAAAATATCAAACACGTCCATTTGATAATGGAAGGACACCAATAAACACCAGCTAAAAGTAGAAGATTACTGGAAAACACCCGTGTAGAATAGTAACAGGGAACTTTGAACCTGAACTCTTTACGTGCCCTGTTTCAACCAATAAACTGTAACCTGACCAATAAAATACTCATACCCCATCGAACCGAGCTCAAGCAATTAGACAGGAGTCAGCCACAGGGATACCATGGCCAATCGAGTTAACCCTCACTAACAAATTGATCCGGATCTTTTTCTGGGACAGGAGTCAGCCACAGGATAGCCATGCCAATCAAGTTAACCCTGACTAACAAATTGATTCTGATCTTTTTCTGGTTATATGGATTGGGTAACGGGAGGCAATCATGGGATGCTTATTTTGATATCCAGAATCTAGTTTTATTCAGCATCTAGTTTCAAAGAAATAGAGTATTACTGTGGAGCTTACCACGGGAATAAATGAAAAGATTGACTTATAACATCGGTTTAAAAAGAACTGCAAATTTTTGAGCCTGATTTGGTAGGTAACTTATAGGCTTTAGAAATTAGTACTATTGTAAAATTTCACAACTGGTTCACTCTATTATATAAGCAAAACAATAAAACAGAGAACAACCAGAAGATCCAAAAGAAACGAAGAGGAAGTCTCTGAAATTTTACTGCTATGAATATTATTTTTAGTTGGTATGAGATAAACATATTCCATTGAAACTGAAAAAAAAACACAGAAGGTCAAAACTTGTATAATTATAATTACAAGATTTCGGGATTCTCAGCTCAAAGTTCAAACCTCAAAGTAGCCATTATTGTAATACAAGATTCCATCCTTTGGATTATAGATTCGGAGGTCCTACCTACAAATTTAACGGTTGATTTTGTGCGTGGACCAGAAAACCCAAATCTACAATCGAATTACAATCAGGCTAACAAGATACACCTATCCCATTGTTCGGCTATTCTGGAAATGGATTTGGTTACGGAATTGAGCAATGAAATCATCGCATCTCTGCCTCAGTTCATCACTGCTCCCATCCACTATCACCATTAGTTCAGATTCCACAAAAGCCTGATCCCGGAAAATCGAATTTTCCATGTCAGAATCGTCTTGGCGTTTGTCCTGTGTCATACCATTAACACGGCTGCGGCCGCGGCTGCGCTTAACAGATGGTTGTTTCTGCTCCGGTTGTGTAACAGTAAGACTCATGGAAATGGAATTAGCCCATTCGTTTTTTCCAAGAGCTTCTCTGCTTTCCGTACCAGTCCCCTCCAGAGCGTTCTGCTGCTTTGGCCAGGTTTCAATTTCCTGCACAAATGAACTTGAGTCTCCATATTGGTCAGTACCGGAAGTTACACAGAACAATCCCGATTGGATGGAGAGAAGAACGATGATGATATTACACAAAATCAACCAGAAGACTGAATCAAGACGCTGAAGTTCAACTTGGGTGAAACAACATACAGGAATGGAAGTTAGCAGAACCTCCCTTACAGCTTCCCACTGCCTGATGATGAGAGCCAATGAGATCAACATCATGGGCACAAACATATGAATGCCTATGCCTGGATTACATATAGAAATCCAGTGGCGTATTTTTTTCTCCTCAGAATTCTGGGCTTTTGCCATTGATTACTCTGCTCCAAGAGCGCCACCTCCTTCCCCTATGGATTGGGATTTATAGCAATTTCTCATAGTGGATGCCAATGTGAAACCGAAGGAAAAAGGAAAATCCATGAGAGTACAAAGTCAAGCTCAGTCAACATGGAGATGGAACAGGGAAAGAGAGAGGAAAATACATGATCACCCCAAAGTCGTGGTTAGTCAATGTGCAGAGAGAAAATTGAGGGCAGTGGGCTCCCATGGTCTGCAAATATAATAATTGCTCAACTTTGATGGATTTGGATATGGAATGGTTAGATTTATTATGTATATCTGCGAAAATATCGCTGGCCTAAAAGGGGTGAAGTTGGAATATTTTTTAATCTATTTTGTTGTTGAACTGGTTAAAAATGAACGAGCAATTGTCCTTATAATCCTATGGGAACTTCGGATTTTTCTTTTTATCTAGCTGCTATTGATTCCTTTTATCTAGCTGCTATTGATGCCCATGTTTCCAAGCTCAATCTTTTTCCATTGACTAAAAGGTTATGACAATTACAACCCATGGTCTCACTGAATAGCCGATAAAATTATTGAAAAGTGTCTTTATGAATGATTTCAATCTCATTTAAAACGAATTAATGGTCTTCATAACCATCTAAATCGTACTGTCGAATTGTCCCACAAAGATTCCGCGTTTTGGAATCGACCCAAAATCCAAAATTTGAACTTTTCTGTTTTGAAACAAAAACAAAAATACATTTTACCTCACAACAATAAACAGAAGGTTTTCTTTTATTAGTTAATTCGAGAATTGTGAAATCTTTGAAATTGTAAAGACCCACATTCAAATTCTCTATTGTGACTAAGGCTATGAGGAAGAGGATATATCATAGACTTTAGAGATTTACTGCTAATTATCTCTACTGGTAATTAAGTAAAGCAAAAACAAAAAAAAACATTTTACCTTGCAATAATAAACAGAAGGTTTTTTTTCTTAATGTGAAATCCTTGGAATTCCAAATACCCAGATTCAAATCCCTGTTATGACCAAGATTAAGAGGAAGGAAATCTATCATAACCCTTTAAAGTTTACTGGTAATTAAATATCATATGGACTGCTGAATTCTTCTGAATTACCAAAAAGGGAAAAAATTTCTAGAAACAGACACCAGGCAGTTACCGGGAAGCCACAAATACACGGCTCTTCATTATTGCTTACAGCGAGCGGATGAAAACAAATACATCATCCTGTTCCGGTTGGGGGTGGAACCGTGGATGTAGACACGGGAAGCATCGTAGATCGTGTATGGGTTACTTTTTCCTTTCCCGCTAAAGAATGGCATTGCTTCATTCATACGGGCAAACATGTCACTGGGGTCCAACTGGATCACTCATTGCTCCCTCTGGTTTGAAGATAATAGTTTGTTTAGAGTTCAAACAATTTTTACATCAATCACTTTCAACCCTCGAACATTACTTCTATGATGCTAAATTTTTATATTTGTATTCATGAAGAGAAAACGATATGTTAAATAACAATGAATGCACGTTGTTGTCTGTAGGAATTGAAATGAAAAGATAAAAAAATGGATATTCTTTAAAATGCGGATGAGCACAAAATTTTCATCAATTTGAAGATATAATATTCATGTTCAAGGTGGATTTCTTTTCGTAAATTACCACAATAGGGGAGAACTTGTCTGGTCATTTATAGGAGTTGGAATTAAAGGAAAATAAAATTGGAATATTTTGAAAGGTTGATGATCAGTGAGGGTTTAATATTTAGAATTAAAATTGGAATATTTTGAAATGTTGATAGTATAAATTTTATATTAATGTCAGGGTTTAATATTTACTATTTATATATTTAAACAATTTTAAATAATTAAATTCTTTTTTGTGAAGAAAAAAGTTAATAGGTTTATATTAATGAAATGAGTAAGTTAGATCTACAAAAAAATGGGGTGATGTGATCCCTCTTTGACGATTTTTTCGTTTTTCGATGCCGACCGTCTCCTCTTCCCATCAGGGCCCACCCCCAAATGCTCGTTCGTGGCTCAGCCCCCTCTCCTGCCCACATCCTCTGCCACCTTGCATTAACTACAAATAATTCAAACTCCTCCCATTCAAACTACTCCCCCCACAAAATTCGCGCACCTTGCTCCAAAGTTCTCCCCTGTGACCCGATGCCACAATTATCCCCTATGACGTCATGCCAATTACACAACAAACTGATCTGACAACTTTGAGTCTTGACCAAGGTACAAGTTAGCTTTGTCACTTAAAAGTTAAATTAACATTAGAACTTGGAGTTTACATCTAATAGGTACAAAATGAATATTTGACAATCTCTAAAAACTCTTAGCAATATGAACGGTCAAGTTCTGGGGTCTTACATAATATAAATCCTTATGTTGTTACTTGTTATATGTAATGGTCTCGGGAGGATTTGTTCTTTTACTATTTGGAAAATTTTCAGAGGATTAGTTTGAGATGGAGGTTACACTTGTGCAATCAATTATCTATTTATAACTGTAGGGTGAAATTCACTCTTATTGTGTGAGTTTAAGACACAAGAAAATTTCTATTTGACCATTTAAAGACTTTTAGAATAGTTATTATCAACATAACCAAAGATATGAGCAGGACCAACATAACACCCACCAATCATAATCTTCTACTATGAAAAAGAGAGAACTCAAACTGCATATCATATGCATTGTATCTCATAAATAGAGATAAGAGATGTCTTGAGCAATGCAAACCGAAAAAGATGAATTCTTGAACTAATTTTTAAACAGAGCATCCGAACAAGGAACAAAGGAACAAAAGGACATGTCAACACATCTATTTGGAAAGATAAGTCTAGTTTCATATTACATAACCCTTAGTAAAAAACCCTAGGTTTTGAGACTTTGAGTTCCCATGTTCAGTTTCCAATGACCTTTGTTCCCTCTGCAAGGATTCTTAGCTTGTCCTATTTTGTGATTGCCCTCGTGACTCTTTTGCTTTTCTTCCACGGAGTCTTCTCAGCTACTGGAGCTTGTGGCACTGATTCTGCTAACAACCCCTCCTTATCTCTAGCAAGTCCGTCTTCCTTTTCATCTTCAATGACAATAGGCTCCTTAAGCTTGGGATTCAGTTTAGCTTTGAACCCTAACCTTAGTTTGTTTATGGGTCTGGTTCTTGGCCTCCTTGCATATTTTGTTCTAGGGTCACGTTCTATAGGATCTTCACCCTTCTTTTTGCCTTCCTCCATGGTCTCATCTTCCTTAGTCTCCTGGACTTCTGACTGGTGTCCTCTAGTCCCTTATCTATAAACCCTAGGGATTTTTCTCCTATTAGGGTTTTATGTTGTTTGTCCAATAACTTGTTGATTGCTCTCGGCCTGTATAGCAACAATTTTCTCCTTCTTATGCCTTCTGGAAAAGGGGTGTCCCAATATCCTCCTTGGTTGTTGTGCTTGCTTGTTCATTTCATGGGTGTATAAGATCTGGATCAAACTGTGGTGGTATAAATCATTTGGGTACCAAACCCTCCTTTTTATTGTAGAGGCCACCATCTTAATCAAAATTTGATGTAGGTAAAAAGGCATTTTCATCCAGTTAAAACCAACCAAATGTACAAAAAATTACATATGGTATAAGAAAACTTTGGAGTAACGACCATCACATGTCAGATAAATATGAATCTTCCTCATAGGCTCAACCCATTTTGGCTTTAAAATATTGTTGTGCACCCCAATGCTCCAACAAGGATCATGGTTGTCATCCTTCAAGAAATAATTGAGATTTACTCCTTGCACCATCTTTCTATTAAACCATCTTCCCCCTTAGCCAGTGTTTTTGTTGCCTTTGCGATGCTTTCTTTTGTTACTTGAAATAACAACCCTTGAACCCTAGCTCTAGTGCCATCAAATGAGTCAATGAAATCAGAGGTGAGCTTAAGATCATACCTGGTGAAGAGGTGAAAATCGTCTCCCAACTTGCTTCTATGAAAATTGGCAACATGTCAGCCCCATACAACTCGAAGTGTTGCTCCATCTGGCTCATACCGTTTGAGGTTCCCACTTTTTCCCATTTTTCCAGCTAGCAACATGTCCTGAGAATTGACCAACTAAATTGTTTCCCTAACGCTGCAAACTGGCCCTTGCATGCTCCACTGCCTCAAAAATGGTTACCCCTCCTTATCGGATTTATCAAACATTCACTTTATGCACTTGCTTTTCATAAAACTTTAGTATATAATTTACCAAATTTCTAATGTTTAGTCTATTAAACATTACTTTATCACCCTCTAAACATTCATGATAAAGGTTGTTTTTAATGTTTCACATCTAAATCCAAACCAACTTTTTTGGTTTCATCAGTTTCCGGCAATTGTTGTAGGTGTTAGAAAATCAATTTCCAACACCTACAACAGTGTCGAAAACACATTTTCTAGCGCTTTTTTGAAGATATTTTCAGGACTTTGGACTAGAAAATTGTTATTGGGCCAACATTGCCAACTAGATGGGTGATTGCCAACATTACCACTTTAGATTATGCAATTCTTTATGAGAAAATACTTATAACTCATAGAGATATATGTACAAGGATTTTTTTATCTAGATTGGGATGGATATTTTGATCACAAAGATAAACATGTTATATTATTAAACCTATTGTTTGGATAAATCAATTAGATGATAAAGAGGTAAGGACAATGTGGGTAACTAGCATATCATATATTTTGCTTTCCATCATCTCCATTTTGAAGTTCCAACATTGGGTTTTGTCCCTTTCCTTCCCTTGCCTCTCTTTTATTGGCATGTCAATTTTCCTTTTTCTAACTCATTTCTTCTCATTGCCTTTTCCTGTAGATACTCTAAATGATCAATCTTTATTATCCCTTTACTCTAAGTTAATCAATATATCTATATAAGTCCTTCATATCTCTCATTTTTCTCTTAGTGTTGGTGAGGGGTGATGGAACTCACTTGAAACATTAGACTCCAAAAGACATCAACACATGGTTACCTAGAAGCACTTTATTGACCCCTTAACTTTAATAATAATGTTTTTTCAAGGTTCCAAAACTATAACTTCACATTAACACTTCAATCTCATCATTTTCTAGCATTGTTGTAGGCGCTGGAAAATGATTTTCTAGCGCTCCTGTAGGTGCTAGAAAATCATTTTCCAACGTTTTTCTGAAGGACTCTTGCAAAGTTTTTTGGAAGTGAAAATTGTAACATTAGCAATTAAATGGATATTTGACTAACCTGAAATGTAGGGTATGACCTAACCCTTGCAAATTTACAAGCAGTAACCCAAATACTTTAATACCTTGAAATAAATTCTTTTCCACTAAGTTTGGTTTTTGCTTCATGGAAAACAACGTTCAATTCCTTAAGATCTATGGATCTCTCTTATGTTTAGTTGTGGTCATCCATTCAAAAGGAGTGAAAACTTAGGTTTTATAATGTTTCTCATTATAATATTAAATCCAATTTGTTTTGGTTTCCCTTGAAGAAAGACAAAATACTTGACAGAGTAATGAAGCCCATGAATGGCATGCCCATCTTTGAAGATCTCAAAGTTTTGTTTGCAATGGATTAGTATTCCTGGAGCAAGTTTGAACAATTGTTCAATGAGATTATTACTTTGGATTTTGCAAAAATTTGATGAATATGTCTTAGGTTTATAACTTTAACACATTAAATTTCAAAATGTGATATGCAAAAGTGAGATGATTACATGATACTCTTTATCTTGAGCTCCATGATAGGTGATATTCTCCAACTTAAATTTGACACTCAAATATTTTCAGTTTTGCGCTGAAATTTTTCAAACCAAGAAATCCTTAGATTGTAATTTTCATGCTTCAAATTGCAATTTTAATATAGATTTAGACTACTCATGAACCTCTGAAATCACAATTCTAAGGTGGCAAGATTGTAAACTTGTAGTGTTGACATTCAAACTGTTGGATTAAAAGCATGCCTTCAAAAGAACTATAAAATCCATGCCAAAAAAGGGTCATAAATCTTCAAAAAAAACTATGGGGAAAAATGGTAGTTTGAATCTACAACTTGGTGGTTATGTTCAATGTTGTTTGATTTTTTTGAATAATCGCATTCAATATATGCAGGATCAAAAAATTCTAAATTTAACTTAGGAAGATGAATTCAACAACCTCAAAAACCCTAACCAATGTGGGCTACAGTGGTACCTAGCAAGAAAGGTAGTGTAAAAAATAAATAACCATTTCATTTCAGTGGCCCATATATACAAATTCCTACTTAAAAGTATCGATAAGAAATTTGATAAAAAAAAAAAAAAAACTATATGTTCAGCAAAAGGATCAAGACTAGTTCCATTTGCAAAAGCATGGCCCTGAGTGCCTGCCAGTGGGTTATCTGTTCACAATACTCATAAATATGTGTTTATAGGGTAGATAGTTGAGATATTTTCCATCATTGAAGCACATTCTAGAGTTGTTCCAAGGCCTGTCATTCAAATCTACATGAGATTTATTTATGAATACATTCCAAAATAAATTTAGAGCTTAGAGCAGTTTCTATGTCCATTATGCAGATTTTTCTTATTCCATACATTTCAACAAATAGAGAAGAGTCATCTCCCCTTTGTGCTATTTCTTTGCAAGCCAGAGTGCAATATTTTGAACATGATGTGAGGGAGTTGGGTTCATTGAATTTTTTACTTGTAAATGTTCATTGGGACAATAGGTTTCCTAATATGTTTCCACATTTTTTGCAGATTGTGAGACAAAATGGAAAAGAAATGGAAGACTATAATGGGCCTTGAGGTGCAAGACCCTAAAGAGAAAATCATATTTTTTGGTAAAGATTTAGTTTGGTCTGAAGTATCTAAGGCCAACATGAATATTGATCGAGTTGCAAAAATTCTTGTACGTAGAGTCAATGACTTCATTAAAGGAGAGGAAATGAATCCAGAGGCTCCATGTACCTTTGCCCAATGAGTGTGAATCTTTTGGTATGAAAAACACCAAAATGATTTCTTCTTTTACCAAAAGCCCAATGGTGAAAATTCCCCTTTTATAGCTGGAATATAAACAAAATGGATGTTGGACATTATGGTTGAGCTATCCCATAATAACTTAATAGCCATGGATTCAACATTCAACACAAATAAATAAGGGGTCAGTATTATTGCAATGATTCATTTAGTGGAATCATTTTGATTGTAATGATTCAATATAATTAATGGCATAAAATTAACTTCATTTTTTTAATGTGATAGTATCAGTTGTACACACTCGTGGTGTTTGACGATCAACAAAGTGGGGTTCCAATTGCATGGGTGGTGATGTCACGTTGTACATCATAAGATATATCACTATGGTTGGAGCACCTCATGCATAGGTGTTATCAGCTTCGTCCTAATTGGAAGGTCAATGCCTTTATGGTTGATGATGCATTGACTAAAATTACTGCTTTGAGGTAACTTCAGTCTTTTCATTTGACATTGCAACTTGTATGTAGTCTAAATATTTCTCACTTAAAATGAATTAAATATGACATGAGCATCACCTGGTGTGAATTAATATTGTGTGTTTGGAACGTAAGGAGGGCATGGCTCAAAAATGTTAACTAGTTGGCCAGTAGTCCAGAAAAAACAAAGAAGATGTTCAATGAACTAGGCCATATCATGAAAAATTGTTCGAACGATGAAGTGACTAATGCAATAAAAGGAATTTTCACCAAATTTGCAACTAAGGTGAAGTTCTTGAACTATTACTACAAGAATTGGGTTGTCGGTGACAAATTTAGTAAGTTCACATACTCTTTCTTGTGTTTATACTTCTTTTGTTTCATAAAGACAAGATATATTTACTAATTGAGATTTTTAATTTAGGGATTTGGGTAAAAGGTTGTCGAGATTTTCCTCATGCAAATTAGGAGACAAATAATGTTTTGGAATCATACCACTCTTAATCTCAAGACTACAATTCTATCTTATCATAGAAATAAATGTTCTCGTAGGGTGGATTGGATATTTTATACTCTCCTCACAAATGTTGAACTGTGTTACCGATTCAAGGTAATTTTGAAAAACGAAGGATATTTGAACAACCATAAGAAATAGAAGCAACTTGAATCGTCAATGAAAAAGATAGAATAATTCCAGATAGTGATTGCAACCCTCATGAGAGCATATCTCATGCTTATTGTGTGAGGAGTCAAAGTACACTTGATAAGCGATATCTTATCACTTAGCACCACAATTTTTTTTTTTCACTTGTGATTTCCCATGGTCTATTTGTGGCAACATTTCAAAGCATGTCATAAAGGTAGGTTGGTTGTATTTCCCTTCAATGAATTCAGATGCTTTATTGGATCATGATACCACACCCAATACATTCAATGCCCCTCCTGAGATAGCTATAGAGGAGCCAAACCTTGATACAGATTCTGACACAGCTATCATTGTTGGTAACAATATAGATCCAAATGTTAAAGAATGTCAGTTGGTTAGAGAGGAGTTGTTTGGATACCTAAATTTGTTGTGGAATAACCCTCCTACTACTTTGAGCAAGACAAAATAGTTGATAGGTTTGGTTAAAAAAATGATGGATGATGCCAATGATATTCATATTATGGACTATGAATTCACCCTTGGATTGGGTGCTTATGATTCATCTTTGAAGAGAAAGAAGAGTTTCCTTAGCCCTAAAAAGAAAAACAAAAGAGGAAAACAAAGTGGCAACTTGGAAATTGATTTGAATGTCCTTGAATCTGAATATGAACCATTTTAGTTTCAACATCTCAACAAGCAAGGCGCCCTCTTCATTCCAAAAAATCATCCTCTATTGTCCCCGGAAAGTTCCATAAAGTGACAAGATCAACATGTGCAAATGTTTGTAGTGGCATAACATCCCACTAGTGTGTTTTATCCTATGGATCATCCTCCATAGGAACATGCTTCGTTGGTTGAAAACTGTCTAATTAGTAATTTCTCAAGTTTGTTTCTATATATTTTCTCTTAATTTTATTTTAAATGTGTGTACTGGATGTTATTGATGTTGTTAATGTAGTGTCTGAATGTTTGCAGAGGTGCAACATCCCACCAATGTGCCTTCAATTCAAGCACATAGACAAATGCACCATCGATCTAGTTATCACATCATTCAAGATGCATTAGATGGTATTCCTAATTCATATAGTCCATAATATGATGTGTGTATTGCTTTATATGTCATTATTTTCTTTGATGAAAATTGCATTGTTATCTTACAGATGCAAGAGCTTCTCTTATGGATCATCCTCCACTAGGGCATGCTTCATTGGTTGACAATTGTCCAATTAGTGATTTGTCAGGTTTGTTGCTATATCTTTGCTCTTAAATGTGTGTACTGGATGTTATTGATGTTAATGTAGTGTTTGAATGTTTGCAAAGGTTTGACATCCCACCTGTTTTCCTTCAATTCAAGCACATAGACGGATGCACCATCGATCTAGTTATCATATCATTCAAGATGCATTGGATGGGATTCCTAATTCATGTAGTCCATAATATCATGTGTGTATTACTTTACATTTCATTATTTTCTTTGATGAAAATTTCATTGTTATCTTACAAATGCGAGAGCTTCTCCTATGGATCATCCTCCATTGGAGCATGCTTCGTTGTTTGACAACTGCAAAATTAGTGATTTTTCAGGTTTGTTGCTATATATTTTCTCTTAAATGTGTGTATTGGAAGTTATTGATGTTTTTAATATAGTGTTTGAATTCTTTTAGAGGTGAAGCATCCCACCAATGTGTCTTCAAGTCAAGCACATAGACGAATGCACCATCGATCTAGTTATCACATCATTCAAAATGCATTAGATGGGATTCCTAATTCATATAGTCCATAATATGTTGTGTATATTACTTTACATGCCATTATTTTCTTTGATGAAAATTGCATTGTTATCTTACAGATGCAAGAGCTTCTCCTATGTATCATCCTCCATTGAAGCATGCTTCGTTGGTTGACAACTACCCAATTAGTGATTTGTCAGGTTTGTTGCTATATCTTTGCTCTTAAATGTGTGTATTGGATGTTATTGATGTTGTTAATGTAGTGTCTGAATGTTTGTAGAGGTGTTACATCCCACATGCGTGCCTTCAATTCAAGCACATATACGAATGCACCATCGATCTAGTTATCACATCATTCAAGGTGTATTGGATGGGATTCCTAATTCATGTAGTCAATATTATGATGTTTGTATTGCTTTACATGTCATTATTTTCTTTGATGAAAATTTCATTGTTATCTTACAGATGCAAGAGCTTCTCTTATGGATCATCCTCCATTGGAGCATGCTTCGTTGGTTGACAATTGTCCAATTGGTGCTTTTCCAAGTTTGTTGTTATATATTCCCTCTTAATTTCCTCTTAATCTCACTAGAAATCGTTGGTGGATATTTATCTCCCTCTCCTAATGAAGTAAAGCACAAGGGGTGTCAACAAGTTATAATGGTTGGTTTCCAAAATTAAAGTCAACACAATAGAATGGATGTCACATGCTTATTTTGTTCATTAATTTTTGTTAATTAAAGCTCTAATATATATATCAAGCCCATAATAGGTTTATGTTTCATGTGATTCCAAATTCTCATCTTGGGAGCATTGTTCCTCGTATAATATTGACATGCATATATTGAAAACTTGTGATGTGTCTCAAGAGTTGGTTATGTTGTATTGGTCATTTTCCTGATAGACAAACAACATGCCAAAGATAAAGGTTTGGAAATCCAAAAAAAATAATTTGGAGATAACTTGTAAAAAAACATTCATCTATTATGATTCATAGTTCGAGAGTTCGACATGGAATACACATAATTTTGTCAATAGGGATAGACTTTGTTTAGTAAATTATATCATAAAAATATTGTAATATTTGATGGTTTCTTTCCCGGATATTATGGATCTTAAATTTTTGGACATTTTGATATATAACGCATGAAAAAGAAATACAAAGGGTTCAGAACTCTTTGGGAAAAACCTTGTGTGTATTGTATAATTTTCAAGATCAATATAGTTTTCTCTCTGCAAAAGTTTGAAAGGTTTCAAATATTCATGTGTTATTGGTTTTTTGTCTGTCCTCCTTCTACGTGCTTGTTCTCCTTTTCACTGCTCATATGTTCATATCTTCATTGTTGGAATATAGTTGTAATGAACTAGAATTCATGTTTGATTGCTCACTCTCATATTATTCAAATGCTCTAAGTTTTTTTCCATCTAAAGGTTACAAAAGTCATTGTGTGGTACTCTGTTTCTTTTTTATATCAATATGTTGTTCTTCTATTACATCCCTATTTTTACAATCTGAACAAAGAAGCCAATACTTGTCTTGCCTCTACCAGAGTTTTGAAGGATTTGAAACTCTTACCCTTTTTTGTAAGCATAAACACACATATGAGTATAAATATGAGGGGTGATGTTGCTTCCCTTGTTTTCAAAATTCCTGCCTTGTATATGCTCATAAAAATTTTAGTATATGTTTAATCCAAAGTTTTTAATGTGTATTTTATTAAACATGACCTTATCACTCTTTAATATTTCATGACAATCATTTTCCAATGCTTAATAACTTAATTCACATAAAATTTCTTGGTTTTATTATTTTGCAAATTCTTGTAGCCGGTGGAAAATGATTTTCCAACGCTGCTGTAGATGTTGGAAAATTATTTTCCAACGCTTTTCTGAAGGATATTTTGAATACTTTTGACTAAAAAAATGTCACTGGTCCAACAATACCAACAGGGTGGATGATTTCTTCTTGTGAAATGAGCCTTACAATTGGTGACCTAACATAGAACAAATTTTTTTGATTCAATAAATACAACAGTAACTCTTGAGGGAATTTCTTGATACAGGGGACAATCATGAAGCTTTTAGGGGATTAGAGCCTAACCATAAAACTTGCAAGGAAAAATTACAAACACAGAGAAATTTTACCAAGCATACAAGACAAAGCATTTTGAAAAGGGATACTCTAAGACAAAGCATTTGGATAACATGTCCATACTCATATGTGTGCAAAATCTAGTGGAAGGAAGCCATCATGAAAATGATTTTTATTTTAAACTTATATTTTAATTGAAGCCACATTTTCCCATTAAAACACCTCCCCATCCCAAAACTCTTAAATCATGGTAACAAAAGTCATAACATTTAATGGAGCGCTTTATAATTTCCCCCTTAATCATCCCCTGCCCTTTTTCCCTTAAAAATTTGTTGAATAGAGTCTTGGTTGTATTTGGTATATTGTTTTCATGGTGCTGAAGATATTCACTGTGTGTTTGTTAGCAGTGTCATTTGCAAGCAATTCTTGCCAAAAATCCCAGTTTCTTCCAACCAACCCCTGTAGGAAATTGCATCTATCTTTCTTAACTACATGTTGTTTGAAGATAACGTGCCTAAGTTCAAGCCATTCCCTGTATAGGAATGGTTTGTAGGATCACGTTTAGATGGCCTCATTTTTATGCCTCTTAAAGGAGTGTCTAGGTCTCTGAGAGGGTGCTTTCCTGTCCAACCCCTCAAGAATTTTCTATATCAGGTCCAATATATTAAAGGATGTGCCAAAGGCCTTTGGATTTTTACTTTTGTTCAAGCAAAGGCTACTGGACATAGAAATATGCATGTCAAAATTTTGGATGTCTGAGTTGCTAAAATTGAACGCCAAAATGTGAAATGTAAATATCAACCAATTTAACTCAGAAGGGAATGGATGCGTTCAAGAAACAAAAAAGAGAGGACCAACTTAAGATTTTTTCACAACAGTCATCATGTTAAGAATTGATATGTATTACAATTGATTACCTTTATTGAAGTTAGCCAAGGAAAGGAAAGGAATAACTATATATGGAACAAAACGATCTCTGTTACATAACTACTTTACATTAAAGGTCTTCCCGTTCTCAAGAGATGACCCAGAGTCTGCAAATAGTCACCTACAAACATTCACCCATAAAAGTCAAGTTTTACCCTTAGGCATAGAAATCTACAGTTATGTCCAACAAAAGAGTCTCAGACATCAAGTCAACAAAGGGAATTTCAATAATAAAGTGAGTGAAGAAAAATAGATATTATGACCTTGAATGCTACATATGGTGGGTTTTAGATTCTCAATTGATTTATTTATTTTCCAAGACTTCTTTTTTGCAAACTATTTACACTAATTTCTTTTTGGAAGGGGATGGTAACTTATGCACCCCCTTTATAGTAGTTTTCCTCTAATAGGGGCCTTTTGCAAAATGTTAGTGCCTTTTATTTTATGCATTGTGTGCTATCTCTATATCAGTTCCTGTAGTGGTTAATTTTTGCTTTATTTATTGTGCAATTTGTATTTCACATTGCTTTACTTTTCCTACAACATTCTATCTCCTTTTGCGAATATTTCACTTGACAATTTTTCGGCATTCATATTGATGGTAAGTAATGCTTGTAACAAATAGTGCTTAGGTAGTTATCTATTGTTGACCACTAATAGGTGATGTAAATAAGGTATTGTTGTGATTCTTCCATATTTTAATACTTGGTTTGTTGCTTCTGATCTTCTGATTGTTAGATAACCATCTTATATTTTTAGAATTGCAGGCAATACATTTCTTGTGTTTGAATTTATCATTGTGTTGATGCCTCGAAAATCGCTGCAACAACATTGGGGATAACCACCCGGTCCGGACCTTAGTACAGCTCCTTTTCCGTTTGGAATAGTGGTTCCGACTGGGGATAATGGGACCAGTTTCCCAAAAGTGGATAAACGGGATGAATGGATGATTTATAAACTAAGCTAGCAATGAGCGAATAACTAAACTATTAACAAGAATACATAGACTATGATCTATCCCGGGAACTTATTGAGCTTTAAAGTGCAGCGCTTGATGATCTATGTATATAAACAGACATATATATGACTCTATTTAACGGACATAGACATTATTTCATTCATGATTACTATGCTTAAATAGTTAAGCAAAGCGATTGAAGCGATATTACCACACTTATCATTTATATCATTGACATATACATGATTAAAATAAAGGCACATCATAAAACATCCAATAGTGGAATAAATGTAGATCTGCTGTTACAACGCATGCATATAATCAATAATAGCAAGAATAATCACATAACAATTCATATGAAAGGAATGAATTCAGACATAGATAGAAATACCATATGAGCTGCTTGACACTCCCAATATCAATCGCTACTTGTAGTTCTTCCTTCAACGCAAAAACATTCTCAACAAAGACAATAGTGCACAATTGCATAAAAAGCTTCCTTGTCGAATTAAGAACAACTGGTCCAGTTTTATAAAAGAATATTTGACTAAAGCACAATAGTGCAAACTTCAGTCTTTTAAGTCTGGTACAAAACTTTACGACCCTTTCCAAAACAATGAAAGGGTCTATAAATACTAAATTAATCTAAATATCTATTAAACTGAAATCCTACTAAATCGGTATCAATAAATCTTGATCTTATTTTCCTCAGCGATCTGGCAATTGGCGGCATGATTCATCAAGTAGGCTGCTTGCCTTTAAATCTGAGCTGACTTATCGCAAGCATTGGCTCTACTTCAGGAGGTTTGTTGAGGCGCGAACTGAGCTGGGCGGCATAGGTGGCATCCTGAATATCGGGAATTATATACCCGATCGCATTTATTAGGCACTTAAGGGCGGCTCTTTGTGTATGCGGCTTAATCAGGAAGAGCCAATATGCCTCGAAGGTTAAACTGTTAATCCCGGCGATTAATCTCCCCTTTTCCTCTAAATCAGGATAACATGATTGCTCCAATGTGTTTGTTGTTGTCAACTTTCCTGGTGTACATTGGGAAATCATATTTGATAAGTAGAGAGTGTTGTTAACTAGTTCAACTAGATTGCTGGACGTTGATTTACATCTTGAAGCCGCCTTCTCTGCTTTCATCATCTGAGACTGCCATTCTGTGAAGAGTATATCTTTATGTGTTTCTGAGATCCTGGGCAAATTTGTTGCTCTCCCTTGATCAGAATCTTGCTAGTCAAGAAATGCAGTTATGATCTCTTTGGCTTGATCTAATTCATTTCTGGCCTTCTCTACCTGCTGATTTATGGATGTCGTTAACTCACACAGTGGCTCTGCCTGAGCGATTTTTTGACACAGGAGCTTAATTTGGGATATTAATGCAGTGTTTATTTGTAATGCTTCTGCTCTGAATTCATCCACTTGTGGAGCGCCCTTTATTTTTTCGAGCTGTGATGACAATTGAGCGATTTGCTCATCCTTTGTTTTCATCATTTGCTCGTTTGCTGCCCTTAATTGTGCCAATGCCTCTGATAATTATTTCTGTTTCTGGATCACGCTTTGGTCGATCCTTTGCTTTTCTGCCTGCAATTGCTGAGTTAATTGACTGTTCACTTGCTGTTGTGTCAACAATTGCTGCTCTGCCTGCTCTGCCTTCTGCTTTGTCTCAGCCAACTCTGCCTGTAATGCGAAAATTTCTTGATCCTTAGTTTTCAGTAAAGACTTACCTCCGATGCCTTATCAATTGTCGCTGCCGAATAGGCTCCTGTATACTGCGACAGTTTTGTCAGGTCATCGGAGGGGTCAAATTCCTCCTTCCAAACCACGCTGCCCGTAATAGTTTGCTTTGGGAAAAGGGAAGGTTGATCAATCCTCCTTCTTTTCCTTTGTCGTTTTACCACTGCTTTATGCCTCGGGCTGTAGAAAACATCCAGGGGAGGAATATCTTCTACTTGAAGAATGATTTGGTCGAAGGGGTCTTTTGGTATTACCTCAACATCCTTAGAAATGGGTGGGCCGCTGGTTCCACTTAGAACCTGAGGTGAAGTGATGTCCTGTGTATCGTTTGTCTTGGAAGTGTCTGTATCCTTTGAACATTCCAACCCACTGATGATAGAGTCAAATTGCTTCCATTCCTGGAGAAATTTAGGGTCAATACGAGTATCTATATTGACATCAATGGTGGTTAGTTTTTTCTTTTCGGCTTGGGACTCCTTTCGCACTTCTTCCTGCTCTTTCTTCTGTTGCTCTTCCTGCTCTTTCATTTGATGTTCCTCTTTCTCTTTCCTCTGTCTTTCCTCCTGTGCTCTCTTTTGCTTTTCTTCCTGTTCTTTCCTCTGCCTTTCCTCCTGTTCTTTCCTCTGCCTTTCCTCCTGTTCCTTCTTATGATCCTTTGTTATAACCGGAGGTTCCTTTGACTGTTGCCGACCAGGCTCGCTTGATGATGTCGCTGGGGTTGTTGCTAGTAAATCTAGAGGCAGAGTTTGCAACCTCTGTTCTCTAAGTTTATTAAATTCAGTCAACCCTTCATCATTATATTTTGCTTTGGCGAATGATTTAACCTGATTTATTGACTCAGCTGAAGAGAACAGGTCGTCAAAGATATCTTCCTTATGATCAAATCTTGTCAGTTTGGCCTGTTCTAATGCATTATAGGCAACTTTATTTGGATCGAAATGCCTATTTGGGAGAGTCGCCAGAGTCAAGGATTGAATTTTTGTGGCTTCCTTTTCTGCATGTTTGAGGTCATGCAGGGTATATACACCACACTTCAAAGGAAAAGAGGGCCAGCCTTGCTTCTTATTTTTCTTGAGCGTTTGTGTAACACTCTCTGCAATGATTTGGTAAGAAATTTCCCTCGCTAGCAGTTTATCCGGTATGTACAAAGGGAGGACATGCGGTCTGGCTTGACTACCGAAAACTCTTATGTAGGTAAATCTCTCCTCTCCAAACCATCTACCTATTCCAGTTAAATCAATTCCGGCTTGATAGGAAATCTTGGGAGCAGGTCTATCGAAAATGGAATAATAAATAGGCAACATAAAGCCATTACAGACTTGGTATAGATGATGTTTATAAGAAGATTTCCACAATTTCTGATGATATATATGAATAGGCGTGGGGTCTTGTGTAGTCCACCTCCAGTCGAGTACGGGGAATTTAGAGTTAAAACAGAGGGTATCTAGGATATAGGCACTGTAGTAAAATGGGGGAATTACCCTTTCAGAAATACGGGTCTTGCTTCTAAACTCAAGCACAGCTTGTGCTAATTTGTCAGAAAGGATGGTGGCCCAATCCATAATTATACTGTTGCATGCTGCTTCCATTAGAGGAACCATTTCTATGGTAAAATTAGCAGAGTCATGCAATCCCCATAATCTACACATCATTATTCCAGCATATCAAGAAGGAGAAGCCAGAGAATCAACCGAGTACTTACCAGAAGATTCGTGTTTGTGCTTGGCCAGATTTTGTCTCCAATCCCGGATGGGTTCGGATTCAACTTCATTTTCGTTTGCGAATTTCTCCAGGAACGCCTTATTATATATCTTCTCTGGCTCGGGAAAATGATACATTTGCCTTAGATCATCCGCCCTGAACGATCCGAAAATTCTTCCGTCTCTAGTGCTGAAAGTTCTATCCAAGATTGGGATTTCTTCAATCGCCCACCGCACTACGTCTGTGTATGGGAGAATTTGCTCCCTGGCCACTATCCTGTGAAGGAAAGAGTCGGCTAAATCCTTGAGAGTACTCTCAGACTTCCGAGTTGAATCCACAGTAGCTTCTACTATTGTCCTTGCTGGTTCTTCGGCTTCAATCAGGTTGTAGGTGCCTTGCCAAGTAACTCTGACGAGACCCGTACATGTAGTATCAGATATCAAGCCCTTCTTTTTGTCCACGACAGCTTGTCCTGCAGTTGGTGTAGCGAAAGCACCTGTGGTCTTCTTGGATTTCTTCCCCATCTTGCTTGAGCTTTCTTCTATGGATGAATTCTGCACAGCGGCGAAAATAAACGTAACACAGAGATATGCTAATGAAAATCCAATATGGGAAAGATATATTGATCAAAGCGTGCTGAGAGATTAACTCTTAAAAATGGCTGCGGATACAATCGATGGGAAGATCTTACAATTACATTAAATGGCCGTTTAAGACCTGCCACCCCTTAAATGCTCATTATATCATTAATCGGCCGAATGACCTGTTTAAGCGTGCTGTGGATGTTTTGGCGGTTGAGCACAGGTGAATGATTGCTTAAAAGATCAAGCTTTAAATATGAATGAATCATAATATCCCTCCATTTAACGGCTTTTTTGAAATCCGCGCTATATCGTAATCGGGCGTCGGGAACACTTAAATCCTTATGTTGACAATTTTGAAATCCTGATCGCCGATAGCGAAATCGCATCGCATCGGGGTGAATGGGCATAACAATGTGCATAAATAGTGTATCGCCGATTGCCGATTGCGATATCGCATCGCATCGGGGGTATGACCTGGGCGCCTTATTATTGTGCATGGGATACTGCCGATTGCCGATTGCGATATTCCATCGCATCGGGGTGAAAGGGTTGGGGTGTTTTAAGACTGCGTAAAGATTACCGCCGATAGCCGATCGCCGATTGCGCATCGCATCGGGGCTAATGGCATGGGGCGCTTTAAAATGTGCATAGAGTATTGCCGATAGCCGATAGCGATATCGCATCGGCGGAGACCAATGTGCCACTTATTTGTGTTTTCTATGCCATTGCGATATGCGATCGCTTTATCGCAATGATAAAAGATTGTATTATTTGACCAAAAATGGGTTTTTTAAAAGGTTTTATATAATGTCTTCATTTGGTTTGCGGACATTTTTCAAATAATGAAGTATTGATACCAACTAACTTCTAAAGGGACCCATTTTATATGATGATTTTGTAAATAAACATGATATGAAATGGGCGGTTGTTGTAGGGCACAACACATTGTCTACCAAATTCCCATAGAAAAGTAAGTTTAATGAGGATTTTATTTTAAAAAGTATTCATTTTGTTACAGTGTGAATTTTTTTACATGTAAAATATAATCATTGGTTGAAGAGGGACCATGCTAGTTAGGCCAAGTAGTTATCAAGCTGAAATTTTGTAGGGGTCATAATGAGCCATTCAATTCCTCAAGTAATAAGATTGACATCCAAGGAACATTTTTATTGGTTAATTTGAATTCCTATTTGTAATTCATTGAAATCTACAAGCATATATCTAAAGACTAATATGGATGTTTTGAATAATACATAACATTTGGATACTTTCATCATAATAGTGCTTACATTGAAAAATTAATCATAGTTATATATTTTCATGGTCACTTTCTTACGTTTCACCTGTTTCAGTGTTTTCTGGAAAAAAAAGATAAATCAAATTATTAAACAAACCCACTAAAACAATTAAGCCACCTTACCTGCAATTTTCAAACTCCAAGGAAACAGAACACGTTGCAATGTGCAAGTTGAGACTAAACATGGATTGTGAAGCTCAACCTGTACTTCATAAATAAAATTTCTAGATTGAAAACTTGAAGGTAAGACTACCCCTATAATCTATAGATAAAATTTTGGATTGTCAACTTGAAGGTGAGTATAAGCTTGTATTTGATAAATAAAATTATGGTTTGTAGAATGAAAAAGTTGTGCACAATATAAATAAAAGGTTTAAATGTATAGCGTAATCCCCACATTCTGTTCATTTTTATGGATTTGAAAGTCATTGGAATGTTTTTAATATTTTTTTCTTGCTTATAATTTAAGTATAATTTCCCAATTTCAATAAAAAACATGAAAGAAGGCAATGGGGGTTGCTAGGTGTTAGCACTTCGTAATTCCTCCAGGATTAGGAGAGGAACCCAAAAGTAACCACAAACCACTCTAAAACTGGAATCTAGCCCTTCCATCTTCAGAGAGGGCTCTCTCTATATGAATCTTTTGTCTTATGTATTAGGCTAGGTATTGAGATCAGAAAGGAATTATTGTAATAGTTGAAGGTAGGGAAGAGGGAAACATTGAGCATGGAGTTTGATTAAGCTAATGATTTTCAGTGAGAGGGTGAAAAAATTGAGGAATTCATAGATAGGGGCAAGGTAGGCAATCCTTATGATGTCTTTTTTTCAAATTTTATTGTAGATAGGTGAGCACAGGGGTAGTAAAATTGATAACATCTAAAGCAACTGACTGGGGATGAATTTTAGATATTTCAATGGAAGAAAAAACACTAAAATGTTCAATAACCTTTAATAAAGCACTTAAAGTGAATTCTAAAATAAATCTTGTTTAACTAAACATTGAAGAATTAACATTAAAGAATGACATTAAAATAAGATAAAGAAACAAAACAGGAGATAAGCATCACCATAAGAAACTGGCACATGAATCCCTGAACAAGAAGACATCTGCCTTCATCATTCACTGAAATTTTCAAATAAAACTGTACAATGCACATTGTCTCTTCTATCAAACCTTGACCAACTAACCTTTTTCACACTAAAATTCATAATTTATATATGATTATCTCATCCTTGGACTTAGGGGGTCGATCTCAACCATTTCTCCAAAGATAGAGTCAGTTACATTAGATTTAGAAATTGCATGCTAGGAAATAGGGACCGGATTTATGGAAAATAGGGGTTAAAGAATAGATAATATCTCTTGAATCATGACAGTTGTTACAAAACCGAAAGAGGTTTTTGTTGATGAGATTGTTCTTGAAAGAAACCTCTATGAGTTTTTGAAAATTATTCTCCAGATCCTCGAAATCCGCACCCAAGGATCATGACTAAAACAAGAAATGAAAAAATCTGAAAATTATGTTGTAAAGATTCATTCAAATCTTCTAATATATCATACTTGTTACAAAGATGAAGCAATTTTTTGTAATTTAGCTCATTTTTGATAAAAAACCTCTTTCAATGTTTCAAAATGCATCTCCATTTGGTCAGAAACTGATTTTGAAGTTAATTTCTAAAATAATAAAACATGCAACAAATCCCTTGTAGCAAAAGTGCAACGGGCTTCTTTTTCATATTATATTATCAATTCTTGAATGTTGAACCTACAAGACACTCGAGGAAATTTTTCATAACCATGAGATTCAATTACATGAGGTTTAGGTTTGAATTTCAAGGTAAAAATATTCACTGTGTGGAAGCACAACGCATTCATTGTGCTACTTCTTTCTTCAGCAAAACCGTAGCAAATACATGATTTGCATGATTCTGATCACCTCTTATATTTATGAATGTGTCACACATGTGAAAAAAAACTTGTAAAACATAAGATACCTATTAGATAACATATTTTCATCATCATCCTCGAAAAGCACCACCTATAGCAGAAATGCAACACATTTCATTTGTATAGGTTTGACTAAGTGTCGGGGTCTCTGACTGAGGAAAATAGCTATTTGATGATGTTTACCACCTCAAGAAACTTCTTTTAACTCCATGCAAAAAAAGGAATGACAAAATCATAACCCTTAACTAAAACTTCATTCCTTTGACAGTAGCGCGGTGAGAATGCACAACGTATTCAAGTTTATGAGGATTGTGAGATTTTCAGGTCATTCTTCTCAATTAATAAAGATGAAAATGATAGCATACAATGTGAATTATCTTAGAGAAGATAAATTTGGAACTTAAGAGTGATGTGGCACAAGAAAATCTCCAATTTGCATAATCACAGTGCACCCTTGCAGACAAAGCGCATCAACTCTCTTTGGTTGTTTAGAACATCTGAGGAGGAGGAGAAATTGTTTCGATGGCTTTTTGAGAACCAAATGCATGCATTTTTCACCTTCCACGTGCTCCAAGCCTCCTTTGTTTATAATTATTAGTTGCAAATTCAAATATGAAAGAATGCACAAATGATGAACGCGACACCAACTTGTAATGATGATTATAGGATGACTCGACCTTGCAACGTCTAACTTGACAAGACACCACTAAACTCGACTCGACGATGAAAGCTTCAAATCTGTTATGATCTTCACTCATGACTTGATTGATGCATTCCCCTAAATTTACTAAAACTAGACCTTAGGAAATCAATAACTATTTTCATCATTATTTGAAACATTTTAAAGATAACCCTACTTAGACTCAAAACAATCATATGATCTCACACTTCTCTCAAAAAATTAATAACTTGATATCTAAGAGATCATAACAACATTTTACAAACTTGCCAAAATAATATAAAATACTAAGCTTGGCTTTGACTACTATAACATAGGGCACTAACACTAGGTAAAGATTTTATGTTGTGTTTTAACTCACAAAATTAGAACATTTTCACATTAATGTCGTTAACATTTTTAGGCCCCTTGACTAATTGGAACTTTAAATCTTGACATAATTTCCTTGATGCATTAGAAAATTCAAATCACTAACATTGTAAAAAAACACAAAAGAAAATATTTATAACCTCAATGACATTCAATTATTTATTCACAAACCATGCAAATATTCCATTTCTCCATATATATTGAATATATCACATTTGTCCATATCACCCATACAAGAGAACCCCATCATTGCCAGTTGGGGGAAAATAGTACATTAACGGGTTATTCTTTAGTGAAAAAACCATTCCATGAGAGACCCCACAAAAATTACAACAAACACACATTCCCATAATGGGGACCTATCTTGTTGTTGGTCAATGACTTTTGGTGTAACATACGATGATCCTATGTCATCATTGGCAACTCCACACAGTAGATGAGTGGACATTCTTTGTATATTTTCATGGCAATCTATGTTAAAAGATTGAAATTCATAACTCCAGATTTTGACTTCTTTGTAAAGGGGTTTGAGATTGTCCTTTCGAACTTGATATGTTTCTTTCATCTGGTTGTAGATTAACTCTGAATTTGTGAATACGGTAATATCATTGACACCAATCTTGTTTGCCTCTTTCAACCCTTCGACAAGGGAAATATAGTATGCCTCGTTATTTGTAGTCCTTCCATGCACTTCTTTCTTTCTATGCAATACATGTTTTGTTGCACTATTATGAAGGACAAATTGAACAATTTCTCGTCCCATATTAGGATAACAGGAGACTTCAATGCACATGGTCCACTTTTGCACCATTATTTATGCTTACAAGAGCTAGAAAATAAGGTAACAATAAAATTAGGTTAGAAATTAGGCATTTAAATTTTAACATTAAACAACCTATAGTGCTAATAATAAATGAGAATACAGTGCATTTAAGCATATGCCCTAGAAAAAACCAAGAAATGCATATTTCCAAAAAACTCATGGAAACATTACAAAAGCATAACTCCTTCAGCCATTCACAAAGGACAATTATCCAAATATTCATAAGCAGAAAGCAAAAATGGTTTCAAATCAAATCATAAACCTTTGGAAATTTTCATTAATGGTATTATGTGTAACTAATGTGATTAATGGTATATCAGATTAAATTTAGATATATAAGATATATGAAGAATCTAGAGGAATCATGTTGTTAGAATATATTTCTATTTTTCCAAGGGTAATGGAGAATGCATGAAAATTGTGAGTTTCCCGCAATCATAAGTCTCGAGAAATTGCTATGTTTTTGTGCTTGGGAAAGTTCTACGTGTTTATGTTTTGATTCCTATCTACAACATTTCAAATATCCTCATATATGCTTATTTAATATTCTTTTCAATAACAATTATAGAAGTAATAAGGATCCATCTACATATTTCAAGCATGAAGACAAGCATACCTCAAAAGCATATTGATATACTTTACAACTAAGTAGGCCACTCTTCAAATTCAAGGCTAAAGTTGATCCTAGAAAGTCTAATACAGCTACATCCAGGACATTAGAGTTTCTTGAGTACATTTAAAGTATGGATGTCATCAAAACCACAAAAAACACTAAGAATAAATCTCTGATTATTCGACAACATGCCAATATTCATCATTCCATTAATCATTGGTTATTCCCAGGACACATTGTATTATTATAATTCAATGTAAATTTCAGGCATGAAGATCATTGCCTAGAAATAAATCCTACAAAAAAATTCAACAAAGATAGCATGCGCAAGACTCCAACTATCTCATTCATCAAAATTCAATGTATAATGGTCATCATATCCAGTCAAAAGGAACGAGTAAAACAATGATATTGGCCCTATTCGAAATCAAGTCTTTGCAAGTTCAAATTCACTAGAAGGATAGTTTGAAATCTATAGTTATACTACAAGATCAATATTAAACAAAGCGTTAAAGAGTTTGAGACCTACAAGCATGCTACCTACGACTCCTACATTCTACTATAGACTTCAACACCTACAAGCATACTATAGAATTAATCTTCTACATGCTGCTATAAACTTCAACACTTACAACCAACTATAGAGTCCCACAAAATCCTATATTTTCAGCACATTAGGCTTTCCTACATGGATTACAAGGTTTTCTACAAATATTTTTAAATATCAAGATTTGGAAATCAAATTTCTACACAAAATGCATGCCATGTGACTCTAATGAAGATGCACATGCTACTCCAGCCTTAACAAATAGTTCAAGAAGAAAATCTAGCTACCTATCAATTATGATCTCATTTACACATTCTACCAAGTATCATTATCTTCTCTTTGATTTTTAGTCATCCATTATTTGAATGCTATGTTAACATATATCTAGTTGGAAAATAAACTACAATCAACCTCCCATTGCACTCTTATCATTTTGCACTTAGAATCTTGTAATTGTTAGTTATAAACAAAACATCATTATTTCCATTCCCCTTTCCTCTCCTCCCATCCCTGGGCCCAAGTTGCAGGGGATTTAGCATCCATGTGACTAGACATCATCATTGAGGGGCTGAACAACACACCCATCTAAAATTTAACAAACATAATCATAGTTGGAGACATGTTGTATGCATGTTGTTATGTGGAAATGATGCATGTAAAACAAAAGATTCTTGCATCCCATGGAAAATTAAGTAGGAAAAATGGAGAGGTTTTGCATTAAACACCCACCCATGAAAAGTGTCTCTACCAATTCGAGAACGCAATTGGCCCTCTCATCAATGGCATCCCCACCTGCAATTTCTCTTAGAAGGTTTTGTTTTGTGTGGATTCATAGCTCACCATTTGACTTGCATAAATAACAAAATAGTGCCCACTGTATGGAATTCATGCCATTTAATAAAGACAGAGAGATTGTTTGATAATTCTAAGCATGCTCTGTATTGTACAGGGGAATGATTGCAAGGGAGTTACCAGAGTTCATGTGCAAAAAATTAAATTCATGTATTGTACATGGGGTGATTTAAAAGCGAAAGCTTGTTTTAAAGGGTGATTTAAAAGCGAAAGCTAGTTTATGAATGCATTCCCATTCATACCTATAGAATTGGCACGATGATATGATGTGAATTCTCTGATCATAGGGGAAAAATTTGATGTCAGCTCACAGGGGAGAACAAAGAAGAGAAAGGCATGCAAACTCTGTGGGAGGGAGTAGTTTGAATGGGAGATTTTTTTTAATTAGGAGTTGTTAATGTAGGGTGGCGAAGGGTGTGGGTAGGGGAGGAGGTTGATGGGACAGGAGGAGGATGGGTGAGGTCGTAGATGAGAATTTAGAGGTGGGGCCTAACGGGAGGAGGAGATGGTTGACGTTGGGGACGGAAAAATAGTCAGAGGGGGGCCAGAGGGGGGGTCACATCACCCCATTCTTTCACAGGTGTAGACTACTCCTGAATGAAAATGTGTTTACATATGTCATATAGATCATATTTCTCAAAGTTTGTCCACTTAAAACATTATGTCAGGCTTTACCCCACATCAAAAATAGTTTCATTTGTGCAAGTTTGCAATCTAGAGCCGATACCCCGAGAAAATATATCATCTCTATCATATGCCAAAGATCATAGTAATAGGATAAGACAAAACACATTGATATACAATTACAACTAAAAATCCAATCACCCATCTGATAATTATTGTTCCTTTTAATACATGACATCCCAAAAAGAAAAAAGAAGAGAGGACTAAAAACAACCAGAGACAAACATATAAGTAGACCATAAAACTATGCAATAAGCATTTTCCCCGCTTCATGTAATTTGTCATTTCAGTAGGATTTGTAGTGGATCTCTCTCAAATGAATAGTGAGTTCCTCCTTTGATAAAGCATCAAATACTAAATTTTGCTCCCTGTAAATATGTATAAAATATATTCCATTGAAGCACACCGACAACAAATTAATTCTCTTTGTCCAATTGTTGAGCATTGGAGGATCGAAAGAAGACCATTTTAGGATATAATAAATGATCACATTAGAGTTACTAAAAATGTCCAAATTATCTATGGAAATTCATTCTGCATAGTATATGACACCCCATAGAGCTATTATATCGACACAAATATTAGAACCCGACCCATTGTTCCAAGAAAATAAAAAAAATGCCTGACATTAATACAATAAATATGCCACACCCACAACATCCATTTCTAGCCGCCCCATCAAAGAAACCTATAGCAACTATCTCCAAATATTTATATGTTGAATGCCCCTCACCTTTCCTTTATCCATTATAGGCCCAATTTCGTTGAAAAATGCAACAATCTTCATGCAAGTCCTGTTTATATCCACAAGAATCCTCTCAAATATTTTGGAATTCTGACACCTCCAAATGCCCCAGAAAATATAAAAAATGAAGGGATTGATATGAATTATATCCATGGAACCAATCCTTAAGGCATGCTTCCACATCAAACTTGTTCCAGACCATCGAAATCTCCAAAATATCCAAAACACCAAACCAAATGGAAATCACAACAAGACAAAGAAGAAGATGAGTAACATCTTCATATGTCGCCTCACACATAACACATCTTCCCAACCTCATGAATCCCTACCTGAAATTTTTTTCCCATGTTAAGATATTATTTTTCAGCGCAAGCCAACCAAAACACTTGAAATTTCTTGGAAAATTGCACTTGCATATTTTTTTAAACCACCTAGGATTCACTATAACAAGCTGAGTAGGAGTGGTACATTTATATGCTTCTTTGATAATGATATGACCATCTTTTGTTTCCCCATTCCATGAGAAAATGCTCTCACCCTCATTCAATGCAACACCAGCCATATTTAGATCAAATACATATTTGTTCCAAATAACTACCAATTCCCCAAATAAAAAAAGATTCGAGGATCAGAACCATGTTTGAGATAAAGAAATAGGATCAACATTTGACTAGATTTGATTTAAATAGTAAATACCAAGGTGTTGACAGTGCTGGACCCACCAACATGTTAGGGGATCTCCCCGGTAAGAAGTCCCAACTAGACCTCAGACCGTTTGGTGTAGGAGTCCCAGCAATGGGTCGTATGGTATCGCCTTGACCGCGGTTGCGTGTAGAGGTAAGTAAGATGTCCTTGTTGGTAGCAAGGGTGTGACATGCACAACAAGCCAAGGAAGGTGCATGAATGGTTCTAACACACGAAAGGTGGAATGAGTGTGCCCCTTGGAAACCTGTGTAAACACGCAGCTTGGAAGGGAACACACGAGCAAAGATGCATCACAAACTGGAAGGAAGGTGAACCAACAATCCAAAGTGATGGTTAAACCAACAACACATTTCAGTAAGATTCATACATACATATACAGAAAGAGTCTATACATACATGTGTAAGAAAACATATACATATATCATTAGAGTAACCAAATTAACTGAAATACAATAACAAAATATGTATGAAACATGTTGGCTCTGTTATATTAAGAAGTGAAAGTTCCAATCATAAAGTACAACCATGACCAACAACTAGTCCCAATAACGAAACGTTACAATCACTTCTGCCTGCTCCTCCAAAGAGATGTACTAGCTCTGCACTGTGGAGAAGCCAAGGCTCGTTACAATACTCTCCAAGCTTTCTCTAAGATACTCCTATAGAAAGCTTGGCTGCCAAAAAGCCTCTACAATGAGTTATGAGGTACTATAAATAGAAAAGGGTGGGGTGACCCTTGAAATTCCCCTTTGTGACTGTTCACCCACCCTCATGACTCTTCAACTATTCTATGAATGTTACATTCAATTATCGACACTTGGACTTCCACTTTGCAAGATGTTACATACAATCTGCACATGTACCCATGTGAGACAAAATAGGCTTGAGTAATACATGCAAGACATCACTAAGACTCGGACAACTGTGGGAAGACCAACTCTTCAACATCCTCGTGATGGTTGATGGTGGTGAATTGATGCCAAGCTTGGTAGTCTGCGATGTTGTCCGTGTACTCTATGGGGACATCTTTCTGGAAACGAACTCTTACCTATGTTGCATCCAGGTACACTGATTTGTCTCCTCTGTCCAACTTTCTTGATAACATGCGCATCATTGTCTTGAGTGCCATCGAACCAAAGACATACTTATGCATAGTGTCTGCACTAGTGGCTATACACATCAACTCGTCAAAGTACATGTCTAGCTCCAGTCGGACTTGATTCTTTGTCTTTGCCTTGGTGAGTGTCCCAATAGATGGGATCACATGCGCGTGCACAACAACATCCATGCTTTTGAACACCTATGCATGGGAAGCCTGCAAACTAGTGATGAGCTGCGGGAGTTCCTCATAGTTCCGGATCTAACTCTAGATGCGTGCCTTCAACTCAACCGCCATGGGCTTCATCATCTTGGGCAAGTGTAACGAGGCTCCCTTGTATCTCATTGTCCATGTTTTCATGCGGTCGACAACAGTATGCAGATTTGACAATATACGTGCTCTTCTAGCACAACACTGTTGCCAATCGTTGAGATGGACAACTGCCTTATGCACGGTATCAAATTTGGAATACAACATCCACATGACTATATCACGGGACACTACTTCATCCAATATCACCTTCTTCAACTTCGCTCTGGCGGATGCTGTAACCTATTCTCCTCCCTTCTTGGTCATCTGTAAATCCTTAGCCATTCACTCATTCTCTGCTATCAAGAAGTGAACACTCGAGCTAGTGGCTTTAGCATATGCTTTGGTAGCATTGGTCAATGTTGTTGGATGCTTGCATACATCAGATACGATCACTCATTCCTCAAACTACGCAGGAGATGTGTGGACATTTGGAGTACACACTCTGCGTGATTGCACAAATCTATGTTGCGACTCGTCAAATGATATATTGTGCATCTCTACTTCCGGATTGTCTCCAAGGATCTCAGTATCTCCTTGTTTGCTCAGGGCTTGATCTGCTTCTGGATTGGGTGAAGCCGGTGGGTCTACCTCTTGGTTGTAAGGCATGAGGTCGATGTCTTGTTCTAACTCTGGCTGCTCACTCTCCATATCCATCTTCTCAAGTATTTATTCAATCTCTTGAGCAAAATCCTACTCCTATGACTGCTCACCCTGTTTGCTTTGTGTCAGCTGCTCGGATGAGTCTAAAACCTGTATGGGCATATTTTCATCTATCTGTGCATGCTGCACCCCCTACTGTGTATATCCCTGCTGCGCTTCCTTCTCCCATATGCGCAACTCTTGTTCTTTCCAGAGTTGCTGCTTCAACTCTTACAACTCCTTCACTATTTATTCCATCCTCTGTTTATCTCTCTAGCTTAACACATTCCTCTTATCGTGCTATCGCCTCTTCTCCTTTATCTCCAAAGATGCTTTCTCCACAAGTGGGTCTACTTTGAACTTGCAGCTTTTTTCTGCCTCTATGCTGTCGACAATCTTTCTCTTTCCTTTGTCATGCGCAGGTATGTTACCCTTAGCTACTGCTGATGATGGTGCTCTCCTAGATGCTGCTTCGCTAACCATTCCACAGCAATGTCGACCGGTTCATTGGGCCTGGAGAAGCTGTGAAAATATCTCCATGGGTCTTCCTCAACCCAATGACATGCCTCGTGGATCCAAGGGAATTTCACTCTTGCACAGTGATCCTTTATAAAGCAATGCAGGTCATACAGATTGATGCTTTTGGTGCCAAAAGTAAATATTTTGAACTCTTATGTCTCGGCATCACAGATTTAATATCTCGTAAAACCTGATCCGCAATGGAATATTGGGCCAGGGTGCCTTCTTCTTCTGATGCAGTCTAGTCGACAGTCCTATTGAGATGTGGTACACCACTTCTTGCATGACGAGCTTGTCCATGGAAAACTTTGTAAAACATGCGGAGGCTTATCCACGTTGTACATTCATATGAAGGTGTCAAAAGGTGAGGCATACCAATCTTCTATTTCGATCATTGCCTCCATTGCTACCTTCGACATGCAAGGTGGATCCTGTTCAAATATCATCTTGTACACCGGGGTGAAAAAATGTTCTAACAACTATGTGATGAATCCGTGGAAGATGCATTCAGAAAATAGTTTGCATTAAGTATGTACAGAGGTTTCCGCTGATGTCCATGCCCAACTCAAGCTTGGGAACTTCTAACAGGCATAGATTGCATCCAAGATGTATGCAGACATGTAGATCTCTGCTTGCTAGCCTTTGGGTGACTGCCAAGCTCCTGTCACCTATTCCTCCAGTCTGTGAGCCAACATGTCGGACCGGTTGCATGGTTTGCCTTCACTGGCTAGTTGGTCCAAGGCGATCACCCAACTCTGTGGGAAGGTCTCCTTGCTCTCTTGGTTGTACAAGCGACATGAAAAGATGACCAAGTACTGACATTCCTTCTGTGGTATCTTCGTCTTGTAAATCTGGTTGTGTGTCATCCTGAATTTGGCTGGCTCATTCACCCAGCTCTTCAAGATATCCATGGAGTTTTCACTACTGCTAGGTATGCCGAAGGGTGTTTCCATTATGATCACTGCCTTTGGAAAGTGGTACATATATTGATATTCTTGTTCCATGAAGGTAGAAATCTTTGTCCCGCTGACATTGCTTAACACCATCGTCTCAGGATCAGTGTATGAGATGATCCAATGTATCATGTCTGTGCATGGAAACATGTGATACCTACATGTAATCCGGTACAAGCCGGACTTGTGAATGTTCACATAGACCCTGTGGTCTTCACGATCTTCCTCAAATGTGCTTGAGAATGTATCATTGATATCCTGCCATTTTAGCTTGATTTCTTTGTCTACGATCAACTTGGTGTCTTCGTAAATCGAAAACTCATAGACACTCACTCAACCGCATCTCTAGTTTCACTTCCATCGATGTTGTTTGACCCTGCTCTCTTGGAATCCATTGAACTTGAACTGGTGAGAGACAGAAGAACACCCGCTATACCTGGAGACATTGTGATATGCATGGAAAGCAACCTATCCATTAAAACCAAAAAAAACTTGAGGATTGACATGCAACATACCCGGTAGACTAACTGCCGGAACTGTGCAAAAGGCAGTCCGGAATGTCGGGAGGCTAGTTGACTGCTATAATTGCACAATGCACAATCTAGGCTGACTTGCTGGGTGCTGAGATTGCGCAATGTGCAATTTCAATCAGCAAGGCATGCATGCCTAGGGACTGCATTGCATAATTTTATGGGCCACCATAGCACTGCCTCTTAGAATTGCCAAAGAAAGCCTGGAGGACAAGGTCTAGCCAATTTTTCCATTTTCTAGGAAGAAGGTAGAGCCTTCCTTCTCAGAAATGCGCCATGATGTCTGGGCAAGGAAAGGCTCGGGCCAAGGTTGCACAGACCCATCGACAGGCGACTGAAAACATATGAAGGTCTGAATGCATGGTGAAACTGAGTGTAGGAAAGAGTGAATGATCATGCATGCAAACAACGAATGCAAGATTCAGAAAATGGGAAAACATGCATGTGTGTGAAACGGGCCACTGCATCGACGACCGTTAGTGCAAAAAAAGTGTCATGCATGGGACAACAGTGAGATGCAAACGAAAACAGAAATGGTGCTTGTATAGGATAACATGCATGCAAATGACAACAAGAATTCACAGAAATCTAGTAGATAACACTCACACAAGCCAAAACACAAAAAGCGACAGAAATGCTGCAAAAGGCAAGTAATGTGGACTTACCAGGAAATAACTGAGCTGGATGTGCTGAAGACTCCAAGATGTGTTGTGGGATGTTAGAGCTCCAAGATCGATGTGAATAATGATCTCTGTAGCATCGAATAAATAAGTTTGGGCTCATGACGCACATGCCACAAATTTAGGAAAAGGCGACACTTGGAGGGAAGTTTCTAAAACGATCTTTGCATGTAACCTCTAGCTGCTAAAAATAGTTCCATAAAATCTAGGGATGCTTTTTTCTATTTCGGGAAAAGAAGCCCATGCATACAAATCAAGTTTTTTGGGTCCCGGGTGGAACCGGTCAAACTGAAGGCACATGCAACAATCTGCAAGACTGGGAGAGGGATTTGCGCAGTTTCTAGGTTGAGCTGGGTTGGCTGTCCCTAAGGATTGCACAATTTCTTGGGTCAAATGGTGACTGCTTCCCATAATTATGAAATTTTAGGGCTGAGCTCCAATGTCGGGCTAGACTGCACAATTTTATCAATGAAGTTTGTTTGACTGTTCTGCGCAATTTTGGAGCTCAACAGGCTACCCAACAGATTTGCGCAATTTTTGGAGGGAACGCTGGTTCCCCTCAATAATTGCACAATTTTTTGAGGGATTTTCTCAGCCAGCAAATAGCTTAAGTCCGGAATGGCAGCCTGTGAAGGGAGTGAAGCAAACTGACATGCACAGGCTAGAAAGCCATTGAAAAACAAATGAAGCCTATGTACTTGACAATGCAAGACATGTTGCTAAGGATGGTTGGTAGGGAGGCTCCAAAACGAAGCTAAGGCAAAATTGTGGAGGGTGGTTGTAGCCACTACAACACTTGGTGACACACTGGTTGAAATCCAGCTCTCTGAATGGAACTTGTTCGTGAAAAGAAAGTCTAACACCTCCGAAAGTATTGTTCAGTTCTCTGTTTCTCTTGGTTTCGACACTTGCTTGATTGTAAGATGTGGCATCCGCCAAGCTCTTGTCGGTCGGAACACAATCGAAGCTAAGACAACACAATTGTTTCGATTGGGGATGAGGGGTATATTGGTGCACAAGCCATATGATCATTGGAGTTTTAGTTTCATCCCTAGTGTTGCTCTGCTGCCAGCAGGCTTGGACAGTACCTTTGACAAAGTTACTTGCATCACCTCTCTGGATAGGAATCCTTTCTCTTCTTTTGCCTTATTCATTTTTCATTTTTTTCGAATTTTTTCATTTTCATTTTCATAACTGTGCATATCACTTATTCATTTCAGAGGCGGAAGAGGGATCCTGACTTATTGAGAGCAGAAGAGGTTGTTCCTTCAAAAAAGTAGTTTGTATATACCTATGATGCATTTCTTAAGGATTTCCCCCTCACCTTACTCTACTTGACTGATCTGACAAGGATTAACCCAAAAACAACCGACTAGAGTAGGTGATACTAATTAGTGTGCAAGTGTTGTGTTTTCACCAAGCTTCACTTCGAACACCGCGTATTTTTCATTGATGTATCACGAACTGGAGACAACAAGTTCTTCATATAGAGGTAAGACAACAGATAACCAAGTATTGATAACTGCACAAGTCCTCTTGTACTTTACCCAGCTTGTTTTAAGAGTCACACATGGTTTCATGTGAAACTAACCTACAAACGCAAACAAGAAAACAAGCAAAAAAACAAAGAAAAAGAAGGATTAAATTCATAAGTGAAGCGAGTAATCAAACAAGCAGGAAAACAAGCAAATGAATAAAGTAAGAAGCAAACATGCATGCAAGCAAACAAACCAAAAGCAAACACTACTCCTACTCCTAAGATAATGGTGCATGGGTCTGCTCACGTGAAGTGATACTTCCAATGCAACCACCGGTGCATTGGTCGACCCATGTTGGTGAAGGTATGGTTCATGAACAACACAGCTGTATGAACCAGCAAACATGAAAGATATAACAATGAAGAGAAACACAGTCCAAGTTTAAACGCGTCCACAGAACATAAGCGAGTGCAAGTGCATGACATGAAATATGTGGACTTACCATTGTGTTGTGCGACAATATGTGCAATTGTTAAGAAAACACATACTCTTGATTGTGACATGAAAGAAAACTAAAGAAACAAATACAACTTGCGTCGCACATGTGTGCTTTCTATGTAAGATTCCTCCAATGCATGAGCGATGGGATCATGTAGTTCGAGTGGAGGAAGCATAATCTGTGTGTGAAATTGATCTTTAAAATATACATATGAGTGATGAGGAGCCTCAGGTGTTTCAACACTTTCCTAATCGGAAGTGAAACCACCCTCAGGATAGTGAGGGCCTGACATAACCATCAGCTTGGGCTAAAGTTCCTTGACAGTATGAGGGATTTCAACTTCATTGATAGATAGATCATCATAAATAGGTGGCTTTGAAAAATCAATTGCGATAGAAACATCATCGTGATTGAATATGGTGGTAAATAGATCACGACAAATATGATAAGAAAAATCAATGATTTCATTGGCATCATCGTGATCTAATGAATCAAACAGAGGGGTAGATGAGAAACGAAAAAATTCACCCTCTACATTTCTGAAAAAGGTAGATGAAAAATCAAGTGGATTTTCAAAGAATGATTTGTCTTATCCATTGTCAGATGATGGATTGACATCCGGTGTGTTCTGCGAAGGATGAAAAATGGGTGCATCCATAGATAGAGATACACATGCGAAATCAGGGACCAAAGGTGTCAGGAAAAAATGGAGGAGGCATGGACAGAAGGGGATTATCCTTCGCCGTAGGTTGATGCTCAGGCTCCCAATCATACTCTTCATTAATGATAGTGCATGTTGGTTGTGAAACACTAACTCTGTCGATAGCTTGATCCTCATTCACAATAGGTGTAGAGTCCGGAATGGAAGAACACAAGACAGTGAAATCCAGAGGATCAACAAAACACGAAGATGGAGGTTGAGGTAAGACATGCATGTGACAACCCATGGGCTTCGCAACCAAGTCTGTGTGAAAATTGAGAGAAGTGATGTTGGGAGGATGTGACAGTTGAACGGATGTGTGTGCATGTTCTCCCACATCACTCTATGGTGGTGGAGTTGTTTGATGAGGGGATGACAGACAATCACTTGTGACAGTGACCATGTCCGTTTGTGATTGCACAGCTCCATCACCGAAGTATGCTAAGCGGGCTTGAGCTTGAACTTGTTTTTAGGATTAACAGATTTGGTAAGACAATATTCAAATCTATCCATGAGATATTGAATTTCATCTGACTTTTTGGAGCTTAAAACTGAAATACACAGAAGCAGTCCCAAAAATCCATAGGTAATTCTTTCAGGGTCTTCTGTTGTTTTAACAAATTTTTGTCAAGAGGTTCTGGATCAAAATGATGGAAAATATATTTAATGAGATAACAGAACTGCTCAAGTGAGTGCACGCTATCAGGTGGCAGACTCCAGCACAACTGTTGTGGGGATTCGCGAAGTGTGTATGCAAGTAGTAGACTGACCTATTCATCAGAGTTGTCATCTCATTATCAAGAAATGCATAGAAGTCTTGTAACTGTTAGCTCTGCTATAGTTTGCAACATTTGATGGATTAAATCAGGTCAGACAGTGCTGGTTTGGGTTGCAAAGGGTTTGCAGCTGTTTATTTTATCCTTCCCTTTCATTTGCCTTATTCCCTTATAACTCCCCACACCTCCGTTTCCTCCTTCCCCTTAAATCCTCCTTATTCTCTTTTAAGCCCCCTCTATCCCTGTTTTTCTCCCAATAGCTCTGTTTCCCGCTTAATCTCTTCAAAAAACTCATTTAAACCTCATTACCTTTGTTTTACACCTGAATTCAGTGTAAAAGTTGTGTTTCCTCGGCTCCCGGGCGTTTTTTGATTAAACACTATAAATCCCGAAAACCCGCATAAACCTTGAGAAAACGCGTTCAAACCCTTTCGCAAGCCTTTTAAATGTCTTTTCACCCGTCATTTCAATCTAAAGCATGTGCTATAACTTTCCCATCGTCCGATCGTGCCCGTGTTATCATCCGATGGTGTTCGCTAGCCCTCTACGTGCAAGCCGTACACGCGATAGCTCGCGAGGAAGGCGGTTTCCTGCCGGACCTGCCTACCACGCGACACTATTTCATTGGATCGCGCCATCATGTGCGTAAACCGCATTCTCCCGAAGAGCAGTGCGGGGAAACCGCTTGCCGCCCTTCCTCTACGGCTCCCCGCTCATTAACCCGCAATCATCTTAGTTGCCCGTTAGCCGTCCGATCGTCCATCCCGCGATTTGACGGCCCACATCCCTCCATTCTCATTTGCTCCCGATAGCCCCTCAGATCCAATCCCCGCCGTCTGATTTTCCAGATCCGATGGCCTATAACCAATTGCGCCTCTGTGTCTTCCATCGCCTCCCGCCATCAGATCTCAGCCGTCCAACTGCGCCATCCAACGGCTAGCGCTCTTTCTTGGCTCCTGTTCATGTTCAATGCAATTTTTGTGTTTTGGGTAGTCCTGTGCACCCGAAGGAGAAAGAAGCCCATGTTCAATACTCTGCACAGTTAATAGTTAATAGTTCAATGACTGCAGTAGTTATTGAAATTCATTCAAATAATACTTCACCTGTTCAGGAAGGACATCAAAGTACCAATAAATGTCATTTTGTCCATTAAAACAATCAAATTGTATCAAAGACCATATCTAATTGTAAATGTAGTTGGTGGTCAGTTATGACCCCTCCACACATGGGTTTGCAGAGAAATTGTGTAGTCAACCTCCATATATACCCAGAAAAAAGAGGTAATGAGGTTGATGAATGTTATCTTGATGTAAAATTCAACTTCTGGATACTACAACTATTGTGACACCTGCAACTTCTGGTCTTCATTTCCAGCTAACGCAAGATTCTTTTGCTGTTAATTTCTCACTTTCACTTCTTCTTCTTTGCTCCAGGCTGTGCCTGTTATGCATTTATTCATGTGCTACTAATGTTTAGAATTAGAGGGGCTGTCATCCCACCTCTGTGTTAGAATCTAGTTAGTTTCATTGAATCTGTATGCAGGTTTCTGTTGTTTTAATGCCAGAGAGCTGTCATCCTGTCTGTGCATTAGGAAATAGATATACAGGCCTTTTAACTGGTTGCAGCCAGCCATCACAAGGTCCTGTGCATCTACTGGTGTGATTAGTATTCTCCATCATCACATTTTCCTTAAAATGTGAGTAATTGGTGGTCTAAAACCTTGTAGTCTGGGGGTGTTCACCCATGTTTGGGGTTAAGCATAGCAGAAGTGGTTATCTGGCTTGAATATGCAACATTTCTTTCATTCTCCACCATTTATCCAACTTTTCGTTGAGTTTGTAATGTTCCCGAGAATTTCTGATATACAACCTAGGAGAGTTTCTTGGGGTGATAACCTTAATTGGCGCCATTGTCGGGGAGAGGAGAATTGAAGCTTAGCTTCCCTGGGAGAATGACATAGATTCAAGCTTTGATGATAGACAAGGTTTGAACACAGTTTCTGGTTGTAATCATCTATCTGGCGACTCCATTGGAGGAAGACCATCCTTTGGCGACTCCACATTGAAGTTCTGGCTCAATTTATGAGACATACTCGAAGAAATCCTCGGAAATCACTAGTTGAACCAGTGCTTGAACTTGAGAGGACTGTCAAATCGAAGAAAGAATCACAGAAAGGGGCATCAGGATCAGGTAAGCCTAAGAAGTCTCATTCATCTCTGAAAGATAAAGTTGTAGCTGAAGATTTACAGTTTGAAGATTTAGAACCTAGCACTGCTTATAAGGAAATTCCTTCAGAGATTAATTCAGCCCCTTGTGCTGTTACTTCCTCTTTGAATCTCAGTCCAAAGAAAACTTCCCTTTTAGTCCAAAACATCCCTTTGTCTCTGCCATCCATCACATTACTTCCTACCATTCAATCTGCCAGTGTTCCTCCACATATCCCAATCATGGCAGGACAACAAGCACCCACGAAGATAGAAAGAATTGTTGCTGCTAGATATGGACCTTTAGTCTTGCCTGTTCCTTTAAATCCTATGCCTGTGGGAGAATATCAAAAATATATGCCTAAATTCACTGGAACAGAGGGAGTAATAGTAGAAGAACATCTTGAAGCTTTTTACAGTTATGCTGATAATTTAGATATAAGTGAAAATGTATGGATGAGAGTTTTTGTCCAGAGCCTTCATGGAGAGGCGAGGAAGTGGTTCAGAGAATTACCCCAGAGATCTATAACTGATATTGAAGCTTTAGATGATGCATTCTTGAAGCACTGGGGAGATAAAAAAGACTTGTTGTATTACCATACTGAGTTTGGTAACCTGAAGAGGGAAAATGGTGAATCATTGCTTGATTTCAATAAAAGATTCAATCATATGTATAGTAAGATACCAGCTGAGGTAAAACCTACCCCCACCTCTGCCAAACTCACTTATGCCAATGCTTTTGACTCTAATTTCTGCTTGTTATTGAGAGAAAGAGGATGTGCTACTCTAGCTTATATGCAAGATGCAGCACTAGAAGTAGAGTCCAATATTATGGCTGCAGAAAAGCTAAAAGGTCAAGCTGACAGAAGGAGGTAGAGAGGTCAGGATTCTACTTCTTCTGCATCATCTTCAGAGCCTAAATTAGACAAAATGACTAAGATGATAGAGTCATTGGCTGCTGAAATTTCTAAGTTAAAGGTTGAGCAGAATTCAGCAAAAACAAGGCAGCAGAACACATTTGCTCCAAGAAATCCTATTCCATTTAGAAGAGCAAATGAGCAGTTACAAATTATGTAGAGGGGTGAAGAATCAAAAGAAGAACAGAAAGTTAAAGCTCCTTTCCAAAATGTAGTCATGGAGGAAGAACAATTTGAAGAAGATGAGGATGAAATTCACTGCATGGAAGATAAAGGCAGCGCTGCATTTTTGACATTGGCTGAGTATGAACAATCATTGTTGTAGGAACAAGACAATCAAGAATGGGACAGAGGAGCTGTTCTACAAACTGGTGACCAGCAGAGATATAATCTGAGATCCAATGCAAAAAATGCCAAGGAGAATCCTGCCCAAAGAGCTGTTGTCCAAGCAGAATCACAGAATGTCAAACAAAGAAGACCAGCAGCTGATCCAGTCATCCTCAAAGCTCCAGTTCAAGAGGTAAGAGGTTCTGATAAGCTACCCTCCTCTTTCAGCTTTGAGTCAGAGGTCCAAAAATTGAAAATATCTGTGCCTCTGGTTGAATTGGTAAAGAGTGAAGTGTTTAGAAAGCCCATCTTTGAAGCTCTTGAGCTGAAAACCACACAAACCTCCACTGACTCTGTCAATTTGCAAGATGACAAGCCTGCCATTGTGCTCAGCCCTATGATTGAACCTGCTGATAATAATTCTCCATATTTTTATGTCTCCTTGACCATTCATGATAAAGTCCTCCACAATTGCCTGCTAGACACAGGGGCCAGCCACAATTTGATGCCTAAAGCTATCATGGAAGAGTTAGGCCTTGATACCACTAGACCCTATCATGATTTATTCTCTTTTGATTCAAGGAAAGTGAAATGTCTAGGATTAATTAAGGACCTGGCCATTACCTTAACTCAGCTACCCATGAAGAGTATGATGATGGATATTGTGGTAGCAGATGTCCCTCCTAAGTTTGGCATGTTGTTGTCTAGAGGGTGGATTAAGAGATTAGGTGGGACACTACAAAATGATCTATCTTATGCAACTGTCCCAGTTTTTGGAGGGAAAGTAGGAAATTTTACAGAGAAGCATAGTTAGCATTTATCATCAGTGATGAGAAGAATCCTACTAATCATCCTATTTATGCAGTGGACACTGATTTTGGAGCATGTATTCTCCAAATAGAAGAATCTCAGCCTCATTGCATATCAGGAAACCAACAGTTTAGGCCGAGAAAAAGCAAGGAAGTCAGGTTTGGGAGATGTTCTTTGATGGAGCGTGTTCAAGGGAGACTGCAGGAGCAGGGGTGGTGCTGATATCTCCACAACAAAAAAGCATTTAGCTGTCTTTTAAGCTGGTGTTTCAAGTCACAAACAATATAGCAGAGTATGAGGCTCTGCTGTTGGGCCTTAATTCAACGAAAGACAGAGGAATTAGAAGCATAAAGGTGTTTGGAGATGCTGATTTAATTATACAGCAAGTAAATAAAACATTTCAAGCAAAGCACCCAAGGCTGAAAGCATACAGAGATGAGGTATGGAGAATCAGAGATTCTTTTGATTATTTCTGTATTTCATACATTCCTAGAGCCCAAAATCAGCTTGTTGATTCCCTTGCTATGTCTGCTAGTCTATTTATTCCTCCTATGCCTCCCAGACTAGTGTATGAAGTCCAAATCAAGTATAGACCATCCTTGCCTGATAATGTCCAACATTGGAAAGTCTTTGAAGATGATGATGAATTGAATAGGTTCCTTCAAGCCATTGATGAGTTTTCTGAAATACAAATTGACCAAGAGAATGAAGCCTTGGAAAAAAGCCCCCAGCCCCAGCTTAGAAATAAAATTGGTAAAAACAACATTGTTCAACTTCCCAACAATCATATTCCTAGGGGTCTAATTCATCTTGAAAGACTGTTTGACCAAAATGATGTGCCTTACAAGGCTGCCTAAAAAGAAGATCAATATACAGTTTGTAAGCATGACATAGGAAGTCCATGTCAGCCTAGGTATGTGAATTTGTCCACTCATTTGTCTGCTGATCAAAGTGCTGAATACTGCAATTTAATGAGGCAATTTGCTGATGTGTTTGCATGGGAATATAGTGATCTGAAAACGTATGATAAGAACATAATTCAGCATAAAATCCCTCTGGAGAAAGACACCATTCCTTTCAAACAGAAGCTGAGACCAATAAATCCTATGCTTCTTCCTCTGATTGAAAAAGAAATTAAAAAATTGCTGGCTACCAAGATCATAGTTCCTCTCAGATATTCAAAATGGGTAGCCAATTTGGTGGTGGTGAGGAAGAAGAGTGGAGAAATCAGACTGTGTGTTGATTTCAGAAATTTAAACAAATGCTCAAAGAAAGACAACTATCCTCTACCTAAGATGGAGCATTTGTTGCAGAGGGTCTCAGGAGCCAAAGTAATGTCTTTCTTGGATGGTTTTTCAGGCTTTAATCAGATTGTTGTACACCTAGATGATCAAGAAAAGACTGCATTCACCACTCCTTGGGGCACTTTTATGTATGCCAAAATTCCATTTGGATTGATGAATGCTAGAGCCACCTTTCAGAGAGCTATGGATATAGCATTTGTGGGAGAGAAGGACAAATTTGTGCTTATCTACCTTGATGATATAACAGTTTACTCTAGCAGCCATCAAAATCATTTGCAGCATTTGAAAAAAGTGTTTCTAAAGTGCAGGAGGTTTGGAATATCAGTCAATCCCAAAAAATCTCAATTTGCTTTAAATGAAGGCAAGCTGTTAGGACATATTGTGTCTGCTGCAGGTGTTCAGATTGACCCAGAAAGAGTCAAAGCAATATAGACTTTGTTTGTCCCTAGATCAAAGAAGGATATCCAATCCTTTTTGGGCAAAATTAATTTTGTCAGGAGGTTTATTCCAAATTTTGCAGAATTGGTGAAGCATATTACTTCCATGTTGAGGAAAGGATCAGAGGTAAGATGGACTGATGTAGCAAGAAAATCATTTGAGTCTATTAAAAAAGCTATTATGGAGGCTCCCACATTAATAAGTCCAGATTACAGTAAGGAGTTCCATATATTTTCTTTTGCCTCTGAAGACACTATTGTAGCAGTTTTATTGCAGGCAGATGAAGAAGGTTCAGAACATCCAGTAGCATTTTTCAACAAGAACTTGAGGGATGCTGAACTAAGTTATGATATTATTGAAAAACAGGCATATTCTCGTATTAAAACCTTGAAAGCTTTCAGAGCTTATATCCTACATTCCAAGATATTGCATATGTACCCTTTGCTACAATAAAAGATTTCCTAACACAACCTGATGCTGATGGAAGAAGGGCAAAATGGATTGCAAAAATGATAGAATTTAATATAGAGCTGAAGCCCACTAAGCTGGTCAGAGGTCAGGGACTTGCCAAATTATTGGTTGAAGAAAATTGCAGATCATTGGATATTGATTTCCTGTGCACAATTTCAGAAAATGGTCAAACAGAAGAAAGGGAAGTAGCTGAACCAGAGAAAGAACAATCAGTGGCCGAGAATCTAGCTTCGTGTGATTGGTATTTAGCAATAGTTAATTTCTTGCTGAAGCTAGAAATTCCTTCAGAACTTACTCAAAGTCAAGCTAGAACTTTAAAACTTAGAGCAGCAAAATATTGCATCAATGAAAATCTGCTCTACTACAGGGATCCATCTGGAATATTTTTAAGGTGTCTGGACAAAGAACAATTAATAGAAGTTATACAACAGTTTCATTCCAGCATGTGTGGAGGGCATCACTATTGGAAAACCACTGCCCATAAAATTCTCAGAGATGGGTACTATTGGCCCACTTTATTTTTTGATGTATTTTCTTTTGTTAAATCTTGTGACAGGTGCCAAATATTTGAAGGAAAACAACAGTTGAAGTCCCTGCCCTTGAAACCAATAATTGCAAAAGGACCTTTTCAGCAGTGGGGCTTGGATTTCATTGGGGAAATCAATCCACATTCCAGTGGCCAACATAAATGGATATTAGTAGCCACTAATTATTTCACTAAGTGGATTGAAGCAATTCCTACAAGGAAGGTTGATCATAATGTGGTCATGAAATTTTTGACAAAGAATACCTTCAGCAGATTTGGTTGTCCACATAAATTAGTCACAGATAATGCAGCAGCTTTCAGGGCAAAAGAATTGGTGGAAATGTATGATTCAATGGGTATTAAACTTGTTCATTCCACCTCATATTATCCTCAAGGAAATGGTCTAGCATAATCCTCTAATAAAAGTCTGATCAAGATAATTAAAAAACTGTTAGAGGATAATAAAAAGAATTGGGATTCAAAGCTCAAGTATGCACTGTGGGCTGACAGAGTGACCATTAATAAATCTAGAGGGAATTTTCCTTTCAAGCTGGTGTATGGCACTGAAGCTGTATTTCCAATTCAACTAACTCTCCCTGTGGCAAAATTCCTTCAAGAAGAGTAGGATGAGGAAGATTGCATGGAAAATAGGATCATTGATTTAGCAGAGGTACATCAGATCAGAGAACAGCTAGTTGAAAAGGCTGCAGCACATCAGAGAAGGATCAAGGAAGCCTTTGAAAAAAAGGCAAAAACAAATAATTTTTAGATTGGTGACTTGGTTTTGAAGTGGGATGCACTAAAGGAAAAGAAAGACAATCATGGGAAATTTGATGCTTTCTAGGAAGGGCCTTTCATCATTTCACAGATTCAAGGGAACAACACCTTCATACTGAAAAGTATGGGGGGAGAAGCAGTTTTTAATGGCCCAGTTAATGGGCGGTTTTTGAAAGTTTATGTTGTTTAAGGTCTTTGGCCTTAAGGGTTGTAAATATTATGTTTTTATCAGTTTTAGTATAGATGCAGTAGACTCCATGCCCAATGGAACACTAGGAGTTTTGGCTAATTTGTTTTTAGTTGGAAAGGCATTGATATGCAGGTTCTTGAGACCTCACAGGGAGGATCTCATACCCAGAAGGAGCCAGTGTTATCTCTGCTACAGTTTGCAACATTTGATGGATTAAATCAGGTCAGATAGTGCTGGTTTAGGTTGCAAAGGGTTTGCAGCTATTTATTTTATCCTTCCCTTTCATTTGCCTTATTCCCTTACAACTCCCCACACCTTCGTTTCCTCCTTCCCCTTAAATCCTCCTTATTCTCTTTTAAGCCCCCTCTATCCCTGTTTTTCTCCCAATAGCTTCGTTTCCTGCTTAATCTCTTCACAAAACTCATTTAAACCTCATTACCTTTGTTTTACACCCGAATTCAGTGTAAAAGTTGTGTTTCCCTGGCTCCCGGGCATTTTTTGATTAAACACTATAAATCCCGAAAGCCCACATAAACCTTGAGAAAGCGCATTCAAACCCTTTCGCAAGCCTTTTAAACATCTTTTCACCCATGATTTCAATCTAAAGCATGTGCTATAACTTGCCCACCGTCTGATCGCGCTCACCTTATCATCCGACGGTGTTCGCTAGCCCTCTCCCCGCAAGCCGCGCACGCGATAACCTGTGGGGAAGGCGGTTTCCCGTCGGACCTGCCTGCCACGTGGCACTATTTCACTCTATCGCGTCATCATGTAAGTAAATTGCCTACTCCCGAAGAGCGGTGCGGGGAAACTGCTTACCGCCCTTCCTGTACAGCTCCCTGCTCGTTAACTCGCGATCTTCTTTGCCGCTTGTTAGCCATCCAATCGTCCATCCTGTGATTTGACGGCCCACGTCCCTCCATTCCCATTTGCTCCCAATAGCCCCTCAGATCCAATCCCCGCCGTATGATTTGCCAGATCCGACGACCTATAATCAACTGCGCCTCTGTGTCTTCCATCGCCTCCCGCCATCAAATCTTGGCCGTTTGATTGAGCCATCCAACGGCTAGCGCTCTTTCTCGGCTCTTATTCGTGTTCAATGCAATTTTTGTGTTTTGGGCAGTCCTGCGCACCCGAAGGAGAAAGGAGCCCATGTTCAATACTCTATACAGTTAATATTTCAGTACCACATTCAAAGAACAACATGGCTAAGGACGAGAAGGACGATCCTCGAGTAGTTCAATGACTGCAGCAGTTATTGAAATTCATTCAAATAATACTTCACCTGTTTAGGAAGGACATCAAAGTACTAGTAAATGTCATTTTGTCCATTAAAACAATCAAACTGTATCAAAGACCATATCTAATTGTAAATGCAGTTGGTGATCAGTTATGACCCCTCCACGCATGGGTTTGCAGAGCAATTTTGTAGTCAACCTAGATATATACCCAGAAAAAAGAGGTAATGAAGTTGATGAACGTTATCTTGATGTAAACTTCAACTTCTGGATACTGCAACTATTCTGACACCTGCAACTTTTGGTCTTCATTTCCAGCTAATGCAAGCTTCTTTTGTTGTTAATTGCTCATTTTCACTTCTTCTTCTTTGCTCCAGGCTGTGCCTGTTATGCATTTATTCATGTGCTGTTGATGTTTAGCATTAGAGGGGTTGTCATCCCACCTCTTTGTTAGAATCTAGTTAGTTTCATTGAATCTGTACGCAGGTTTCTGTTGTTTTAATGCTAGAGAGCTGTCATCCTGTCTGTGCATTAGGAAATAGATATACAAACCTTTTAACTGGTTGTAGCTGGCCATCACAGGGTCCTGTGCATCTGCTGGTGTGATTAGTATTCTCCATCATCACATTTTCCTTAAACTGTGAGTAATTGGTGGTTTAAAGCCTTGTAGTCTGGGGGTGTTCACCCATGTCTGGGGTTAAGCATAGCAGAAGTGGTTATCTGGCTTGAATATGCAGCATTTCTTTTATTCATCCACAATTTATCCAACTTTTTGTTGAGTTTGTAATGTTTGTGAGAATCTTTGATATAAAACCTAGGAGAGTTTCTGGGGTGATAACAGTAACTACACAGGCCAGGCCACTTCACCTTCAACATCATACGTGAATTCTAATAAGGGATCACAAAACTCCCTTGTGATGTTGAGAGGTTTGGCATGCGAAAAGAATCACGAAGGGATGAGTCTTATAGTATCCATGATAGATGTGTGAAGATTCAAAATAGGATGGGAGGAAACAACTTGTCATCTGTCCCTCCTTCTAGTGCCAGAAATGTTGACAGTGCTGGACCCGCCAACATGTCAGGGGGTCTCCCCGGTAAGAAGTCCCAACTAGACCTCAGATTGTTTGGTGTAGGAGTCCCAACAGTGGGTCGTATGGTATTGCCTTGACTATGGTTGCGTGCAGAGGTAAGTAAGATGTCCTTGTTGGTAGCAAGGGTGTGACATGCGCAACAAGCCAAGGAAGGTGCATGAATGGTTCTAACACATGGAAGGTGGAATGAGTGCGCCCCTTGGAAACCTGTGTAAACACGTAGCTTGGAAGGGAACACATGAGCAAAGATGCATCACAAACTGGAAGGAAGGTGAACCAACAATCCAAAGTGATGGTTAAACCAACAACACATCTCAGTAAGATTCATACATACATATATAGAAAGAGTCTATACATACATGCATAAGAAAACAAATACATATATCATTAGAGTAACCAAGTTAACTGAAATACAATAACAACATATGCATGAAACGTGCTGGCTCTATTATATTATAATGTGAAAGTTCCAATCATACAGTGATGAGCTGCAGGAGTTCACAAAGGGTAGGTGACTCTTGTAGGGAACAGTCATAGAGTAGTTGTTGAGTCATGAGGGTAGGTGAGAAAACAGGGTGAGAAATCGCAGGAGAAGGACTGCTCACTTTGTTTGCTTTGTGCCACTTGCTCGGATGAGTCTAAAACCTATATGGGCGCAGTTTCATCTATTTGTGCATGTTGCACCCCATGCTGTGTCTATCCTTGCTACGCTTCCTTCTCCTGTTTGCGTATCTCTTGTTCTTCCCGAAGTTGTTGCTTCAAATCTTTCAACTCCTTCACTGTTTCCTCCATCCTTTATTTATCTTTCTGCTTTTGCCCATTTCTCTTGTCGCATTGTCTCCTCTTCGCCTCTATCTCCAGCGCTGCTTTCTCCACAAGTAGGTCTACTTTAAACTTGCAAGTTTGTTCTACCTCTGCATTGTCGACAATATTTCTCTTGCCTTTGTCACACGTAGGTATGTTACCCTTTGCTACTACTGATGATGGTGCTCTCCTAGATGCTGCTTCATGCTGCTTCGCTAACCATTCCACAACAATGTCGACCAGTTCATTTGTCCTGGAGAAGTTGTGACAATATCTCCATGGGTCTTCCTCAGCCCAATGTAACGCCTCATGGATCCAAGGGAATTTCACTCTCACATAGTGATCCTTTACAAAGCAATGCAGGTCATACAATTGAATCTTCTGGTGCCAAAAGTAAATCTTTTGAACTCTTCTGTCTCAGCATCACCATGCTTGAGATTTCGTATCTCGTACAACTTGATCCGCAACGGAAGAGTGGTCTAGGGTGCCGCCTTCTTCCGATGCAATCTAGCTGAAAATCCTGCCGAGATGTGGTATGACACTTCTTGCATGACGAGCTTGTCCATGGAAAACTTTGGTAAAACATGTGGAGGCTTCTCCATGTTTTACATCCATATGAAGGTGCCAAAAGGTGAGGCATACCAATCTGCTATGTCGATCAATGCCTCCATTGTTTCCTTTGACATGCAAGGTGGATCCTGCTCAAATATAATCTTGTACAACTAGGTGACAAAATGGTCTTACAAATGTATGATGACTCCACAGAAGTTGCATTCAGAAAACAGTTTGCAATAAGTATGTACAGAGGTTTCCATTGATGTCCATGGCCACTTCAAGCATGGGAACTTCCGACGGGAACAGATTGCATCCAAGATGTATGTAGACATGTGGATCTTTGCTTGCTGACATTTGGGTGGTTGTTGAGCTCCTGTAACCTATTCCTTCAGCCTGTGAGCTAACATGTTGGACCAGTTGCACGATTTTCCTTCACTGAACAATTGGTCCAACGTGATCACCCACATCTATGGGAAGGTCTCCATGCTCTCTTGGCCATAAAAACGTCATGAAAAGATGAACAAGTACTGATATGCCTTCCACAATATCTTCATATCGTAAATCCGGTTGGGTGTCATCCTGAATTTGGTTGGGTCCTTCACCCAACGCTTCAAGATATCCCTGGAGTTTGCACTACTGCTGGGTATGCTGAAGGGTGTTTCCATTATGATCACTGGCTTCGAAAAATGGTACATCTGTTGATAGTCCTGTGCCTCGAAGATAGCAATCTCTGTCCCACTGACACTGCTTAACACCATTTTCTTGAGATCAGTGAGCGAGACGATCCAATGTATCGTGTCTATGCATGAAAAAGTGGGATACCTGCATGCAATATGGTATAAGCCGGACTTGTGAATGTTCACATAGACCCTGCGGTCTTCAAGATCTTCCTCAAATGTGCCTGAGAACATATCATTGATATCCTGCCATTTCAACTTGATGTCTTTTTCTACGATCATCTTGGTGTCTTCGTAAATCGGCAAACTCATAGACACTCGCTCAATTGCATCTCTAGTTGTGCTTTCGTCAGTGTCCTTTGACCCTGATCTCTTGGAGGCCATTGAACCTGAACTATTGAGAGACAGACAAACACCTGCTATACCTAGAGAGATTGTGACATGCATGGCAAGCAATATGTCAATTAAAACTAAAGAAAACTTGAGGACTGACATGCAACATACCCAGGAGACTGATGGCAAGGATTGCACAATTTTCACTGGGAGGTTGGGAGACTGACTACCGGAACTGTGCAAAAGGCATTTCAGACTGTCGGGAGGTTGGTTGGCTACTGGAATTGCGCAATGTGCAATCCAAGCTGACATGTTGGGTGCTGAGATTGCACAATGTGCAATTTCAGTCAACAAGGCATGCAGGCCCAGGGATTGCATTGTGCAATATTCTAGGCCAGCAGAGAACTACCTCTCAGAATTGCGCAAAGCAAGCTAGGAGGACAGTGTCTGGCCAATTTTTCACATTTTATGGGAGTATGGCAGAGCCTTCCCTCTCAGAAATGTGTAATGTTTTCCGGGCAAGGCAAGGCCTGGGCCAAGGTTGCCCACACCCGCTGACGGACGACTGAAAACATATGAATATCTAAATGCATGGAGAAACTGAGTGTAGGCAAGAGTGAATGATCATGCATGCAAAAAACAAATGCAAGATTTAGAAAATGGGAAAACATGCATGTGTGTGAAACGGGTCGCCGCATCGGCGACCATTAGTGCAAAAACAATGTCATGCATGCGACAACAGTGAGATGCAAATGAAAACTGAAACGGTGCTTATACAGGCTAAGATGCATGCAAACGACAAATAACATTCACATAAATCAAGCAGACAACACTCACATAAGCCATAACACAAAAAGCGACAGAAATGTTGCAAAAGACAAGTAAAGTGGACTTACCCGAAAATAGCTGAGCTGGATGTGTCGAAGACTCCTAGATGTGTTGTGGGATGTCATAGCTCCAAGATCGATGTGAAGAATGAGCTCTGTAGCATCGAATAAATAAGTTTGAGGCTCATGACGCGCATGCCACAAATCTAGGAAAAAACGACACTTGGAGGGAAGTTTCTAAAACGATCTTTGCATGTAACCTCCAGCTGCTAAAAATAGATCCCTAAAATCTAGGGATGCTTTTTGCATGTTGCTTTTTTCTATTTTGAGAAAAGTAGCCCATGCATGCAAATCAAATTTTCTGGGTCCTGGGTGGAACTGGTCAACCTAAAGGCACATGCAACAACCTGCAAGACTGGGAGAGGGATTTGCGCAAGTTTTTGGGCTGAGTTGGGTTGGATTTCCCTAAGGGATTGTGCAATTTCTGGGGTCAGCGGGTGACTGCTTCCCAGAATTGAAAATTTCTGGGTTGAACTATAGTGCTAGGCTAGATTGCATAGTTTTCTCAAGGAAGTCTATCTGACTGTTCTGCACAATTTTGGAGCTCAACAGGCTGCCCAACAGATTTGCGCAATTTTTGGAGGGAAGGTTAGTTCCCCTCCAAAATTGCGAAATTTTCTAAGGGAGCTTCTCAGCCAACAAATAGCTTAGGTTTGGAATGGCATCCTGTGAAGGGAGTGAAGCAAATTGACATGCATAAGATGGAAAACCACTGAAAAACAAATGAAGCCTATGTACTTGACAGTGCAAGACATGCTACTAAGGATGGTTGGTAGGGAGGCTCCAAAACGAAGCTAAGTCAAAATTTTGGAGGGTGGTTGAAGTCGCTACAACACAAGGTTATGGAAATACTTGATGAGTTGTACTAGCATACTACGATCCCAAGTAAAACCCCTAATGGGGTCCAAACCAATTTCAACCAAGGTATTAGAGCCTATCTCCTAATGTTAGTTTCCAATTAGCAAATGTTTTATTTTCATGAAACTTTTCCATATGTATGAAGTAGAGGAAGGAATACTAATCACATCCTTTAACCATATCCTGAGTGGAAAATACTTTATATATTTTTTCTTATAATCCCATGCCAGATTTCATAACCATGTAAATTGTACCATAAATTTTCACTAGCAAATCCCAACAGAATTGTTATATATTTTTTAGTCCCTAGCCACCATCTGCCTAATCCCTTGTGATCACCTCCAAATGAACCAGATGATTTTTTTTTACAATTCTAGACCCAACTCATAAAAAATGGGAGATATATGCATTAATTCGTTGAATGATATATTTTGGTAGCAAATATAGATGCATTTAGTATACCAAAATGCTTTGTAGAACCTACTGAATAGGCACCAACTTACTACCCATCAAGACCCACTTATGAGATCACAAGGATAACTTTGATTCAAATTTTTCCATCAACCAATTCCAGTCTCTTATACCATAATTATTGGGCTTAATATTGAAACCCAAATATTTGAAACCGCTATCTATCCCATCAACCTCCACCTCAAATAATTTTGTAATCTAAAGAGCAGTGACATTTGTTATGGAATTTGCAATCAATAAAGATTTTGACTTACTCAGAAATAGACCTGATGCATCTCCAAAAGTGGATATAATATGATGGATAGTATGAAATTCAATACATGATGCCTCACCCATGATTAGTACATCATCCTCGAAAATAATGTGTGTTATAGAAATGTTCTTGGTGATCCCAAACCCCACAAATAGACCACAATATTGTGCCATTTTAATATTTCAACCCAAACTGTTGATGGTAGAAATAATAATGGGGATAGATAATATCCCTACCTGAGACCCCGAGATGCATTAAAGAAACAAGATGGAACCCCATTAATTAATACATCAAATTTTACAGAAGAGACACATGTTATTATCCACTTAATGACCATATATGATAGATCAATCTTATGAAGTACCATTCTCAGATACACCCAATCTACGCAGTCATATGCCTTTATTAAGTTTAGCTTAAATAAAAATGCATTTGTTTTTCTTTACCTTGATGGAATGAATGCACTCCTGCGCAATGGCCACCATATCCTGTGCCTATCGATTTTCCAAGAACCCAAATTGTTCTGGAGAGATGAATTTTGAAAGGGTGGATTTTATTATGGATGCAATAATCTTTGATATGTGAAGGTAGAGCACTTATCTTATAAATTTAATTTGGAAAAATGCCAAATTTATTGAAATCACAAATTTAAGTTCTGAATTTATATAATCTAGACTGATTTAGGATTTTACAATGTGTTGAATTCATTTGTGCATTTAAAAATGCAATTTAAAAATGAAAAATTACTATCTCGCCATAAATTATATTGTTGGATCTTTCACTAATTTGGGTGGCACATAGAAGGACTTAAACACTTTTAAAGTCAAGTGTGGAGTAGTACAACACTTATGAATTCCCTGGGTTTGATTTATCTCAAAGAAACCAAAATTTAGAATTGTTAAAATATGTTAAATATCTCTATTTAACCTAATTATAACCTTAAAATTAAATTTCCCATATAGGATTCTTATCGAGCGAAAAAGAGGGGGGTTTCCACCATCCCACCTGGCCAAGAGACTGGGGGACATGGCAGAATGCCCCCATAGAGGTTGTTAATGGTTTGAATGAATTTGAGGTGATTCCACTTGAAAGCATTTACCATGGTGATTAAACTCCTTTGTACTCCAAACACCGGTCTAATATACCTTGACTGCCAACTTCCTCTCGAGACTGTACACCAGAGCTTCTCTCGTGTGGAGCATCAATCCAAACTAAAATCAAGTATGGCAATTCATATTTTGGTTCAAGAAATTCATAGTTGTACTGGCATAGACTCTTAGAGGTATTTTTCCACAAGTAGGCTTCGAATCTCATTAAATATTATTAGGCTTCTTTGGCGACCCATCTTTTTGAGACCTGACCTGGCACAGACCTACAATTTTCGGCATATCTCCAAAGGAAGGCTCTCACCTTGCTAATTTAGATTGCAGCTCTGAAGAGACTGCCACCAGACCACTTGAGAGCTTGGTTTCACCATGAAGTCACTTTTTCCTTACATGTCCATAATGTATTTTCATGACTTTCTTGCTTAGTTTTCATTACATCTATGTTCATGATAACTCTTTCCACTAGACAATTTATTTCTTAGTTGTGGAATTGGATTGCACTCATTCAGGAGCGTCCTCTCTACTCGCGGTCTCACCTCTTCTTCCACGGTTCTTTTTTTTGTTTTCCTGCATTATGTCTTGGTTTTGTCTACTTTTCCTTCTCGTTTCCCAATGTTAGTGCCCAAGTGGCTTCTAAATGTTGCACCTCTATGGGCCTCTCACTTTCCCTCAAAACTCGCCTTCTCTAGTAATGAGTCTACCTCCCAGATCTTTTCCATGCCAACTCCCCTTATTTATCCTCCGTTAGCATATGCCTTTCCCTCTTGTCATGGACATTTTTAATGTTGTATCACTCTCCCATGATTATCCTATGTGTGGATCTCGGGCAACCCTCTAACATCCCTCTTTTGGAAATTTGTCTCGTTTTCCTTCTTTGTGACCCCATCGTGCCCCATTAGCAAGCCCATATATGATGGGGAGTGACATCTTACCAAGAACGAGCCAATTGAGGTAACACACATACACCATTGGTTGGAGGAAACCATCACTTGGTTCCAAGATATTACCCTAGGCCCTATCCGGGATGAGTTCACCCATGCAGAGAAAGAAAAAATCTCTCAAAGGAATCACCTCTTGGACACAAAGGTTCTAGTCAAGCTGGAAGATCAAGTGCCAGACATTGAGCATACACATGGACACTTCAACCAATACATGCACACAGTTGATTTATATTGGCATATGAAATTCCTTATAGGCATGGTCCTTTTGGACACGTATGATCATTGGGAAAATCTCCTCGACTCCATGAAACATTTGCATCACCACATGAAGGACTTGGATTAGCGGTAAGAGTGAATAGAGTAGCACTTTGGTATCCCTTCCCTTGCTAAAGGCACCTTAGTGGATAATAAGGATCCTATACAGGTTGCAGCCATTGATTCATAACCCTCCACCTAGTCTCTTGCTATGTTCATGGTTTCATCATTTCTTGTTTTCTCTAATTATTTGCAAGGCCAAAGTAGCCTCGTTTTCAATTTTTGTATGGTTAATTTTGAACCCCTGAGTACTTTGATATCATATTCCTCTCTACAAAGACCAAATTTTTGGTTATGGTTTGGTCTTCCCAGTGATCAACCGACCTAAATTTTTTTGTAATTTCATGTACACTCTTATTTTGAAGATAATAAAATATTTACCTAAAAAAACCTTAAAATTAAATTATTAATATTATCATATGATTTGAATTTTATTGTTTATTTATTTAAATATATATTTTTATAATTCCTTATAATTAAGATAATATTTAAAATATAAATTATTTTGAGTCTCAAAAAATTTCAAAATTTCGAATATACAATACAATTATTATGAAGAGTTCCTTGTGTTGTAGCTGCTATAATAGCACCAAAATTTAGCCCCTTTCAAACTTTGGAGACCCTCATGTTAAATTTGCAGCCACCTTATGCCTTTGGTATGCTAGGGTCCCCCCTCACTCTTTACCTATCTAGGGTTTCCTTTGGACTTAACAAGCTCTAGAGGTTTAAAACCTAAGTTTTTCCTCTAGGTCACTATTCACACTTGGAGATTGAAGATTGAGTGTTGAATTCATGACTTGTGACCTCTCTCTGGCCATATTGCTAAAGTCACACGCCCATACTTTATACCTCTAGTGAGATTTCACTATTCTTTTGAGTTGCGATTATGCGACCTCCTTTTGTACAGGTCGCATCCGACCTTGGCCTCCATGTGATTTTACTTTGCGTCCCCCTTCCTACACAAGTCGCATGCGAGCAAGCCTTCATGCTTTCTTACCTTGCGTCCCTACAAGTTGCATGGTCACATTTTGAAACTACATTCCCCATGCGACCCCACACTACTTATGCGACTTGCTACCTTCTTCCCCAACTAGTCACATGGGACATGTTCTTAGCATCAATTAATGTTGTGACCACTCCTCACACATGTGCCTCCTTTTATGAAAATTTTCACCCCTTTTCATTTCATTCATCCTCCTACAAGAACATGCATTTTATTTCTCTCCAGTGATCGATGGTGACCCGCAACCTATCTTGGTAAGTAATGCTTCCCCTTCCTCTGCAATCATTATTTCTTGTGAATTGAAAAGTGTCCTCCTCCTTAGAGCCCCAAATCTGCGTATTCCTCTTAGGCCTATGATGCCTTTTGTGACCTTAATAAACCCTTTCTCTCCTCACTTCCCTTACTTCGTATCTTATAACTGTGCATTCAGAGCTCTGTTCTGCCCAAATTAAGTTTATCCCTTGTGTCCTTGCGTGCCTAACACCATTCCTCCTCACCTTTTCCCAAACAGTGGCTCGAAGTCCCCTGCTCTCTTCTTGTATTCATGGTCATAGCATCACATTTCAAATGTGTTAGTGCCTAGGTACTTTCCCCTTTGATTTGTGATGGTTTTTCTGTAGGTTTTAATCCCGTACAAAAATTATCTGCATACAAATTCTAAGAACACAGAAAAATAACAATGCGAGAGCATAACACATAAAACACATATACACAGAGATTTTCCCCTGGATCCAAAAACCAGGACTACTAGCTTGATTTTTCATTATGTTCCTTTCAATGTTACAATACATATTTATACATGCTGAAGCATCCAATACCATGGACCGAAAACCATCACATCCAAAATCATGTGCGAAAATCATGCACAAAACCATAGGTAGGTCCACCCAACCTAATATAGGGTCCAAAAAAAAACTTCACGGGGTGCTGCCCCGGACCTCGTAGAGGGGGGCTACCCGCCCCCCTCAAACCCCCCTGACAGGGGGGGCTGCCGCCCCCCTTGTGACCCCCCCACTACGCAATCAACACAATGAAGGGGGGGCTCCGCTCCCCCTCTAACCCCCCGGTTCACTACGTGTGCTAGTCGTGGAAAGAATAACACAACCCAACATTTTTGGCTTAAATGCCTCTAGAGTAGACATCAGACTTTTTTACAGTTGGGAAGTGTAGCAAGAAAAGCTAAATTTGGCTTAGCCTTTTTCAAATTGAGAAAATTCAAAATTTCCACATCAGGGAACAACTTGGAGGTAGTTAACTAAGGTGACATGGCTCTTATCACTCAGTTAACTCGGTAAATTCGAGTTACAGGGCTTGGAGTTCAGTTATGCATGTGTGATTGCTAATTTATAGCTATCCATTTCAATTATTTCCATTTGTACTTAGTTTTTTTTTTCCCATAGGAAAATTTGGGTAGATCAACCCCCAAGAGGATCTTTTAAAGCTCGCCGGCCAGACTAGCAGGGCCTAACCCCAAGGGCGTCGAGGATAATTGACCTTGTGACCTCCCGATTGGCGAGGTACTTAATAATGGGGACTTGACCAGTTGATCTAACCCTTGGGGCTTCATTTGTACTTAGTTAAACTAGTTCTAATAGTTAATAGAACTAGTTGGAGGTCAGTTGTGCAATGGGACAACAATCTAACTCAGAGATTATCCAGTTAATTGATCAATCAACTAAAAATATCTCATGCATGCAAGGAATTCAAATTTCTTAGTTGTGGTGGATATTCCACGATAGTGTAACATCAGTTGTAAACTAGTGTTGATTGTACAGGTGTTGCATGCAATCAGTGATCAATCCTTTTGAATTATACAATCATTTTGGCAGAAATTCCTAAAGAATAGGGGCTGATTTCCTTAGGAATTGTGCAAGGAAATATGGGCCTTGGTAAGAAAATATTTGGCTAAGTATTGGCCATAGCTTGTTCATTGAGTAGGACATCAATTATTCTTTTGCAGGTTGAGCTCAAAGATGGATCTAGCAATTGTAATAGTTTCTCAATTCATTGATTAATGCAAACAAACTTGAGGGGTTTTTCCTAGTTGGGTCACCCTAGAAATCACTATTTATTTCTGGTTTTGCTTATTTCATGTTTATGCATGTTGTTCTAAATTGTGAATTTCATTCCACAGATTAGTAGAGTAGAATTGTGTCTCATGATTTTAGATTAAATTTCTTGAGAAGTTGCAATTCTATCAAATTTATACATGGTATCAGAGAAGGATTCACATTAGAACAATAATTTTGAAGTTTTTCCTTAGGAGGTTCAAATTTGTAGCTTCAGTGTAGCAGGATTTCCTCATAGTTGGGAGAATGGCCTTCAATGGACTAAGATTAGAGTATGCCTTGGAAGACATCTCAAATTTCATTTCCTAGAAGGATAGCATAGAGGTAGTGCTTAATGAAAATGGATTGTTGGATTATGTCAAGACATACATTCCAAAACCAAGATCAGTTGATGCTCATAATCTAACCAAATGGAACAAAGACACAACCAAGGCAAGGAGAATAATCCTAGAGGGAGTGATAGACCACATTATGTCAAATTTCCATGGCAAAGAGACACCAATTTCCATGTGGAAGGAATTGACTGAGCTATTTGAAAATAGTAGTGACCATAGAAAATTGGCCGTGAAATACAAACTTCGAAACATTAAGATGCAGAAGAATGATATTATTCTACGGTATCTCACCATATTTACACAAGTTCGAGATGAGCTTTGAGGGGTTGGTGTGAATGTTGCAGAAGATGACTTGGTGAGCCTAGCTCTTCTAGGCCTTCCAAAATCTTGGCAAAACTACTAGGACTCTATGAATGGAAGGGAAACATGACCAAATTGGGAACACTTATGGTTTGATTTGGTACAAGAAGAAATTAGGTGAAATACTAGAGATGGGGGTTCATCCAAGGGAGAGGATAAAGAGGACTTTGCATTGGTTGGGAAGGGAAAGAAGGGAAAAGGGAAGAAACCTCAAACCAAACCATATTCCAGCCAAGGGGCAAGAAGAATGACTTGTCCAAAACAAAATTCTTCAATTTTCATGAATTTTTGCACTATGCTACAAAGTGTCCACACAAAAAGTCTAGCAAGAAGAAATTAGGAGGAGCAACAGGTGAAGCATTAGTTTCACAATTTGAGTTAGACTTCACTTTGATCGCATGCATGGCCAGCACTGTGATGGGGAGTGTGTGGTACTTGGACTCAGGTTCCTCATTCCCCGTGATAGGGTGTAGAGATATTTTCAGTGACCTGGAGGAGAAATATCTCCAGATGCATATTGAGCTTAGGGACGATGGAAGGTACAATGCTACTGGGATTGGTACAATAACCTTTAAGAGGGAGTCGGGATCCCCTCTTTGCCTCAAAGATGTCATGTTTGTACTAGGCCTGAAGAAGAACCTCATATCTATAGCAGTTTTGGAAGATCATGGCTATGATGTTATTTTCAATAAAGGGAAAGCCTTTTTGAGACACATAGCTACTAGGCAGGTGAAGCAGATTGGGGTTTGTGTGAAGAACCTGTACAAATGTGATGTGGAAGATTGTGGTACATTAAGTAGTAAGGCAAAGAATGTGAAGACTCAAGATGTTGGTGAACTCTAGCTCAAAAGTATTAGTCATTTTCACCATTGAACCCTTAAAATTATGCAAAAAATAACCATTGCCCTCCCTAAAGGATCGCTTGAGCAGTAGGATGTCTACAAGGGTTGTACCTTGGGGAAGTATGTAAAATACACATTCCATGATCAAGACAACAAAGCAAATGCAGTCTTGGAGAGAGTCCACTATGATGTTTGTGGACCCTTCTCAACAACCTCCACTACTAGACATAAATACTATGTTATTTCTATTGATGATTTCTCAAGAAAGTGATGGATCTTCTTCATGCAGAAGAAGGATGAGACATTCTCAAATTTTATAGAATTCAAGGCACTAGTTGAGAAAGATACCGGAAAGAAGGTGAAGGTTCTCAAGAGTGACAAAGGAGGTGAGTATTTTTCAAATGACTTCAAGTAATTTTGTGCCAAAGAAGGAATCTGAAGAGAACTAACAGCTCCCCACAACCCACAACAAAATGGGGTAGCCAAGAGAAAGAACCAGAGCATTATTGGAGTTGCGAGAGCTATGCTACATGACCAAGGCTTTCCACTGCATTTTTGCGCAGAGGCATGTAAAACGTAAGTATACTTGTAGAACCGAAGTCCTCATTAGATTATTGGTTTGATTACATCAAAGGAGGCCTTCTCGGGGAGAAAGACAATTGTGTCTCATCTCAAAAATTTTGGAGCCTTTGTTTACTGCCATGTCTCCAAAGATTTGAGGCAAAAACTTGAGCTGATAGAAGAGTTGGGAGTTTTTGTGGGTTACATTGAAACTCCACACAATTACCAAGTGTACTTACCTCCCCTTAGAATGAAAGTTGTGCGAAGGGACATAAATTTTGATGAGGAGAAAAAAATTAGATGCTCTCTTGAGAGGGAGCTTCAAATCCCACTAGAAGAGGAGATTTTATGTAACAACCCCGGTTAAAAATACATGTAAAAAATTTAAAAAGGAAAAAAAAAACCAAGGTCATGGGACACATATTCCAAGATGAATGTTGAGAAAAACATCCTAGTGGGTGTTCATTTAGTTTATTATGGCTAAGGAAATTGGCAAAGGAATTGAAAAGGAAAAGAGCCATTTATTGATATTTTATTTATGAAAATAATGGAAAATAGGAAAAAAGAAGGTGAAGGGTCACAGGTTGCATGTGAAGAGGAAATTAAAGGAAAATTAAGAAAATAGAGGCCTCATTGATAAAAGGATTTCTAAGGATTAGTTCACAACCTTTTATCATTTCAATTGTGGAGCTCTCTCTCTATTCTCTCTCTCATATTCTTGCACACTTAGAGCATTCTTGGAGCACTCTAGCATTAGAGAAAGGAAGGCAAAGGAAGGAAAATAAAGCAAAGGAAAATAAGCGTCAAGGAAGGAAGAGTTGGATCAAGCAACGACAGTGGGATTGCTTGCAGGTATCGATTTGCATGTATGATTTCCTTGCTAGTTTTGGCATGCATGGTACATGCATGTGTGTATTTGATTCTCTTGCTATCATTGGCATGGAATTTTCTAGGTGGAAAATGGTTTCAACTTTGAATTGCCATTTATGATAGCCATGGTGTCATAAGGTTCTTTCATTTGGTTGAGGTTTAGATTTCTGAATGGTTTTGGAACCGGGTGAGACGACCTCAGGAAAATTCCCAAGCGACTAGGAGTCCCTTGACCGCTAATGTCAGGATACACAGTAAATCCTGAGGGTGGAAATGGGAAAATTGCTGAAGATATTGGTGAAGAAATCTGAAGGACTCCATGCTTGTTTAGGGCCTAGTGATCCCTTGACTGGTTTTGGTGGGATTGCGGTAAAGCCTGGTAGTGTATGTTTCCTTGTTTAGGCCTAGGAATCCCTTGACCGATAATGGCAGGATTGCAGTAGAACTTGGTTGGGTAGTTGCTTGCTTCTGGCCTAGAAATCCCTTGACCAGTAATGATGAGATATGCGATAAATCCTAAGGAAGCCCTAGTTGTTTTGTTATGCTTCCCACATTCATGCTTGGAATATGGAATGAGGGTGATTGGATGAAAGAAAGATTTGGTTCAACCCAATCTATGGTCAGGTGGTACATGGAAGTCTCTAACTTGGTTAGTTTTTCATATGTTAATAAGAGGTCTTACCTATTGCATTTTATGAGTAATTGTACTTGCTACTCTGTGGCTTTGATGGTTTTTCTATCATTGTTTTATTTTGGTTATATGTTGGTTATAAGCATGGTTTTATGATAGATTCTATCTATGGGTCTTATCATGTTTTGATTGGTAAATGAATGGTTATTGAATGCATGACCTAATAGATGTTATTGCAACTATTGTGAGAGGGCATTAGACCTTATTGATAATTCTTATATAAGTATCAGATCCTTATGTTCAAATATGCATTCATGACCAGTAACTTACATGTTCACGAAATGTTTGACGAAATGTCTATCATGGTTAAGCTTGGTTAGGTCAAGTTCTTTACTAATTTTTGTGTTAAAGGATTTGTCTTTGTGTCATTTATTGTTTTGGAAAGTATCATCAATTTTTGGGAAGTGGTCTCGAGGCTATCCCTAAAAAGGTGTCTTAGATTCAGTGGTCGCAGGCACAGATCTAGGAAAATGAGATTGCAATCGCTACATTGCAGGATTATGCATGTGACTAGAGGCCTACAGTTGAATTTGTGTAGTGTTATGATTGTGGCTAGGAGTCTAGATCACTGAAAATAAAGTTAATTCATAGCTCCTGAGGAAGGTTAGTAAAGTTTTGGTTGGACAATTCCACTTCCTTAACTGTACTTAGGAGATTTATTCAAATCATACTAAATATTTGTCACATGTTCACCTTGGAAAACTGGTGAAGTTGGGTAAATGTGGGAGGAGGTGGTTACATAGTGGTATATGAGCATGGTTTAACACTTGGACTAGATGGGTGGAATGCGTTTGTCATGCATGCATGTCAGTGTTTATGTGTTTATTATGCATGCATCATTATGGTCATGGTTATCGTGCATGAGGTCATGGTATACAGTTGGTATTGTCATGCATGAGGTTGATATATTAATGTTTTGATTATACATGTATTGTGCTAAGTTTTTTTATATTGCAGACAAGATAGCCTTCCTTGAACTTCATTGAGGTATGTTGAGTATGCTTGCAGGAGAAGAAGATCAAATATGACAAGAAAAATGGTGGATTATAGTTCATAATACTCCCCTACAGATCATATGAGTAGCATGGTGATGGATACTCTCATGACATAGCAGACACTTTGAGAAGTTTGAAAGAATAAATTAGAAGCTGCAAAGCATACAATGACAAAGTTATTCAGTCACAAGAAAGGCTTGCCAAGGCACAAGAGAAACAAGCAAAGGTCAATGAATTTATCCTTCAGAGTTTGTCAGACTTGCAGGGACATGGACAATGATGGATTAATCATGGATAGGAGGAAAAGAATAATAGAGCATATGGTAGAAGATCTCATGGTGGGCATAGGTCAGATAGAGATGACATGGTCATATATGGCAAGTTCTCGGATACACCTGATAGGAGAGGCATTGGACATGGGCTTTACTCTAGTTTTGGTTCATACATGCATCATGGTCATGATCGCTATCATCCTTACTGGAGGAATGATAGGGGATATTTTTCGGATGAGTTCAAGAGAGCCATTCCACTTACATTTGATGGAGAATTGAAGAAACCAAAAGATGCAGAGGCATGGTTGCTTGGGATGAATAAATTCTTTGAGTTGTAGGATTACACTAAGAACATTAAGGCCATGATAGCTATTTTCAGACTTAAAGGGTAAGCAAACATCTAGTGGAAGATGTGAAGTGTGTTAGAGACATCAAGATAGAGGAGTTAAGTTGGCATGAATTCATGATACTTTTTAGGAAGAAGTAATTATCAGAAAGGTACTATGACAATAAAGCTAAGGAGTTCTATGAGATGAAGAGGGGATCAATGACAAATTAGGAGTACATGACTAAGTTCTTGGTGTTATTGAGGTATGTAATGTATCTTAAGGATGAGAAAGCCAAAGTTCAAATATTTGTTAGTGGATTACCATTGGTATTCAAGTATCAGATTGAGTATGATGAGCCTTAGTTAATGGAATAAGTCATTGTTAAGTTGAAGCATTATTACGAGCAATCAAAGCATAAGACATAGTCTCAACACGTTTGGAAAGGGAAAGACAAGACTAAAGTTAAATGACCACCGAAGAAAACAAGAACTCAGGATGCAGGTGAGAAAGAGAATGTTGTTCCTTACAAGAAGTTTAATGAAGTTGAAAAGGGACATGGGTCGCAGCCTGGAGAGCATAAGAATAGAGGTGGTAGTAGGGGAGAGTTGTAGTGTTCGATATGTGGCAAGGAGCATCTCAAGAAGTATTGTTCATCGTACTAGGGTAGTAAGCCTAAGATCTACAGTGCATGGGAGGCACAGACAGTGGGGGATGTTGGAAAGAGAATTCTTCAGATCAATGTAGAATTGGATAATGGGTAGGTGGATCACGATGCATCTATTATAAATATGGACGGTAAGCTTTGTGATCAAGTTGTTTCCAATTTGATTGACCTTAGATCTAACTATAGTTATGTTAACCCTGACCTGGTGGATAAGTGTGGTTTGAGAAAAGAAGTGCATGCAGAGTCTTGGTTAGTGTAGTTGGTTATAGGTACTAAGAAGAAAGTTGCTCATTGGCTAAGAGCTTGTGCATTTGAGTTGAATGGTATACCTACATTAGCGCATCTAAATGTACTTCCATTGGGATCAAATAGTATGCTTTTGCGTATGGATTGGTTGTATCTTCATAGGACTAAGGTGGATTTTAATGAAAAGGCCATTGAGTGTATGAAAATGGAGAACAAAGAATGTTCCAAGGTAAGAAGAAGGCAGAAACATCAGTTAGAATGGTTACAACTATGTAGGAAAAGTGTAGTCACAGGAAAGGATGTGTATTATTTGCAGTACATATTTTGAGTCATAAAGCTAAGGATGTTGAGGATGAAAAAGTCTTGAAGAGGAACCTAGTCTTGTAACAGTTTTAGGACGTATTCCCAACAGACATTTCAGAGTTGCCTCCACACGGGGAAGTGGACTTATCTATTGAGTTGGTACCATGGGCAACACCAACATCAAAGGCACCTTACATGATGAGCACTCCATGGCTAGTGGAGCTAAAGTTGCAGTTGAAGGAAATGCTTGGAAAAGGTTAAATAATGCCAAGTGTGTCACCTTGGGGTGCACCAGTGTTATTTGTGAAGAAGAAGGATGGTACTCTCAGATTATGTATTGATTACATGCAACTAAACATGGTGACAATCAAGAACATACACTTTTTTTCGAGGATCGATGACTTGTGTGATCATTTTAAGGGAGAAACGATGTTCTAAAAGATTGATTTGAGATCAGATTATCATTAGGTATGCATCAAGGAAGAGGACACCTACAAGAATTCATTCCGGACCAGGTATGGGCATTATGAGTTTGTTGTAGTTCCTTTTGGTTTGACTAATGCTTCAGCTAGTTTCATGTGTTTGATGAATAGTTTGTTGTGTCCTTACCTGGACAAGTTTGTGATTGTATTCATTGATGATATATTGATATATTCTAATAATGCATGTCGAACACTTAGCAATAGTATTGAGATTGCTAAGAGAACATCAATTGTATGCCAAGCTTAGAAAATGCATTTTCTTTCAGATAGAAGTTCATTACTTGGGGCATGTTGCTTCTAGGGAAGGTATAACAATGGATCCATAAAAGATAAAAACTATCTTGGAATGGGAAAGTCCTAGAAGTGTGGATGAGGTCAGATCATTCATGGAGTTAGTAGGTTACTACAGGAGGTTCATCAGGAAATTCTCACATATTTTTTATCCTATTACATCATTTCAGAGGAAAGGAAAGAAATTTGAATTGATAGAGGAATGTGCAGATAGTTTTGAGTAATTGAAGCAGTTGTTGACAAATGCTCCAATTCTTAAGACTGCAAATCTGGATAAAGAGTTTGTGTTATGTACGAATGCTTGTAAGAAAGGACTTGGAGGAGTTCTGATGTAGGAGGGATAGGTGGTATGATATGAATCAATGAAACTCAATGAGCACAAGTAGAACTATGTGACTCATGATCTTCAGTTGGCATTGATCGTTCATGCATTGAAGATGTGGAGGCACTATCTTCTTGGCAAGAGGTCTGTGTTGATGAGTGATCGAAATGGTTTGAGATATTTATTTGACCAACCTAATATGATTAGTGAGTTTAACTTCGAGATCAGGTACATTAAAGGAAAAGAGAATAGGGATGCAAATGCTCTTAGTAGAAGAATACAGGTGAATCACATAACACCTATGAGTTCTTATGGAATAGATTTATAGGGGTCTTACAGGAAGGAAAACAATATGATAGGTACCAACAACTTAAGCACATGTTACAACAATAGGGTATAGGTGAACAAGATGTGGACTATCATCTCATGATAGATGGTTTGGTCATATTTAGGGACATGATCTATGTGTTGGACAATAGCGAGATCAAGAAGCTTATCTTGTAGGAATTTCATGTTAAGCCATACTCAGTTCATCTGGGATATTAGAAGACTCTAACACCTATGAAGAAATTTTACTATTGGCCGAATTTGAAGGAGGCAGCCAAGATTGTGGCTAGGTGCTTGTATTCTCAGTAGGTAAAGGCAAAGTGTAAGAATTTAGGTGGATTATTGCAACTGATTGCAATTCCATAGTGGAAATGGGAGGTCATTTCCATGGATTTAATTATAAGTTTTCTGAGGACATCTAAATAACATGATTCCATCATGGTTGTGGTTGATAGGCTGATAAAGGTAGCTCAATTCATAATAGTTAAGTCTACTTATTCATCTAGTGAAGTAGCACAGATATTCATCAGAAATATAGTGAGGTTTCGTGGTGTTCCAAAGAAGACTGTTTCAAACAAAGATGCCAAATTCACTTCTAGGTTTTGGAAGGAGTTATTGGTGGGTCTGGGTATAAAATTGGCCTTCAAGGCAACATATCTTCCTCAAACATATGGACAATTAGAGAGAGTCAATAAGATTTTGGAGGACATGTTGAAAATGTATGTTATGCATCAGCAATGAAAGTGGGAAGAGTATCTTCCATTGATGAAGTTTTCGTATAAAAATGGGTATCAGGAGTCACTGAGGATGAGTCTGTTTGAAGCACTTTATGGTGGAGTTGTAATATTCCCATCAATTGGAGTGATCCACTGAACAAGTTATTGATTGGACTAGACATGTTGGCAGAGATGGAACATGAAATTCAAGTAATCAATAAGAATCTAAAGGTAGCATAGGACAGGCATAAGAGCTATGCAAATCATCACAGGTTGTTTATAGAGTTTCAAGTTGGGGAATGTGTGTAGTTGCACATCAAGCCCAAGAAGATCTCCTTGAGGATTGGATCATGTGCAAAGCTGACACCTCGGTATTGTGAGGCTTTCAAGATTCTTGAAAGCATTGGACTAGTGGCCCACAGAGTTGCACTGCCACTGACATTGAAATTCCATGATTTTTTCCATGTGTCATTACTTCAAAAGTATGTGAAAGATGTTGATAATGTGATTGAATGGCCTGTATTGAATATGGAACCAAAAGGAGAATTCCAGCCAGAACCTCAATGAATTTTGCAACTTAAACAACTCATGCTCCATAATTGAGAAATCAAGCAAGTTAAAGTGTAGTGGAAGCACTAAGATGAAGGTCACGGGAAATGTATTCAAAGTTGAATGTTGGGAAAAGCATGCTAGTGGGTGTTCTTTTGGTTTATTATGGCTAAGGAAATTGGCAAAGGCATTGAAAAGGGAAAGAGACATTTATTGATATTTTATTTATGAAAATAATGGGAAATAGGAGAAAAGGAAGGTGAAAGGTCACAGGTTGCATGTGACAAGTAAATTAAAGGAAAATTAGTGGAAATTGAAGAAAATAGAGGCCTCATTGATAAAAAGATTTCTGAGGATTAGTTCACAACCTTTTATCAGTTCAATTTTGGAATTCTATCTCTATTATTTATTGGGTGTGGAGCTTGATTATCTTCCTGATTGTTCAAAGGTTTTTGTTTAAGCTGCGTTGGATTCATGTTCCTAACAGGGAAGAAACGTCACCTATTTAAATGTTGTCAGGGGGGTCCAATGGGGGTAACAATGACTTTTATGAGTCCCCCCTGGAGGAGGTTCGAGGGAAGCATCGCCAAAGCTAAAAATAGATGAAAAATTGCCTTGTAAAATATTGTAATTTCATATTCAATTTGGTTTGTCCATTAGGAGGATGATCTGACAGTAGAAGTTATGTTAATTTAGGGTTTTTTGCCTTAGAAGGAAACCCTCGGTTTATATGAGGGAATTGTATTGTGACTGTGTATTAGTATTCTGAGTGAGAAAGAGAGAGGAGGTTGTGTGAGATTGAAGAGGAAATTACAACAGATATGTTGTAGGTTGTATCTCTTCATTTTGCTGGATAATATAAAATAAGGACTGGTTGTTTCTCTGTGGAGATAACCCAAATTGGGTGAATCAAGTATATCCGTTCCTCTCTTGTTTTCTGTGTTTCTGTATTTGTATTTCTGCAATATTGTATGTGTTCCATTGTTACGTTAATTAATTTATAACAATTGGTATTAGAGATGAAGGTCTATTGTTGGAAATAATACTGGGGGGGGGGGGGGGGGGTGAATCAGTATTATCAAGTCAATTATTTTCTTTTTCAAACCCAGATCATATACGCTACTTCAGTTAGTGAAAACCGCGTATATACGCAACTACTGATAAGGAAACCCGTGTATACCATGCAAACTTATAATTAATTTATCTTATAGATGTTGATCATTAATCTGTGTATCAGAATCAAATAAATAGTAACAAGAAACAGTGAAACAGAGAAGAATACAATCACACACAAGAACACAAGATATAAGGTGGAAACCCAATGTGGGTGAAAACCACCTGCTATAATTCATCTCTATCTTATTTAATTAGAAACTTCTTTTTACAATGATTCTGTACTGGTGCAGTCCTTTACCAGTACGCAGGCTGCAACCTGCAGAGAGCTACAACCCTCTCTCGTTCTCCAGCTTCTCCTGGAAGGGAGCTACAAACCCCTTAGCTCTTGCACTAGCCAAGATACTAGTACGTAGGTGCTAGCCTACAAAAGGCTACAACCTTCTCTTTCTTATAGGGACCACGTTTCATAAATTTTCAGACTGGATCCATGAACATCAATCAATCATCAAGAATTTCTGCATCAAACAGTCTCCTTTTCACCAATTAGAACTGAATCAAGTAGACACTTCTCTGACAGCTGTACCTAGAACACAATAACAGTAACCACACACCAAATTCTGAACCCAGAACACTGCAACAACAAACAGAAGCAACTAGAACACAACTCAACAGATGTACGCTACTTCAATACCCAGAAACCTGTGTGCATACACTTCTGTGTTTGGACCAACCTGCGTATACACTGTTTTTACTCACAGAACCAGCGTGTATACGCATCTTTGCTTCACTGAACCTGTGTACAGATCTATAAAGGATAATTCACTCTTTCAAATATTTAGACATTAATTAACCCAGATTACCAGATTTATAGATCAAGCATGCGCCACATATAACGGATCGAAATCATACAAAGATACTATTATTCAAGCCTTAAGATTATGACCCATCAATAGAACTTATCCTTCTCTTTGTGCTTAGGTTCCTCCTTCATTTAGATCCAGATCTGCACCATAACCCAATCACCAATATTTCAGATCTAGCACTTTATCAGATATTCAATAATTCAGATCATACTTTGCCAAATGATCTCCTTCCTCTTTTATAGTCTTAGGCCTTTCACAATACCACGGTCCAAAACCATAACAAAACAATACCATGGACCCAATACTTGGGATCAACACTTCTGACGAGATACCATGGCCCAAAACCATAGGTTCAATTACCAAGGACTAAATACCACGGACCAAAAGTAAGTTCTCCAACATGTACGCACTTTTCCTTGCGTGAAAGTGCGTGTATACGCATACGCGCCTTTGAAACGTCTAACCTGCGTATATACGCGTCTTCGTCTAGATGAACCTGCGTATATATATTTTCCTTCATTCTGAGAGCCTGAACTGAGATCTGTCACCAGAGTGAGTTGCCATCAAGGACAACACCTGTGCCATAGCTCCAAACCTGTGCCATAATGCCAACAATCTCCCCCTTTGGACTTGATGGCAACCCCAAGATCCTCAAAGTCATTCTCCCCCTTTGTCATCAAGGGTAAAGGGTTGTGCTCCCCCTGAGTACATGCTGAAATCTCTGCTCTGCTGTGCTGACCATGCTCCCCCTAACTGTAGGCAAGATCTGCAAAAAGATGTTCTTCAAGAAGAACCATGACTTATACATCATAAAAGACCTTCCTATCACCAAAAGACTCTATGCATACATCCATCACCCAACCAAGTGGGGATCATCCACCCAACCAAGTGGGGATACATCAGAAATTTACATATGACAACCAAGTACATTACATCATTCATCCCAGGCATAGTGGGGAAACCAAAATAGGCCGTTACATGACCTTGACACCATAAAAGAGATACATGACATAGAGACGAAATATTTAGAGCAAGACTTATGAAAGTCACCAATAACTGATATCAACAGCATCTGTCAATCACTATTCAGATCAGCAACCATGTTTTCCTTCTGTTCTCCCTCTGCATTTGTTCCACCTGAGATCAACAGTTGTGAACCTGAACCAAGAGCTTCTAATGTAATGCCAACAATGCATTATCAGAAGTTTATCTGCTCCCCCTGAACCTGTGCCAGATGGTCTCTGTCAGACCCATATCAGACTTTCTTCAACCAGAGTTTGTCCCCACTGATTTCTTTCAAACTGCCATATACGCGACTGTCTCTGCATAAACCGGCGTATGTACGCGGATCCTCCTCAGGCAACTCGCGTACACCCATTTTTCTCTGAAACAGACAAGTTTCAACAGCAAGATGATGCATCAACTACTCCCAGCTTCTGTTTGAGGTATTCAAAAGTTTCCTTGGGCAGTGGTTTGGTGAGAATATCAGCAACTTGTTCCTTAGAGGGAACATACTCCAATTTGACCTTTTTTCCCAACACTTGTTCCCGGAGAAAATGGTACTTGATCGGTATGTGCTTAGTCTTTGAATGCATGACAGGATTCTTTGAGATATTGATAGCACTTGTATTATCACATAAGATGGAGATAGGTGGAGTACAAGTGATTTGAAAATCCTGCAAAGTTTGCATCATCCAAAGGAGTTGTGTGCAACAAGATGCGGCAACCACATATTCTGCTTCAGCTGTAGATAGAGCAATCGAACTCTGTTTCTTGCTGAACCAAGATACTAATTTGGAACCCATAAAGAATGCACCACCACTTGTGCTTTTTCTGTCATCCACGCTTCCAACCCAATCTGCATCTGTATAAGCATGAAGAGTGAGATCTGTATCTCTTGGATACCATAGGCCATAGTTTTGAGTTCCTTGAAGATACTTGAAAATTCTCTTTACTGCCTGAAGATGGGTTTCCTTAGGATTTGCCTGAAATATTCCAACCATTCCCACTGCATGCATGATGTCTGGTCGGGTACCTGTTAAATAGAGCAGACTTCCAATCATGGATCTATAAGTTGGTTGATGCACTGCTGTTGATTCATCATTTGCACTGAGGTTGCATCCTGTAACCATAGGGGTACATACTGGTTTCGAATCTTCCATGCCATACTTCTTCAAAATCTGCTTGAGGTACTTGGTTTGAGATAAAAAGATACCGCCTTCATTTTGTTGGATTTGTAATCCAAGAAAATATGTCAGTTCTCCAAGCAAGGACATTTCGAATTCTTTCTGCATCACCAAGGCAAAGTTTTGACTCATAGATTCTTCATTGCTGCCAAAGATGATATCATCAACATACACAACAAGTATTAACAATTTGTTATTTTCAATTTTTATATAAAGATTTCTATCTGCTGATCCTTTTGAGAAACCTTGTTGATGAAGATATTTGTCCGGACGATAATACCAAGCCCTTGGAGCTTGTTTAAGACCATAAAGAGCCTTCTTAAGTCTGCATACAAGTTTTGGATCATTTCCAAGGATGAATCCATCTGGTTTCTCAATATATACTTCTTCTTCTAAGTCTCCATTCAGAAAATCCGATTTCACGTCCAGTTGAAATACTTTGAACTTCTGAAAGCTTGAGAGAGCAAGGAACATTCAGATGGCCTCAAGTCTAGCAACTGGAGCAAAAGTTTCTTCAAAGTCTATCCCTTCTTGTTGTGCATACCCTTTACAAACAAGTCTGGCCTTGTTTCTAATAACTTACCAATTTTCATTCAACTTGTTTTTAAAGATCCATTTTGTCCCTATGACATTCTTATCTTTTGGTCTAGGAACCAACTCCCAAGTGTTATTCTTTTCGATCTGCTCAAGTTCTTCATCCATTGCCTTGACCCAACATTCATCTTTGCATGCCTCTTTTACATTTTGTGGTTCAGTGGATGAGAGTAATGCCAAATAGCTTGAGGCTTCTGCAATTCTTCTTCTTGTTTGTATACCTACCTCTTTCTGCCCCAAGATTTGAGATTCTGGATGATTCTTTTGAACGTACTTGGATGGAGTGTTTTCTTCTATCCTTATCTGTTCTTCTGGTGCCCCATGGGTTTCTTCTTCATCATGAATCTGATTTGATGTTGATGGATAGTCCTCATAATCTTTGAAATCTTCATATCTTACCTGCCTAGGAGTGTTTTCTTCTTCATCAACCACTACATCAATACTTTCAACAATTTTTCCAAGCCTTTTATTGTAACACTCGTAAGCTTTGCTGTGGGGATAGTAACCAAGGAGAATGCCTTCATTTGCTCTAGGTTCAAACTTGCTAAGATTTTCATCAGTATTTTTGATATAGCATTTGCTTCCAAAAATTTTGAAATATTTTATCGAAGGAGTCTCACCATACCAGAGCTCATGAGGAGTTTGAGTGCTGTTCACTCGGACATTTGTTTTGTTGAGAATAACAACTACAGCAAATGCGACTTCACCCCAGAAGATTGCGGGAGTTCCAGACTCATCAAGTATAGTATGAGCCATTTTTTGAACCGTTCTGTTCATCCTTTCCACTACTCCATTTTGCTGAGGAGTCCTAGCTGTAGAGAATTCCCTTCTTATTCCATGTTCTTCACAAAAATCGAAAAATTCATTCGAGGTAAATTCTCCTCCTTAATCAGACCTGAGGCATTTGATTCTGTGATATGATTCGTTCTCCACCAAGGCTTTGAATGATTTGAACTTTTCAAAGGCTTTGTCTTTGTGCTTCATAAGTCCTATCCAACACATCCTGGAAAAGTCGTCAATGAATAATATAAAGTATTCTTCTCCTCAAGGTGACCTTTTCCTAGATGGACCACATACATCAGTATGGACAAGTTCAAGAGGCCTGCTATCTGATCCTTCCTTCTTAGGGAAGTTAGTTCTGGTTTGCTTACCAAACTGACATGATTTGCATATTGTATTGTCTGGAATTCTGATGTCTGGAAGACCACAAACTGCCTGGTATTTGCATGCTTTCCTTATCTGTGAGAAGCTAAGATGCCCCAATCTTCTGTGCCATAGCCAGTGTTCGTCATTCTTGCTTAGATAGCATTGATGTTGTCCTTCTTTGAATATGTATAAATTATTTGGAGTTCTTACACCTTTGATCACTGTTTTTCCTGTATCAATATCATGAACACTACATCCATTTGATCGAAATATTACCTCAGTTCCTTGATCACACATCTGACTGACACTTAATAGATTATGCTTTAAGCCATTAACATACATGACATTTCCAGCTTTGACCCTTTCTTTCAACTAAACAGAACCTTTACCTTTTATGAGAGCAGGGATGTCATTTCCAAAAGAGACCTTCTTCTCCTTCTCTAAGGCACTATATGACTGAAGTTTTTCTTTATCACCTGTCATATGTTTCGAACATCCACTGCCGATGTACCATTGATTTTCCTGCCCTTCCGCATATAGGGCTATACCACATCTTTCTGGTTGTGGTTCTTTTATTCTCCATGATTTGGCACTTGAGGCTTGCTCCTTCTAAGTTGTCTGCCGAAACATGTTCCTGCATTCAGAATCTTCATGACCGAAATTGTTACAAATAGAACATTCTATTTCATTTTCAAGACCAGAGAAGTTATTGTAGGTCCTTTTCATGATCCCAGTCATACTCCTCTGTTTGTGAGCTTCTCTAGTCATGATTGTCTTATAGGCAACACATTGAGCTGCTTTGTGACCAAAGTTATGACAAGAAAAACATTGGCCATTGAAGAAACTCCTATGATTATCAAATCTACCAGCCAAATGCTTGTAGTTCCTATTGACATCCATTCTTGAGGCAAATTGAGAAGGTTTTACCTGTGGCTGGTTGTATCTTCTGTTCATTCTAAAAGTATATTGCCCCTGATTTATTTGATAGTCTTTGTTCATTCTTGAGGTGAATTGTCCCTGATTTACCTGGTTATTTCCATTTGGCCTTTGTTCACTTTTCCTTGTTGCATCAAGATAACTTTTGGAGGTAGATGGTTGAGTTGTTTCTTCTTTATATCCCAGACCTATCTTGATTAGTGGAGAACGTTTCACTTTGATAATCTCATTTAAAGTGTCAGATCCTTTAACAAATCTAAGATTAAGAGCTTTTGTTTTCTAAATCTCTTTTCTAAGTCCCACAATTTCACATTCTAACTTTTCATGATGTTTTTCCTTTTCAGCAAGTTGGAATTGTAGATTATCTATGATCACATTCTTGCCTTCTAAACAAATTTTGAGTCTAGAAATCTCTTCATAAAGACATTCTTCATCTATAGCATCCACAAAATCATCATCTTCAAAAGCCATTAAAAGTTTATAATTATAACCGTGTTCACCTTCATCACTATTTGAAAGTCCATCACTATCTTCATGAGTGTAATATCTTTTCTTATTTACATTCTGTTTCTTGTTCCATTTAACAGGTTCCTTACCTTTGTCTAGATAATCTTCGGCAAAATCACATAATCAATCTTTTGTCGACGCGTTTCGAACCAACCAGTGTGGTTCATCGTCAGGACAAGTTGAAGAACTAATCTGTCTTAGCTTGATTAAATAGAGTGTGCAGAGACTCCAACGACTATATTGCAACGGCTAATTTTGACCTGAGGATCAAAGTCAAACCACTGATTTTATCATTAATAGAAGTTAATTGAATAATATAATAAATTTATTGTTTTAAATATAATGGTCATTATATCTTCATATTTATTAAATAACCTATATTTATTATTATCCCCAAATTATTTAAATACAAATAAATAGTATTAAATTACTATTATTCTTAGAATTTAGTTACAATAGGTAACTATGTATTTATTTAATAATAATTGTTTAAATCAAAGGGTCCAATGGTTAACTAGACATAATGGTCATTAATAAATTATGGTAAACTACATAATGGTAATCTAAATAAAATGGTCATTAATAAATTATATCTTCATATAACCAATATTTATTATTACTCCAAATAATTTAAATATAATAAATCGTATTAAATTACTATTATTCTTATAATATAGTTACAATAGGTAACTGTGTATTTATTTAATAATAATTATTAAATTTAAGGGACCAATGGTAAACTAGATCTTCTCTAAAATAAATCATATTTATTAATTATTTAATTGTAATGGCCCATTTGAAATTAAAATAATAAGTTCATACAATAATTTATGTTTATTAAATAATCTATATTTACTTAATAATTTATAATTCTAATATTATAAATAGTATTCTAGTTAAATCATTATTATGTAAATACCATAATTAAAGTACATGTTTATTAATAATAGTATATCTATTAACTCAATATTATATCATATATTTCTAATAATTTCTTGTTTATCATTTAAACCTCTTATAATTAATTTAGTAATTTATATCCATTAAACAATCAATATTTATTACTAAAATTTTTATTGAAACTACTTATAAGGACACTTGGCAGCATAGTGACTGACTCTTCGACAAGAAAAGCATTTGAAGGGTAACTTACCTTTGAATCTTCCAGCACCCCATTGAAGGTTCTTGAAAAAATTTGATTCTTCCTCTTCTTCTGACATATGTCCTGACTCATAGTAATCTCCTTTGCCTGAAGCCTTGAATGCAGCTTCTCTTCTGTCTGATGGTCCTCCTTTCCTCATTTTGTAAGCAGTTAGAATTCCATGCAGCTGTGACATGGTAAGGTTCCGTAGATTCTCCTTTTCTTCTATTGCAGAAACTTTTGATTCAAACTTAGGGGACAAAGATCTTAGAACCTTTTCAACCACAACAGCCTCTTTTATTTCTTCACCCAATTTTTTCATACAATTAACAATCTCATCTATACGTAGGAAATAGTTAGCCACACTTTCATCATTGTACATTCTGAGATTTTCATACTGAATTCTGAGGGTTTGAAGTTTTGCTCGTTTTACCTGTTCATCTCCTTCATAGCTCAGAACGATCTTGTCCCATATTTCTTTTGCGGATTTATACTACATAACCTTGACGAATTCTGATTGAGATAGACATCCTAATAGAGTATTGATAGCCTTTGCATTTGTTTCATATTGCTTCTTACCAGCCGGATCTATAGGAGTTACTGAAGGAAAAGTGTACCCTGTATCTATGATATCCCAGAGTTCTGTACTAAGAGATTGAAGATAGGCTGTAACTCTTACCTTCCAATAGACGAAGTTGGTCCCATCAAAAATTGGTGGCCTGATTGATGCTTCTCTCTCGTAGTTGCTCATGATGATAGATCTTCCTTCAAGCGATCAAGCTTCTTCTGAAGGACCTGCTCTAATACCAATTGTTGGAAATAATACTGAGAGGGGGGGTGAATCAGTATTATCAAGTCAATTATTTTCTTTTTCAAACCCAGATCATATACGCTACTTCAGTTAGTGAAAACCGCGTATATACGCAACTACTGATAAGGAAACCCGCGTATACCATGCAAACTTATAATTAATTTATCTTACAAATGTTGATCATTAATCTATGTATTAGAATCAAATAAACAGTAACCAGAAACAGTGAAACAGAGCAGAAGAAAATCACACACAAGAACATAAGATATAAGGTGGAAACCCAATGTGGGTGAAAACCACCTGCTGCAATTCGTCTCTATCTTCTTTAATTAGAAACTTCTTTTTACAATGATTCTGTACTGGTGCAGTCCTTTACCAGTACGCAGGCTGCAACCTGCAAAGAGCTACAACCCTCTCTCATTCTCTAGCTTCTCCTGGAAGGGAGCTACAACCCCCTTAGCTCTTGCACTAGCCAAGATACTAGTATGTAGGTGTTGGCCTACAGAAAGCTACAACCTTCTCTTTCTTCCAGGGACCACGTTTCATAAATTTTCAGACTGGATCCATGAACATCAATCAATCATCAAGAATTTCTGCATCAAACAGTCTCCTTTTCACCAATTAGAACTGAATCAAGTAGACACTTCTCTGACAGCTGTACCCAGAACACAGTAACAGTAACCACACACCAAATTCTGAACCCAGAACACTGCAGCAACAAATAGAAGCAACTAGAACACAACTCAACAGATGTACGCTACTTCAATACCCAGAAACCTGCGTGCATATGCTTCTGTGTTTGGACCAACCTGCGTATACGTTGTTTTTACTCACAGAACCAGCGTGTATACGTGTCTTCGCTTCACTGAACCTGCGTACAGATCTATAAAGGATAATTCACTCTTTCAAATATTCAGACATTAATTAACCCAGATTACCAGATTTATAGATCAAGCATGCGCCACATATAACGGATCGAAATCATACAAAGATACTATTATTCAAGCCTTAAGATTATGACCCATCAATAGAACTTATCCTTCTCTTTGCGCTTAGGTTCCTCCTTCATTCAGATCCAGATTTGCACCATAACCCAATCACCAATATTTCAGATCTAGCACTTTATCAGATATTCAATAATTCAGATCATACTTTGCCAAATGATCTCCTTCCTCTTTTATAGTCTTAGGCCTTTCACAATACCACGGTCCAAAACCATAACAAAACAATACCATGGACCCAATACTTGGGATCAACACTTCTGATGAGATACCATGGCCCAAAACCATAGGTTCAATTACCAAGGACTAAATACCACAGACCAAAAGTAAGTTCTCCAACATGTACGCGCTTTTCCTTGTGTGAAAGTGCGTGTATACGCATACACGCCTTTGAAACGTCTAACTTGCATATATATGCGTCTTCATCTAGATGAACCTGTGTATATATCTTTTCCTTCATTCTGAGAGCTTGAACTAAGATCTGTCACCAGAGTGAGCTGCCATGAAGGACAACACCTGTGCCATAATGCCAACATCTATTTGGATAATAAACTTGTAGGAGAGAAGGGTTCCTGGTTCGAGTGGGAGCAATGGCAGAAGATGGTAGGTTTAGGGTGGACAAATTTAACGACCAAAACTACTAGTTGTGGAAGATGCAGATGGGAGATTATTTGTATCAGAAAGATGTGTACCTACCATTGAGCAGAAAAAAAAGAAGTCAATGAGTATGACAGATGTAGAATGGGAGATTATCAACAGAAAGGCACTAGGAACAATACGACTATGTTTGGCAGTGTTAGTGGCTTTCAACATTTCAAAGGAAACAACAACAAAAGGTTTAACAACGACATTGGAAAAACTATATAAAAAACCCTCGATCTCAAATAAGATATTTCTTATGAATATTTTATTTAATATGAAGATGTCAGAAGGTGGATCTGTTGTTAATCATTTAAATGAATTTAACATGGTTACCAGTTATTTAAGTTATGTAGGGGTAAATTTTGATGATGAAGTTAGGAATCTGTTGTTTCTATGCTCATTTATAGAAAGTTGGAATGGCTTAGTTATGGCTATCAGTAACTTTGTCTCTAGATCTAGTACTTTAAAGTTTTATGATGTCGTTGGTGCCATCCTTAGCCAGGAAATGTGTCGGGAAGGCTCCAGTCAGACATCAGGTAATGCTTTGACTACAGAGACTAGGGGAAGAAAAATGGAAATCACGATAAGTCAAGAAAAGGTAGATCCAAATTCAGATCAGGGATAGTGTATTGGAAATGTGGGAAGAAAGGGCAACTGAAGAAAGAAAGTAAATCTCGGAAGGGAAAAGAAGGAGATGAAAAACAAGAGAAAAATCATGAAGTGAATGTGTCTGGTGATGTGTTACATAATGCTTTGATTATTTAATTAGAGAATATTATTGATGCCTGGGTGGTAGATTCAGGGGCCTCATTCTATGCCACACCTGATAGGAAACATTTTCATGACTATGTTCAAGGAGATTTTGGAAAGGTTCATCTAGGTGATGATAAACCCTATAAAATAGTTGGAATGGGTAAGGTGTTTATAAAGCAATAGAATGGAAACCAATTTCTATTGAAGTGGGTAAGGCATGTTCCAGATCTAAAGAAGAATCTAATTACAACAGGGCAGTTGGGGGGTGCTGGTTGTGTAAATACTTTTACAGACAAAACTTGGAAGGTCACTAAAGGAGCCTTGGTCATAGAAAAAATGAGAAAAGGTTGGTACATTGTATTTATGCAATAATATTTCTAATATCATTAATGCTTTAACCTCCACATGAGCATATATAACATTGTGGCATTATAGGCTCGGGCACAGGAGTGAGAAAGGGATGCAAATTCTTCACTCAAGAAATTTGTTGCAAGGTTTGAAGCATGTTGATTTGGATTTCTGTGAAAATTATGCTTATGAAAGCAAAAGAGAGTCATATTTATCAAAGTTGGGAAAGAAAAGAAGAGAGAAAAATTAGAGCTTGTGCATAAAAATGTATGGGGGTATGCTAAGGTATCATCTCTCGGTGGCTCTCGCTATTATGCTACTTTTATTGATGATGCAACTAGGAAACCCTAGATTTATTGTATTTGAAATACATATCATGTATTTTATACTTTCAAGAAATGGAAAACTTTGGTTGAGAATGAGACATGAAAGAAGTTGAATTGCCTTAGATCAGACAATGGAGGTGAATATTGCAGCAGAGAGTTTGATAACTACTATTTAGAGCATCGAATTCACAGAGAGAAGATAGTTCCAGGAACACCACAGGAAAATGTGGTGTTAGAAAGGATGAACAGGACAATCATGGAGCGTGCAAGTTGCGCGAGATTGCATGCAGTATTACCTTTACAATTTTGGGTAGATGTTGTAGATATTGCGGTTTATCTAATAGACAGAGGGCATTTAAGTTCCTTGGATGGTAGTATTCCAGAGGAGGCATGGAAAGGTAAAAAGGTAAAATACTAATTTTTAAAGACTTTCCGTTGTGAATCTTTTCTCCACGTTGATAAAGAAAATAGAACAAAGCTTGAGGAAAAATAAAAGAAATGTACCTTGATTGGATATGGTGTAAATGATTTTGGTTATCGCTTATATGATTATGAAAATAAAAAAATCATTAGGAGTTGAGATGTCATATTTAATGAAAAGGTCTTGTATAAGGATCAGATGCAGGAAAAGAAACAGGAAAAGGAAAACAAAGAATACACAATGCTTGATGAGATCATAGAAAAAGTAAAGGTGCTTAAAAATCATAATGATCAACAACCATAACAACAACACCAACCATAATATAAACAAGCACCTCAAACTCCTGAGAGTGGTGTTATAAGATTTACCAGGATAAGTAGACCCCCTAAACGATACTCTCCTTCATTATATTATGTATTGTTGACTGATTCTGGTGAACCGGAAAGATATGAAGAAGCAATGCAGGTAGAAACCAAGAAGAAGTGGGAGCAAGCCATGGAAGAAGAGATGGACTCCTTGATGCATAACCAGAATTGAGACTTAGTAAAGTTGTCTGCAGGTAAAACAACATTGCAGAATAAATGGGTTTACGGGTTGAAGGAAGAAGATGGAGGAAAACATAGGTATAAGGCTAGACTTGTGGTGAAGGGGGTTGAACAAAAGAAAGGTATTGAATTTGATGAAATTTTTTCTCTTGTTAAAATGAATTTAACCATAACTAATTTAATTGTAGTGGCAGCAGAAGATTTTCATCTTGAGCATTTAGATGTAATGACAACATTTCTCCATGGGGATTTGGAGGATGAAATATATATGCAAAAACCTCAAGGGTATGTGGTCAAATGGAAGGAGATGTTAGCATGAAAATTGAAGAATAAATTGTATGGCTTAAAATGGGTGCTAAGGAAGTGGTATCTAAAATTTGTCAGGCTTATGTCTGAACAAGGCTATACTAGATGTCACTCTAACCATTGTGTTTATCTTAAAAAGGAAAATTATGGCAACTATATTATATTGTTATTGTATGTAGATGGCATGCTTGTTTCGGGTCTAACATGCAAGAAATAAATGTGATCAAAGGAAAAATGGCAAATTCATTTGCAATGAAGGATGTGGATGCTGCAAAACAATTCCTTGGTATGAGAATAACTAGAGATAGGGAAAATCGCAAATTAATATTCTCACAAAGTTAGTACAAAGAAAAGGTGTTGGAAAGATTTAATATGTAGAATGCAAAACTAGTTAGTACACCTTTGGTTATCCATTTAAAACTCAGGAAGAGATGGATTATATGTGTAAAGTTCCATATGCATAAGCAGTTGGAAGCTTAATGTATGCAATAGTCTACACAAGGCCTGATATTGCACATGCAGTGGGAGTTGTAAGCAGGTATATGAACAATCCAAGAAAAGAACATTGGATGGTAGTGAACAAGTATTTGAGAGGTACCATAAATCAAGAAATATCCTTTGGTGGTTCAAATATTGCTCTACAAGGATATGTTGATGGCAGGTGATTGAGATAATAGGAGGGGCACCATAGGGTATGTGTTTACTATAGGTGGAAAAAATGTCAGTTGGGTTTCAAAATTGTAAAAATTGTTGCACTTTCAACAACGGAAGCATAATATGTTGCCGCTACAGAGTCTAGTAAAGAAATGATTTGGTTACAAAGGTTTATCGATGAATTGGGCAAGAAGCAGGAGATGGGCAGGTTATACAGTGACAGCCAGAGTGCCATTAATCTTACAAAGAACTCAACATTTCATTTCAAGAATAAACATATACAACTCAAGTACCATTTCATATGGTCAGTGTTGGAAGATGGACAGTTGAAGTTGGAAAAGATACACATTATCCAGAATCCTGCAGATATGTTAACAAAAGTTGTAACCAGGGAGAAAATGAGATTCTACTCAATTTCAATTGGCCTTCAAGTATGATGGTGACGATGAGAAACAACCAGGTCTAAGTGGAGTCACTATCCAACAAGTGAAGCAACTATGGAGTTTATCTAATATGTATCCAAGTGGGAGATTGTTGGGTGTGGAGCTTGATTATCTTCCTGATTGTTTAGACGTTTTTTCTTTCAGCTGCATTGGATTCCTGTTCCTAATAGGGAGAAAATTCTGTCTATTTAAATGTGGTCAAGTGGGACTAGGGAGGTGGTGATGATGAATTTTATGAGCCCCCTTGGCGGACGTTCGGGGGCAATGCCCCAAAAGCTAAAAATAGATGAAAATTTGCCTTGTAAAATATTGTAATTTCATAGTCAATTTGGGTCGTTCATCAGGTGGATGATATGATGGTATAATTTATGTTAATTTAGGTTTTCTTTCCCTAGAAGGCAACCCTTAGTTTATATGATGGAATTGTATTGCGATTGTGCATTATTATTTTGAGTGAGAGAGAGAGGGGAGGTTGTGTGAGAGCGAAGAGTAAATTACAACGGATCTGTTGTAGGTTGTATCTCTTCATTTCGCTAGATAATATAAAAGAAAGGATTGGTTATTTTTCTATGGACGTAGTCCAAATTGGGTGAAATACATATATCTATGTCTCTCTTGTTTTATGTGTTTCTGTATTGTTATTTCCGCAATATTGTATGTGTTCATTGCTTTGTTAATTAATTTCTAACATTCTCTCTCTCATACTCTTGCACACTTAGAGCATTCCTGGAGCACTCTAGTATTGGAGAAAGGAAGGCAAAGGAAGGACAATAAAAGAAAAAGAAAGGAAGGGTCAAGAAAGGAAGAGTTGGATCAAGTGGCTACAACAGGATTACTTGCAGGTATTGAGTTGCATGCATGATTTCCTTGCTTGTTTTGGCATGCATGGTACATGCATGTGTGTATTTGGTTCTCTTGCTATCATTGGCATGGGATTTGCCAGGTGTGACAATGGTTTCAACTTTATCTTGCCATTTCTAGATAGCCATGGTGTGATGGGGTTCTTTTATTTTGTTGAGATTTGGATTACCAGATGGTTTTGGACCTAGGTGAGGTGGTCTTAGGAAAATTCCCAAGGGCCTAGGAATCCCTTGATTGGTAATGGCAAGATATATCGTAAATACTAAGGGTGGAGATAGGAAAATTCCTCAAGGTATTGGTGAAGAAATATGAAGGCATGCGTTCTTATTTAGGGCCTCGTGATCTCTTAACTGATTTTGGTGGGATTGCGGTAAATCCTAGTAGTGTATGTTTCTTTGTTTGGGCCTAGGAATCCCTTGATTTGTAATGTTGGGATCGCAATAAATCCTGGTTGGTTAATGCTTGTTTCTAGACTAGAAATCCCTTGACCGATAATGGCGAGATATGTAGTAAATCCTAAAGAAGCCTTAGTTGTTTTATTATGAGTCCCACATTCATGCTTGGAATATGACACACGGGTGATTGACTAAAAGAAAGATTTGATTCAGCCCAATCTATGGTTGGGTGGTACATGGAAGTCCCCAACTTGGTTGGATTTTTAATATGTTAATAAGAGATATTTCCTATTTTATTTTAGGAGTAGATGTACTTTCTATTATGTGGCTTTGATGGTTGTTATATCATTGTTATTATTTTGGTTATATGCTAGTTATCAACATCGTTGTATGACAGATTCTAGTTATGGCTCTTATCATGTTTTGATTGGTAAATGAATGGTTATCAAATGCATGACCTAATAGATGTTATTGTAGATATTATGAGAGGGAATTAGCCTTTCTTAATGATTCTCAGATAAGTATCAGATCCCTATGTTCATATGTGCATTCATGACCTATAGATTACATGTTGACAAAAGTTTAAAGAAATGTTTGTCATGGTTAAGCTTGATTAGATCAAGTTCTTGACTAAGTTTTGTGTTAAAGGCTTTGTCTTTGTGTCATTTATTGTTCTGGAAAGTTTCATCAAGTTCTGGGTAGTGGCCTGGAGACTAGCCCTGAAAGGTGGCTCATATTCCATGGTCGCAGGCACATAACTGGGAAACTAAGACTGTAGTCTCTACCTTGTAGGCTTATTCATGTGACTGGAGGCCTACAGTGAAATTTATGTAGTGTTATTGCTGTGGATAGGAGTCCAGATCACAGAAAAAAGAAAGTTAATTTAGGGTTATCGCACTTGGAGTGGTTGTTTATCTCCTGGGGGTCTTGTATCTCCTGAGGAAGGTCATTAAAGTTTTTGGTGGGATTCCACTTCCTTAACTGTACTTAGGAGGTTGATTCATATCATAGTAACTCTTTTTCACATGTTTACCCCAGTAGATTGATGAACTTGGGTAAATGTGGGAGGAGGTGGTTACATATTTTCTCCAAAAGATGAGCCTCAGAAAGTTTTAGAGAAGCCACAAATGGAGGAGTAGAGAGGAGGCAGATTGGAGACATACACTCAAGAAGAACCATCCAGAGAAGGTATAAAAATAACTAGGGAAGTTGAAATACTAGTGCAGGATGCGAGGGAGAATGTGGGAGCTCCTTCAAATCTGTGCAGGCAATGGAGGTCACCTGAGAGGTACATTGGCTACATGGCTCTAATGAATGAGCTTGTAGAGACTGAGCCATCCTATTTTGAGGAAGTAGTTGAGAAACTAGTTTGGGTTGATGCAATGGTGGAAGAATATGAATCCATCATAAAGAATAGTGTTTGGGAAGTGGTCCAAAGACTGACAGAAAAATCAGTTGTGGGTTTAAAATAGATCTTAAAAATTAAGCATGCAGTAGACAAAAGCATAGAGAAGTATAAGGCTAGATTTACGACAAAATGATTCTCTCAAGTTGAGGGAATTAAATATGCATAAGCCTTTTCTCCCGTAGCAAGGTATTCATCCATTAGACCAAATCTTGCACTAACTGCAACAATGGGGTGGACAATCCGCTAGATGGATGTAAAAACAACATTTCTAAATGGTGTTATTGAGGAGGAAGTGTACATAGAGAAACCAAAATGATTTGATACATTTGATGGGGATTATCATGTGTGCAAACACAGGCAAGCATTGCACGGTCTCAAGCAAGCACCCTAAGCTTGGTACACTTGGATTGATAGTTATCTCACTAGATTGGGCTTACCAAAGTGAAGCAGATGCAAACCTATATCATATTTTGGTAGAAGGTAAATTGCTTATCATTGTTTTATATGTTGATTATTTAACATTGCCAAGTGATGAGTAGCTGATCAACTCTTGCAAGGAGGACCTTGGAATGGAATTTGAGATGAAAGACATGGGTTTCATGCACTAGTTCCTTGGGTGGAAGTATGGAAGGTGATGGGGGATTTTTTGTGTCTCAAGGAAAGTGTGCCACTAAGATATTGTAGATATTTTGTATGGAGAGTTGTAAGCCCATGGAGACACCTCTAGCAACAAACTGGAGGAAGGCGAATGCCACTTCAAGTGAAGAGGTTGATCCTACCCTTTACCGACAACTAGGGGGTTCACTAATATATCTTGTGAACACACAACCTGATATGTGCTATGGAGTCAACCAACTAAGCCAATTTATGGTTAGGCTGACCAAATTGTATTGGAAGGAAACAAAATATTGTTTTATGGTACCTCAAAGGTACTACGTAGTATGGATTATGGTACAAATGGACATAGGAAGTGAATATGCATGGCTTCATAGAAGCATATTAGGCAGGGATTCCATCCAACCAAAAGAGTACATCAGGTGCAATTTTCAGTGTTGGTCCCACAACAATTTCTTGATCAAGCAAGAAACAGAGGTCTATGGTGCTCAGCTCAGCAGAACTTGAATACATGGTTGCAAGTCAAGAAACATGTGAGGTGATCTAGATGAGAAAGATACTCGTGGGACAGTTTGGTTAGGGGATGGATCCAACTATAATATATTGTGATAATCAAAGTTGCATTAAACTCTCTGAGAATCCAATATTTCACAATCAAACCAAGCATATAGATATTTAGTATCATCATTTACAGGACTCTATGTAGAGGAGGATAATGTTGCTACAATACATTCCGACTGAGGAACAAGATGTTGACATCTTGACAAAGGATTTATCAAGAGGGAAGTTTGAATTCCATAGGTCCAAGATAGGGGTGGTTAATAATCCATTTCTTGCTAAGTGGCAGTGTTATGAACTCAGGCGAGCATTGTACAATCTTAAATAAGCACCCCGAGCTTGGTACACTTAGATTGATAGTTATCTCACCAGATTGGGCTTCACCAAAAGTGAAGAAGATGTGAACCTCTATCATATTTTGGTAGAAGGTAAATTACTTATCATTTTTTTATATGTTGATTATGTAATATTGACAGGTGGTGAGAAACTTATTAGCTCTTGCAAGGAGGACCTTGCAATGGAATTTGAGACAAAAGACATGGGTCTCATGCACTACTTCCTCGGGTTGTAAGTATGGAAAGGTGAGGGGGAATTGTTTATGTCTCAAGGCAAGTATGCCACCACGATACTATAGATATTCCACATGGAGAGTTGTAAGCCCATGGAGACACCTCTAGCAACCAATTGGAGGAATGTGAATGCTACTTCAGATGAAGAGGTTGATGCTACCATTTACTGGAAACTAGTGGGTTCACTAATATATCTTGTGAACACATGGCCATATATGTGCTATGCATTCAACCAATTGAGCCAAACTATGGTTCGGCTAACCAAATTGTATTGGAAGGAAACAAAATATGTTTTACGGTACCTCAAAGGCACTACATAGTATGGTTTATGGTACAAATAGGTAGAGGGATTGAAGTTGCATGGCTTCATATATTCAGATTCGGCAGGGAGTTCATGCAACTGAAAGATGACATCAGGTGTAATTTTCAGTGTTGGTTCTGCAGCAATTTCTTGGTCAAGCAAGAAACAGAGGTTTGTGGTGCTCAACTCAGCAGAAGTGAATACATGGCTACGAATCAAGCAACATGTGAGGTGATTTGGATGAGAAAGATACTTGTGGGACTGTTTGGTTAGGGGATGGATCAAACCATGATCTATTGTGATAATTAGAGTTGCATTAAGCTCTCTGAGAATCTAGTATTTCACGATCAATCCAAGCATATAGATATCCAATATCATCATTTATGGGGCTGTGTACAGAGGAGGATAATGTTGCTACAATATATTCCAACTAAGGAACAAGATGTTGACATATTGATAAAGGTTTTGTCAAGAGGGAAGTTTGAATTCCATAGGTGTAGGATAGGGGTCGTTAATAATCCCTTTCTTGTTAAGAGGGAGTGTTGAGAAGTATAGCAAGAAAGGCTCAATTTGGCTTAGCCTTGGTCAAATTGAGAAAATTCAAAATTTCCACATCAGCAGACAACTTGGAGGTAGTTAACTAAAGTGACATGGCTCTTGTTACTTAGTTAGCTTAGTAAATTTGAGTTAGAGGGATTGGAGTTCAATTATGCATGTGTAATTTCTAATTTATAGCAATCCAATTCAATTATTTATAGTTGTACTTTATTAAACTAGTTCTAACAATTAATAGAACTAGTTGGAGGTCAGTTATGCACTGGGACAACAGTCTAACTCAAATATCATCCAGTTAACTGATAAATCAACAAAAAATAGCTCATGTATGCAAGGAATTCAAATTCCTCAACTATGGTGGAGATTCCAAGGTAGTGTAACATCATTTGTAAAATAGCAGTGAGTGTACATGTGTTGCATGCAATCAATGATCAATCCTTGGGAATTATGTAATCATTTTGGAGGAAATTCCTAAATAATAGGGGCTAATTTCATTAGGAATTTCTCAAGGAAATAGGGGCCTTGGTGAGAAAATATTTGGCAAAGTGTTGGCCATATCTTATTCATTGAGCACAAGAACATTTATTCTTTTGCAGGTTGAGCTCAGAGCTGGAGCTAGAAATTATAATTGTTTCTCAATTCATTGATTAATGCAAACAGGCTTGAGGGATTTTACAAGTTGAGTTCCCCTGGAAATCACTGTGTATTTGTGGTTTTGTTTATTGCATGTCTATGCATGTTGTTATAAATTGTGAATTTCATTCCATAAATCAATAGAGTAGATTTATGTCTCATAATTTTAGATTAAATTTCTTGAGCAGTTGCAATTCTATCAAATTTCTACATTTACCTGTCATCGCGTATTACCCAGATGCATCCCTTCCTTGCTAGAATTATGTTTCTTGTTGAAGGGTCACAACATCTACCAAGTCGCCAATCATAACCTTTATCAAGTTTCCATCCCGCTAGTGACAACATTAATATTCCCTATGACCTGCAACTTACTGTGATCTAGTAGTTGCATATTCAAAAAATTTCAACTTATAAAGACAGAGACCTATGCGACCTGGCATTTAATATTCCCCTACCACCTCTCCTCTCATGCAACCTATGACTTTCCCCATTTTGTTATCCGTTCCGGACATCACTCAACCGCATAGTCATAATATCACATCCGAGAGAGACAACATCTCCTATAACCTACTCTCTTTTGCGACCTTGTGACGTATTATAACCTTGTGACCTATCATATCAATGTGACTTTCCCTATATCCAAAATTTACAACTTGTCTCATTAAGTATAATTGTGACCTAGTGAAAAACCCTACACTTTGTACCTTGGGGACCCATAGTGATAAATTTGCTTTTTGACTAGAACTATTTATTATTCATGCTAACATCTTTGTATTGGGACCATATTTTTGAAATTCCAAGTGACATTGATCTGGACTACATCAACATATCATCTTTCTCTGGAGAGATGCCACCACCAACAATCAAGGTTTCCTGTAAAGGTTTGGCAGGAGCTCCACTAGAGTGGAAAGAGGTATTGAAGGAATTTTGGATAGTCCACTAGCACTGCCCATATATGGAGACACCACTTGTAATATTAACAAGAAGACAAAGTTTACCTGGTGAGACATTTACTCAAAGTTCATAAACAAGGATATCCCTCAAAATCAAGAGGATTTCAAGGTATACATCAATGTTAAAAGGTCTTGGGTACTCAAAGTAGTTGCATACCCACCAGTGTTTCCATGTGCCGAGATGATAAACTAGATATTATACCATGCAAATGAAGATAATTAGGAAATTAAGGGGAACACTGGAGAAATTTTAGCATCCTTCACAACTTGTTAGATCTAAGACTTTTGTGATCCATAATTTATAAAACAGTCTTTCGGATTAACCAAATTGTAAGGATTGGATCGACGTTTCGAACCAACTAATGTGGCTCGAAACATCGACCCAATCCTTCACAACTACCGACATTAAAAACTATTCTAAGTTGCCTGAGTGAGAAGAGGATTTCAACACCAAATGGTTGTCATCTTTCAACAAGTCTACCAAAGATATACTCAAATCATGGTGGCCTAAACCCACCAAATTCAAGATAAGGGCAAACCAGATTTACAAGAGAGAAGGCATCCGGAAGGTGTATAAGCTAATGATAGCCATGATGAATATGTTGTATGGAAGAGAAGATATCTATACATTTCTAGGATCATGGGTTCCTATAATGAAAATAGTTGCCACTAAAGGTACAATATTTAATTGGGCAAGAATTCTTGCATCTGCACTCAAGATGAACATTCACACAGCCAATAATCTAGAGAAAGGTCAACCATCATAGTTTTATATGGCATCTTATCTTCTTGATGCAGTTTGTGCAAAACGTGAATTCGAGGGATGGAATCTGAAATAGGCCCCACAAGTGCCAGAACCTATTAATTATAAAATCTTTTGGAACCTATGCTACAAAGACAAATATGAGACAATTGCAGAATCCTTCATTGCTCCATTGTACCAGATGCTCTTTGGTGAAGATCCACCATGCATGTCAGAAAGGGCCCGAAATAACCTCATTAAGGTTGTGGATTGGTTCCCAATTAGGGAAGCAACATATATTCGAGTTTTTGTTGCCTATAAGCCTCCTCATGCTCTCCCTACAATAGTGAAAAATAGAGTGATTTTGGAGGAAGTCTGCTACCAATTGACTACTGGGCTATCCAATACATTAGCAAAGGGTTAAAAGGGACCATGGCTTGTGTTCCCCTTGAAAACTTGAGCTTATACCCTTGATAAATTTAAGGAGGCTGAAGAGGAAGCCGAAGAAATGAAGGGTTTCTATTTTGTTGATTTGATATTCCAAAAGTATGATCTGAAAGGTGTAGCATCCACATATTGAGCAGAAGTTGGCTTTGGATGGTTCTCTACACATTATAAATGAGAGGAGGATAAAATCAAGAATTTATATAATTATTCCAGAGCATTAGTGCCAAATGATAAATAAGAGGAGGAAGAAGAGAAATCAGGTGATGATATCAAGGAAATAATAAGCCAGGAATATAGAAGAGCCCTTCTTAAAAGGAAGAATAAACAAGAAAGAAAGAAAGGGAAACAAAATAAGAAAAAGGCTAGCCAACAAGAAGAAACCCAACATGAACAAGATGAAGAAGAAGAGAAGGGGGAAGAAGACCTCAAAGGAAGGAATGCAGAAATAGCCTGAAAGAAGCAAGAAATGAAAAGGAAGAGGGAAGAGGAGCAACACATGAAAGGAGAAGAAGATCATAAGAGGGAGTTATTTAAGGAACAAGAAGAGGAGGAAAAGGGAAGAAAAATAGAAGAAGAAGAGCAACGTAGAAAAGAAGAAGAAGCTCAAAGGAAGCATGAAGCATAACAAAAGAAAAGGCAAGAAGAGGAAGAAATGAGAAAGAAATAAGAAGAGGAGGAACTGAAAAGAAGAGTTGAGGAAGAACAAAGGAGGAAAATGGAAGAAGAAAAGAAGCAAAGAGAGGAATAAGAAGACAAAAAGAAACAAGAAGCTCTGGCTAAAAAAATTGAGAAAGGTCTTCTCAAAGAGCAATAGAGAAAAGCAACATATAATCAACAACTACAAGAATCAGGGATGTAGTTAGAAATGCCTCCATTGGATATTCCACCATCTACTCCAATTACTAGCGGACATTTACCACTTCAGGAATTGGGCATCCCACAAGAAGAAGAAGAATAGGTGTTAGATATTACTAGGCTCACTTTTGATCAGATTCAATGTAATATCATGCAGGAAAGATGAAAGTGTTATACAAATAATCCAGCTAAGCCCATATTGATGGTCACAGAGAAGGAAATTGTCATAAATACCACCATGAACCCAAAAATTATTGCCTCAACTGGAACTGCCTTTCTGATAGCCACTAAACTGAATGTGAGTAGATTGTACAAACATGTTTTCCATCTATAGGCCAGGCTCGTTCCCTTTGAACAAAGAGTCGCACAAGTGCAGAATGTGAACTAGGCCTTGCTTATGTCCCAATCAAGCAACAAAGAGCTGGAGGCATCCATTATAGGAGAGGTAACAATATTGGAAGATGCCATGGACCTGGTCTATCAAGAGATGATGAAATTACATGAGGTTATATCACAATTCCCAACCATGCAAGAAAAATCTAAGGAATGGGGAGCAATGCTTAAACTTGTCACTACAACTATCAAAAACATACGTGAATGGACCATGTAATATCCAAATACACCAGAAGCATTTCCAAAGAAAGATTGGATAACATCAAAAGATGATAAGGTTTTAATCCACATCAAGGTTCATTCACACAACAAATTGGAAAGAGATTTTGACAAGGTAATAACCTCATACAAGCATGTACTTAGTGGGTTGGAACCTCTTATCCAAGTACACTAGCTCCCTTATATTGTTTCATTAGGTGAAGTAAGTACACTAGAAGAGGTGAAGTAGGAAATTCAAGCATTTGTGAGACCCTTTAAGTAAGTTGCTGCTATAGAAGATTGCAGGTTACCAAGGAGGAAATTGCCTAATATGTGGTGGGGCCTGTAAGGATATATACCAAGTTCATGACCCTGCCAAAACAAGTGAAGGAAAAGAATTCCACTCTACTGCCAGATGCCCTAGAATGTCTTCATAGGCATGGGGACAAATTACAACATAAGGTCATTAGTATTACTAAGGAATACAAGCTTTGACATACATATCTAGCACATAAGTTACACTTGGATGTCCCAGATCTCTCTATTACTAGATTAGTAGATTGAGAGTATTTATTTCTTTTATGTAATATGCCAATAGTATAATAGAAATTAGAGTAGAGAGTCATGAGATAATATGAACGGTCATGGGATAACTCAAGAGTCATAAGGGTAAATGAAAGGTCATTCCATTTTCTATAAATATATCATCATTATGACTCAGGGTAAAGGACTTCTAACACTTGAGTGAGGACTAGCATTAGATAAATTTTGTGTGGATAAGGAGCTAGAGGCAATCAACTCTTGGCAGCTAGTAGGGTGAGTTGTGGTGAGGCTAGGGTTTTTCTTTGGAAATGGTATGAGAAGCCCATGTTCCATTGTTTGGCATTAATTTTTTGTAGGACATGTACTTGTATTTGCAACAACATTAATAAGAAGTTCTACTCTTTTGGTATTGATTCCCATGCACTTCCATGGTGGTTATAATGGCTATTCGATATTTCCATTATGTGCGTATGTGTGTTTTCATTTGGGAAATATGTTGATGAACTGATTCATCACTATTGCACGTGTCTTTTCTTTGAATCTTTTCTTTCTTATTCCACACCATTTCGTTAACTTATTGTGAACTGATTTGCAATTAACCTCTGGCATGTTCCTGTTCATGTATGTCTAAGATGGTTCTCGCTCACTAACCCATCTTGTGGCATGCTTTTTCTTATTATTATTTTGTTACATTATTGTATCTTGTCACACAGGTTGTCCATTCTGAGTTAATCTCATCCATATTCCCTAGTAATTTCATTCTTTCCCTTGTCCTGACATCTCCTCATTTGATAGCCAAGAGTGAAACCAACATGATGGCAGTCGAGCCTACACACTGGATGGGGATCCTATTCCAAACAGTGTGAGGTCTATTTCGGAATTCACACCAGGGAGACCCCCTAGTTGTTGGAGGTACATTCAAACCTATCAACTTACAATAATTTTTTTTTAATATATAAGTTTATTACAATTTGTTTAATTATTTCATAAATTTCAATTTATTATATTTATTAGATTATTTCTTGAATTTCACTTTATAAATTTAAACATAACATAATTGAGAAGATATTAAAATATATTCCCCAATGGGGTTGGATGAGCACGATACAGGGGATCTTGGGGAGGGTACCCACCACCCCATCAAATCTGATGATGATATAGGTGGGGATAACCTCTTCGGAACTTAATGGATTTTGGATGTACTTTGATATTGCTCGTATTTTGGTTCTTAGTCCCTTTTCACTTCTGGATGGTTAAATCCTTTTGACAATGTATGATCTCTTTTGGAAACTACCTATTGACCAACAAATCTAGTAAGATTGAGGCCTATAGGATTTTGGAAACCCATGGACAAAGATGTAAACATTTTGCACAAATAGAAAAATTTGACTTAAAAAAAAAAATATTAAAATATATATATATTTCTTATTTCTTATATCATTTTTTAAATTTCATTCAATAAATTTAAACTTAAAAGATGATTTATAAAATATTAAAATTAATTTTTATTTTTTAAAATTATATATATATATATATATATATATATATATATATATATATATATATATATATATATATATATATATATATTACTCCTTTATTTTTTAAATTTATTATCATTTTGAAATTTACAAACCATGTTGACATTACCCTGAATGCTACTACTCACATTACTTTTTAAAATCTTAGATGTAAAGTAAAATGCGCTACCATAACACATTATAAATATATGAAAATATCTATATACTCCCTTTCCTTTTACTTTTTTAGAAAACATATATCTAGTAAATTAAAATACACTACCATAATACATATTTTCTAGATATATTAAAATATATTTTTCATAGTCTAAAACATCACATAAAGATAGTTATAGCTAAAATACCAAGTTGGCTTGTTTGAAGAAGATTTTAGGAGAATTGAGGAAGCCTAAATTCCTTAGAGCATATATCCAAAATTATAGGGAAACAAGATCTAAATTTTATACCACAAGTACCTTGAGATATCCTCTCTATATCTTCCAAATTTAAGTCTAAAACGTCTCAGAAAGAAAGTGATATAAAAAATATGAAGCTAACATGCTTTAAGCAGATTTTAGGAGCATTCAACAAGCCTAAATTCCTTAGAGCATATCTCCGAAATTATAGTGCACCAAGGACTGAAAGTTTAATCGTAAGTATGTGAATATAATCTATCTATATCCACCGATTTTCACAGTCTGAAACATCCCAAAAGAAAATCCATAGCAAAAATTCCAAGCTAATATTTTTGAAGTAGATTTCGAGAGCATCTAGGAAGCTTAACTTCCTTAGAGCATATTTGTGGACTTTTAGCGAACAACGTATGAAATTTGAGATACATGTGCATGACATATTCTATCTATATCCTTTAAGTTTCACAATTTGAAACATCCCAGAAGAAAAGTTATAGTGAAAATTCCAAGCTATCTGGTTTGAAGCATATTTTAGGAGCATTTAGGAAGCTTAACTTCCTCAAATCATATCTCCAAAAGTATAGAAAACCAAGGTGTGAAATTTGAATCATAGGTACATGGAGATATTATATATGTATCCTTTAATTTTCACAATCTGAAACATCCCATAAGAAAATTTATAGCGAAAATTCCATAATGACTCATTCACCCCATAAATCACATTTATGTTTCCACCTTTAAACTCCAAGAATCAGCACAAAAATATTCCTTACCTTCTCTTCTGAACCTCAAATCTCTTCTTGATTAGATATAGTTCAAATGAACTCATATATCATTTATTTATAGTTTTCTAATGTTCACTAATGGGGCCAACTTGTAAAACTTGTTGGGTCAACCTACTTATACTTTGGTTGGGTAATCCTAACAAAATCCTTCATATCTCTTTATTCTTATGGAGTTATAGGGAGTGACATATACCATTGGAAAAGTATTGGACCAATATTTCCAATCATATATCCTATGCTCCAATTTGATCTATAAATTTGAGTAAAAATACCTTCAAATATAGGTTATCCAAAGTGGGTATTAAAAACTTAAAATAAAATATTTCCATCAATATTCATTTCCCAATCTTTATCTTGGACATAAGTAGTTTCCATCTATATTTGACATCATTGAAAATAATACTTCTGACAGGTAGGCCGTATTTTGGTGATTTGGGTATAGAAAATTTTGAAACCTATTTGAGACATTAAACAACATTTTTAGGGGTCCATTTTTTTTTTAAATTTATTATCTACTAAAGGTGACTGAGTTGAGTGTTTAATATATAATTCACCTTTGTTAGATACCTCCACTAAGAATGAATAAAGGATAAGTTTTTCTATTAAATCATCTAGTTCATTGGTTTTTTATTTGTAGTGAGTCATTAATAGCCCCATATTTGTGAACTTTAGACCATAACATGTTGGTTTAAGATATTATGGTGGTAAGATAGTCAATGGTGGAGATTTCAAGAAACCTTGAGTAATGAGAAAGCCTCGAATATCATCTTTGTGAAGGATCAAAATAGATGAATTACAACAACTTGGGCTTTAAGGATGGTAACAAGAAAGAATACCAAGCACCCATGCACATTCTAACAATTGGAAGAACACAAAACTTGGTAGAGAGAGAGCACAAAAAAGAGTAACCAGGTATTTTTAAGAATTCAAATGCTATACATATGTATTGTAGTCTAGGTGATTATTCTTGTTTTAAAAATGATACATATATAATGTAGGAAAATATTCAATAATAAAAATGAAATTTACTATTAAAACTGGTAAATTTTTGAATATTATCAATTTAATCATATCTATGTGAAAAATAGGCGAATTTTTAACTAAATGATAGAATACTTTTTTAGGAAATGGCCAAAAAATAGCCATTTGGTGAATTTTTTTCCCATAAAAAATTCCTCGAAAAGTAAAAAAGGTTTTTAACAATAAATGTTTTGTCACTTTTATTTGTTGTAAGAATAAGGGTTATAATGGCATACCAATGTTGGTTTCATTTTCTTGTTTCTTTTATATATTAAACAACCATCATGTTGTTGTGTCAGAGGAAGTAGTACAACACCAAATACATTAGGTGTTTCAAGACGAAGAGAATATGTAAGGACCATACTTCCAACCAAAAATAAGTTCAAAGGATGAAACCTAAAAGTAAAGACAACATCATCCAAAATTGTAGTGAAAATAGTTTATGTAGTCATGGAAATATAGTAGCTATTGGGAGAAGTGTTGGATACTTCATTTCCATCTTAGCGCCTAGCATAATTCAACCTAAAATAAATGGGAGTGAAGTGAAAAATGCACCAAAAAACTTAAAGGAATCAATTGAACAAGAATTTGAACCTTCTAGAAATGCGTTATGTAGAGCATGCGTATATGTGGAGGAAGATTCTTCATCATCACATCAAGGTATTAACAAATGCTGCTTTTGTAAGGGTATATGTTTTATTTTGATAAGAGGTTACAAAAATTGGATTTTTATTGATCATCATTATTGTTGGATGTTAGGCACTAGATTTACAGTTTAGTATTGAGTGATCTTTAATAATATTTACCAATCTTTAACATTGTTTGCATCCAACTACATAGTCAACTAGACATATAAACTAGTCTAGAAGCTCAATTAACATAAAAATTTAAATGCACACGAGAGCAATTAAAGAACATAAAATAAATAATGACATACAACAAATATTCACACAATATATAGAGATTTTATTCCAAAAACCCCCATCTGAGAAAACTAGACAACCTTGGAATTCATTGATCATGTATTCTTGATTAAATATGTAATGAGATTAAAATGAATGTCAACCTTGGTCCACACCTAATATCAATCTACTCATACATCACCTAGTCTCTAACAATCACAAGTTCTTCACTATTATCATCAACCTTACATCATGTTCTATTTATAAGCATAGAAAAGCGTAAATCATAGCTCCCGAATTTATTATGGGTGGTTAAATCCTATTAGATAAGATCATGTGAATTGCATGATTCTTAACCATTTATGGCATAGATAAACTTTTTCTATTTCCCTTTGACCACTAGTTTTGGTCAACTAAACTCATGCCTAACTACAATTACTCTCTATTGATCTAATCAACTATTAACTTTTGTTAGTTGCTCAACTACTCGTCAAATTCGATTGTGATTCCCTTCATCGAATTGATCATAAAATTATATTTGACTTAATTGTTGAATTGTTCTCAACTTGAAAATTGATCTATCAACTTGAATAAACCATCTAGTATATTCTTCACCTAGTCAATTTTCCCTAACTATATTGTTGAGGCGCATCCCTAGTTGATCCACTCAAGTAGCTAGTCCTCTAATTGAACTATAATTAACTAATTTTACACTATAAACAATATAACATATCAATATTCTTCCACTTATTGTGTTCTTTGTGGGTTTATACAATATCACACCTTAGTGAACTAGGGCACCAATGCCCACTAGTTCCCTACACCAAGAGAACTTCACAACACTCACCAACTTTGTTATAATGTCTGAAAATTTCTTCACCATGTCCACCTTTACTAGAAGAACCTTCTTTTTTTCCACCATACCTCTCATGAAATGGTGCTATACATTAATGTTCCTTATCCTTGAATAGTAAGTTTGGTTTTTTACTAGGAATATTGCACTCTGGCTATCACAACTTATCCTTACTACTTATTGAGAAAACTTGTTGTTTGAACACAATTGCCACAACTAGAATACTTTCTTACTTGCATGATTGGTTTCTATGTATTCATTTTTCATCAACAATAGTTCCCAAACTAACTAACACTTATTCATCTAGTTAATAGCTCCACCAAACAAATTGAATATGTATTAGCTAGTCAACCTTCTTCTATCCAAATTGCCAACCTTGTCAACATGATAAATCCATGTATAGTTTCTTCATTACCATTCTTAGGCCTTCCATACTAGCATATCACATGATCACTTGTAAGATAAAAATACGTGAATACTCTTTTGACAATAATCTAGTGCTCTTTTACCAAGTGTCGTCATATACCTACTCACTACTCGCACTACATGAGAATTGTCCAGTTGAATGGAGACCTTTGCATACATCATATTAGCTATGACACTAGTATGTGGAAAACAATACATGTCCTATATTTCCTCATGTGTCTTTAGAAATTTATCAATAACTATCCTTGGCCAAATAGGAATTGGTACCTCCATCTACATGCAATCCTACATGCTGAAATGCTAAAGAATTGTCTCAACAAACTTTCTTTGATTCACCCAGAGTTTCCTAACAACATGGTCTCCCTTGATCTTCATTCCAAGAATGAAATGTGTAGCATTGAGATCCTCCATGTCAAATTTAGAGGACAACTGCATCTTCACCTCCTTGACCGCACCCATTCCATTTCTGACCAATAATATCGCATTGACACACAATACTACATATATGGAACATATACCTTCTAACATGAGAGATACGCAATGATCAATTTGTCTTCTCACAAATACCAATTTTTATATGTATGCATTGAACTTTTAGTACCACATCATGATTGACTGATTCAAACCATAAAGGGACTTCCTCAACTTGTAGACCAACCTCTCTTTTCCCTTTACTACAAAGCCTTTAAGATGTTTCATGTAAATTTCTTCCTCCATGTCATCGTACAAAAATGTTTCCTTTACATACATTTATCTATTTTTAGTGTGGCTAGAGACATTAGTACTTTAATGGAAGTTGATTTTGTAACAAGGGATAATATTTCACCAAAGTCAACTAGTTTAACTTAGGAATAACCTTTTGTAACTAGTCGATTCATGTACTTCTCAATTTGACCTACCTCATTTAACTTTTTCTTGAATACCTACTTGCAACAAATTGGACTCATTAAGTAACTAGACCAAGCCCCATGCCTCATTCTTTTGCAAAGATTCCATTTCTTTGAGATTACCCTTAACCAAATTTTACCCTATTGAGTTGAATGCCTGCCTAACTAACTGAGGTTCATCATCAATGGTAGATAACACAAAAGCATACCAAAAATTTGGTGGATTATACCTTTTAGTTTGTTTGCTTACTCGACCAAACCTCCTCAAGATCAAAGCATTTAATTCCACTTGTTCATTTGATTCGGTCGTCTCATTTAAATCACTTTACTAATTCTTTAAATCGAACATCAACTTTCCTTTTTATTTCTCCTCCTTTGGATCATATTTAGTCCTAGAAGCATACCTAACTTCCATCAATATCACAACTCGACTATAAACTATTTCCCTTGTCACTGGATCATATAGCTTATCCTTTCTTTCCATCCTTGTAACTAATGAATTACCATGGAATTCCTTGTTATATAAATTTGTCCTCTTTTCTTTTGCAACATGCACAGAAGAATTGTAGCCAAAAACTATGAGATGTGCGAATGATGAATTTTCACCAACAAAAATACTTCATGTGGAGTCTTGTTGACCAATGCTAATGAATGAGACCTATTTACCAAGTAACATATAGTATTCACTTCCTCTAGATAGAATTACTGTACCAATCACAAACTATTAAGAATTATCCTTGCATTTCCCATTAATGTCCTATTCATTATCTCAGTAACTCCATTCTACTAAACTTACCCCTTAGGAAATACACGTATTCCATCCTCGAGAAATCAAAGAAAACATAATACATAGATCCACCTAATGATTATACTAGTACTAGCCCAAATATCTCACTATGAACTAGCTCTAGGAAACCTTTTTCCCTTGTATCTCTAAATGGGAATCCAATAGTATTGTGATCCCCATAAATGCATTTTTTACATAAATTGACTTATAGAGAGTTACCAAGCAAACCTCCAACCATACCTTTTCTTTGCACATCTCAAAAATATTTCTCCCCAATATGTGCCATCCTCTAATTCCACAACATAGTCTCATCGAATAGACAAGATGATTACCAACCAATTCTACGAACAACTTCGCTATTGCATCCACTCAAGTTGAATTTCCCTAATAGCTTGTAAAATGTCCCAATTCAAACACCTTTTGTTGATACCATCGCATCATGAACCAAATTACATGTATTTGTCTTGAATATAATATGCACCCTTGAGTTATGTAATCTATTGAAAGAGATCAAGTTTTTGGTCAGACACAAACTATGTAGCACTCTTGGTAATGTTCTACTCTAATTTCCCTTGAGGATTAGTTGAACCTGAGCTAGACTGATTATTTTGGTTGTTTAGTTGTCCTTTACATACATATCCCCTCCATCATATTCTTCATACTAGAAAAACCACTCCCTATCGAGTGTCATATGATAGGATGCTCCTGAGTCAATCAACCATTCCCTATGATCTGACTATGTACTCATCGAAGCTAAGAACATCCCCTCCTTCATCCATAGAAGTTCTTCCTTCAATAAAATTATTTTCATATCCCCTACTCTCTTTAGAACCCTTTTACTTAAAATACCTTTTGTAATGCCTTAATTTATCTCATTTCTAACATATTATTCTCATCAAATGACCATGAGACTTAGATATTTCGTTCAACCTAGATATCCCTATGGATAATTTAGATTTATTGTATCGAATAGTCGACCTCTGATTCATAGCACGTCCTTGGTCAATCCTTCCATGTTCTTTCTGTTATGAAACCGGCTCAAGAGAAGATAGAAAAGATAGATCAACGCCTTAGAATTCAGCCTCTTCGAGGGGGAAACCTCCTTTACATTACATAAATGAACAATTCTTGGATGATTCAAATGACAAAACCTCCTTTCTATATATAGGAGTCTAAGGAGTCACAATATAATCCAGCCGACCTAACAATAATAATATAAATCCACAAAAATAACAATAGAGGGATTCTATGGGGCACAATAATAACAATATGGGGGCAATAGGGGCACAACAATATTAATAAGGGGTATAACTACAATAGTAATGGGGTAATCACTAGTATTATAGGGACCCAACATGCCCCTCTCCTTCAAAAAAAGTGTTGTCCTCAATGCTTGAGTCGTTCTGGATACTTCTGCATAAAATTCTCATCCTCCCATGTGGAATCTTCAGTGGATAAGTTCTTCCACTTGATAAGATACTCTGAAATTGATCGATTTCGTAGCTGTCGAGTTCTTGTTTCTGTGACTGCTTCCGGTTCCAATATAATTTTTCCTTCCTCGTCAAGTTCTGGCAATATTGTTTGAACTGGGAGCTTGTTGCCTATAACCTTCTTTAAACATGAAACATGGAAAACTGGGTGCAATCGAGAAGCTGCAGGAAGCTCCAATTTGTATGCCATAGTACCAATCTTTTGCAACACCTTGTACGGACCATAATACTTTGGTGATAATTTATTATCCTTCTTAGCTTGCTTGAGGGACATTTTCTTATATGGTTGTAGCCGTAGGAATACCCAATCACCTACATCAAAACTTCTTTCACTGCGATGTTGATCTGCCTGTTGTTTCATTCTATTATGTGCCAACACGAGGTTATCCTTTAAGAGTTGGAGGACTTGTTTTTGATGTTCGATGTGATGTTCCACTGCCTGAACCTTAGAATTTTCTCTTAAATATGATGTGATGGATGGTGGTTGATACCCATAAAGTGCCATAAATGGGGTCATTTTTGTTGTTGTATGGAAGGAAGTGTTATACCACCATTCAGCCAGAGGCAACCATTTGACCCATTGTGTCTGTTTATCAGATACAAAGCAACGAAGATATCCTTCCAAACATTTGTTTACTATCTCAGTTTGCCCATCAGATTGAGGATGATAAGATGAGCTATGAGCTAACTGAGTACCAAGACAAGAAAATAATTCTGTCCAAAAATTTCCAGTGAAAATGGGATCTCTGTCACTTACAATAATCTTTGGGTTTCCATGTAGCTTTTGAATTGTTTCCATAAATGCAGTAGAAACTGTACTGGCTTTAAATGGATGTGATAATGCACAAAAGTGTGCATACTTGGTAAGTCTGTCAACTACCACCATGATGACACTCTTTCCCTCAGACTTGGGTAAACCTGTGATAAAATCCATTGAAACCTCCTCCCAAAGTTGGCTTGGAATGGATAAAGGTTGTAATAGACCTGGTGTCTTAATTGTTTCAACTTTATTTTGTTGGCAAACCAAACATTCTGCCACAAACTTTTGAATATCTGATTTAAGGCCATCCAAAAAAAAATTCCTTCTTAACCCTGTGGTAAGTTTTTAAAAATCCTGAGTGCCCTCCTAAGGGAGAAGTGTGCAATTCCATAAGAATCTTTTATTTAGCTGGGAATTCTTACAGAGGTATAAGCGATCTTTGTACCATAACGAATCATTTTTCCAGCTAAATGTATCAGACGTACTGGAATCTTGTTGTAACTTTCGAATAAGTGCCCACACTTCTTCGTCATTCTTCCATTCCTCCCTTGCTTCGTTTATCCAATCTGGTTGGATAATAGAAATGGCGCACAACAATGCTTCCACATCCTCATCCTTTCTTGAGAGTGCATCTGCCACCACATTTTGCTTCCCTTTTTTGTAGATGATTTCAAAGTCATAACCCAACATCTTTGTGACCCACTTTTGTTGCTCTTCAGAGGATAATCTTTGTTCTAAAAAGTATTTAAGGCTATCATGATCCGTTTTTACCTTGAAGTGTCTTCCCATTAGGTAGGGTCGCCATTTCTTAAGTGCATGGAGTATTGCCAACATTTCCTTCTCATAAATAGCTTTGCTTAAAAACTTTCCCTTGATTGGACGACTTTCAAAAGCAATGGGTCTTTCATCTTGCATTAGAACAACACCAATTCCATTTCCTGAAGCATCACATTCCACAATAAAGGTTTTTGTGAAGTCCGGTGTAGCTAAGACCGGTGCTTGGCACATTGCCTCTTTAAGATGTTCAAAGGCCTTTGTTGCTTCCGGAGTCCATGAAAATGCATCTTTCTTCAATAATGTTGTTAGAGGTGCTGCTATTCTCCCATAATTCTTAACAAACTTGCGATAATACCCTGTCAACCCGAGAAATCCTCGCAGATGCTTTATGGATGTGGGGATTTTCCATTCCTTAATGGCTTTAATTTTTCTAGGGTCTACCTTAACTCCTTCATGAGATACAATATGACCCAGATATTCCACCTCTTGGACTCCAAAGAAACATTTGGATTTTTTTGCATATAATTGTTTCTCCTCCAATAGTTGTAGCACCCTGTCAACATGTTCAACATGATCCTTCCAAGACTTGCTGTAGATTAGTATATCATCAAAAAATACTAACACAAATTTTCTAAGGAATGGTTTGAAAATTGAATTCATCAAACCTTGAAATGTTGAAGGTGCATTGGTAAGGCCAAAAGGCATGACCAAAAATTCATAATGACCCTCATGAGTTCTAAATGCTGTTTTCGGAATGTCTTCAGTCTTCATTCTGATTTGATGATATCCTGAACGAAGATCCAACTTGGTGAAGTAAATTGATCCATGCAATTCATCCAGTAATTCATCAATGACAGGAATGGGGAACTTATCTTTAATAGTGAGCTTGTTGAGCTCCCTATAATCTGGACACATGCGCCATGATCCATCCTTCTTGTGCACCAATACTACTGGAGCAGAGAAAGAACTTTGACTCGGTTGAATTATACCAGCCTCTAGCATTTCTGCAACCATACGTTCAATTTCACTCTTTTGGACATAGGGATATCTGTACGGCCTGATGTTTGGAGGAACACTTCCTGGAATCAGATGAATAGCATGATCATGATCACGCATAGGTGGGAGACCTTTGGGAGTCTCAAATACCTTGGAATGATTGTCCAAGACTTTTTGGAGATCTGGAGAAATAGATGATTCCAATGTGGAAACATCTAGCGAACATAATTGTGCAATTACACCTCTTTGCTCCTTTTTTAGAAGCTTTGTCATACCATTAGAGCTGATTATCTTTCCTGGTTTCCCTGCAATACCCCTTAATTCAACTTCCTTTCCTTCCATAGAAAATTTGATGAAAAGTTCTTGAAAATTAAAAGCTATTGTACCCAAGGATTGTAGCCATTGGACTCCTAGTACAACATCAGCACCTCCCATTGGAATGGAAAGCATTGGGCTAGTCAATACATATTCTCCCATGGATAGCTTGATATTATGGCACTTTCCAGAGCAATTTATTGTTCCTCCATTTGCAATCATCACTTGACACTCTGGTGCTGGATATAGGAAGCAATTCAATTCTTTTTCTACCTTACAATGAATAAAATTGTGGGTGCTTCCTGAATCAATCAACACTATTACCTTTTTCTTCTTGATTTGTCCTTCTATCTTGATGGTTTGAGGAGTGGTAATTCCTGCCAATGCATTACAAGATATGGTCGGATTTATTTGTTCTTCATCTAGGCTTTGTTCCTGGAGTATATCCTCTTCTTTTGACCTTTCTTGCTCCTTTTCTTCTTCCTCTTCACAATCTATGTAGAATAATTTCTTCTCAGCACACTTATGACCTTTAGTGTATTTGCTATCACAACTGTAACAAAGCCCTTTTGCTCTTTTTTCTTCCAATTGTTGTGGTGTCAACCTTATAGGTTGTGGAAGACTAGGGGCAACAACACTTCCATCTTTATAGTTGTGAGTGGTATGCTTCCTGGTTGCCATAATTTTGCTTTCCATTTTTCTTGCTAACCTGAATGCCTTCTCTAATGAATCAGGTTCCCAAAGGCGAACATCATGTTGGATATTATCCTTTAAAGACCCTATGAACACATCAATCCTATGCTCCTCTGGAATATCTTTTACCCTTATGTTCAATTTTTGGAACTCCTCAATGTGCTCCATTATTGAACCCTTTTGTTTGAGACTTATCAATTGGCTAAAAAAAGTGTTGCTTTTTGTATCCTCATAATGTGCTATCAATTCTTCCGTAAAAATTGCCCAAGTGATAAATTGTTTACGAGAGCAAAACCATTGATACCATACAAACTGATTTGGTTCCAAATATAAAATTGCCATACATACCTTTTGTGTGTTTTGCACATTATTGAGATCGAAGAATTGCTCCATCTGTAATATCCATGTGGTGGGATCCTTGCCATCAAACTTCCTCATATCGATTTTTGGAACATGGTGAGTCTTCGATCCAACATTAGAGTCTATGGAATCATGATTAACATTTCTTTTGTTCTCATCATGAGTTTCCTTTAGTACCCTTTCACCCTTAGTGACCATTTCTTGTAGCAACTTATTCATATTTATCTTCAATTCTTCCATCTTATCATCCATGCCATCAATTTTAGCATCCATGCCATTCACCTTAGCTTCCATGCCATCCATCTTAGCTTCTATGCCTTTCTTTAAACAGTCCATCTTAGCTTCTACACCTTTCTTTAAACCATCCATCTTAGCTTCTACATCTTTCTTTAAACCATCCATCTTAGATTCTGTTCCTTTTTGTGCAAGGGACAGTTGTTGCACTTGGTCTTGTAATTTTGATATATCATGTTGCATTTCTTCCTCTTTTTCATGAGTCATGCTAGAGCTTTCAGGTTACTTACTAGGTGTTTGCATTTTCTTTTCTCGGGGAATCAGTTATCGATAATAATGCTCTACTATGCCCTTTGAAATCCTTCAAAATAAATTTTCAAACCAAGCTTAAGCAAAAATTTAAGAAAATCTACACACCTTTTTTCACTTTGTAGGAGCTCGATATTGCCTCTGATGTATATTTGTACTTTCCAATCATCTAGTTCTAAATTTCTGAGCTGTAGTAGCCCTCTATTTCCTCTTTCCAATGCCACAAGTTTGACCCGAATTGGATTCTCCAAGGAAGAGTTATGTGAAATCTCCCACAGTGACTTGCTTATAGACTAGTTCAGTAGAGTGAACTTGTACTACATGCCACGAGTCACTGTTTCGACCTTTGGATCTGAAACACGCATAAAAGAAACTACAGTCCGTCCTCTTTCTGTACCTTCTTACGAAATTTCAATCTGATCCCCAGAGAGAAAGTTATGACGATTTTCCCCAGGTCACCTGTTTTGAATGTAATTCAGGAGTCTGCAAAAAGACCAACTTCTTCAGATCATATCTCCGCAAATATCGCGCTAAAAGATCTGAAATTCGGAAATAAGGTTCAGTGCGATTTCTTCTCAAATGGGTTTTTTTTGCGACTTTTGAAACGTCACAGAAAAAAAGTTATAGCGAAAATGCCATGATGACCTTTTTGGAGCAGTGAAACCCTAGAATCCAAAGCTCTGATACCAAATGTTATGAAACCAGCTCAAGAGAAGATAGAAAAGATAGATCAACGCCTTAGAATTCAACCTCTTCGAGGGGGCAACCTCCTTTACATTACATAAATGAACAATTCTTGGATGATTCAAATGACAAAACCTCCTTTCTATATATAGGAGTCTAAGGAGTCACAATATAATCCAGCCAACCTAACAATAATAATATAAATCCACAAAAATAACAATAGAGGGATTCTATGGGGCACAGTAATAACAATATGGGGGCAATAGGGGCACAAAAATATTAATAAGGGGTATAACTACAATAGTAATGGGGTAATCACTAGTATTATAGGGACCCAACACTTTCACCTTATCTACTTTGACAATAGATATGCCACCACATAATCAAGTGTCAGTGTAGTTATATTATTCCTAATAATAATAACTAGACTATCCCATGAGTTTGGAAAAGAACACAATAGAATGGTACATTTATCCTCCTATGTTACAAATATATCCACATTCAATAGATGATTGATCATGGTATTGAATGCATTCAAGAAAAATATGACTGAATCACCCTCTCTCATCCTCAAAACATAAAGTTTCTTCTGTAGAAACAACTTTTTAACCAACAATTTTATCGAGTATACAATTTCCCAACCTATACCACATTTTCTTGGTTGTGTCATCCCCTCAGACATTTAACAACATAAAATATGCAAGAAAATATCAAATCATACTCCTTATTTTGTTGATTTATGGTAGCATTTGATGTGCTCTAAGCCTCAAAATTCGCAGGGAGGCTAAGACACATGTATTCCACAATACCTAGAAGTTGTTTTGGTAAATTCCATCCAGAGACAGTTTTATTAAAATAATTAATTATTTTTAATGGGTTCCTAAGTCTAAACTTAGCAAATTAAAATAATTAAAGGGTATTAATTTTAAACTGAGGGTGAAACTTCTAGAAGAAGATGAGGATCAAGTAAATATGATCTAAGCGATTGATTAGAATCTAATCTGGGTCATTGATTACTCAACTGGTGGATTATAAGAAGGACTTCGATGGGCATTTGGAAAACACACTAGGTAGATACTCAATTACCCAAGTAAGATCTATTTTCTCACTGGTTGAAGTTCATCAAGAGGAAATCGAATTAAAGGGAGATTTGTAGGTGAGAAGGAGAGAGGGCATCAGCATAAGTCAGGAGTGCATGACCAGAAAGAAGACACAGATCAGAGGAGGGACAACATAGAGGCTGTGACACTTGGACTGTGAGTCCCTACACAGAATATGATGCAGTGACATGTAGAGGGGGTAGCAGGTTCTCTCCAAAGTCAGAATCTCACTGAGAAGCGTGAGAATATTGGCTGTAAAATTTCTCACAAAAATTCCTCTTCTATTATGCCGGTTGTATCTTGTACATGAGATTTTTGCTGGAGATCAATAAAGAAACACCCATCTACTGCACCGTTTTCCCACATTGGGTTTTTCCGAGGACAATTATCCAAATATAAATGTCATTGTGGTTATACTTGTGTTAGTATTTTCCCTTGCATTTACTTTCCATAGTATTTTAATTGTGAAGGTTGCAGTAGAATTTGTTTCGATAGTTGTTGTAGAAACACTGTGAATAACTTATTTATGAATTAATAACTAGAAGAAACAATATCAGTCACTGTAGTTGGATTTCTATTTAGAAATTTTCACATGGTATCAGAGCTAAGTTAAGCAGGGGTGTAGACTGAAAGAGCCAACATTGAAGAGAAGGAGGGAATTTGATATTATTGCATAGGCAGAAAATCGACTCCCTGGAGGAATTGCGCAGTCTAGTATTGGAGGGAAAAATTTTCATAGGAAAATTTCTCTCTGAGAGAGTCAATAGAGGGAAAGATTTCTAGATCAAAGGTTGCCAGTGATAGAGGGAGAAAAGCAGAAGCTTCAGCGTAGAGAAGCCTTCAGGTGAAGATGTAATTTTTCTGTAGCAGTTATTGGGGTAGAAAAAACGTCAAAAATCGATAGGAAAAATAACACAAAGAAGGATGGAAAATCAACATGTCTCTGAATTATCTTCTAGACTGGAAGAAGAATTCACATGCTTGTTTAGTTCAGCGTCATCATATGTTTTGTATATTGATAACGAGGCTTCAGCCCATATGCTTGGAGTACGAGAATATTTCTCGAGCTATCAAGAAGAACAAATGGACTTCCAGATTACTATGGGGAATATAACAGAGTGTACTCAAGTAGGTAGAGGCACCATAACATTTCCGATAGAAGAAGGAACCAACATCTGAGCCACTAATGTTATGCATGTGCCCGGGTTATAAATGAATCTGATTTCAGTGTCCCAGTTACAGGACAAGGGATATAATGTATACTTCATAGGAAGGAAAGTATATGTTAAACATCCAAGCTAGAACAAGAAGAGACAAATTGGATCTCGAAGCAACATATTGTATAGATTGCAGCTTCAGTCTCCAATGGCACTAATAGGCAACAATCATAATTGTGAAAAGGAATTGAATGAACTGTGGCGTAGGCGAATGGGACACTTACACCATGGAGCATTAAGGATGGTCAGAGAGATTGTTAAAAGAGTTCCAATCCTTAGTACTGAGAATGATGATGTATGCAGAGGATGCGTACTAGTGAAGTATGCTAAAGCACATTTTTCTAGAAGTAACAATAGAGTGGAAGGCATATTAGGATTGATACACTCAGATATTTGTGGCCTAATGTCCACAAGAGATCTTAGTGGTGGTCAATACTTCGTCACCTTTGTTGATGATCACTCTAGAAAAAATTGGATCTATTTCTTAAAGACCAAGGATGAGGTCTCTGATCGGTTCAAAGAGTTTAAGGCTCTCATAGAGAAGATGACATGGAAAAAGATAAAGGTATTGCGTTTAGATAATGGTGGAGAGTATATGGACAAAGACTTCACATATTCCTACGCAAAGGAGGGAATCAAAAGAGAATGGAAAGATCCATATAATCCAGATTAAAATGGAGTATCAGAGTGAAAGAATAGAACTATTGTTGGGGCAACAGAGGCTATGTTGTATGACCAAGACTTGCCTAGATTCTTATGGGCAGAGGCTTGTAACACAATGGTGTATATCAAGAATAGAAATCCTCACAAAGCATCAGGGAAGAAAACATCTAAAGGTGTCTTAACAGGGAAGAAGTCGGAGGTGAGTCATCTCAAGATATTTGGAAGTGTGGCATATTAACACATTCCAGACGATAAGCATAGTAAAAGACTAAAAAAAATGGGTACCTAGTAGGATATAGCAAGACTTCGAAGGCATACAAAATATACATTCCTAGTAGCAGGAAGATTGTCGTAAGATGGGATGCAAAGTTCAGGGAGGATATAGATTTCAGGAAATATCGACAGACGGCAGCAGAAGGTCAATTAGTAGATGTTCCATTAGTCCAACAACAACATGGGAAGCAAGGAGGACAAACAGGAGGATAGACACCTGGATCGAGCACAATGACCAGAACTAGTAGTCCCTTAGAATTAGGAAATCCAGGCAATTCTCAGCAGATGGAACAACAGGAACAAGATAGAGATTTGATTGAGCCTCCCACCACCAGTGGTAGAACCATTAGGGAAATACGACAGATGTTGAGGGACACAGAGGAGTTTTTCGGAGCTCCTAGAACCGAGAAGAGGCAGTGTAGACAACCTGACAGGTACCAAGCCTTGGTAGCACAGGTTGAAGAACCCTCTAGCTTTCAGGAAGTTGTACAAAACCAATTTTGGTTGGATGCCATGGTAGAAGAGTATAGTTCTATCATGATGAATGATGTCTAGGAAGTGGTACCTAGACGAGAGGTTAGATCAGTTGTAGACCAAGGTGGATCTACAAGATCAAGTATGTTGCAGATGGCAATATAGAGAAGTACAAGGCTAGGTTCATGGAAAAGGGGTACTTACAAAAAGAAGGAATGGATTATGAGGAGACCTTCACTCCAGTAGCCAGATATACCTCTATCGTATTTGTTATATCCTTAGGAGCTCAAATGGGATGGGAGATTCACTAAATGGATGTCAAGGCAACATTCTTGAACGAGGTAATAGAAGAAGAGGTGTATATAGAACATCTTGAAGGTTTTGAAACTCATGAAAAGAGAAATCATGTATGTAGGTTAAATAAAGACCTATATGGGCTTAAGCAGACACCCATAGCATGGTATGGTCAGATTGATAGTTACTTGCAGCGGTTGGGATTCGTCAAGAGTGATGTTGATCCCAATCTCTACTATCTAATCTTGGAGAATGGGCCACTTATTCTGGTATTATATGTGGATGGCTTGTTTCTAATAGGGTCATTTAGGCTCATAAAGGACTGCAAGAAGAATCTTGAAGCAGAATTTGACATGAAGGATATGGGGTTGATGCATTATTTTCTAGGGTTGGAAGTTTGGCAGAAGAATGGGGAGATCTTCCTTGGGCAAGGAAGATATGCTACAGAGATTCAAAATGCAGGATTTTCAACCCATGGCTATGCCCATGATCACCAATTTGAAGAAAATAGATGCATCTGGAGACAAGGAGGTGGGCCCCACCTTGTACAGATAGGTCATTGGGTCACTCATGTATCTAGTTAACACTAGGCTAGACATTTACTTCGTTGTCAACAACCTTAGTCCGTTCATGGTGGAACCAAAAAGGGTGCATTGGGTAGCAACTAGGCACATTCTTAGATATGTGTGTGGAATAGTCAGATATGGGTTGAAATACACCTGAGGATATGACGTCAGATTGAATGGATTCACAGATGTAGATTGGGCAGGTAGTTCAATAGACCGGAAAGTACCTCTGGGTATTGCTTCATGGTTTGATCAAGAATGATCTCTTGGTGTAGTAGGAAGCATAAGTTGGTAGCTCTTAGCTTAGCAGAAGCGAAATATATAGCAATCACAGCTACGTGTGAAGCTATAAGGCTCAAAAAACTTCTTGTGAGTTTGTTTAAGAAGAGGATGGCACCGACCAATATTTTCTGTGATAATAAAAGTTGTATTAAAATCTCTAAGAATCTAGTATTTCATGATCAGTCGAAACACATTGCTTAGATGTCACCTTATCAAATACTGTGCTCAATGTGGGGTAGTACAGTTGCAGTATGTCACCACATGAAATACAGTAGCAGACATACTCACAAAATCTCTAGGAAGAGCTAAGTTTATCCAGTTCTGGGAGCATATGGGTATGGTATAGAATCCATTTCAGTAGCAAAAACAGGTTTTTTCTCAGTTGCAGTGGTAGGAAATGAGAGGGAGTTGCAGTACAGATGCAGTGGTCATGGTGGCAGGGCCAACAGTAGTACAGATGCAGCATTTGTGCAGTAGTTGATGGACAGTGGTGTCAGACATCAACAACACAGAGGTAGATTTCACAGAATCAAAGTGATACTTCAACAAGTTTCATTACTAGAGCACATTCCTCGCTAACAGGGAGTGTTGATTTATGGTAGCATTAGATGTGCTCTAAGCCTCAAAATTTGCAGGGAGGCTAGGACACATGTATTCCACAATACTTAGAAATTGTTTTGGGAAATTCCACCTAGAGACAGTTTTATCAAAATAATTAATTATTTTTAATGGGTGCCTATGTCTAAACTTAGGAAATTAAAATAATTAAAGGGTATTAATTAAACTGAGGGTGAAACATCTAGAAGAAGATGAGGATCAAGTCAATATGATCTAAGCCATTGATTGGAATCTAATCTGGGTCATTGATTACTCAACTGGAGGATTATAAAAAGGTCTTCGATGGGCATTTTGAAAACACAACAGGAATATACTCAATTACCCAAGTAAGATAGATTTTCTCACTGGTCGAAGTTCGACAAGAGGAAATCGAATCAAAGGTGAGTTGCAGGTGAGAAGGAGAGAGGGCATCAACATAAGTTGGGAATGCAGGAGAAAAAAGAAGACGTGGAGCAAAGGAGGGACAACGCAAAGGTTGTGATGCTAGGACTGCACAATCCCTATGCAAAAGCTGATGTAGTGAGACACAGAGGGGGAAGTTGGTTCTCTCTGGAGTGAAAAGCTCACTGAGAAGTGTGAGATTATTGCTTGTAAAATTTCTCATAGAAATTCCTCTTCTATTATGTTGGTTGTATCTTGTACATGGTATTTTTGTTGAGGATCAATAAAGAACCCCTCATTTGTTGCATCGGTTTTCCCACATTGGTTTTTTCCGAGGACAATTGTCCAAAAATAACTGTGTCATTGTGGTTATACTTGTTTTATTATTTTCCCTTGCATTTACTTTCTGCAGTATTTTAATTGTGAAGGTTGCAGTAGAATTTATTTCGATCTTTGTTGTAGAAACACTATGAATAACTTATTTCAGAATTAATAAGTAGAAGAAATAATATTAGTCAATGCAGTTGGATTTCTATTTAGAAATTTTCACATAGTTGTCTTTCCAACTTATCCTAATACTCTATTGACATGCCAATCAAAGATGTTTCTAGTTGTACAATGATCCATGAGGATATATTCCATTGTAAGCTTCTAAAGTTCAAAATTTTAGCCATTAAACTTCTTAATCTCAATTCTTGTATTGTTAGCCATCGTTCTTTAATTGAAGTTCTATCTTAAGAACCCCACTAGAATAGGCTTATCTTATATTCAATCAATAATGTCTCTGTCGAAAAGACCTAGGTCCAAGATCCACAACCTTTGATGGTAGAGATATCCCCTTGCATCCAAAATGTCTCGATACTGTATGTTAAATGTCATGCACAAAATTCACAGTTATGGTACTAGATTTTGAAAGTAATGAATGGTATTTGACAATATTTACCAATATTCAATATTCTTTATATATAGTTACATAGTTGATCAGACATATAAACCACTCTAGAATCTTAATTAAAATAAACCTTTAAATTAACATGAGAGAATGTGGTAGCGGCTACAACCACTCTCCAAAATTCTGGTCTGCACCTAATTTCGGAGCTTCCCTTGAGAGTTTCTCTTGATGACTACACACACTCAGGTTCACTCCGTGAGCTCGTGTGAGCCTTCGCACCCAGCTGGCTTGTTCATTTCACCCAAGTTTATGCATGTTGATGTCAAAGTCATGCTTGCAACCATGTTCTGGTCATGCTCAAGGTATTTGCTTCATGTGTACATGTTGTGTTCACTATGAAAACATCTATCTCACTCTCACACAAAGTCACATTCATTGTCACGCAAGTGTCATCATGGTTGACCAATGATCAATCACAAGTGTCACGCTTGTCACTTGCACTGTCTGTCAGTCTCCCAGCATCAACGTAGTTTTTCCCGGTAGCTGACTGCCAATTCCCTCTAGGAATTGCAAAGTTTTTGTTGCCAAGCTCCAACAGCTGACTGCCAGTTCCCTCCATGAAATGCATGGTTTTTGCTGCCAAACTCCAGCAGTTGACTGTCAGTTATCCTCGAGAATTGTGCAGTTTTTTCTGCCAGTGACCCGGCAGCAGATTACCAATTTCGTCCAGGAATTGCGCAGTTTTTGCTGCCAGTGTCACGACAGCCAATTGCTAGTTCCCTCTAGGAATTGCGCAGTTTTTGATGCCAAGCTCCCACTGCTCGCTCATTTCGGAAACTATGCAGATTTTGTTTGCCTAGCCTTCCTGTAGCCTGAATTGTTCCTCCCAAAAACTGTGGCAGTTTTGTCCTCTAGCTGAGCTAGACCGCGCAGATAGCCACTATCGATCTAGATTGTCCATCTTCATCAGCCAGTGACTCTTGCGCAATTTTCATCAGTAGTGCCCAGAGCCTCCATCTCGCCTCGCAACTTTGGTACCTCTCTCGGTCACCTACATCCGAAGCGATCATCTATCATGGTAGACTAGGAGGCTTTTGGATTTGATGTCGTCTCATCATGAGTGACTACAGGTACAAGTATACAAACAAACATGGCACGATAATGAATGGGATGAATAATGGGAGCACATGTAGAAGGACAGGTTCACCAATGGACGAACAAATGATGCATGCGAAGGGATGTGCTTGCGAATGGATGATCATGCAAATATGTGTTCACGGATGGATGGACAAGCAAAAATGCAAGATGTTCTCATGGATAGACGGATGGAAAAACATGCACTTTTCGCAAACAGACGAACTTGTCAAGCCTTCCAATATATAAGCAAGGAGCAATGTGCAAAAGAAACATCAAGCAAACCAACGAACATCGAAGACTCCGCGCACTTTGCCATGCAGAAGTGAAGCTATGACACACCATGAGGACATCCATCAACCAACAACATTGCAGCTCAACTGCACACCAACAGCAACATGAATGTACAAGCACTGTCACGTAGAGTCATGTCATCCACATCTCTATTGTGTGGCATATTATCAATCAATGTAATGTAACGTGGAAGTACAAGAGACCCACTTGTTGTATAAAGAGTCATGTAGAGTTGAAAAGTCATGGAAGAAAACAGTCATGAGGGTAGTTGAACAGCCACAAGGGTCAGTTTCACCCTTGGCTATAAATACCCCCTCTTTTTTACATGGAAATTACTTTTCACCTCAACTCCTTCCACATAGCCAAGAGATTCTGTAATATTTTCTTTGAGGAGTAAGCAGTGGCTCCAACACCCCGCCCATAGGGTTAGTGATGTATGGTGTAACGATTTTTCTTGGAACTTTCGCTTAATTCAGAAGCCTGCTAACAGGTCAGCACGTTTTCATAGATGTGTTGTAATTGTTGTAAGACTAATCTTAAACACTTGTAATGAATTTTGCTTTAACATGTGTTTAACACTTTAACTCATTCACTTGTTGTAATGCATAATATATTAATGAAAATGTGTTGTATATGTTGTTAAGGTTGTCCTGCCCATGGTGGCTACCTCCATAGACATTAGACATACATTTAACATAAAATTTGCTATAACAATTGTTGCACTCATGCGAACTCATCTGCTGAGTGTTGTACGTGTTATCTTCTCTTATGTGTTGTGACTGCCACATATGTGTGGATTGTTCTTCTAGAAGTTGTGCGCAACCTATTGTGTTGTGTGTTCCTAATAGCATTGGGGCTTCCTCCCAACCAACTTGGGACTCACTCCCACTCTCTCCATCTACAGTGAAACAACCATTGAAACAAGTGACACTAGCAATCATCAGGCATGTGAACATCACTTCTCGAAGACAAAGGAGATAACTCTCCTGCACTGATAAGCAAGAGTTGAGGCAAATCCTTAAGATAATGGCAACTGGGCCATCATATCGGATGGGACTCCCACACCAAATGGTGTGAGGTCTAGTTGGGCTTCATACCGGGGTGATCCCTCGAATGTTGGCAGGTCCAGCACCATCAACATTTCTGGCGCTAGAAGGAGGGCAGCCACTTTTATATGGCTGAACATCCTTTCACGCTCACTCATCAACCATCTGGTCAAGGCAGTAACTTGCACTCCCTCTCACCTACACGCAAATCTGCAATTGGTTGCTTCTCACCTCCGAGGAATGAACACAAAATTCCATATCATCAACTTTGTTCCGTTCGTCCCATCGCCCGCTAGTTTGCGAAAGCAGTCGGACTGATCCCAGACATACAACATCTTCCATACACATAAAGGAAGCCAAAATCCACTCCCATAGGGGTTATTGTATCATCAGTGGAAGAAGCAGTTCTTGCCACACTTGAAGGTCTGATAGAAGCTATTGAAGATGTAGAGGAAACTTTGGTCTTCCGACAAGGGGAACGAGACACCCTTGTGATCTTGGGATTCAACACACACAACAATCAATTACTTCACGCGTTGGATGACAACAGTCTCCCTCAAACAAGTGAACGACTAGGAGGTCATCATCTTCCTCTAGCAAAACATAATCTCACTCTTCGACGTTCTGGTATCACTTGTTTTTTATAATGAAACTTACTTTTCATCTTTGAAACTCTATGATTTTTCATTATAGAATGGTATTGTGCTAAAGCATTCATCTAACTATTACCCACAAGGAAACAATCTCGTAGAATCCACGAATAAAAACCTCATCTGCATAATCAAGAAGATTGTTTTCTCCAAGCAGCGCAACTAGCATACCGCCTTGACGAATGCATTATGGGCTGACCGTGTAACACCCAAGCCTTCTCTAAATACCTCACCGTACTTCCTAGTTTATGGAAAATAAGCCATCCTTCCACCAAATATCTACTTTTCTACACTTCAGCTTTCCCAAGAATCTCAAGGCAAGTCTTTCCAACCAGTTCAGCGTAGGATGGATGCTTTCCATAAGCTTCAAGAAGAAAGGATGAAAGCAAAAGAAAAATTCACACTCCACCAGAACCGTATCAAGAGATGGTTCGATAAGAAGTCTGCAGGGAAAGCTAACTTTGGTGTTGGTGACTTAGTTATGAAATGGGATAAGTCCCATGAAGACAAAGGCAAACATACGAAGTTCCAGTCCCTGTGGATCGGTCCATACACAGTCCATGAGAAGCTTGGACCACACACATACCTTCTGTAATCACTTAACGGGAGGGTTGACAACCTTCCTATCAATGGCCAAGATCTCAAGCATTACTTCTAGTAGGTCGGGCCGTGCCCCGTGCCATGTACATAGTCTTCTTACTGCTTGTTGTTTTCATCTTGTTTGCTTTTCTTACTATCTTTGTTTTTATTTTGTTTGTTTTGCTTACTATTTTTGTTTACGTTTGTTTTGGTTGCTTGATATCTTACTATTTCTTTTTACGGAAATAAGTGCTTCCAACTACTACGTTCTTGCTTTTGAATATAGTATGTGGTTGAAATTTGAAGAGACTTGTGACACTGTAGCACTTGGCCAGTCGTGTGTTTGTCTTCTCTGTGCTTGGTTATAACCTTCGGCCGATGAAGTCTTGATGACAAATAAGAACCATCTACAAGGGAAGCTTTGGTCCAACCATGAACCTGTGTCCACACTAGGAAGCCCCATGCTTGTACTTAACTTTCTGCTCCGTGTGTTCAAGCTCATCCAACTAGTAGAAACAGAGAAAGGGAAAATCTAAATGAGCAAACCTATGTCAAGGGTCTTACATGCTTCTCTGAAGGAAAAGCCTCTTCTACTCTCAATAAGTTAGGATCCCTCTTCCGCCCCAAAAATAAATAAGTGCCTATGCATAGTCCTCTTGAAAAATATAAAGGCGAAAGAAGAGAAAGGCTTCATGTGCAGAGAGGTGAAGCATGCAACTCCACCAGGGTAACACCAGGCTCGCTGGCAGTGGAGAAATGTGTGTGTTCGTGCGTGACTCTGCTGGTGTATTGTCTAGGTCTACTGGCAGTAGAGCAACACCAGAGATGAAAACTTATACTCTGGAAATATTCAACCCGCGAGCTAAACTACCCTTCCTGAATTCGAAACATTGTGATCAAGCTGAAATTTTGATTGTGTTTGACTAAGTTGGCAAAAGATGAACCGTGTATGTACATGGGGTAAGTGGGGAAGCCAAAGTAACCCACACATCAATTTAATACTCCCCAAAATACCAAGGCCCTGTGATACCAATGAACCAAAACAGAGAAGCTGGAGTTCTACCAGTGTGTCACCAAGTGTTGTAGCAGCTATAAACACCCTCCAAAATTCTGGCCTACACATAATTTCGGAGCCTCCCTTGAGAGTATTACTTGATGACTGCACACACTCGGGTTCACTTCGTGAGCTCGTGTGAGTCTTCGCACCCACCTTGCTTGTTCATTTCACCCAAGTTTTTGCATGTTGATGTCAAAGTCATGCTTGCGACCATGTTTTGGTCATGCTCAAGGTCTTCGCTTCGTGTGTACATGTTGTGTTCGCTATGAAAACATCTATCGCACTCACACATGGAGTCACATTCACTGTCGCGCAAGCGTCGTCACAGTCGACCAACGATCAATCACAAGTGTCGCGCTTGTCACTTGCATCGTCGGTCAGTCATGTTGAACATGTGTGTCTGGATGGTTTGAGTCGTCTCGTCGTCGAGTCATGTAAGTGTGTGTTTGCAAGATCACATATGCATCTTTCACTTGTTCACACACTTAGTCATTTTGTTGAATTTTTGATGACTAGACTCCCCTCTGATAGCTGGACCATCAGCCTACTATCGACTTGACCGATTGTCACTTAGAACAATGCAGAAGCACCAAGCAATTCATTTTAAGTTGCGCTACCCGCAAGGAAATCAATCATCCTTCATGCTGGTCAACCGGAGAGTTTGACCCGGCAGCAACCCCATGGCTCACTTCCCTCAAAAATTGTGCAAACAGACCTGACATATACCTAGTTCTCATCCCTGTCTCCCTCAGAAAATTGAGCAGTTTTTACAGCCAGGCCTCCCGACAATCGACCGATTGCTCACTAAGAAAATTGCGTAGTTTTCATGATCAAACCCTCTGCTGCCCAGCGGTCCGCTCAGCTCATAAATGCGCAGTTTTCATGAGAAATCCCTCTACTTCCCAGCAGTCTACTCAGCTCAGAAATTATGCAGAGGTTATCAGCAGGCCAACCTCCCGGCATTGGCGTAGTTTTTCCCTACAATAGCTCCTGATAGCTGACTGCCAATTCCCTCTAGGAATTGCACAGTTTTTTTCTGCCAAGCTCCTGTAGCTGACTTCCAATTCCCTTCAGAAATTGCGCTATTTTTTTTGCCAAGCTCTAGTAGCTGATTGCTAGTACCCCTAAGGAATTGCACAATTTTTGCTGCCAGTGACCCAACATTAGACTACCAATTCCCTCCAAGAATTGAACAATTTTTGCTGCCAGTGTCCTGATAGCCAGCTGCTAGTTCCCTCGAGGAATTACGCAGTTTTGGCTGCCAAGATCCCACTACCCTCTCATTCTAGAAACTAAGCATATTTTTCCTGCCCAACCTTCCTAAAGCCCGGATTGTTCCTCCCAAAAACTGCGTAGTTTTGTCCTCCAGCTGAGCCAGACCCCACGAATAGTCACTATCGATATTGATTGCCCATCTTCATCACCCAGTGACTCTTGTACAGTTTTCATCAGTAGTGCCTCGAGCCTCCATCCCACCTCACAAATTTGTTACCTCTTTTCGTCACCTGCATCCGAAGCGATCATGTATCATGGTAGACTAGGAGGTTTTTGGATTTGATGTTGTCTCGTCATGAGTGACTGCAAGTACATGTATACAAACAATTATGGCGTAGCGAAGAATGAGATGAATGAAGGGAGCACATGCAGAAGGGTAGGTTCACCAACAGATGAACAAATGATGCATGCGAAGAGATGTGATCACGAACGGATGACCATGAAAAGATGTGTTCTCGAATGGATGGATGAGAAAACATGCAAGATGTGCTCATGGACGGACAGGCGGACAAACATGAAATTTTCGTGAATGGACAAACCTGTCAAGCCTTCCAACATACAATCAAGGAGAAATGTGCAAAAGAAACATCAAGCAAAGCAACAACCATTGAAGACTCTGTGCTCTTTACCATGCGGAGGTGAAGCTGTGACACACCATGAGGAAATCCATCACCCAAAAACACTGCAACTCGACATGCACACTAGCAGTAGCATGAATGTACCAACACTGTCATGTCGAGTCATGTCATTAGTCATGTCATCCACATCTCTATTGTGGGCCATATTTTCAATCAATGTAATGTAGCGTGGAAGTCCAAGAGACGCCCCTATTGTAAAAAGAGTCATGTAGAATCGAAAAGTCATGGAAGTCAAACAATCATGAGGGTAGTCAAACAACCACAAGGGTCAGTTTCACCCTTGGCTATAAAAACCCCCTCATTTGTACATGGAAAGGAATTTTCACCTCAGATCCTCCCACATAGCCAAGAAAGTCTGTAATATTTTATTTGAGGAGTAAGTAGTGGCTCCAATGCCCCACCCGCGGGGTTAGTGATGTATGGTGTAACGATGTGTCTTGGAAATTTTGCTTAATTCAGAAGCATGCTAACAAGCCAACGTGTTTTCACACATGTATTGTAACTATTGTAAGACTAATCTTGAACACTTGTAATGCATGTTCCTTTAACCTATGTTTAACACTTGAACTCATTCACCTGTTGTAATGCATAATATATTAATGAAAATGTGTTGTATATGTTGTTAACACTGTCCTACCCTTGGTGGCTACCTCCTCGGACATCAGATAAACCTTTCACATAAAACTTGCTATAACAACCATTGCACGCACGCGGACTCAACCACTGAGGGTTGTATGTGTTATCTTCCATTGTGTGCTGTGACTGCTGCATCTGTGTGGACTTTTCTTCTAGAAGTTGTGCACGTCCTGTTGTGTTGTGTGTTCCTAACAACATTGGGGCTTCCTCCCAAACAACTTGGGACTCACTCCCACCCTCTCCCTCTACAATGAAAGAACCCTTGACACAAGTGACACTAGTAATCACCAACACGCGAACCTCACTTATCGAAGACAAAGCAGACCACTCTCATGCACTGACAAGCAAGAGTTGAGGCAAATCCTTAAGATAATGGCAACCGGGCCATCATACTGGATGGGACTCCCACACCAAATGGTGTGAGGTCTAGTTGGGACTTCATACCGGGGTGACCCCTTGAATATTGGCGGGTCCAACACCATCAATGGGGAAATAAAGGAACAAATTAAGTGATGGCCAGCCATAAAGATTCACACAATACATATAAATTTTACTTTGGAAACCCTTAAATAGGAAAATGAACCAACCTTTGAGCTTCATTGTTATTATATTATTGATCGAATATTTAGCCAAATTGCAATGAAAATCAACCTTGGTCCACTCCTAAGGCCAATGTGATCATACATCACCTAGTCTTTAATAATCATGGGTTCATCATTATTATTCATTAACCTTAAATCATGATCTATTTTTTGGTATAGAAAAACCTAATTCATAACTCTTGAATTAGTTATAAATGGTTCAATCCTATTGGCCAAGATCTAAGGAATCTCAGGATTCCTTACACAGTTCGATTGTAGTTGATTTCCCTTTAATCACCAATCAACAATTAGTCTCAGTCAACTATGCTCAATATTGGCTATGATTGTTATCAACTACTCTAGTCAATTGTCAGTTTTTGTTAGCTACTTGGTTTTATGTTGACTTTGACTATGGTTCCTATCCTTGACTCAATTTTTGACTTGTCTTTGAATTGATCATTGACTTGTTCTTGATTTGATTGTTGACCCATCAACTCGACGAAACCATCCATTTGATTCTTCACCTAGTTGATTCTCCTTTACTAGACCATTTAGGATTACCCCTAGTCAATCCATATGACTAGCCAATCAATTGATTGAACTCCAGTCTATTGAGTTTTCATCGTGAAGAATACAATACCTCAATAATTCTAAACAAGAACCACATGAACCCAAGGTAGCTCTCTTGGAAAAGAATGTAAAAATGTTATGTAAAATATTATGAGGTCCTTGGTTTGATCCCCTGATTAAGTTTTCTCCATGTTAGGGGCAAGCAATGTGGACCTAGTGGTTATAGTGACAACAAATGGAATCAACCATGTGTCACACAATTAAAAAATCACCCTAGTTTGCAAATCCACTAGTCACATCTAAAAAAAACAACAACAACATTACTTAAATGATTGGAGGATGAGGCATATGATAAATCAATATGTTCTGAATACATGAACACCCAAAGGATAATGGTAATTTCCAAGGAAACATTATACGTACAAACACTAGTAAATGATGAGCAAGCCTTATGAAAAATATAAACCAACATGGGCACACTCCTAAAGAAGGAAGACTTGTGAGAGGACAGTTTCAAAGGTAGACCGAACATCATTGAATTTAGTAGAAGATAATTCTAAATTTTAAGTGATTATTTACTTGGTGATAAGAAATGTGCAAGGTAAAAGTATGGTCATGAATGTTTTATAAGAATAAGTTTGGAAGGAATTTGATTAATATTTTTTATTAACCAAAATCCTATAGAAAGGGGAATTCTAATCCAAAATTGGATCCTAATAATGGAGATAAGTTGAATAAAAGAAGTAAGAAATGATTGGGATTGGCATATATTTCCTAAGTAGTCAAATGATCAACTAGACAAAACTTCAACTAAGGCTAAGTTGTTTAGGCATAATCAAATAGAAGAAAATGTCAATGGAGTGTGTTGAAAGGTACCTAGAGTTGTATAGACATGGGTTAACGAGTATTTATTGATGAATGTGTCAACACAATGTTTAATCAATTAGAATGTTGTCAATGGATGCATTGATAAACTATAATGCAGATAATTGCGAGTTTGAATCATAACTACAACAACAATTTCTTATGAACTTGTAACTAAACCTTAGAGGAAATGCCTAATGGATGGAGCATGGCTTGGTCCATGGGTTCACATGAATGCCATGTGTATGCCACATCAACGATAATAGTTGAATGAGTTGTTGATGATTTATTTGGAATGCTTAGCTTGTTGATTGGACAATTAGCATTGGTTACCAAGGGAAGCTGGTTAACTAAATGACTAGAGGATGAGTTGTAATTTATTCTCATAAATAGACCCTAAGAAGGCATGGTGTAGGATGATGTAAGCCCTATCAATTTTGTTTTATAAGAGAATAGAGGAAGTTAGAAAGTGAGAAGAGAAATGGTGTGCTTTTATAGTGTCATTTTGATCAAGAAGACATAAAGAGGCCAAGACACAACATGACTTGCTTATATTAAACAAGAATAGTAATGGTTTACTATAGCAAAGAGAGAGAGAGAGTGTGTGTGTGTAACACCCTCCTCCCACAACCGGAGTAATCAGGCAACCGGGGTGAACATGTGATGAGAGGATACTATTATTGGATTCAAACTCCTATGTGACATTAAGGAAGTGGAATCGATGGAAACACAACATACAAGCCTTCCACATCATCTATAGGACTCCAAAGAACATCCCAACCACTCAAGTAGCTAACCCTTGGGTCCCATTGAGGTTTTAGACCACTTGACCCCCAGATGCTCCCATGATATGGGCTTGATAGCATCCAGGAGGCTCTAGATGCTCTCATGAAAAGGCATTCTAGCATCCAGGGACTATTTTCCTCAGTGTTGTGCCAACGTCCTTGGGATTTGAGCCACTTTTTTAGGCCCTGAGCCCAGATCACTACCTAGAATTGAATGACACATTCAGAACAGAAAGACAACATGGAACCAATGATGCAATTGAAAATACTTGAACAAGCCCTCAACTGGACCCCTATAAGCCATGGCGGGCATTTCGTCAAACATATCACAAATATGTAATCTATAGGTGTAAACAACAGATTTAAGCATAGGGGTCTCATACTTATCTAAGAATCGCTATGAATCATTATTCCCTTATATCATTTGTTGCAATATCATCTATTAGATCACAGATACATCGTTCAATCATTTACAAGTAAAAATATGATGACAACCATACATAGCCACTGTCATAAAACATATACATAAATAAGATAATAGCAACAAAAATACCAAGGAAATCACAACCATATGATCCACCTATGAAACCAGTATAATACTCATAGAAATACAAGGAGAAATAACCTCATATTGATGACCCAAAATCCAAACCCGGGATGGGACTACCATGTTCCACTCGACCATATAATAGCTGAGCCAAATCTCTCTTTAGCCATTCATCCCCGTGCCATATTCCAAGCATGAATGTGGGACTTAAACCAAAAGAACCAACCAAGGCATCTTGAGGCTAAACCACCTCACCCTCATCAATAGAAATTAGGCTTTACCGTAATCCATCCTCGATCACTAGGCCAACACAATAAATGTGTAATAACAGACTTTACCACGATCTCCACCCGATCACTAGGCCAAACACACCATGGCTATCCAGAAATGGAAAGGCTAGGCTAAAAACACTGTCATCTTCACTACTAATTCTTATAGTCATTTTCAGCCACCCAACCGGGAAATTCCATGCTTCCTGTACCAAGCACATAACTATCTAGTCAATTTAACGTCTTAAATTATCAATCTGGGTATCGTAAACTGATGAAGTGTGGTGCACCATATGTGCTTAGTTAACCTTTCTCTTACTTCATTGTTTTATAGTTTATGTTGTTTTTAGGGGTTTTGTTTCTCATGCTTAAGGAATTAATCTAAGAAAAACTAATCTACTGTGAGCTCTATTGCTCCAAGCACCAATTGGAAAATAGGAGGACTACCTTCTTGGACTATTTTGTTAAGCATAGATTACACAGTTAGATATGCTAATTTGAAATGGAAAGCAAATATAAAACATGTAAAGGAAAACTAATCTACTGTGAGCTCTAATGCTCCAAGCGCCAATTGGAAAATAGGAGGACTACTTTCTTGGACTATTTTGTTAAGCATAGATTACATAGTTAGATATGGTAATTTGAAATGGAAAGCAAATACAAAACATGTAAAGGAAAACTAATCTACTGTGAGCTCTAATGCTCCAAGCACCAATTGGAAAATAGGAGGACTACTTTCTTGGACTATTTCGTTAAGCATATATTACATAGTTAGATATGCTAATTTGAAATGGAAAGCAAATACAAAACATGTAAAAGAAAAATAATCTACTGTGAGCTTTAATGCTCCAAGCACCAATTGGAAGATAGGAGGACTACTTTCTTGGACTATTTTCTTAAGCATAGATTACACAGTTAGATAAATTTACAATCAACCGGTTGAACACACTTGCATGAATTAAAATTGCATAAATGGAAAATCTAATCTATCAAACTTGAAAGCAATAAAATGACATAATGAAATCAAAGCAAAATTACAAAATAAAATCTACTGTACCTTACATTCTAATGTACTCCATGACATCTACTTCACATCTCCTTCCATGTTGAGAACATCAAAGCTTTATTCAAATTCTTCAAAATTACAAAGTACAACAAAACTCTCTAAAGCTCTCAAAAGCCATCAAGGAAGAACTACAAACTCCAAGCTAATCTAAGACTCACAAGCTAACAAGCTTAAGAACTAACAAGCTAACAAATGAAGGAGAGAGATCTCCTATTTATACAAAAACATGAGAAGCCATCTCATTAATGAGAGTCCATGAATCTCTCCCTCTACCTCTAGAGTTCTAATCAAAATAGGAACTGATAAGACACGTCTTCTTAGAGTTTCAATACAATTAGGAGATGTGACACATATCCTCATGATCCCATGATTCTTTCTACTCAAATTCGAATTTGGCCTTAGAGTGCCACATAAGGGTCTTCTAGAAGCCTCCTTTTGACCTACACATGTCAACAATCTCAACCCACTTGTTAGGTATAAGCATATGCACATTATTTTCTAATTTTTAACCACAAATTCACTTAAAAAGACTAAGAATTAATAAAGTTTGGAAAAACATAAATGTGGCCCAATGATAATGAAGGTGGGATGGATGTAGTGATATAGTAGTGAAATGGAGGTGAAATGGAGGTGATATAATCGATATAATAGTGAAAGTGTAATGGAAATGAGTGACATTTTCAAGACCCAACATACCCCCCCGACTGAAGTTATTGCATGTCGTCATGCAATATATATTACGTTAACTCTTTTGATCCTTGAGCGTTGGCTTATCTTTGCATGATATCATTTGATAACTTCATATTTTTGCAAAGTGTTTTACTTGAATTGCAACATGGTTGGTTCTTGTGTTACAACTTTTTTTTTTTTTCATTCTATTTTGATCTTTGAACTTTGCATAATGATATTTTGATTATTGTGCAAAGTATATCTTTATTGGATTGCATGATGGTTGGTTCTTATGTGACAACCATGATTTTGTTTGTATCCAATTTATCCTTTAAGCACTTTTTGAAAAGCCATTGTATGCTCATAATAACAATGTAATAGTTAATATATGTTGGAAGTATGTGGGCTCCTGAATATGATATGGACATGGCAAGATATGAATATGAATGTATTCGCCCCCCCTCAACTGATGGTATTGGCAATTTTATGAAATGAGGAAGAGAAATGTTTTTCCAACAATTATCATTCTAGCTTTTTATGGAATTCTATGGTCAAAAGTTAGAAAATGACGTACCTTAACTTACCATTTGGAATGGATGAGTTATATGTGTGGTGGCTGCAAAATTCTGATTATATTCTTCTTCAAGTGGCTGAACAAGAGGATTCATGGATAAAGAGTTAAGATGACTTTTTATTGCTTCTACCAAAACTTGTTGAATCTGCTCCAAAATGCTGAAAATAATAGTCTTCATGTCTTCAAAACTCATTGGCACAATTCCTACTATGTGAAAAGATGCTATGATGTCGAACATAGTAGGAAATTGTTGACTTAGTGGCCATTGATGGATGCCACTAGTCAACACAAGAACTCTCACCATTGATGACAATGAGAGTCAAGATGCCCAAACACATCTTGCCAGGTACGAATAAATTTGCTGATGTCGAGTCACCTAGAAGATCTGACGAACAAGGGACATTAATGTATTCCCATTGCTTTTCAGCATGAGAACTTGCCATTAAGGCATGCAAGCCTCAAGGTGTCTTTACAAGGAACTTAGACTCAATAATTTGCATTGAAGCAGGGCTTATTTGCGGAATGAAAATGACAGGAAAGGGAAGATGAAAATGGAAGATGGCAATGGAGAGAAGAAATGGTAATGGGCAATAAGCATGTGAATGAACTTCTTGCTTTTATTTGTGGGTTATGAATGGAAAAAAAGAGACAGAAAGTGTATGTGAATGTAAATGAAAAATATGGAGTGAAATGAGATGAATGGTTTATTATGAAGTATGAATGTGATGGAGACAATAATATCTGAAAGTTTTTCAAGTGTTTGGATCTGATTTTGCAGCAGCATATTTCCTCTTTGTTGCTGATTATCCTCTTATGAAACAAATTGGTCCCTTAGAGAGACACCATTCTCTTGTAGTCATTTATCCTTCCTCCTGAAACCTGCAAAAAAACTAATACTTCTTCTGCAATGGAATGTAAGATTATCAAAGAAGAGAGGTGATCAATCTCTCTAGTTATGATATTTACACACAAAACTAAGAATTTGTATTAATGAAACAAGTTCTCAAAGGAAAAATCAAAAGAATTTATACCTGCTTTGGAATTGGTGCCCCAAGTTGAATGTTGCTTCTTTTCAGCAATTTATTTCATTATTTGCCATTTCAAACTCTAATGATGGATTTCTCATTGTGTATATCTTGTTTAACTCTTTCCAACGGTACTTGAATCATCAAAATTTGATTTTTTTATGAGAAAGATAGGCTGATTTGAACAATTAGGTTTTCAGTTGCGGAATTGGAGAACAACTGCGGAATTGGACTTTAGCTGCGGAATGTTCACAATTTCTGTAGCTAAAAATCTTGGATAAAAAGTTAGCCATTCATCTTTCATCATCAGTCCAAAATTAATCGATACCTTCAAAAAAGTGAGCAAATAACTTATTCATTTCATTGATTCAAAATTGTTTTTTTTTTTCCTTGACATGCGGCAACTTAGTGTGGCGACTTAGTGATAACACATACTTTGACTATCCTTTGACCAGGGTTTTTTTCATTGATTTGGATCAAATGAATAGGACACCATCCATGTATTGATATTTTCCCAGCTACCCATGTGGTTTGTTTTGTCTCTTGACACCTATAACCTATAGAAGTATGAAAATGGCTGCGTAATTGCTAGTTAGCTATGGAATCACGCTGCATTCCGCAGCTGAAAGAAAATAAACCATTAGTTTTGAAATGTCACACGCAATCCTCCATTCTCAATCACTCTGTTGGATCATTCTTGGGATCATATGCCACGTAACCACCTTGATATCCTTAACAACGACTTTGAATACATTGCCATGTTGAATAATTTGCCACGTCTTATTAATCGGCTGTGAAGAGTCGTATACAACTGGTTCTCGTAATGGAGTTAAACAGAGTCGTATTCAATTTGTTAAACATGTGTTAGATGAATTATTAAAACAAGAGATGTGTAATCATGATTGATTTTCATCACATAGTTGACTCCAAATCGAAATTCCCTTGCCGAATTAAATCACAGCCTGTTCATTAATTAAAATCTGTTTTTCTTCACGCAGCAGGCAAAAAGAGGCTTTAGAGAACCGAGAAATTCTCTCAAACTGCCACGAATTTCTTAAAACGATTTCTGGGTTATCTAATTGACCCTATTGACGAAAAAACTATTTTTCCCAAATTCGTCTCCATTTGGCCCGATCGTGCATTCAAAGTTTGACGTTTTTCTCTGTTTTGTGTTTTTGTGAATTATTGTGGTTGATTTTTTTTTCTTTTGCAGGTTTGTTGTTAGTGAGCATCTTGGAAAATTCTTACAGAAGCGTTATGAGCAGTCACAGTTGCGATAACCTACCACATGGATATTTTCTTTGATTGTATGCGCTTGGAGATAGCATTTGTCCGTCAAATTTACCTAAATCAACACACCTGTTTATGTAATTTTGATCTGCATCTTGAAATTCCACTATTGAGCTCAGCTTTAATGGAATAAACTTTATATTGCAGGTTTGTTGAAGCCGAAATTGAGGACAAGCATCAATTCGTCGTAGCTGCATGTCACAATTTATTTTCTTGGCTCTTCGTTTCACGGTTTTGATCCTTAATTTATTGTTTATACTCCAAGTGCAATCCCTTGTTATACTTCATTTCGTTTGCCAAAAAGAAAACTTTTATGCTCTTAGCCCTACGTGGTTTTCATGGAGTTGGTTTTTTTATTTGTTTTGTTGTTTTTTTAATTTCTTTATTTTGTTAATAAAATTACATATGTTATATTTCCAAAATTAAAAATATACATATATATTTTACTAAACAATATATATATTTTGAATCAAATGAAATGATGAAGTTTATTTTGTCCCTTTTTTTTAACGTAACAATTCTTTTTCTGATCCTCTAGATCACACAAAGTGCAGGAGGAGAGTATACTCAAGAATTATTAATTATTATTTTTTATAACAATTCTTTTTCTGATCCTCTAGATCACACAAAGTGCAGGAGGAGAGCATACTCAAGAATTAAAAAAAAAAAATAGATGTAAGAAATAAGGTCTCCTAATTACACTTCCCCGGTAACGGCGCCAAAATGTCCAGTCAATTTAACGTCTTAAATTGCTCTACATAAATTATCAATCCGGGTATCATAAACTGATGAAGTGTGATGCACCATATGTGCTTAGTTAACCTTTCTCTTACTTATTTGTTTTATAGTTTATGTTGTTTTTGGGGGTTTTGTTTCTCATGCTTAAGGAAATTAATCTAAGAAAAACTAATCTACTGTGAGCTCTAATGCTCCAAGCACCAATTGGAAAATAGGAGGACTACTTTCTTGAACTATTTTTTTAAGCATAGGTTACACAGTTAGATATGCTAATTTGAAATGGAAAGCAAATATAAAACATGTAAAGGAAAACTAATCTACTGTGGGCTCTAATTCTCCAATCACCAATTAGAAAATAGGAGGACTACTTTCTTGGACTATTTTGTTAAGCATAGATTACACGGTTAGATATGGTAATTTGAAATGGAAAGCAAATACAAAACATGTAAAGGAAAACTAATCTACTGTGAGCTCTAATGCTCCAAGCACCAATTGGAAAATAGGAGGACTACTTTCTTGGACTATTTTGTTAAGCATAGATTACACAATTAGATATGTTAATTTGAAATGGAAAGCAAATACAAAACATGTAAAGGAAAACTAATCTACTGTGAGCTCTAATGCTCCAAGCACCAATTGGAAAATAAGAGGATTACTTTCTTGGACTATTTTGTTAAGCATAGATTACACAGTTAGATAAATCTACAATCAACCGGTTGAACACACTTACATGAATTAAAATTGCATGAATGGAAAATCTAATTTATCAAACTTGAAAGCAATAAAATGACATAATGAAATCAAAGCAACATTACAAAATAAAATATACTCTACCTTATATTCTAATGTGCTCTATGACATCTACTTCACATCTCCTTCCATGTTGAGAACATCAAAGATTTATTCAAATTCTTTAAAATTACAAAGTATAACAAAGCTCTCTAAAGCTTTCAAAAGCCATCAAGGAAGAACTACAAACTCCAAGCTAAGCTAAGACTCATAAGCTAACAAGCTTAAGAACTAACAAGCTAACAAATGGAGAGAGATCTCCTATTTATACAAAAACATGAGAAGCCATCTCATTAATGAGAGTCCATGAATCTCTCCCTCTACCTCTAGAGTTCTAATAAAAATAGGAATTGATAAGACACGTCTTCTTAGAGTTTCAATACAATTAGGAGATGTGACACATATCCTCATGATCCCATGATTCTTTCCACTCAAATTCGAATTTGGCCTTAGAGTGCCACATAAGGGTATTCTAGAAGCCTCCCTTTGACCTACACATGTCAACAATCTCAACCCACTTGTTAGGTATAAGCATATGCACATTATTTTCTAATTTTTAACCACAAATTCACTTAAAAATACTAAGAATTAATAAAGTTTGGAAAAACATAAATGTGGCCCAATGATAATGAAAGTGGGATGAATGTAGTGATATAGTACTGAAATGAAGGTGAAATGGAGGTGATATAATGGACATAATAGTGAAAGTGTAATGGAAATGAGTGACATTTTCAAGACCCAACAATAACTTCCATTATATTTAAAATGAATTGAAATAAGTTCACATCATACCTCATTGGTAACTCGTCAATAAGGTACACTTGCAATCTTGTTTACTTCCTATCACAACAAGTCAAACTAGCATCTTTGAACAAATAATCATATATAAACATATCACATTAGGTTAGCTCAAAACACAACCATCATAGATCAAAATCATAAATCACATGTAACCATCATAAACCATAATCATTAATCACATGCATAATAAAACTAAAATAAAATATTGATACTTATCTTTCATCGATCCTTACTTCTTCCTTTGGTCTTATTCCATATGCACACCAGATCTGTTGCCATACTTGACAAACACCCAGTTCCTTCTCCTCAACCATGTGCACATACACATAGTGTGCATCACACACATACAACAACACACGATATACAACGCCATGAAATACATGCACCTATACTTAACATACAACACATACACCTACACCCAGTGTACAACACAACACATATATGTACAAAGAGTACAACACATCGAATACACATGTCATGATACCATGACTACACCATGCAAATACTTAATACCGCATGTACACAATACAATATGTACGACATTTACATTAATACCACATGTACACTAGTACTGCATGTACAACATGTACACAGTACTACTTATACACAACACCACCTACACAACATGTGCACAACATCACATGTAAACGACACCACCTACACAATCCGTACATACCGCCACATGTACACTGTACCACATGTATGTAGAAAATCCCATAGATTCACAAGCTCATGCAATGTACTAAATCACAGGACAAGAATCTACTTCTATTTTCAACCAGCGGAAGCCAATAGATCGATGAAAACAATATGAACAAGAAGAAGATAAATCAATGTCCCATAACACAAGATGTATCTAGGGAAAGCCACTACTCAAAAATCTCGCTATTTGTATTGCATATATCAGAAATATGAGCAAAAATACAAATCTTGTTCTCACTAGAACAATTTTGCACAAGTAGGCTCAACTCTCTCAGTTCACAAGCTAGCTCTTGGCCAACACTTAGCCAATTCTGCAGCTCTCCAAGCCCCTAATATCTTGCGTAATTCCTAGGATGAATAGCCCATATTTAAGGGAATTCATGCTTCCAAAACTGTGCAATCCAAACATAGAATCAATCTTGGATGCAAACATGATATTTACACTCCAGTAATAAATACAACTGATAGTACATTGTCCCTGCACTATAGTCTCAATTAGGTCTTTCTCATAATCGACATGCATGAGTTTCTGATGAGGGAATCTTTAGTTAACGAGAGTGACACTTGTGGATTCCCTAGTGCACTAACTGATTGTTAACTCTTTATTAGTTCCACAATTAGTTTGGAACTAATTTAACCGAACTTAACTAAGTGAACTGAGTTATCTAATTTCCAACTCAATTTAAACTCATACTGGACCCCTAAAACTTAGGAAGAACATATACATGACTACAGAAAGACTTTCAACTCGAAATTCCTAAGCTAATTAAGTTAATTAACTATTTACAAGTTGCTATGAGAATATAATTCGCTTTTAATTCTTAGTTTAATTCAAGGACAAATTAAACTGGAATTTCTTGTTGCGTTTCTCATCACTCCCTCTCAACAAGAAAGGAATTATCAGCAACCCCGATCCTGTCTATATTAAACTCAAATTTACATCTTGACAATGCCTTTGTCAAAATCTTAGCATCTTTCTCCTTTATGAGAATGTACTCTAACAACATAATCTGCCCCAATATACAATCATTGAGATGATGATATCAAATATCAATATGCTTGGACTGACCATGAAAAAATGGATTTTTAGAGAGTTTGATACAACTCTAATTATCGCAGTAAATCACAATTGGATCCATCTGTTGACCGAACAAACCAACCAGAATCTTCCTCATCCATATGGCCTCACATGCTGCTTGACTCGCAGCCATGTACTCTGCCTCTGTCGAATTGAGTGCAACCGGTCTATGTTTTTTGTTGTACCAAGAAACTGTCGCTAAGCCAATACTGAATATCCTTTCTAATGTTCTCTTCCTGTCGGATGGACTCCCTGCCAAATATACATAGATGAAGCCTTGAAGCTTCACTCCCTTTGTCCGTTTGTACCATAATCCATACTGAGAAGTGACCCTGAGGTATCTCAACACATGTGTTGCTGCCTTCCAATACAACTTGGTAGGCCTAACCATCGCTTGACTAAGATGGTTAACTACATAGCACATATCCGGCCATGTGTTCACCAAGTACATGAGTGAACCCACAAGCTGCTTATAAACATTAGCTTCTACTACTTCCCTTGAAGTAGCATCCTCCTTCCTCCAGTTCCCTGCTAGAAGAGTCTCCATGGGTTTGTTGCTCTCCATGTGGAATCTCCTGAGTATATCATTGGCATACTTTCCCTGGGACACAAAAAACTACCCATCTCCTTGCCATACCTCCATGCCGAGAAAGTAATGCATGAGCCCCATGTTCATCTCAAACTCTCTTGCAAGGTCCTCCTTGAAAGAGATGATCAACTGATCATCACCTGTCAGTATGATATCATCAACATAAAGTATAATGATTAACAATTTATCTTCCACCACTATGTGGTACAGGTTCACATCCACTTCACTCTTCGTGAATCCCAACCCGATGAAGTAGCTTTCTATCATGGTGTACCAAGCATGGGGTGACTACTTCAACCCATACAACGCTCTCTTGAGCCTGCATAGATGTGACTCTATGTACATCTCTTCCTCAATCATGCCATTAAGGAAGATTGTATTCACATCCATATGATATATCTTCCAACCCATCTGTGTTTATAGTGCCAATATAGATCTGATTGACGAGTACCATGCAACAGGAGAAAATGTCTCATCATTGTCAATCCCCTCTACCTATGAAAAGCCACAGGCCACAAATCTAGCCTTATGCTTCTCCACACTACCATCTGCAACTTGCTTTACCTTGTAATGCCAATGGAAGCTCACCACTAACTTTCATCCGCATGTAGCTCAAGATCCCTCTCGAGGGAAACTCACATGGCCTTCTCCTCATCAAATCTAACATCTCTGCAAACCACTGTCATCTTGTTGGTCAGCAAGTACACCTGAAAGTTGTGATGTGTATTAGGGTACCCCACAAATATCCCCAACTTTGTTGTTAGCTCAAGATTCTTCTGTGCATCTTTGGTCACATGCTAATATACTGATGACCCAAAAATCCTAAAGTGACCAATATTTGGCCTCTTACCGGAATAAGCCACCTTTGGTGTCTTCATCTCAAGTATCTGATGTGGGCTATGGTTCTGAACATAAACCGTTGTGTTGCATGCCTCAACCAACAAGTGTATTGGTAGGCCCTGACCATGCAAAATCTCCCTTGATGCCCCTACTATGATTTTGTTCTTCCTCTCAGCCACTCCATTCTGTTAAGGGTTATGGGGTGTTCTCAACTCCCATTTAATCCCTTCCACTGCACATAAGTTCTTAAAGTCGTTTGAGTCATACTCACCACCATTATCACTCTGTAGATCTTTAACCTTCTTGCCTGACTATTTATCCACCAATGCTTTATAATCACAAAACTTTGTGAAAGTTTGATCATTTTTCTGCATGAAAAATATTCATCATTTACGAGAATAGTCATCAACAAATATAACATAATACATGTGTTTAGCCATGGATGCTATTGATAATGGTCCACACACATCTAAATGGAATCGCTCTAGAATAGCCTCTGCTCGACTATCTCTATCACGAAATGAAGACTTGGTGTATTTTCTCAAAGTGCACCCCTTGCATGTATCAACTTGGTCAAGTGTACCTTTGGGAAGACCGGTAGAGATTTGCTGCAATATCTTCAAAGCCCCATGATGCAAGTGGCCCAATTGCCTATGTCATAACTCGCCAACATCTCGGCTCTACACCCTTTCTGATTTTGTACTCAAGACAACACACTCCTCTACCTCCAGCTTATAGAGATTCTTCACCTGAATCCCTATCTTCTTTATTTGACCCATGGCTATGTGTCGAAGGAACACATTTCATTTCTAGAAGATCGCATCATAGCCTCTATCCTCAAGCATGGAAGCAGATACCAAGTTCTTCTTCAGCCTGGGCACATACATAAATTTCTTCAAGGTGAGTGGAGCCCCATGCTCCCTATGAAAAGTAATCGTGCCCAATCCAATAACACTATACTTCTCGTTTTCACCCATCTCGCTATGCGTTTGGAGATGTTTCTCCTCTAGGTCACTAAATAACTCTTTGTTTCCAGTCATGTGGAATGAAGCTCCATTGTCTAAGTACCATAAACTTCCCATCATTGATGACACCATGCATCCAATGAGGGAAAAGTCCAATTCGAATTGAGAGGCCAAAGCCTCATCCTCCTCTCCTCCTGAGGACTTCTTCTTCGACTTCTTGAGTGGAAAATTTGTAGCAAAATGGCCTGGCTCATGACAATCAAAGCACTTAACTTTCATCATGTCTTTCTTCTTTGCCTTACTCGCTGAGGCAGAGTTCTCTTTATCATCAATATTTGATGAAGATCCATCCACGGTGTTCCTCCTGATGTTGGGTGTGGAGCCTGATTATCTTCTGTATTCAAAGGTATTGTTGCATTGGACCCCAGTTCGTAATTGTGCGACAATGCCACCAGTAAAATATTCGTTGCAGGGGGGGTCCAGGGGGGGCTGCGACCTTTGGAAGCCCCCCCCTTGCGGGGGTATTGGGGGCAGTTCCCCCGAAGCTAAAAATAAATTTAAAATTTCGTTGTAAAATGTTGTAATTTTGTAGTCAATCTACGTCATTCATTAGGCGGAGATCTGACGACAGAAGTTATGTTTAATTTAGGGTTTTTTGCTATAGAAGGCAACCCCTCGCTATATATGAGGGAATTGTATTGTGTCTATGAAGATCTGTCTTCTGAGTGAGGAAGAGAGAGGAGATTGAGAGCGAAGAGGGAATTACAGCGGATCTGTTGTAGGTTATATCTCTTTAGTTTTTTGAATAATATAAAAGGAAGGACTGGCTGTTTCTCTGTGGACGTAGCCCAAATTGAGTGAAACACATATATCTGTGTCTCTCTTTTTTTATGTGTTTTATGTGTTTACTGCAATATTTTATGTGTTCTATTGCTCTGTAATATATAATTTTCTAACACCTGATCTCCTCTTGCATCAAATATGACCATAGTCATTCCCAACTTGACAGCTTCTCAAGACCATGGATGGAGTCATGATAATTGTGTCAACTCTTTGGGAGCCCTAGAAGAGAAAGACTCACCATATCATCCTCGACAACTGTGATTCCAACACTTCCAAGTTCATCACAACACTGAGTGAACTTCGTCAAGTATTTTCGAATTGTCTCACCTTTCTCCATTTTTATTTTTCGAAGTTTATCCTTCAGTGCCAATTTCTTTTGGTCACTGTGGTTCTGATACAATCGAGTCAATGTTTTCCACATAGCATACAAAGTTTCCTTTCCATGGAGACTTGAGACAATGTGGTCTTGAACACCCTCAAGGATTATCGGCCTCACCTTAGCCACACACTTCTTCCATTCGGCCAAATTATGTGCATCCGTTGTTGTTGGCTTAGGAATTTCCCTATCAACAAGTACCTTCAGGCTATTATCCTCTAGTACAACCTCCATTCTATCCCTCTAGGCTATAAAATTTGAGTTTCCTTCCAAGGCATACTTGAGCTGCATTCCTCAGCTCCGATACCATGAAGGAATTATTGTAGATTCACAAGCTTATGTAATGTACTAAAGCTCACGACAAGAATCTACTTCTACTTTCAACCAGCGGAAGCCAATAGATCGATGAAAACAATATGAATAAGAAGAAGATAAATCAATGGCACATAACACAAGATGTATCTAGGGAAAGCCACTGCTCAAAACCCCACTATAAATATTGCATATATTAGAAATGTGAGTGAAGACACAAATCTTTTTCTCACTAGAACAATTCCGCATAAGTATGCTCAACTCTCTCAGCTCTCAAGTTAGCTCTTGGCCAACACTTAGCCAATTCTGAAGCTCTCCAAGCACCTAATCCCTTGCATAATTCCTAAGATGAATAACTTGTATTTAAAGGGAATTCATGCTTCCAAAATTGTGCAATCCAAAAATCAGATCAAACTCTAATGCATGTATGATATTTACATTCCAGTAAATAATACAATTGATAATATATTGCCCCTGCACTCTATTTTCAACTAGGTCTTTCTCATAATCAACATGCATGAGTTTCTGATGAGGGAATATTCAATTAACTAGAGTGACACTTGTGGATGCACTAGTGCACCAACTAACTATTAACTCTCTATTAGTCCCACAATCAATTTGGAGCTAATTGAACTGAACTTAACTCAGTAAATCAAGTTATCTAATTTACAACTCAATTTAAACTCATACTGGACCCCTAAAACTTAGGGAGAACATATACATGACTACAAAAAGACTTCCAACTCGAAATTCCTAAGCTAATTAAGTTAATTAAACTTAATTAACTATTTGCAAGTTTCTATGAGAATATAATTCAATTTTAATTCTCAGTTTAATTCAAGGACAAATTAAATTGGAAATTCTTGTTGCCATTTCTCAACACTATACAACATTTACACAATACCACATGTACAAAAAACCACATGCACGACATGTACATGACACCACATGTACATAGTGCCACATGCACGACATGCACACAACACCATCTGCACACATCACCACATATACACAACGCCACATGAACGACATGCAGACAACACCACCTGCACACATCACAACATGTACACAACACCACGTGCATGCAACACCACATGTACAGTCATGCACACAACACCATATGCACATAGTACCATATGTACAACATGCACACAACGCCATATGCACATAACACTACATATACAACATGTACATAGCATCATATGTACACAACACCACATATCCAACATGCACACAACATCGCATATCCATCATATGCATAGTACAATATGTACACATCACTGCATATCCAACATGTACATAGCACCATCTATACCAACACTGCATATGCAATATTCACACAACACTATATGTACCACCCTATACATAACATTGCATAAACAACATGTGCACATACTATATATACACAACATTGCATGCACACAACATCACAAATGCAACACGTACAACATATACAATATATTCACAATAATAGTATCACACATACAACACCACATTGTCTCTACCAAGCAACCTTTCCTCCAGTGTCTCTTCGCCATCCATGCTTATCCTAGGATGCAGTGCATCACGCTATTTTCATTTCGATGATGTATCTATCAGCATTAGCCTATCCATAACATAAACATAGACATAGTATAATCACATAATATCAATTCATATGCACATTATGTTGACCTTAGAGATCTGTGAGGCTACTCTTCCCACTTGATTCCTCATGAACCAATAATTTCTTCATGCCATTCACCTGTATAAGCAATCATTCCTCCACAAGAACGATTCCTGATGACCCCATCAGATAGTGATATATATATATATATATATATATATATATATATATATATATATATATAACATTAGCAAAAATAAGTCTTGATCTCATCAGAAAATGACATACATGTATACACATATAGACATCAACATAATCATGATCACAACATAATTACCCGATATCATAAGGTCAAGGTTAAGAGAACTTCATTTAACCATGCAACGCATGTACAACATCGATAACAACAATTCCCAATGTAGCTAAGGCATCTGATGCCTCAAATATATTTACTTTACCTTTCCTGATTACTTTTCACATGACTATCCTGCCATCGTCCATTTACACCAATGGACCCAACCAATCCAACTAGTTGTTATACGGTTGCATTTAGTTGCCCTTATACATGCACTAAGTTTCATCCAGGCCTTACATCACCTGTTGGGTTTCATTCAACTCTCCATAAGCTCCATTAACTTTCCTCTTTCCCAACCCATTCCCAACACTCAAAACTTAAAAGGAAAGCACAAGAAACAAACAAGAAGAAGACCATGAAAACCAATAACAACATGACATCCCAACAAAGTGGCATGGCCATGCACAATATGCAAACAAAACTACAATCAAGCACAAGAAATCACTAAAAGACCAAAAGCACAAGACTGACAACAAACACCATGACTCAATCCCCATGGTTCCCAGTGCTTCCAAGGGAAATCTTAACCTAAGCCTTCTTCAAGATTCCATGGTAATTTCTTTCCATGCAATTCTCTGTATCATACTACCATAAACACATAACTGTCAATGTATAAAAAAATATACCAATATACTAGTTATCTTACCTTAATGTGCCAAACACGTTGTCTTGCAACTAAACACGCCCATACCATCTCTCAAGGGACTCCAATTCCCTTGACAGATTTAGTTATAAATAGACACCAGTTGTTATACCTGTCAAATATATGTCCATGAATATAGCACATACCCACATAATTTCAGACAAGTTTAGGGTTAAGAAGACTTCTTGTATGCAAATCAATCATTCGTTTGGAATTAGGGTTTCCAAACATAGCCAAAGGAATTCTTACCCAACTCCTTTATTTTACCATTTACCTTGCTGCAATTGAGTCTTATTATGTGCTATCACATCATCCAATTGTTGGTTATATAAACAAATCAATTATTACCTTTTCATGTTAATACCAAGCATGTTTCCTACATTGTTTACACATGTCAAACACATTGTTAGGCCCCTATACTACTAGTGTAACACCTTATCGTTATTAGTACAACCCCTTATTATATTTTTGTACCCATGTAGTCCCCATATTGTTATTATTGTGCCCCATAAAAGCCCAATATTGTTATTATTGTGCCCTTACATTATTATTGTTATGTCGGCTCTGATTATATTATGACCCCTTAGACTCCTATATATAGAAAGGAGGTCTTGTCATTTGTATCATCTAATAATTTTTCATTTGTGTAATGTAAAGGAGGTTGCCCCCTCGAAGAGGCTTATTTCTAAGGCGTTGATCTATCTTTTCTATCTTTTTGTGAGCTGGTTTCATAACATTTGGTATCAGAGCTTTGGATTCTAGGGTTTTGCTACTCCAAATAGGTCATTGTGGTATTTTCGCTATAACTTTTTTTTTCTGCGATGTTTCAGAAGCTAAATGAAACACCCATTTGAGAAGAAATCTTGTTGAACCGCACGTACGAATTTCAGATCTTGTCTCACTATATTTTCAGAGATATAATCTAAGACATTTAGGGTTTCTGCAGGCTCTTGAATTACATCCTAAACAGGTGACCTAGGGAAAATCATCATAACTTTCTCTTTGAGCATCAAATTGAAATTTCGTAAGAAGTTGCAGAAGGAGGACGGACTGTAGCTTTCTATGTATCGATTTTAGGCCCTAAGGTTGAAACAGTAACACGTGGCACTTCGTATAAGTTCGCTTTAGTGAACTAGTCTATAATCGGGTCATCGTGGGAGAGTTGACATAACGCTTCCTTACAGAATCCAATCTTGATCAGAATTTCAGGGTTAGAAAGAGGACTCATAGGGCTACTACAAGATGAAATTTCAGAACTTGGAGATCTGAAATTACAGAGTTACAAGCGTTTCAAGATCGAGCTCCTAAAATCAAGAAAAAGAGAGATGAGGAAGTTTGATGGCAAGGATCCGATAAATTGGATATTATAGATGGAAAAATATTTGATCTACATGGCGTACCACTGTTACAAAAGGTATGTATTGCATCTAATTATTTGGAACCAGATCAATTTTTATGGTATAAAGGGCTTTGTTCTCGTAAACCACTTATTACATGGTCAATTTTCACAAAGGAAATGATAACACATTATGAGGATACAAAGAGCAACACCTTCTTTACCCTATTGATAAATCTCAAACAAAAGTGTTCAATGGCAAAGAACATTGAAGACTTTCGAAAATTAAATATAAGGGAAAATGATATTCCAGAGAAGCAAAGGATTTATGTCTCCATAGGGACTTTAAAGGATAACATTCAACATGAGGTTTGTCATTAGGAACCTGATTCATTGGAGAGGGCAAGAAAAGTGCAAAGAAAAATTATGGCAACAATGAAGTCTACCCCTCACAACTATAAATATGGAAGTATTATTTCTCCTAACCTTCCACAACTTACAAGGTTGACACCACAACAATTGGAAGAAAAAAGAGCAAAAGGGTTTTGTTACAATTGTGATAAAAAATACACTAAAGGTCATAAGTGTGATGAGAATAAATTATTTTACATAGATTATGAAGAGGAAGAAGAAAAGGATCAAGAAACATCAAAAGAAGAGGATATACACCAGGAACCAACCCCAGAGAAAGAAGAAATTAATCTGACCATATCTTGTAAAGCATTGGCAAGAATTACCACTCCTCAAACTCTTAAGATAAAAGGACACATGATTTGGAATTAATCCAAGACAAAGAATAAGGTATTACAGACTCATGTGCATGGATGTGCCTATGTTATTTTATGCAACGGATCGATAAGATTGCAAAATACACAGGCAATGAAGTAGTTAAAGAAAACATAACAGGAAACACATATAAACACAACAAGTTTAGTAAGGAGTTCACCCAATACTCTTGGGCTACGTCTCCTGGTCTAGCCTTCAGTGGTAGCCTCTCTATTATGTTTTCAAAGCAAAGTTTTTACAATAGTGAGCTCAATTTGAGTCTCACTCAACAGATATAAATCATCAAGACTATACTTGGATCCCCAAGTCTCTAGAGTACACAGACTCTCCTTACTGACTCTCGACCTCTATTGGTCACAGTAGCATGAGTCCAGCTTGAGACTCATACATGACAGGCATATACAGAGGAGTTCGCTTGAACCTCTCAAGCCTTCTCTGGAGTACATAGACTCTCTAACTCTCTCTGGCTCTATCTTAACTCTGGCTCGATGCTGCCTTTGCTTCTGTAGGTCAGCTCAGCTTCTTCTTTCTGCTCTCTGCTCTTAGCTTTCTTAACTTGCCTCCTTCTTTCTCTGTCAGTTCGTGGCTTTAAAGCCAATCTGCTTTCTGATTGTTTGTTTCTGCTTCCTGGCTTTTCGGTTCCCCTGCCTCTGTCCGTTTGGATCCCTCTATTCTGCGTAATCATCACTGTATAACACCTCATAGGGAGGTGGCCACCTATTTCATAACGAATTGAGTGTGAGTTCTCTTGGACATATTCGAAACGACCATTTATTCCATTAACTCCAAGAATGCCCGCGAAACACGACCTTCCGCCAACGCATCGTCCACATCAGACTTCAAATCCTATACAACTCTGCCTATTGACCTCGTCAAATCCGGTCATCCATCAGAACACATTTTCATCATTGATCTGGGGCCTCCAAATCCTATGGTCATCGTCCATATCAGACAGATAAGTAACATGATGTTTACCCGTCCGATGTGAGCAATTTTCTCTTTCTTCCGCTGAACGCGTGGCAACCATTGTGTGGCATCAGGCGGGACTCGGTTGAAATTTCTTACTACTCATAGCCCTTATGATATTTTTCCGGTTATGTGGAATCCCGCTCCGTCAGAACCAAAACATTATTTTTCGCGTTTTATAACTATTTCGGGTCCCAGCGCTCGGGGTTTCTCTTCACTGAGAGGTTTTCCCTGCGATATGTGATTAGCGACTTGTCGCTAATCGCATATCAGAAAATACCTCCGTGGCTTAAAATTTGTCCCTGCATTTGCTGGTTGGTGTCAGCTCACATTACCATGGTCCGCTGCGCTGCGCACTAGATTGACGGCCCTCGTTGATCCACATTGATCACCATTGAAACTGTCTGAGGATTCCTTCCGATAGCTTGATCTTTATAAGACTTTCAATCTTTGCCATAATTTTTAATGAGTTCATGAAAACTTAGAGAGTGTTCTAAGATCCACTTTGGATCAACACATCAAGAAGAAAAAGGTTCAACAAGTGAAAGATCACATCGAGAAGGAAGAAATGAATTTGACCATGTCTTGTAATGAATTGGCCAGAATTACCACTCCTCAAACTATCAAGATAGAAGGACATATTAAGAAGAAAAATATTCAAGAAGGGAAATATCACATCGAGCATCAAGAAATGAATCCGACCATATCTTGTAATGCATTCGAATAAATTACCACTCCTCAAACTCTCAAGATAGAAGGACATATCAAGAAGAAAAATATTCAAGCAATGAAAGATCACATCGAGCATCAACAACAAATTCTCCAACTTTTAAAGGATAACGCCACTTTGGTGCAGAATTGAATGAAACAACAGGTAGATCAACATCGCAGTGAAAAAAGTTTTGATGTAGGTGATTGGGTATTTTTATGACTACATCTCAAGCAAGCTATTTATGAGAAGGAAATGTTGGCAATACTACATGCACTTAAGAAACGATGACCTTACCCAATGGGAAGACACTTCAAGGTAAAAATGGATCATGATAGTCTTAAATAATTTTTAGAACAAACATTATCTTTATAAGAACAGAAAAAATGGGTCACAAATATGTTGGGTTATGACTTTGACATCATCTACAGAAAAGGGAAGAAAATTTTTGTTGCAGATGCACTCTCAAGAAAGGATGAGGATGTGGAAGCATTGTTTTGTGCTATATCTATATCCAACCAAATTGGATAAACGAAGCAAGGGATGAATGGAAGAAGGACAAAGAAGTGTGGCCACTCATTCAAAAGTTGCAGAATATCCCAATTCAAACAATATTGCTAGAACTTGAAGAGGAAGGAAAAATCATATTGGAACTTGGAGCAGTCACAGAAACAAGAACCCGACAGCTATGAAATCGATCAATTTCAGAGTATCTCATCAAGTGGAAGAACTTACCCACTGAATATTCCACATGGGAGGACAAGAATTTTATACAGAAGCATCAAGAACTACTCAAGCGTTGAGGACAACACTTTTTGAAGGAGAGGGGCATGTTATGCCCCTATACTACTAGTGTAACCCCTTATTGTTATTAGTACAACCCCCTTATTATATTTTTGTACCCATGTAGTCCCCATATTGTTATTATTGTGCCCCATAGAAGCCCACTATTTTTATTATTGTGCCATTACATTATTATTGTTATGTAGGCTCTGATTATATTATGACCCCTTAGAATCCTATATATAGAAAGGAGGTCTTGTCATTTGTATCATCTAATAATTGTTCATTTGTGTAATGTAAAGAAGGTTTCCCCCTCGAAGAGGCTTATTTCTAAGGCGTTGATCTATCTTTTCTATCTTTTTGTGAGATAGTTTCATAACACACATGTTCCAAATATCAAGACAATCATATCTATCAATTTGAAATTAGCCTTTACCAAGACTAGCAATCATGTGATAATTCATAGTCAACTCATAGTCATTAGACATAATACTACAACTATCACCTATTACACTCAAGTACATGTCAGCTATCTCAACACATATGTGTTAGTACAATCATCTTAAGAAAAGATTGTTCATTCAGGAAATCTTACAAACACATACTCATATCATGAAAGTAATCAAACATTCAGACAACAGATAGGCAACATAATAGACACCAACACTCAAACACCAATTAAACAACATAATCAAACATTCAAGCACAAAGTAGATGACATAATCAAGCTGATACCTTAATGTATCTTAGGGGAAGTTATCTTATTTGCAAAATCAATCTAGTTAGAACGATATAAATTCACAACACATCAACTCAAACACAAATAAGATCATGATATCCATAATAGTCACTAACTAACATGTTCACATCATAAACTCATAAACAATTATCATTCATACATAATAATCACATCTGCACAGTCAGTCTAGATTAGTATGACATAATATCACAACATATTAACTCATACCTAAATGTCATAACCCTAACCATTTACATAGACCAATCCAACTTAGTATGATACATATAACAACAAGATCTTAATGTAATAACCCTAATCATCAAGTTACTAGCATATAACAACAACAAGTTATACATCATGCTCATTAACAACATATAACGTAATCATCAAGTTATGTAACATAAAATAGTAATAGAAATGCATACAACCACAAGTTACTATCATTCCTAACTATTCGACACATGTGCGTATGACTACAATAATCAAATAGCATCTATCATGTATGTAACCATAACATCAATAGACAAGTACATAAACCTAATGTATATAACCCTAATTCATATAACAATCCATTAACTAACATACATGCATGTCAAACATACAATACATGTATAATGATATGCTCTTACCCCAAAGTCTAATGCTACAACATCAGTATGATGATTTGCATCTCCTGCTCTATCTCAGGCAACACATTAGCACCATAACATACCAATAGCACCATGATGGCCTAATTGCATACAATGAACTCATGCACAAAAACCTTCACCATGACAATGCATGCATAACAACATATAGACATTGTCATGCATAATAAATGCATATACCACCATACACTCATGACGACACATCCCACAACAACACCATCAACCTTCACATGGCGAAATCACTACAACCATGATCAACACCATGCAAATGAAACAAGCACATAGACTGCAATCGTAAGGAACACTATGCAACTGACATGAATGCATGACCAACACATCGCCCATCCAGTTAGAGGGGTGAACCATGCTCTGATACCACTATGTAACACCCTCCTCCCACATTTACCCAAGTAACCAGCCAAATGGGGTAAACATGTCATGAGAGGTTAATATGATTGGATTCAACCTCCTATGTGACCTTAATGAAGTGGAATCAATGGAAACACAACATACATACCTTCCACATCAGCTACAAGACTCCCACGAACCATCCCAGCCACTCAGGTAGCCAGCCCCTGGGTCCCACTAAGGTTTTAGACCACTTTACCCCTGGACGATCCCATGATATGGACTTGACAATGTCCAGGAGGATTTGGATGCTCTCATGACAAGGCATGCCAGCGTTCAAGGACTATTTTTCTCAGTGTTGTGCCATTTTCCCTTGGATTTGAGCCACTTTTTCAGACCCCAATCGCAGGTCACTGCCCAGAATTGAATGATGCCTTCAAAGCAGAAAAATAATAAGGAAACAATGATGCAAATAAAAAAATTGAATAAGCCCTTAACCGGATCCTTACTAGCCATGACAAACATTTCGTCAAACATGTCACAAATATGTAATCTACAGGTGTAAACAACAAATTTAAGCATAGGGGTCTCATACTTATATGAGAATCACTATGAAGCATTTTTCCCTTATATCATTTGTTGCATTATCATCTATTAGGTCATAGATACATTGATAATTCATTTACAAGTAAAAACATAATGAGAACCATACATAGCCACTGTCATAAAACATATACATAACCAACATAATAGCAACAAAAATACCAAGGAAATCACAACCATATGATCCACATATAAACCAGTATATTACTCATAGAAATACAAGGAGAAATAACCACATATTGATGACACAAAATCCAAACACGGGATGAGACTACTACGTTCCACCCGACCATAGAATGGTTGAGACAAATCTCTCTTTAGCCATTCACCCTCGTGCCATATTCCAATCATGAATGTGGGACTCAAATAAAAGAACCAACTAGGGCATCCCGAGGCTAAACTATCTCACCCTCATCAATAGAAACCATGATTTATTGTAATCCATCTCAGATCACTAGGCCAACACAATCAACATGCAATAGCATGCTTTACCATGATCTCCACCCGATCACTAGGCCAAACAAGCATGGATGCCACCGGATTTCTCCACCTACACATAAGAAATTTTCCTGCCTCCTAATCTCTTAGGATTTACCGAATCCACACATGATCACTAGGTCCTAAACTGAGACCCACTCTCCAGGATTTACCGCATATCCCAACCCGGGATTACTAGGCCCAACATAGAGAAATCCATCCTCTTGGCTTTACTGTATATCTTGCCCTTCATTGGTAAGGATTCCTAGGCCCACCGAGGAAACATAAAATTTGGCTTTACCGCAACCCATAGTCTGGTTCAGGGGTTACTAGGCCATGTGTTCTATCATTTGGAGATCCACCTCACTCAACTTTGAATCCATCCGGCAATCCAGCTCAACCAAAACATGAGAAACCCATCACACCATGGTTATCCGGAAATGGCAAGGCTAGGCTGAAAACATTGTCACACTTGGAAAAACCCATGCCATAACAACAAAAGAACCACATGCAATACCATGCATGCCAAATCTAGCAAGGAAAATACACATGCAAATCAATACATGCAAAGAATCTTGTTGTAGCTACTTGATCCTGCTCTTCCTAGATTGCTCCTTCCTTCCTCTTACCTTCTTCGCCTTTCTTGATCTAATGCAAAACCTGAGCAAAATCTTGTGAACTGGGCCTCAAAAGCCTTTTTATCAAAGAGGCCTCTATTTTCTTCATTTTCCTCCTCACATGCAACCTGCGACCTTTCACATTCATTTTCATTATTTTCTTAAATAACTGAAATGAACACCCACTAGGATGTCTTGACCAACATTCATCTTGGAATACGTGTCCCATCACCGCGGCCTTATATATTTTTACATGGATTTTTAACTAGGGTTGTTACACACAGAGAGAGAGAGAGAGAGAGAGAGAGAGAGAGAGAAATGATGGTTTTATAGTTTCATTATGATCAAGAAGACATAAGGAGGCCAAGACACAACATGTGTTGCTTAGATTAAACAAGAATAATAATGGTTTACTATTATTAGAATGAGAGAGAGAGAGAGAGAAATGATGCGGTTTTATAGTGTCATTATGATCAAGAAGACATAAGGAGGCCAAGACACAACATGTGTTGCGTAGATTAAACAAGAATAGTAATGGTTTACTATTATTAGAATGAGAGAGAGAGAATCTGTGTAGCCATGGAGATGCACAAATCAGTTGCTATGGAGAAATGACATATTAAATACATTGAAAGCTAAACTCAATGATCTTTGTTTAACCAAATTTTGAGTGTTCGTAGAGTTAGTGACAAAGAACCGGAAGTAGAGAGAATAGTTGGTTGAAGGGCTGGACAGGTTTTGTTAAAGGGAAAGCTTATGGGATCTGTGAAGGAGGTAAAATGAAGAGACAATGAATGATTCGAAGATTGGATGCTTAACTAGGAAAATTTGATTAAGGGATTACAACTAACAAAGATACTTTTTAAATATAAGAAGATGTCTTGAGAAAAGGAAGATTCAATTGATTATTGGAAATACTAAACACTAAGAATGATTTTCTTTGAGGAGAGAGAAATAATGAGAGGCTAAATTTACAAGGGATGTGGAATTATAGAGGCCATGCAAATTTTTGTAAATATATAAATTTAAATAATGTTTTGAATGTTTTTCCTATATAAGGTTCTCTTTAAACATATTGTTTCATCATGTGTAAATGTTGAGTATTACTATCTTATTTTCAATTTTTTTATTTCTTAATGCACACATATATGACATGATATTAACTGCTTATACAAATTTCATTTTTCATTTTAATTAAAACATAATTTTAGTGTCATTGAAATATTTGGACTCAATACCTATTAGCTTTAAATCAATATCTTATAGATAGAGATGTCACAGCACCTATATGCACTTTAGGTTATACATATATTCACAACTAAGTTGAGTTTAGGTGAGGGCTAGCCACAATATTGGATGAAATAATAATCTACCTACAATTGGGATGTTATCATCAAGATTGTGCTTAGGCTAGGGCCAACCAAAATGTTGAATGGAAGAATGATTTTCCCACACGAAGATTGTGTGAAGGTTGGTTATCATCAAGATTGTGTTTAGGTTATGGCCAACCCCAGTGTTGAATGGAAAAATGATTTTCCCACCAATGGAATGTTATCATGAAGATTGTGTGAAGATCGGTTGAGCTTGGATGCCCCTTGGGACAGTTCAATTCCATAAAAGGGGACTTCCATCATCAATCCCTCCTCCATGAAATTCAAATCTAAAACCTAATAAATATTAAAATCCACACAAATAAACCCATATATATATATATATATATATATATATATATATATATATAGATATACTCAGAAAAATAAATTATATATAAATTGTTATGTGATATTATTACTGAATATGTAAAATGTCTAATTTAAAAATAATAATGAGCGAAAAAAATATTAATACTTAAATGATAATAACTTGGTTTTAAAATTTATTATTTAAATTATTATAATTTAAAAAAATTATGAAATATTATTTACATTTAATTATTAGACATTTTAATTTATTATTTTAGCAAATATTTTAATTGTGTTCAAAGGCATTCTCTATTTTGGTATGTTAGAGATGTTGTAATGTATTGTTCTAGACATTTTTAACTAGGTCAAAATAAAATTATTAATAATTATAATTATCATTTTATAATTAATAATTATAATTATCAATAAAATATTTTAACTAGATCAAATTACATAAAATAAATAAATAAATGATTAAAAATAAATAATAATTAAACTAGCCTAGATCCATCTCAAGTCTGGTTGAGAAAGATAAATCTCTAGAAATATAAACCTTTTTAAATCTTTAACAACTTGGTAAATCCGGGGTGAAGATGAATTACATATTTTTCTTTCCATAAGTTGAATAAACATCTAAAGGAAAAGAAATTCATTATTTACATTATTATACTTCAATTTTGAAAAATAAACATAAAAGATGAAAACACTCTATTAAGGAAAGAAATCTACTTATACATAATAATAACCAATCTTAAAAAGAAAAAGAAAAAAAAGAAGAAATAAATGGGGTAGCAAAAGGGGGAGGGATGCTTCAGGATCCTATTGAATAATAAGAAATTAAGTATGTTTGGGGTATGGATGAAGAATCTAACAATATGGTAGAGATGTCCGAACTTCTTCTAGGAATCTAGATTGCCAAAGAAAAAAAAATTCAAAAATTATAGTTATGAAATATTCCATTCTAATAATTTGATTCTTACAAAAATAAATAAATAAATTATATCTCTAAAAATAAATAAATAAATTATATCTCTAAAAACAACAACATGAGGTTGAACTTCCTTCTCAAAATTACAAGCCTCCTTGAATCTTTTCCGCTAAAAACACTTCTATCACATTCATAAGTAAACCAGCCAATAAAATTTACACCTTGAAAAAGGACAAATAGAAATTGATAGACAACTAGGTTGGCAATATATAACAGAAATTGATAGACAACTAGGTTGGCAATATATACCATGATATAGAAATGACAATGTTCACGAACCATTCAAACTATAGAATTATGAAAGCAAAACTTGATTTGATAGATTGCCCCCCGCTCATAAATTCGCCCTCGGTTCACTCAATCATCTGGGAGGATTTCATTACAATCGGCGACAGTGACTCTCATGTGGACGATTGGGGTTAGCCACAAGGCCACGCACCTCCTTGTACGACGTCCAGAGGGAGATCACACTACAGGTTTGGATTCACTTATTTTCTCTCTTGAAGTGCATATTTTTTTGAATGGATAGTTTTTTTTTTATCATTAATTTATTTTAAATACAGATTTAATATATAAGTTCAGAGTGGTTAAATTTTTTTATTATAAGTTCAGAGTGGTTCAATTTTTTTTATCTAAATGTATGGGATATTTATTTTTTTAGATTTTTTATTTTGGTAAAGTTTATAGTGGTTTAATTTTTTATTTAAATGTTTTGGATATTTATTTTTTTTAGATTATTTATTTATTTATTTTAGATAATATGAACAAGATTTTAATTTTGATAAGGATAAATACCTTTACATCATACTAAATTGTAAAAGAAATCTCTAACTTCAATAAGTTAAAAAAATAGCCTTCAATATTATAGAAATCATTTCACTTATGGAGAATAAAAATTAATGATTCAACTTTCCTTTCTCTCTACTTAAAGGTCTTCAGATAGAAATATAAATGCAAAGTAAGAAAAATCCATGTCCATTGACTCCTCCTCAGTTGATGAATGACTAATAATTTAAGTAAATGTGTTACTCTATGGGCAATTTTGCAGAATATATAGCAACCATTATGCTAGTAAGATGTATGTACTAATAACAATTACTGAATAACAATAGTGTCAGTCTCGTAGAAATTCCAATTATATTTGCTTATGTGAAAAAATCTGATCCTAAGAACTTGATGTAATCTTCCTATTATTTGTTTTGTTGTATGCACTGAGTGAATAACAATAGTGTTAATGAGGTAGAAACTCCAACCATATTTTCTTATTAAAAGAATCTGATCCAAGAATTTTTGTAATCTTATAAATTCTATTGGTTAGTGTTAAAATATATATATATATAAAATTAATATTTATAAATAAAAAATAAAGTGAAAATATAAATTTATAAATAAAAAATAAATATAATAAAATAATTTATTTTTATTTAATTTTATATAAAAAAAATATTTTTTAAAATATAATAATAATAATATAATCTTAAAATTAGTTTTTAAGGATAAACAATAGGTGAAAAAGTGTTATGTTAAGGCATTCTGTGATTAATAGGTTATTTCATGGGTAAAAATTCAGCCGTGCTAAGGGCTAGTGTGGCCCATGATGCTATCTCTAAGTGATTTTAAAGACTTAGATGCCCTTGTGTGGTAGTTACTCAGGCTAAATGTTAGACCTATCTAGCAAACAAACAAAAAAAATTAATATAATTTTAAAATTAATGAAAAAATAAACTAATTTTATTTATTAAAGAACTTAATTCTTAAGCTTTATCTTAGATAATGACATAAAAATAAAGGGTCTAAGAAGTGAAAAAATTAAAAGATGGAAGAAGAGAAATATAACAAAAGTTAAAGCTTCTTGTTCACGAGAGGAAAGAAACAATCACAAGAAGGGCATGAAGAAAATCAAAGGATCCCATTATTTATCAACTCTGCAAAATGTAAAAACTTACATTTTTTTTACCTTAGTTAAGTTGTTTGGTTTTTGGAATTCCACTTTACACCAAATAAAATATTTCTATACCCTTTTATTTTATTTAATGTCTTCCACAAATTAATAATATATTTGAAACTTACCCTGATCGGGGTGAAGAAAAGGACACGATGCAGAGAAATGATGGCAAGCAAGACGTGGAAGCTCAAGCCGCCTCCTGAGTTAATCATCCACGGGTATGCTGAAATGACGGCAAGCGGGATGTGGAAGCTCAAGCCACCTCCTGAGTTAATCATCCACAAGTATGCAGAGCCGGCATGCAGAGGTGGTCGAAAACCGAGGTGTGGAGGAGAAGGAGTAATGGTGAGAACAGGGGAGAATGATGGAATAGTTGGGGCGATGGAGTGTAGGATAGGCAACGAAAAATATTTAAGAGCTGGCGAAACCAAAGCAGAAGTTACCCAGAGAATTAGAAAAGTGGTGAAGGCAGAGAATAACAGTCAAAGAAAACCGGGTATTTGACTTAGGAGAGGGCAGGAGACAATGGCAGAGAGAAGAAGGAGGGTAGGAGGAAATATAGATGAGAAAGGGAGCCAAATGGGCCAGGACAAGGACAAGCAGGGAGCTCAGAAGGATAAAGAGCAAGCTAGGCAAAGAACTGAGGTGCGAGGAAATCCGCAGGAAGTTGAAAAACATCTGCCATCCAAAGGAAGAGCGGAGAGGGTGAACAATCAGGAGAGGGAACAGTCGGAGGAGGAAGAAGGGAAAAAAGAGGGAGAAATGGAAGCAGGCAGGGAAGAACAGAGGGGAAAGGCGACAATCGAGGAAGGGCAAGGCAGCCGGAGCAGTAACAGAGGAAGACCCTCCCGTAGAGGCAAAGGTAGAGGTCGCAGGGGCCGGGGAAGAAGCTGGCAAGAAGATGCTTATGAAGCAGAGATGCAACATACAAACCGCCAGAAACAAGGACGGAGAACAACAGAGCAGATGGCTCAGGATGCGGAAAAGGCGTATAACGAAGGGACGAATGAGGACATTAGGAAAATTATCCAGGAGCTGGAGAACAATGTTTTGCAAGAAGCCTCTGACCCTGAAATGGAGGACTGGAGCATTCTCTTACCAGACCCAGGAAACACTAGGGGCTGGTTATCTCTGTATAAACAAGCCCTGCATGTTTATTGGGTAGTGAAAAGGTTAATAGCAAAAGAAATGGAACAGGTAGCAGAAGAGATGATTGAAATAGCTCAAGGAATCCCCAATCTAAGAAGGGAGATGAAAAATCTTCATGTCACTATCCAGATGCAGGATACCAGGTTAGAAGAAATTCAAACTATGCTGAAAAAGATAGCTAATGGACAGCGCAAGGAGGAGATCAAGACGGAATCCATGGTAGATTGAGTTTTTTTGTTCAGTCTTCATTTTAATCCTTTAGTCAATCGCTAGGAGAATCATTTTTTTGATAATGGTCCTGAACTGTTATAATGTTGTATGTAGGTAGAATCATAATGTTGTATGTAGGTAGAATTATAATGCTATTCGTAGGTAGAACAAGATACATTTTGTAGACTCGGTGGTGTATGTTTACATGCTGTGAATTGTCATTCTCAGACTGATGGGGATCAACAGACCCGGTTTCCCTTTGGGGCGAGTTGAGATCACCTGTTGCTTGTACATATTTTATATGCATATAATAGAATAGATCCTTCTGTAGCTTACATATATATATTTGAAACTTACATTTTTTTTTACCTTAGTTGAGTTTTTTCATTTTGTTCAAGCCTTCACCCCAAATAATTTTTTTTAAGCCTTCACCCTAAATAATTTTTTTCTATCACCTTTCATTTTATTTAATGTCTTAGGCAAATTAATAATATATTTGAAACTTTATTTTTTTCATTTTATTTAATATTTTATGTAAATTAATAATATATATATATTTTTTTTTGTACAAATGTGAAACTCACAAAGCATCTAAGGCATTTTAACTTATAAATTTCCAATATTAAATACCAAGTCATAAAGGAAATAATAGTGTATTTAAAGTACATGAAAAATGATTGAATTTCCAATAAAAACAAAATTATAGAGTTGTTTATAAACTTATGGGATTAATTATAAAATTGAAAGATGTATCATATATATTAACATTATTTTAATAAATACTAATAAGATATGTGGACATATATTATTTTTTCAAATAAATACTAATAAGATATGTGGACATATTATTTTTTCAAGGTCATTTGTTATTTATTTTATCATGAAATTGTTTGTTATTTGATAATTTAATTGGTAATTTTATTATTGTATTATATAAATGTTAAAAAGTAAATATAGATTTAGAAATATATTATTTTTTAAGGTTATTTGTTATTTATTTTATTATGAAATTATTTGTTATTTGATAATTTATTTGGTATTTTTATTGTTGTATTATGTAAATGTTAAAAGGTAAATGTTGATTTAGAGATTTAATGTATTAATATTAAATTTTACGAGGGTTTGGTCTTAATTTTTTAATGTAAAATTGGTCATGTTAAGAGGTATTTTACAATTTAGCATAAAGATGTTCAATTGTTAGATTTAAAATTAAGCTAACCTGGATCTATCTTAACCCGAGATCTATTAAGCGTCTAGTGGGATCAAATCTCTAAAGGTGCAAACCTCTCTTGAAGTTTTGCATGCAAAAAAGAGTTTAAGATTTGCAACAAATTACATGTTTATATTTGCAAACCTTTTTTTTGCACCTCAAACATTTTCCCTCTCAGATTGTAACAACTAACCATATTCACAAGGATAAAATCCATACATAATTTTTTTACTATATAATATTACACTGCATAAAGGAATATGTAATATAAGTTCATTGATGTATTGAGAAAGAGTCCAATCATGAATTGCCTTTAAACATAACCGGTTCTTTGAATGTCCTTTGATTATGTGCAATCTAATGCTCAAGGTTCAGTACAATGATTCACAGTTACCATACTCAGCATGATACTTAGCAAATGTGAAATTTCATGATAATTTATAATCTCTACAACCATGCAAGGGTAAGGTTAATGTGTAATGTTTAATTTGTTGTTTCTGATGCTCTGAATCTCGAGGTCATTAATTTTATTAAGAGCGGCAGGAGGCTTCGTTGTCATACATCGCTTGTATTGACCACGATTGTACGCCTTACAGACCCTTCTGCACAGATGGAGGTTTCTCCCATGGTCAATGGTCGAGATCCCGATCCAATGGTTGAGCCGCGGCCAAGGGGAAAGAGGTAACCGCTTACCGCCTCCATTGGGCAGCTCACGACATTTGCACAGCGGTTTTCCTATGGAGAGGTTCTGCAAGTTGAAGGTTTGCTAAGGTGAGGGGTTGAATGGCTAATCCATCCAATGTGACCCAATTTCTGGCCTTCACTGAACAGACATTTCATTTCTTCCAGGTCGAGCATGAGTTTGACAATATTACTGGTCGTTTTCACTTTCTGAGGGAGCATTCTGGTTGCAACAAGGATTCTACTCCTCCCTCTACAACGTCTACGTCCATAGTGCAACCCAAGCTCTGCTTCGATCGAGGTTATGGCACAGGTAAGGATGGTGTCATTCCTTAATAGGTTCGGCTATGATGAAAGAATTTCGCCTATACTTACCCTTGATAAATTCTTGTCTAACAAGGTTCCTCGAAGTTTTCTTGCTTTCAAGGCTTCTTTTATAGGTAGGTTTCTTTTTCCCTCTTTCCCTGTCTAAACAAATGTTGAAGATTTTTGGTTTAGTGATTGTTTAACTCTTGAAAACCTTCTCTTACACGTATCTGAGGACCCTTCACTGTGCATTCTTTACATTTATGAATCCACCAACAATGAACCAACCATATCTCATGCTTGTTTCAGGTTGGTCTTCTTACATGTTCTCAAGCCCACGGTTCGTTTTGAATCACACTTTATTGTTCAGTGAATCCCACCAAGGAGGCCGCAGCCTCTGCCAATTCTATGGTGGCAAGGGATATAGGATTTCATGTTAGGGTTTCATTTCATTTATTTAAGACTTTGGAACTATATTAACCTTGATGTCTGTTCGTGTAAGTAGCAATTTCCTGAATCTGTTAGCAGATTATTATGCATTTTTTGTTTCAAAGAATGATTTGAATATTGTGACTATGAAATTGATGTGGCAAGACTCATACAATGCTTATATTTGTTAATGTTTTGTTGTTAAACAACGATTGTAGTCCAGAGTCATATGTATATTTATGTCTATGAATCTTGTTATTGGACGGTGAATGTTTTCCCAGCTCCATTCAAACTTTATTTTCCTTTTTGGTTATTCTACGCCTCTGTCTCGTCTTACGATTACTGTTTGTATAAAACTCAGATAAGAGGGTTTTATTGTGCATGCTCTGTGGGCAATGAACTTGATTATTTTGGTGCACTCTTGTAATTTTGGTATGAGATGACTTAGCTTTTGCTGGCCGTTTGGTTATAGTATTCTCTTAGTAAAGGCTACAGGACCTTAGAGTAATTCCATGCTTGGAAAACTGATGAATTTTGCAGCTATGCTAAAACCTAGATGCTTACTGTTTCTCTCTTTTCTAAAAATGTTTGTACAGTTGATGATGCAAGTTTTATTATTCTTTACATCAGTTTATAAATCTGCAGCAATAAACTATAATCATACACATTATGCAATGTACCAATTCCTTGATATATTTCTACATACCTACAGAATGGAATTTCATCATTCATAACCTGAGTTATTTAACATATACAGATTTGCATTTGGACATCACATAATAAAAACTTAGTAGTTGATGCCAGCATAAGCTGAATATACCCCAATGATGCAGCCTAAGCCGCATATACCCACAATATGAAAATTACGATTGCATCTCACACTATGTGTGTCCCAAGATAAATACCTATATCAATGGTGAAAACCCTCTTTATCAAAGTTTAAGTCTTTAAGCGGAAATACTTAGGGAAGCCTCCCATGACCTAAGGTTTAACGCTCTTTAATTAAATTATTAAGTCTCCTTAATAAACTCTAAGTGGAAACGTTTGATTTAACTGTCCAAAGTCTAAACCTTTGATAAACCTTTAAGCAGAACCTTACAAAACCCTTCATAAACTTTGGTTAAACCCCAAACTTAACACATGAAACCTTAACTCTGATTATTTCTATTATTAATTTCCAAATAATAGAAATATTACATAACCACACTTAAACCTTTACCTTTCTGCCTTTCTTTGAATCTTTGCACATACATCGATGCTCTCTTTGGCACATTAGATCTCCGTATTGATCTTATTCCCTGATTCAACAGTTATTGCGTCACCTGATCATCAACTAACCCTGAACGATCTTTACCATTGATCTGCTCTGTCCGATCCAACAGTTGTCACGTCACCCGATCACTAACAAGCTTGGTTGATCTTCACTATTGATCAATCCCGCTTGATCCAATAGTTATCGCACAATCTTGCGCAAAATTAAGCACGATCAATATCAGAATGAAGGCATGTGAGAAAAGTGGTTTTCTCTTTCCTCCATGTGCTACGTGTCAGTCGCTAAGGCTAATCACGTAGAATTCTAAAATACCATTTACTACCTTTAGGCCGCGTGAGAAACTGTATACCTTTACGAGACCGCTTCATCCTTTTCTAGCACATGGGCTTAATCTCCGCCGTCCATCTTCTTGACTTATTCTGCATGACTTAATCTTAGTCGTCTATCTCCCTCGCTCTCGTTCGTTGATCTGATTGATCCAACGACTGCGCTTCGCTACTACGTTCTTCTGTTTCTTACTGTGTAACAGCTCATTCGGGTTTTTGCCTGTGTATTTGCTCCCACCTGACGATCTTCATTGGTTCTGAACTCAATCTTCGCTCATGCCTTTATGTTTCCTTCACCTTCATTGTAACATTAATGGCTTCCTCCTATACTGTATGTGTGTAAAGACGTAACACTCCTCTCTACATCTCTTCTCTGGTTTTGTACACCTGCAACCTATGTTACGCAGAATTACTCAAGTTCACACACAACTTATAATTCCAATACACATCATACAAACTCGTTTTGAACTCAATCTCCGCTCATGCCTTTATGCTTCCTTCACCTTCATTGTAACATTAATGGCTTCCTCCTGTACTGTATGTGTGTAAAGACGTAACACTCCTCTCTGCATCTCTTCTCTGGTTTTGTACACCTGCAACCTATGTTACGCAGAATTACTCAAGTGCACACACAACTTATAATTCAAATACACATCATACAAACTCGGAATCGAGTTATTTGTATTAATAAACAAACATTTACATAGGAATTTCTTCCTCGGCCTGATTTTCAATACCAGTGGCCTTTCTTTCCTGCCTGTAGGCTTACAGTCAAACCTATCTAATCTCACTCTAACTAACTGACTGGCTCTCTACCTCTCTACTATGCCTTTTTGGCTTACATTTATACAAAAGGTTCTGTTTAACCAATTCTAGTTCAGATACTCAAGTTCACACACAACTTATAATTCAAATACAAACTCGGAATCGAGTTATTTGTATTAATAAACAAACATTTACATAGGAATTTCTTCCTCGGCCTGATTTTCAATATCAGTGGCCTTTCTTTCCTACCTGTAGGCTTACAGTCAAACCTATCTAATCTCACTCTAACTAACTGACTGACTCTCTACCTCTCTACTATGCCTTTTTGGCTTACATTTATACAAAAGGTTCTGTTTAACCAATTCTAGTTCAGATCCTTAATCTGCTGAACTAAATCCTGAATATCCTCTAAGTCCACTTTTAACTCCAGTAATCCATAAGAATCCTCTCTAGTTCCACGAATCATGACACCACTTTCTAGTCTAAGACTTATAATTGATTTCCAACTCTCTCATCATCACTCATCATCACTCATGTTCTCCTACATTCGAGAGCATTTACAAATATCCTCACAATATCTAATTAATTCCTATTCTAATCACTCAAAACATTAATAATTACATACATAGGAATCCAACTTCCTTGGAAACACAAGACCCCCTAAGTTAATTAGAACATAATGAAATTGTTGAGCTGTATGCTCCTGCATCAAACGCCCAAGGTTAAAATAATCATGACCTCCTGATCATGTGCTTCTGACCTTTGTCTTCCTGGATCCCATACTTTGTTTTGCAATTTGTCCTTGGTTGTTGTTGTTATTTGTTGTTTTTCTCCAGGTTTCCACACTTTAAGCTGCATTATTCCACTAGTTATGCTCTCACAGTCTGCTGCTGTCTTTTTCTTGCTGCTACTTTTCTTTCTTGCTGTTGTATTCTCCCTTTGAGACACTTTTCTCATCAATTCCATCATCAATTCAATTTCTACGTCCAACTCATTTCTTTGTTGGACTTTTTCCTTTTCCTCTCTTACATATCCCTTGCAATCTTCATCAGGGTCTTTCTTCCCCACTGGTGCTTTTAGCCATTTCTCCAGTAGATCCAATTATTTCTCCCATTCACTGATCTTTTGATGAAATTTTAGTCCTTCTTCTTTATTGAATGCCTCAACAACTTCCCTGGTTATCTCTGTTGTGCTTATCATCATGATGGAATGATGATCCTTTACTGTGTTTTCAGCTAACATAGTCTCTTCTTCAAGTTTTTGTTTAATCTTCTGATGTTTACCTTCACTTTGAAGTTGTTGGATCCTTACTACCACCCTTACATCCTTACCCTCTTGTTGCTTCTGAACTTCCATCTCATCTCCAAATAACCTTTGTTCAATTTCTTCAATCACAACATCACACTCATTCATTCTATTCATTGTTCCTGCAAAAAAACTATTGGTTTGTGAATTAAAACACTCTTCTGTCTCCATGTCTTTTAGAGACTCTCTGCTACTATCAAGTACTGCTATAACCATTTCTTTTCTATTGCCATTTCATCCTAGCAACTTCTCCAGCAATTCAATTTCCTCTTTACATTTAGCAAGTGTTTTATCACAATTCTCTTCATTTCCAGCTTCATCCTTTACATGGTCACTATTGCTCAATGATTCAATCGGATTGTCTTCCATAGACAATTTTGTCTCATTCATCGTCACAGAAATAAGTTCCTATTCTCTTCTTACGTTTTCAAACATCAATACTTCATAAAATCCATGCTGTGTAACAATATTTGAGGAATGTCCTCCTTCAACACTTATAATCCCTGTATTCATACAACAATTGTTAGTTTGAAAAATGTAAGGCTCAACAGCCTCAACTAACATTTCACATATCAGCTCTTCTGGACAAACTTCATCTCCTTCTTCCACAAGGAATTGTCCTTATTTTGTAATAGCTCCAAATATCAATTCATCAATATTTTTTTTTTTGCAACAATTTAGTATTTTCCTCATTCAAGAGGCATTGTCCATCATACTCTGCTCTAGAATACTTATCTTCTGAGAAGTACTCTTCATCCTCTGTCAACACATCAGTATGTTGATCCAAGTTCTCCTCTGAACTCTGGTGACTTTTATCAATTTTTATGACAACTTCATAAGACTGCCAATCCTCTGCAAAACCTGCAAACACACCAAAACTATTAGATTCAAAAATATAAGGCTTGATAGCCTCTTCTACTACCTTTGTCCACATTTCCTCACGTTGCTTTGAACTATCCCAATAGTTCACTAATCTCCATTCTTCATCTTCACCCAGAACTTCCCCTTGTTCTACTTCACAAATAGAAACTTCTATTTCCAACTCAGCTTCTCTAAGTTTTTCCATCAGCCACTTCACTTGCCTCTGTTGTAGCCTTCTCTATAACTTATGCCACTTCACTGCCTTTTTCCTCAAGACCCAACCTTGTCTTTGGTTTTCCTCTAGTATCATCCTTAATACATTGAGTTGTTATTTTAACTTTGCAATCTCCTTGTCACGCTCCTCTTGACTCATTCTCTTGCCATTTTCCTTGGCATCCTCCTTCTTCACTTTTCTTCTGTTGTGGTCTTCCTCAGAACCTCTGTTATCTCTGTTATGAATATTAGTAGTCATCTTCTTCTCTATCTTCATGAGTTCCTCACTCACTTACTATGAGCTGCATTGTAGCCTCTGCAACAAGAAGTTCTCCCTGTTGCCACTCACCTCACCAAGCTTTCCTCTATACTTGGTCTTTTGGAAAGAACTTGGTTCTCTATTCCTTGGAACATTTTCGAGCACTTCTCTTTGCTCCTTCTAGGCTTCAACTCATCTGCACCTTTTAAGAACACAACTGTCCTCTTGTATTTCAGTCATAATGAAATACTAGGTTCTGACCACCTCTTCTTTCACTCAGAAATTCTTACCAGCTTTCTTCATTCCTTAGCAATTCTACCCACATTCTCTGTGGAATTGCCTTTATGATCTTCCTGTGAGCTACAAAAAAACCTCTGCAATAACAAGTCTCCTTCTTGCTACACATGTCTCACTAAGCTTCTCTCCTCTAAGCTCAGTCTTTTGGCATCTCTCTGATTCTCTCCTTTGGAAACAATTGAGCACTCCTTGCTCTAGGTTGCTGCAATCTTCTCACCTGCTATCTTCAAGACCTCTGCATGATCTTGTTCTACCATTCACCTACACTTTGAATGGATTGTTCTCTGTTTCCTTTGCATTTGCAATTCTGCTGCACTTTATCTCTATGTGCCTTCTATTTGTCAGATATAAAACCTGATCTCCTCTTACTTGCATACGTACCTTCAAAACATAACTCTGTTCTAAGTTTTCTCAAAGAATTGTTACACACATAATTTCCTTATTCTGCTCTGATACCAAATGATGCCAGCATAAGTTGCATATACCCAAATGATGCAACCTAAGCCACATATACCCACAGTATGCAAATTACAATTGCATGTCACACTATGTGTGTCCCAAGATAAACACCAATATCATGGTGAAAACCAACTTTATCAAAGTTTAAGCCTTTAAGCGGAAATACTTAGGGAAACCTCCCATGACCCAAGGTTTAACGCTCTTTAATTAAATTCTTAAGGCTCCTTAATAAACTCTAAGTGGAAACGTTTGACTTAGCTGTCCAAAGTCTAAACCTTTGATAAACCTTTAAGCGAAACCTTACACAGCCCTTCATAAACTTTGGTTAAACCCCAAACTTAACCCATAAAACCTTAACTCAGATTATTTCTATTATAATTTCCATATAATAGAAATATTACATAACCACACTTAAACCTTTACCTTTCTGCCTTTCTTCGAATCTTTGCACATACATCAACGCTCTCTTTGGCAAATTAGATCTTCGCCATCAATCTTATTCCTCAATCTGACGGTTATCGTGTCACCCAATCATCAACTAACCCCAGACGATCTCTATTGTTGATCTACTCTGTCCAATCCAATGGCTGTCGCGTCACCCGATCACCAACAAGCTTGCCTGATCTTCACCGTTGATCAACCCCGCTTGATCCAACGGTTATCGTGCAGAATTAAGCACGACCGATATCAGAATGAAGGCACGTGAGAAAAGTGGTTTTCTCTTTCCTCTGTGTGCTACGTGTCAGCCGCTAAGGCTAATCGTGTAGAATTCTGAAATACCATTTACTACCTTTAGGCCACGCGAGAAACTGCTTACCCTTTGCGAGACTGCTTCATCCTTTTCTAGCACATGGGTTTAATCTCCGCTGTCCATCTTCTTGACTTACTCTGCACAACTTAATCTTAGTCGTCTATCTCCCTCACTCTCGTTCGTTGATATGATTGATCCAACGACTGTGCTTCGCTGCTACACTTCTTTTTCTTACTATGTTACAGCTCATTCGGCTTTCTGCCTGTGTATTTTGTCCCGCCTAATGATCTTCATTAGTTTTGAACTTGATCGCTACTCGCGCCTTTACGCTTCCTTCACCTTTGTTGTAACATTAAAGGCTTCCTCCTGTACTGACTGTGTGTAAAGCTGTAACACTCCTCTCTGCACCTCTTCTCTGGTTCTGTACACCTGCAACCTATGTTACGCAGAATTACTCAAGTTCACACACAACTTATAATTCAAATACACATCACACAAACTTAGAATCGAGTTATTTGTATTAATAAACATAAATTTACATAGGAAATTCTTCCTTGACCTGATTTTCAATATCAGTGATTTTTCTTTCCTGCCCATAGGCTTACAGTCAAACCTATCTAATCTCACTCTAACTAACTGATTGACTCTCTACCTCTCTACTATGCTTTTTGGCTTATATTTATACAAAAGGTTTTGTTTAACCAATTCTGGTTCAAATCCTTAATTTGCTGAACTAAATCCTGAATATCCTCTAAGTCCACTTTTAACTCCAGTAATCCCTAAGAATCCTCTCTAGTTTTACGAATCATGACACCGCTTTCTAGTCTAAGGCTTATAATTGATTTCCAACTCTCTTGTCATCACTCATCATTACTCATGTTCTCCTACATTCGAGAGCATTTACGAATATCCTCACAATATCTAATTAATTCCTATTCTAATCACTCAAAACCTTAATAGTTACATACATAGGAATCCAACTTCCTTGAAAACACAAGACCCCCTAAGTTAACTAGAACATAATGAAATTGTTGAGCTGTATGCTCCCGCATCAGTAGTTCTTAACCACATAACTGTATTCTGGAATGAAGTAAAACTCAACAAACTAAATCATCCTTATCTGTTTTCCGTTAGTTGAACAACCTCAGATCCTTTTTGGAAGATCTATCCTCCTAGCCTCAAGTCTGGCAATGACATCTAGACTCTTCCCCAAGCTCTTCCTCCTCCAAACAATATATAAGTTCTGTCTTAGTTTGGGTATCTTGAAGCGTCAGGACTGACTGTCCAGCATCAAGTCACATACCCTCATAAATGTTCTCCATATCTCCCATTGGTTTATTTCACCCAGCTCAAGGAGTTTCTGATGGCAACACTCTACCTTTTTGACCAATCTATTCCTTTCCTCTCTTCAATTCTCCAACCCCTAGGCCTTCCTCGAATTCTCCTTTTGAGGAAATAGGTGAGTAACCACCTTAACTATCTCAAGAGGTTAACAACTGTTTTCAGTTCTTGAAAATACTTTAATTCGTTAAATGTCCATATAACATGGGGTGTTACATCTTCCCCACCTTATGAGGAACACCGTCCCTAGTGTTCTCTTTGGTTTACGAAAATAGTGCAAGATAAGCTTTCCACATGAAATCCTCTTCTTCCCAGGTGGCTTCTTTTGGGATTCCACTGCACTTTAACCTAGGTGATGGCTCGTTTTTGCAAGGTTGTTTCTCTTTGTTCAAGAATACGAAGAGGTTCTGTTAGAAATTCTCCTTTCGGTTCAACCTGCACATTTTCACGAACTGTCATCAGAAATTTAATTTATATATATATAAAAAAAATTATACACTAATTATTTCATTAACTGATTTACCTACACATTTTCCCAATTAATTATATGTTGAGGATTGTACACATATTTTTTTAACAAGGAGACATGGAAAACATTGTGAACTCAAATATGGCTTGGTAATGTGAGCTTATACGCTACAAGTCCAGTCCGTTCCAATATTTGAAAGGGACTACAATACCAGGGTGCTCACTTAGCACAACCCCTCCACTGCAAGGTGTGTTTCCTTGGCTTGACTCTCAAATACACGTGATCTCCCACCTGGAATTCTCTATAGGTTCTCCTTTTGTCCGCATAAAATTTTTCTCTGTCCTGGGCAGCTTTTAAATTTTGACAAATCTTTTTAACTGTTTGCTCCATCTTGGCTAGCATATCAGGACCCAATGTTAGTCTATTGATAGGACTGTTCCAATATATGGGTACCATACACCATCTTCCATACAATGCTTCGAAGGGACTCATTCCCAATGACTTGTGGTGTTAGTTATTATAAGCAAACTCTACTAAGTGGAGGTAATCTTCCCACTTATGCGGTTGCTTCATCACAAAAATTCTTAACATTTCCTCTAAAACTTGATTAACATGTTTAGTCTGACTATCCATTTAAGGGTGGTAAGCAGTACTAAATTGGATATGTGTGCTCAATCCAGAGAAAAGGGTCTTCTAGAATGTGAATGTAAATTTTACATCCTAGTCGGAGATTACCACCTTGGGCATTCTGTGCAATCTAAAAATCTCTCTCATAAAAATATCTGCAATATCAACAGTCTTGTAAGTGGATTTTAACAATATGAAATGAGCATTTTTTCTTCTCTTATCAATCACCACCATAATTGAATTGTGCTACTTCTTAGTTTGGGGCAAGCCTATGATAAAATCCTAATCACCTCCCGTTTCCACTCGGTGATAGATAATGGTTGCAGTAGTCCAACGGGATGTTGATGTTCTACCTTCACCAACTGAAATTCTAAACATTTAGCCAAATATTCAATAATATCTTTTCTTAAACCTGGCTAGAAATAACCTTTCTTCATAGTTGAAAGTAGTTTCTGGTATCTTGGGTGGGCAACGTATGGTTTCCTGTGAAATTCATCCAATAAAAATTGTTTAATAGAATTCTGATTAGGAATATAAATTTGATTTCTAAAAGTTAACAATTTATCCAGATTTATTCCATATTCAGATTTCTCCCCTTTATTTTGGGCATTGATTGCTTGCTGCCAAAGGAAGGTATATTTCAGGGCTTTAAGAGATGCTTCTTTAATCATATCAGGGAGATTTGACTTCACTTGGCTGAATTGTATTTCATAAATACAGTGCAACTTTATGCTTAATGCATCAACAACCTGATTTTCTTTTCCCTTAAGGTGCCTTATTTCAAAGTCAAATTCGCTTAAAAAGGCTTTCCACTTGGCTTGACGGGCATTTAAACTGGATTGGTTAAAGAAATTTGTAAAACTACAATGATCTATTAACAACAGAAATTTCTTCCCCAGTGTTGTGACCAACAACAACCCCCCCTTTTCATTTAAGTGTCATCCGAAATACTAAATGTGTGGGAACCCTTAGTTAAATTTTAGGAAAAGTAAAAGCAGTGCTTAAATTCCTTTTCTGCAAATAAAGTTACCATCGTAAGCTTAGGAAATTCCTTGGAATACTTAAAACCTAAGTTTATGATAAGGGAAAAATCTTTAAAAAATCGCATCGTAAAATGGTAGTAGAATGCCACCATTCAAGTGCAATCCCGGCATGTGCGAGATTGTGATATTGAACAACTATCGTGTTGCAATAAGTAAAAATTATAAGAAATACTTCAGAATTTATCAATTTGCGATGACGCCGATCGCAAGATCGCATATCGCAGGAAATAGGTTAACGAAGTTTGTCATACATAAAAATTCTGCGATTTGCGATATTGCGATATCGCGATATAGCGATGGTTGCGATGTTAGGCCAGATCAATGCTGCGATTTTATGTTTGTGCGATTTTACGATATTGCGACGTTGCGACATGCGATGGTGCGATTTGTGATGTTGCGAAGCAAATCACAAAATTGCTCCATCGCAGATCTTTCGGGCACGATATTCAAGAAAAGCTATTTTCCATAAGCTGACACATGATTATGCGCTTTAAATGCTAATAAAGGAGTTAGTTGTAAGTTATTAATAAAATATGAACGCGTGCTTTTCAAAGAATCACTTCATGTAAGGTGGTGTATTTGGTATGTCTGCGGCATTTAAAACTCTCCCATCACCCTTCCTGGTCATTCATTTCCATTTCACTTGTGAATTGCAGGGACGAAGAACGGAGGACAATAAAAAGTAATACGCCGGTTGAAATGGGGAAGAAAAACAAAGCCCCGAGCTCCTAAGAAAAGGAAATGGCACCTTTGTATACAGACGGCTTGTAACAGAGACGCGGGAATAGCTACGTGGGAAGGCATGTACAATCTGCTCGAAGAAGAGAATCCTAGAGTAATGAAAGTTACTACTGTCGCGGGCTCACAGAGTTCTTCTAAAGCATCCCTAGAAGAGCTAGCGTGCTCATTCCTACATCGGATAGCGGCAAGGCCCAAAATTCTCCCATACACAGACATGGTCAAGTGGATACTTGATAGCGCAGAAATAAAAAATAGACAGTTCAAGGTTCATGGTCAAGGGCTCATCGGGTCATTTGCTGCGCAGGATTTAAAGCTCATGTATCATCTGCCTGAGCCACAGGCAACTTATAACACGCAATTCATAGAAAAATTCGTGAAGGAGAACCAGAACCTGTCAGAAACCACCAAAGACTGGTCCAGGAAAGACGAACTGCTCAAGAAAGATAAACACGGTATGTACAATACTGGTTCCCTTACCTCCCCATATTGCTTTGTTGCTGCCATGCTCTGTAGAATATTTGGAATGCTAGATATCAACAAATTTTCATCCGAATGGTTACCATTACTAGATGCTGCCACAAATGCCACTATTGTAGATTGGGCCAAAATTTTATCTGATAACCTAATCACGGCTATTGTCAGTTACCGGTCCAAAAGAGCTACGTCTCAAAGGATTTATCCTCCTTTTTACCTAGCCGCATATATTATGGATTCAATATGTTATGTTTCTAAGTTCCCTGTTATGGGTTGGAAGTGGACAACTCAAGACCCCTTACCCATCCATGTCTATCATAAGATATTGTGGGACTCTTAGTTCACTCCATACTTCTACCAGATTTGTCACAGACTTATGTTGCCCTTGTATAGAATGTTGTATGATAAAGAACCCCCGAGGTGCTCACCTGAAGCACAGATAGACATCATCCCCATCACAAGATGGTTCGGAGAGGAATTGTTCACTTATGTTAGGGTATCTGGAGGTACTGCACCCCCTCATGTTCTACCTTTGTATATCCCTGATAAACTCCTAGCTCGAGAAATTGCATATCAAACCTGTGGAGAAGGTGGCCTAACTAAAGACTTAAAGGACAAAAATAAGGCTATATGGCCATAGTTTCCTATAGCTTGTGGGGCCTTTTCGTTATTTTATGTAGGTCACGCGTTCACTAAAGTACAGGATATGACGTGTTTACAACTATTTAAATTCCCGGGAAGACCATTTGACCTGAATTAGGTTGCCTAGAATTTCACAACTACAGTCAAGATAAAAGTGTTCGTTGAGAAAAAGGATTTATTTGATGATATATTCCAACAGAAAAGCACACTTCAAGAGATTTTGCGTGAAGCCCAATTGCAATTGTCTCCAGAAGACTTTCAAAAGTTCATGGTATATAGAGAAAGAAGATTAGCCAGTATTCCTCTAGAAAAACTACGACTGTCTGCAAGAGAACCAACTCCAAGCGTTAGTCTAAGTGGGAGTTCAAGCACTAACGGATCTAAATCCAAGTCTGAACAAGAAATGCCTGAACACTCTAAAAGATCCAGAAATGACCAAGATAGGAGCAAAGAGTCAGCTAAGGATACTGTTGTGGGGAAAAGTATCCGATGTGGATGACCCTATCCCTACTCTAAAGGTGACAGTCTTTAGCAACAACTGAAAGTAAAGCTTTGATGTTTTCCTTTATGAAAGTACAGAGAGAAAGACGAAATGATTAACCAACCTGGTGTCCTTCGCTTAGTCGATCTTGATCCTCTCTCTTTGTCTCTTGTTCCCAGCTCCTTACTCTCTTTGCCGGTCCAGCTACACACAGATCCTACACAAAACAAGAGAGGAAACTACAAGATACATGTACTCATAACTGATGCATGGATTAGAGTGAATCAAATATACATGTAAATACAATACATCAATGCAATACAAGTATATAGGAGAACATGCAAAACTTTATTGATAGAAGTAACAGGGTTCTGAGAAGGTTACAACCAATGATGGCTCCAATCCAGCAGCACCTCCCCAGCAGCAAGAACTCTCCTCTTCACCTCTAGTAAAACAATCACCCAATAGCTCTAACTGTAATCCAACAGCACCTCCTTGCTTTACACAAAATTCCAGCCTCCTTAGACCTCATAGAAGAGCTCTATATATAGGATAGAAGAAGAGAGGATGAGTCAGCTTGAGACTGACATGAAGCTGCCTTGTGTCCTCTCCCTCTTCAATTAATCTTCAGTTCTTGAGTCCACTTGGAGATCCTTGGTTACACATGGTGATCAAGTACCTCTTACTCATCATAGGGCGAATCTTATGAACCAAGTGTCAGTTTGGAAGCTTCCTGGGCAGTTGACACCTTGCAGGATGACTGTGCCACTTGGCCAATCTCGCCCAGCGCAGGTAGCCTTCATTACTTTTGACTTCCAGCGCAGGTACAGAGTGGGACAGTTGCATTACAGCGCAGAAGCTCAGTTAAGCAGCTGACATGATCCAAAATAAGCCTGTTTTGAAGTGTTTTCAGGTGGAGAACTGATTGGAAGTGCTGTTGTTTGATGACCTTGTTCTTTTAGGGGTAAGAACAACATGTTTAGGGACTGAGGATCCCTGTAATTATCGACATTCCATGCTCCCTGACGCGAGGCACAAAAATGTCTATAACAGTTGCCCCCTAAAGTATGAGGCCGTTTATCGGGTGAAATGCTTTATCTAGAGGATCCGAAGTTCGTTCCAGTGCTGAGGAGAGTGCCCTGTAATACAATACAATACAATACATTATTTTTCATTCATCATTATTCTCATGATCTAGCTGAGGCGGGCATTCCCATGCTCAGCTTTTTATAAATACATTTTGGTACATATGACAGACGATCGTCTGAAGATAGACTGATAATTTTCTGCTGAAATTATCATCCTTTGACTAGGATGATCATCTGCTGCAATGATGTACATGGCAAATGCTTTTATATTTCCTGAATATATATCGCAGCCCGGATGGACGAAACTAGATCCGGGGTCTTCAAACTCGTTCGATCTTCACTCTAAGTACAAGTCGATCCATGTGAGAATTGCGCTGAAGTCGAACATGGAAAGACATCGCTTGATTACCGGTCAATAATGAAAACCGTTAACAAGCGCGAGAGGAATCACCAATAATGACGATGACCCTCAAGGTACTGCAGTACAATTCACGTGGCGTGAATAAAGGACTTGGCGTCGAACGCCACGCAAAATCTTCTGGTCGAAGGTCATTGATGTATACCTGTCGCCGGAAGTGAGAAACTTGCCATTGAGGCATGCAAGCTTCAAAGTACTGATGGGGGTGTTCCTAGATCCACTTCTTGGATAATGAGCTGAAGTCGACAAGAAGCGATCCGTCAAAGGAGGGCCTTAATGAATCCCACATCAATGACACGGAACGGAGCTAATGACTTTAGTGGAGGTGAAAACAAACTGTGACATATGATTCAGGGTGGCGATCATGAATGGATGAAGGATAATGTATGGCAGTGGATGGGACACGGTTGACACTTTCAGAATGACCCCTCTTGAACATATAACGACACTGATGCGATGGATCGGTAGCATTACCCCAAATGTGGATGGTGTGGCGAGGACCATGGTGATGAGACCGGTGAATGAAACAACCCAACCCGATGTGATACGGAGGAAAAGTGTCATGTTCAAGAGTGACTCGCTACCATTAAACTTTGAATGTTCTCCCAATTTTTCCCCAGTCATTTCTGACCAGTACCTCTTTATTTTTGTCAAGCTTGAGGAGGATAACATATGCTTGTTCTATAACCTGCCCTTCGGGCAAGCCCATCGCTATGATTTAACGAGCCTAGCGATAGGGAAACTCGTTCTCGTCTAAAGACAAGTTTGTCGCTATTTAATCATTTTAACGAGTCTAACGACAAAGAAAACTCGGTCCTTTTCATTTTTAGAGAGTCTGAAAAGGTACAGAAAGTTAACTCCATGATTCCTTTTTTGTCAGCAAATCCCTTAAGTCCGAAAAAGTATAAAACAATACAGAAGGGATGGCTGTTCGGTACTTTTAACGAGCCGAACAAGACAAGCGCTCGATCCTTTTGTGCAATAATCCCTCAGGTCCAAAAAGATTAAAATTTAGAGGAGGGATAGCGTTCCGGTCATTTAACGAGCTGGAAGGCCAAAACTCGGCAAACTTTTCATATTTTACGAGTCAGTGAAAAGAGCTGAAAGAAGACTCGTCTTTTGAGGAACGAGTGATAAACAGGGATAGCTACAGATTCCAGGTACAGGTTGGAATTTTCCAATCACGGCAGTGTCACAAGGATGGCTAGGTGAAATCACTCTTCGCAGCTGTTTCTCAAAAGAGGTAAACACACAAATGGAAGTGAATGATCGGCCAAATGAACAGTGGAGGTGATGGATGAAAACACGATCAAGGTTCTTATGGCTGATGAATTTACGATCTCAAAAGGTTATTTACCGGTTCATTTTTTCCATGAGCTTGAACTCTGAGGGAAACTTTTGCTCACACTTTTCTATTTTTTAACGAGCATAAATTCAGTCCTAAAACTGCTCGGATTTGCGTTTATTTTTTAACGAGCATGAACTATATGCTAAAACTGCTCGATATACCAGTCATATGAAGAACGCCTCTTGTAAGGACCAATTTTTATAGAGCTTATGCCTTACCACAGCTGTGCTCACTTTTGGCAAATTTTACTTTTGCCCCACAGGCTTTCTTTCATGCAAGTTTGGAAACGGCTAATCTTAAAACCAGATAAATAACCGCCCCTAGCTTGCACTCCAGAAAGTTTGCATGCCCCCAGGTATAGGATAGAATTTCGAGGCTGCCCCTCCTCTCCCCTACTTCTGCTTTTCTTTGGGTGTTCACATTTATTTGTCATCTTGCTAATCTAATGCTAACGATACTTGTCTTCTCGTTATTTTAAGGGGTCTTACGCAGTACTCAGGCTTCCCGTCGGCCCACTTTTAACAAACAGCTATTTATGACAATAGGAGAACACTACTCAAAGATAAAACATTGGTATTATTGAGGGAGGCTTGCCTCTTTCTTATTATTCCAAAGACGGTTCGATTTGCTGCCGCAGATCAATCTCTTTCTTCGGCGGTGCCTATCATTGGGTTGTCCTAAGATGGTTACCCTCTGTCACAACAATACGGTCTCCTTCTTAATAGACTGCCCCTGCTTATCCTTCAAAACACATGTTTCGATGGGCGAGGCTTGAATTTAAAGATGGTGACTACTTGTTGTAATAAGGGAATTCCTACTCGGGCATTGCCCACTTTTTTAGACAAAGGTGAATGATTCCCAAACACATAACTTTAACAAAAGATCATTATTCCAGAACAACCCCACTTCCTACGGACGGGGTACGGACTAGTCATGTTCTCCTGCGGAAATTTTGTCTTATACCCGGAGTTTCTTCTGCCCGAAGCAGACCAGGGTGCATGCCCCCTGGGTCCTAGTCTTTCTTTCCGAATCACTCGCGCTCATCGGGAAGGAGGACCGGGGGCGGAGGCGAATCTTGAGTGAACAGACCATTTAGGATTGGTATTTGACTATTTGCGATGCGAGATCCCGGAAATGAAAGTTGGTCTACGAGCTTGACCACCCTTCCTTCATGTGGAAAACACATTACTCTAAAGAGTGAGGAGACTATCGCTCCCATGCAATAAATATAGTCGCGTCCAAGGAGTAGGTTATAATCCAAGGGTCCTTGAACTACCAACACGTTCATCCTGACGGTCTTCCCCTTCAATGTAACAGGTACATCGGGGAGGATCCCTAATGGTCGACTGGTTCCTTTATCAAAACCTGAGAGATTTCTCAACTCAGGTAAAAGCGCCGGGGAACCCAGTGCTTTCCAAGCAACAGAGGAAAGGATACTCACAGACGCCCCTTCATCAATGATAGTACCAGCCATAATCATTCTATAGATCTGGACAATGATTCTGAATGGTACACTGGCTGGTAACCGGGGTCTGCCTAGTTGATTCCAATCAAAGGATACAACCAGGTTGCTTGGCGGTGGGACCGAATATACGGCCGGATATGACTCTGATGATGTTCCTTCCTGCGATAAAGGAATGGGCGCATTGCCCTGATGCTCATCGAAGTCGGTGCTGATGAAAAGAACCTGGATGGTGTCATCCTTGTTCTCATCAGTGAGGGTGTCGCATGAAGACGACTCTTCGGCGACGGTGTCATTTGAAGACGGGTCTTCAATGACGGGGTCATTGGACGATAGAACCTCTGAAGGAAGAACCGGGCCAACTGCCGTATCGACCTTTAGACTTTCGTCTAGTCTAGATTCAGTAGGTTCATTCTCAATGACCGACACTTCAGCTGACCACTTGAGTGGTTCAACCGGATTTTCAACTATCGAGGGATTAGGCGCGAGTTTTTGATATCCAGGTGGAAGTCGCACCGGTGACACCGGGCGATCTTCCAAAACTCTCTTGGCCTCATCTAAGAATGGACATTTGTGGATGGCATGATGACCTTCACACAATAGACAGGGTGATCTTGGTCCCCTTCTTCGTCCTTCACTCTCGCTAGTTGACGGAATGCAATCAACATGACAACCAGAGGTTGATGCTACCGGATTGTGCAACCTTGGGGACCAGTCCCTTAGTATCCGGGGAATACAAGGACAATCACGATGGAAATGGATCCCTTTGCAAATGACACATGGCGATTTAGGCCCGGTCGGTGCAGTGTGTGGGTTTTTGTCAGCTTTCTTCTGCTTGCCCCCAGTCGCCTTCGCCAGAGGCTCCTTCTGCTTCTTTTCTCTCTTCTTCTTTTCCTTCTTCTCCTTGGGAGGCTGACTTTTGCCAGCTTACCTTGCGAAGATGAAGGATCAGAGGAAGTATCATAAGAAGTGGAAGGCTGGTGGGTAGTTCTAGATTGTTCTGACTGTTGATTCGAATGCTCAGGATTAGTGGCGATCTGGACTACATTAGTTGAAAAGAGCCATACAGGGAGGCCGATTGTCAATCCTGGAAGCGACAATGTAGCCATATGAGGCGCACCAACATCTCCCCAAGAGGAGAAGGGATTTGGACTTCCGCCAAGGTTACTTCCTTGGTTGGTGGGCTCCATACTTTTCAACTGAAAGATCAACGTGGGAATAACAGGTGATTATGTTCCGCTTTAAAATAAATTTTATTAACGACGCTTTTAGACACAAACTTGCTTTTTCATGTTTTAAGAGTCGAGAAAAAGCTAAAGATGACTCTAGTCGCCTTCGATGTATTAACGAGCCCGAAGTGACAAATGCTCGGTTGGACTTTTTCAGTTATAGAGTTTGAAAAAGGCCAAAAGAAACTGCTCTGGAGATCTAGGCAGAGGGTGTGCCAAACCTTTCGCGAAACCACAGAATACGTTTTACGGTACGGGTGGTCGATCTTCGTGAATGCTGTGTTCACTGCATCGCGATCAGTAGGGCGGCCGACACGGTTTCCTAAGGATAAAGGATAAAAGCCTATAGGGGTCTCCCAATATACGCGACGGTACGCGGGAGCTCAAGTCCGTGTTAGTGCCACCGACTCTCAGGAGGAATCACCCACCTTCGTAGAGATCGACAGTCACTATGTTTAACGACGCCGGAACACGTCTCTACCTAGACCTCTAGATGTTTGCGTTAAATTCCAAAGCGTTGTTATGTAAATTGAGTTTATTTTAATGTTGATCTTTCTTAACAGTTTGCCTTTCAGGTTCGCCACGAGATGTATATATACAACTTCCTATATGCAATCTAAGAATGAGAAGCAAATCTTTTCAATCTTTCAACTTTGAAAACCTTAATCTACTTGAGGGAAAAGAAGGACACAACTTTTTCCACAGATCAAAGAACACACACTAAAATGCACATCTTCCTAAATCGTCAAGCATACAGTCAAATGCAAAATGCACAATGCATGTATTTCTTTTCGTTATCCTTAATGTTGATGCTAGACAAAAAGGAAACTGTTGTATGATTTTGAATCTAATTTCAAGTAGAAATAAACAAGCTTGTCCACAATCAAAAAGACACCTTATGATAGACTTGTTTAAAAACACAGGAAATGTATAGATTCAAACCATGAAATGCAAATCGAACAAACCAAACAGCTATGAACAGTAATAAAACTAGCTCTTAAGATCACAAAGACACTTTTACAGTTCAGGATCTAAGAGGTCACAGCTATACTGGTTCGCTTTTCACAATGGGAAACTGTAACTGCAACAAGAAATACTGAAAGAACATTCACAGTTTCATCACACAACTGAGGCGGAATAATGTCAAGGAGAAGTGGCTTACAGCAAGTACAATAACCAGCAAGCAATCAGCCAAAAACAAGTGCAAACAGGGCCAAGACACAATAGGAAGACTGAGCAAGACAAGGGCTAACTGGACCAGCGCAGGTTCTAGTCTGCCAATTCCACTCTCAGCGCAGTTCCCGAAGGGAGTACCTGCGCTGTAATGCAGGCTGCCTGTGTACAGCCTGCACTGACTCACGAGAGTTTCGTCTACAAAGTTTTCCGGGTCATAAAAAGCTCAAAAATGCACTGTTTTTGATGAAATAAAAAGCTATAGGTCAAGTACAGGCTAAGGTATGATCAAGAGGATGAAGATCTATCACAAAGAGTAAAGAGTCTTTTGTAGATAAGCTCTTCAAATCTTGAATTTGCTCAGCAAATGAGCAAGAGTAGCAGTCCCTCTACTTCGCTTTTGATATAGTCAAAAGCTTTTCGATTTGGTACTCTTTTCTTCAAGAAATGAATAGCAAAATACTACAAACACCAACAAGATACTAGGCTCCCCAGCGGAGTCGCCAGTTTGTTGTGGGGAAAAGTATCCGATGCGGATGACCCTATCCCTACTCTAAAGGTGACAGTCTTTAGCAACAACTGAAAGTAAAGCTTTGATGTTTTCCTTTATGAAAGTACAGAGAGAAAGAAGAAATGATTAACCAACCTGGTGTCCTTCGCTTAGTCGATCTTGATCCTCTCTCTTTGTCTCTTGTTCCCAGCTCCTTGCTCTCTTTGCCGGTCCAGCTACACACAGATCCTGCACAAAACAAGAGAGGAAACTACAAGATACATGTACTCATAACTGATGCATGGATTAGAGTGAATCAAATATACATGTAAATACAATACATCAATGCAATACAAGTATATAGGAGAACATGCAAAACTTTATTGATAGAAGTAACAGGGTTCTGAGAAGGTTACAACCAATGATGGCTCCAATCCAGCAGCACCTCCCCAGCAGCAAGAACTCTCCTCTTCACCTCTAGTAAAACAATCACCCAATAGCTCTAACTGTAATCCAACAGCACCTCCTTGCTTTACACAAAATTCCAGCCTCCTTAGACCTCATAGAAGAGCTCTATATATAGGATAGAAGAAGAGAGGATGAGTCAGCTTGAGACTGACATGAAGCTGCCTTGTGTCCTCTCCCTCTTCAGTTAATCTTCAGTTCTTGAGTCCACTTGGAGATCCTTGGTTACACATGGTGATCAAGTACCTCTTACTCATCACAGGGCGAATCTTATGAACCAAGTGTCAGTTTGGAAGCTTCCTGGGCAGTTGACACCTTGCAGGATGACTGTGCCACTTGGCCAATCTCGCCCAGCGCAGGTAGCCTTCATTACTTTTGACTTCCAGCGCAGGTACAGAGTGGGACAGTTGCATTACAGCGCAGAAGCTCAGTTAAGCAGCTGACATGATCCAAAATAAGCCTGTTTTGAAGTGTTTTCAGGTGGAGAACTGATTGGAAGTGCTGTTGTTTGATGACCTTGTTCTTTTAGGGGTAAGAACAACATGTTTAGGGACTGAGGATCCCTGTAATTATTGACATTCCATGCTCCATGACGCGAGGCACAAAAATGTCTATAACAGTTGCCCCCTAAAGTATGAGGCCGTTTATCGGGTGAAATGCTTTATCTAGAGGATCCGAAGTTCGTTCCAGTGCTGAGGAGAGTGCCCTGTAATACAATACAATACAATACATTATTTTTCATTCATCATTATTCTCATGATCTAGCTGAGGCGGGCATTCCCATGCTCAGCTTTTTATAAATACATTTTGGTACATATGACAGACGATCGTTTGAAGATAGACTGATAATTTTCTGCTGAAATTATCATCCTTTGAGTAGGATGATCATCTGCTGCAATGATGTACATGGCAAATGCTTTTATATTTCCTGAATATATATCGCAGCCCGGATGGATGAAACTAGATCCGGGGTCTTCAAACTCGTTCGATCTTCACTCTAAGTACAAGTCGATCCATGTGAGAATTGCGCTGAAGTCGAACATGGAAAGACATCGCTTGATTACCGGTCAATAATGAAAACCGTTAACAAGCGCGAGAGGAATCACCAATAATGACGATGACCCTCAAGGTACTGCAGTACAATTCACGTGGCGTGAATAAAGGACTTGGCGTCGAACGCCACGCAAAATCTTCTGGTCGAAGGTCATTGATGTATACCTGTCGCCGGAAGTGAGAAACTTGCCATTGAGGCATGCAAGCTTCAAAGTACTGATGGGGGTGTTCCTAGATCAACTTCTTGGATAATGAGCTGAAGTCGACAAGAAGCGATCCGTCAAAGGAGGGCCTTAATGAATCCCACATCAATGACACGGAACGGAGCTAATGACTTTAGTGGAGGTGAAAACAAACTGTGACATATGATTCAGGGTGGCGATCATGAATGGATGAAGGATAATGTATGGCAGTGGATGGGACACGGTTGACACTTTCAGAATGACCCCTCTTGAACATATAACGACACTGATGCGATGGATCGGTAGCATTACCCCAAATGTGGATGGTGTGGCGAGGACCATGGTGATGAGACCGGTGAATGAAACAACCCAACCCGATGTGATACGGAGGAAAAGTGTCATGTTCAAGAGTGACTTGCTACCATTAAACTTTGAATGTTCTCCCAATTTTTCCCCAGTCATTTCTGACCAGTACCTCTTTATTTTTGTCAAGCTTGAGGAGGATAACATATGCTTGTTCTATAACCTGCCCTTCGGGCAAGCCCATCGCTATGATTTAACGAGCCTAGCGATAGGGAAACTCGTTCTCGTCTAAAGACAAGTTTGTCGCTATTTAATCATTTTAACGAGTCTAACGACAAAGAAAACTCGGTCCTTTTCATTTTTAGAGAGTCTGAAAAGGTACAGAAAGTTAACTCCATGATTCCTTTTTCGTCAGCAAATCCCTTAAGTCCGAAAAAGTATAAAACAATACAGAAGGGATGGCTGTTCGGTACTTTTAACGAGCCGAACAAGACAAGCGCTCGATCCTTTTGTGCAATAATCCCTCAGGTCCAAAAAGATTAAAATTTAGAGGAGGGATAGCGTTCCGGTCATTTAACGAGCTGGAAGGCCAAAACTCGGCAAACTTTTCATATTTTACGAGTCAGTGAAAAGAGCTGAAAGAAGACTCGTCTTTTGAGGAACGAGTGATAAACAGGGATAGCTACAGATTCCAGGTACAGGTTGGAATTTTCCAATCACGGCAGTGTCACAAGGATGGCTAGGTGAAATCACTCTTCGCAGCTGTTTCTCAAAAGAGGTAAACACACAAATGGAAGTGAATGATCGGCCAAATGAACAGTGGAGGTGATGGATGAAAACACGATCAAGGTTCTTATGGCTGATGAATTTACGATCTCAAAAGGTTATTTACCGGTTCATTTTTTCCATGAGCTTGAACTCTGAGGGAAACTTTTGCTCACACTTTTCTATTTTTTAACGAGCATAAATTCAGTCCTAAAACTGCTCGGATTTGCGTTTATTTTTTAACGAGCATGAACTATATGCTAAAACTGCTCGATATACCAGTCATATGAAGAACGCCTCTTGTAAGGACCAATTTTTATAGAGCTTATGCCTTACCACAGCTGTGCTCACTTTTGGCAAATTTTACTTTTGCCCCACAGGCTTTCTTTCATGCAAGTTTGGAAACGGCTAATCTTAAAACCAGATAAATAACCGCCCCTAGCTTGCACTCCAGAAAGTTTGCATGCCCCCAGGTATAGGATAGAATTTCGAGGCTGCCCCTCCTCTCCCCTACTTCTGCTTTTCTTTGGGTGTTCACATTTATTTGTCATCTTGCTAATCTAATGCTAACGATACTTGTCTTCTCGTTATTTTAAGGGGTCTTACGCAGTACTCAGGCTTCCCGTCGGCCCACTTTTAACAAACAGCTATTTATGACAATAGGAGAACACTACTCAAAGATAAAACATTGGTATTATTGAGGGAGGCTTGCCTCTTTCTTATTATTCCAAAGACGGTTCGATTTGCTGCCGCAGATCAATCTCTTTCTTCGGCGGTGCCTATCATTGGGTTGTCCTAAGATGGTTACCCTCTGTCACAACAATACGGTCTCCTTCTTAATAGACTGCCCCTGCTTATCCTTCAAAACACATGTTTCGATGGGCGAGGCTTGAATTTAAAGATGGTGACTACTTGTTGTAATAAGGGAATTCCTACTCGGGCATTGCCCACTTTTTTAGACAAAGGTGAATGATTCCCAAACACATAACTTTAACAAAAGATCATTATTCCAGAACAACCCCACTTCCTACGGACGGGGTACGGACTAGTCATGTTCTCCTGCGGAAATTCTGTCTTATACCCGGAGTTTCTTCTGCCCGAAGCAGACCAGGGTGCATGCCCCCTGGGTCCTAGTCTTTCTTTCCGAATCACTCGCGCTCATCGGGAAGGAGGACCGGGGGCGGAGGCGAATCTTGAGTGAACAGACCATTTAGGATTGGTATTTGACTATTTGCGATGCGAGATCCCGGAAATGAAAGTTGGTCTACGAGCTTGACCACCCTTCCTTCATGTGGAAAACACATTACTCTAAAGAGTGAGGAGACTATCGCTCCCATGCAATAAATATAGTCGCGTCCAAGGAGTAGGTTATAATCCAAGGGTCCTTGAACTACCAACACGTTCATCCTGACGGTCTTCCCCTTCAATGTAACAGGTACATCGGGGAGGATCCCTAATGGTCGACTGGTTCCTTTATCAAAACCTGAGAGATTTCTCAACTCAGGTAAAAGCGCCGGGGAACCCAGTGCTTTCCAAGCAACAGAGGAAAGGATACTCACAGACGCCCCTTCATCAATGATAGTACCAGCCATAATCATTCTATAGATCTGGACAATGATTCTGAATGGTACACTGGCTGGTAACCGGGGTCTGCCTAGTTGATTCCAATCAAAGGATACAACCAGGTTGCTTGGCGGTGGGACCGAATATACGGCCGGATATGACTCTGATGATGTTCCTTCCTGCGATAAAGGAATGGGCGCATTGCCCTGATGCTCATCGGAGTCGGTGCTGATGAAAAGAACCTGGATGGTGTCATCCTTGTTCTCATCAGTGAGGGTGTCGCATGAAGACGACTCTTCGGCGACGGTGTCATTTGAAGACGGGTCTTCAATGACGAGGTCATTGGACGATAGAACCTCTGAAGGAAGAACCGGGCCAACTGCCGTATCGACCTTTAGACTTTCGTCTAGTCTAGATTCAGTAGGTTCATTCTCAATGACCGACACTTCAGCTGACCACTTGAGTGGTTCAACCGGATTTTCAACTATCGAGGGATTAGGCGCGAGTTTTTGATATCCAGGTGGAAGTCGCACCGGTGACACCGGGCGATCTTCCAAAACTCTCTTGGCCTCATCTAAGAATGGACATTTGTGGATGGCATGATGACCTTCACACAATAGACAGGGTGATCTTGGTCCCCTTCTTCGTCCTTCACTCTCGCTAGTTGACGGAATGCAATCAACATGACAACCAGAGGTTGATGCTACCGGATTGTGCAACCTTGGGGACCAGTCCCTTAGTATCCGGGGAATACAAGGACAATCACGATGGAAATGGATCCCTTTGCAAATGACACATGGCGATTTAGGCCCGGTCGGTGCAGTGTGTGGGTTTTTGTCAGCTTTCTTCTGCTTGCCCCCAGTCGCCTTCGCCAGAGGCTCCTTCTGCTTCTTTTCTCTCTTCTTCTTTTCCTTCTTCTCCTTGGGAGGCTGACTTTTGCCAGCTTTACCTTGCGAAGATGAAGGATCAGAGGAAGTATCATAAGAAGTGGAAGGCTGGTGGGTAGTTCTAGATTGTTCTGACTGTTGATTCGAATGCTCAGGATTAGTGGCGATCTGGACTACATTAGTTGAAAAGAGCCATACAGGGAGGCCGATTGTCAATCCTGGAAGCGACAATGTAGCCATATGAGGCGCACCAACATCTCCCCAAGAGGAGAAGGGATTTGGACTTCCGCCAAGGTTACTTCCTTGGTTGGTGGGCTCCATACTTTTCAACTGAAAGATCAACGTGGGAATAACAGGTGATTATGTTCCGCTTTAAAATAAATTTTATTAACGACGCTTTTAGACACAAACTTGCTTTTTCATGTTTTAAGAGTCGAGAAAAAGCTAAAGATGACTCTAGTCGCCTTCGATGTATTAACGAGCCCGAAGTGACAAATGCTCGGTTGGACTTTTTCAGTTATAGAGTTTGAAAAAGGCCAAAAGAAACTGCTCTGGAGATCTAGGCAGAGGGTGTGCCAAACCTTTCGCGAAACCACAGAATACGTTTTACGGTACGGGTGGTCGATCTTCGTGAATGCTGTGTTCACTGCATCGCGATCAGTAGGGCGGCCGACACGGTTTCCTAAGGATAAAGGATAAAAGCCTATAGGGGTCTCCCAATATACGCGACGGTACGCGGGAGCTCAAGTCCGTGTTAGTGCCACCGACTCTCAGGAGGAATCACCCACCTTCGTAGAGATCGACAGTCACTATGTTTAACGACGCCGGAACACGTCTCTACCTAGACCTCTAGATGTTTGCGTTAAATTCCAAAGCGTTGTTATGTAAATTGAGTTTATTTTAATGTTAATCTTTCTTAACAGTTTGCCTTTCAGGTTCGCCACGAGATGTATATATACAACTTCCTATATGCAATCTAAGAATGAGAAGCAAATCTTTTCAATCTTTCAACTTTGAAAACCTTAATCTACTTGAGGGAAAAGAAGGACACAACTTTTTCCACAGATCAAAGAACACACACTAAAATGCACATCTTCCTAAATCGTCAAGCATACAGTCAAATGCAAAATGCACAATGCATGTATTTCTTTTCGTTATCCTTAATGTTGATGCTAGACAAAAAGGAAACTGTTGTATGATTTTGAATCTAATTTCAAGTAGAAATAAACAAGCTTGTCCACAATCAAAAAGACACCTTATGATAGACTTGTTTAAAAACACAGGAAATGTATAGATTCAAACCATGAAATGCAAATCGAACAAACCCAAACAGCTATGAACAGTAATAAAACTAGCTCTTAAGATCACAAAGACACTTTTACAGTTCAGGATCTAAGAGGTCACAGCTATACTGGTTCGCTTTTCACAATGGGAAACTGTAACTGCAACAAGAAATACTGAAAGAACATTCACAGTTTCATCACACAACTGAGGCGGAATAATGTCAAGGAGAAGTGGCTTACAGCAAGTACAATAACCAGCAAGCAATCAGCCAAAAACAAGTGCAAACAGGGCCAAGACACAATAGGAAGACTGAGCAAGACAAGGGCTAACTGGACCAGCGCAGGTTCTAGTCTGCCAATTCCACTCTCAGCGCAGTTCCCGAAGGGAGTACCTGCGCTGTAATGCAGGCTGCCTGTGTACAGCCTGCACTGACTCACGAGAGTTTCGTCTACAAAGTTTTCCGGGTCATAAAAAGCTCAAAAATGCACTGTTTTTGATGAAATAAAAAGCTATAGGTCAAGTACAGGCTAAGGTATGATCAAGAGGATGAAGATCTATCACAAAGAGTAAAGAGTCTTTTGTAGATAAGCTCTTCAAATCTTGAATTTGCTCAGAAAATGAGCAAGAGTAGCAGTCCCTCTACTTCGCTTTTGATATAGTCAAAAGCTTTTCGATTTGGTACTCTTTTCTTCAAGAAATGAATAGCAAAATACTACAAACACCAACAAGATACTAGGCTCCCCAGCGGAGTCGCCAGTTTGTTGTGGGGAAAAGTATCTGATGCGGATGACCCTATCCCTACTCTAAAGGTGACAGTCTTTAGCAACAACTGAAAGTAAAGCTTTGATGTTTTCCTTTATGAAAGTACAGAGAGAAAGAAGAAATGATTAACCAACCTGGTGTCCTTCGCTTAGTCGATCTTGATCCTCTCTCTTTGTCTCTTGTTCCCAGCTCCTTACTCTCTTTGCCGGTCCAGCTACACACAGATCCTGCACAAAACAAGAGAGGAAACTACAAGATATATGTACTCATAACTGATGCATGGATTAGAGTGAATCAAATATACATGTAAATACAATACATCAATGCAATACAAGTATATAGGAGAACATGCAAAACTTTATTGATAGAAGTAACAGGGTTCTGAGAAGGTTACAACCAATGATGGCTCCAATCCAGCAGCACCTCCCCAGCAGCAAGAACTCTCCTCTTCACCTCTAGTAAAACAATCACCCAATAGCTCTAACTGTAATCCAACAGCACCTCCTTGCTTTACACAAAATTCCAGCCTCCTTAGACCTCATAGAAGAGCTCTATATATAGGATAGAAGAAGAGAGGATGAGTCAGCTTGAGACTGACATGAAGCTGCCTTGTGTCCTCTCCCTCTTCAGTTAATCTTCAGTTCTTGAGTCCACTTGGAGATCCTTGGTTACACATGGTGATCAAGTACCTCTTACTCATCATAGGGCGAATCTTATGAACCAAGTGTCAGTTTGGAAGCTTCCTGGGCAGTTGACACCTTGCAGGATGACTGTGCCACTTGGCCAATCTCGCCCAGCGCAGGTAGCCTTCATTACTTTTGACTTCCAGCGCAGGTACAGAGTGGGACAGTTGCATTACAGCGCAGAAGCTCAGTTAAGCAGCTGACATGATCCAAAATAAGCCTGTTTTGAAGTGTTTTCAGGTGGAGAACTGATTGGAAGTGCTGTTGTTTGATGACCTTGTTCTTTTAGGGGTAAGAACAACATGTTTAGGGACTGAGGATCCCTGTAATTATCGACATTCCATGCTCCCTGACACGAGGCACAAAAATGTCTATAACAGATACCGCTCATTCAATGGAACTTCTACATCAGCAGGTTATTGCCTCCCCGCAAAGAGATCCTCCTCCTCTCATCATTGAAGCACCACCAGTCACGACCGAATTAGATAAGGAATGGGAAACCTTCAACGAACTGATCAATATTGAAGGACAAGCCCTAAAAACACCTGTGCGCAATACACAGGTAGCACATGAAGTAGTCACAACAATAGTCAGCGATGTCTCAGATACGGAGCATATTCCTGTTGCCCCATCTTCTGAGCTTATACTTAATATAGAAGAAATTCCCCCTCTGGATATATTTTATAGTCCCCAACATAAAGCAGTGGTAAGAAGACAGAGAAAGAAAAGGAAATAAGAAAATACACTCTCTCAAGATGCAGAACAATTAGACATCTTGTGGAAAGATCCCACCAGCAATCCTACTGAAAATCTCACCAAACTATCTCAGATCGCAGGAGCATACGCCTCTGTGACTATTGATAAAGCATCAGAAGTACAACAATTGTTGAAAGAACGGGAAAATCAAATACAAGTATTGCAACTACAATTGCAACAAGCCAACACCAATAATGAAGCACAGAAACAGCTTGAAAAGTTGCAGGAGGACTTCCAGCAAATGCAAATAGGATACCAGAAAAGTTTGGATGAGAAGGGAAAGCAGTTACAGGATTTACAAGAGATGCACAAAGACGAACCTAAGCTTACAGAGTTTATTTCGGAATCTATTTCTTTGAATGAGCAATTACTGCAACAACAAGAAGTGTTGGGCCAAAAGATATCACAGTGGGGTTATTATTGTGAAACTAGTGATAAGATCACTAATCAAGTGGTCGATTTACGAAGTGACTATGATCTGATTGATAAACGGGTGACTAAGTACTTGGCTTGGAAGGATGAAGACGAGGGAAAAAGAGCAAGCACACCAAGGATAAATGAGAACCATAAAGAGCTTCTCTTTAACAAGTGGGACAATCAAATCAAGGAGGCAAAACAAGCGGCAGAAACAGCAGCCACGACAGCAAGCAGTCTTGTTGACTGTGTAAATGAGAATTTTCACAGGGAAAATTTGATCACAGAAACCACTCCGGGATATTTACTGAACAAACTACAACTAGAGGCGGAATAGAAACAGAGAGCACAAGAAAAGGCAAAAGCAATTCAAGTGCTGAACAGGTTAAATTGGGAATATTACTGGACATACTTGGTAAAACCGCATAGTCAGTGGATGACTGTGAAGTGTATCATAAATGTGGCTAAAAAGATGCCACTAGCTCTCATCGATTCCGTTTTCTCAGCTCAGCTCAAAGCAGAAGTCAGCCAGCCGACTCTCCTTAAACCAATGCTGAATACATGCAGTTTTAAAGACCAGATACAAAAGTAGTTTAGTTCTGGATTTAATTTTCACTTTAAATTTTGCTTAGGAAAAGGGCGGTCATTTAAACCGCATCCTGAATTTTTGTAAATAAGTTATTATTAGATTTAGGAAGTAGTATTTAAACCCTTCTCATGCATTTAGAGAAGGGTCCAGAAATTTATCAAAAACTTGTCCTCAGAACATGCACTTTTGCACCCTCAGAGGAGGTTTTGGTGAATGAATGGATCAAGATTTGTTGATATTTGCATTTGATATATGCTACTGATGTTGCACTTATGTACTCTTAGTGGATGTTAGAGCAAGGAGAGATAAATCATTGTTGCTTGAAACTTATGAATAGGACTAGTCATAAATGGTACTTTTATCTCTTGACCATTTCTGCTTATATGTTAAAGTGATATACAGTTTTTTTTAGTTGTTTATGTATTATCGCATCAATGCTTGAGTTATCATTTGGCACTTTTGTACGGTGATAGCTATTTATTTATGCCTAATGTATGAATAGCTCATTATGCGATATGATTTTCACAACTGTTTCGTCTAACTTTTTATGCGAAGTGGTTCATCTTGGTTGATTTCCTTTCTTATAATCGCTGAATGATATTTATTACCAGTTGTTATTTGAAATCTCTTTAGATCTCATAATAGAAGAATTACATCCCGGGTTAGTATAGATTTAGATGTGTTGTTTATTAGACTACAATAGCATAAAATTAGAGTAAAGATTGAATTAGAATATCTTAGATAGGAACTGTTAGATCAGCAACATCAAATTCTACACACACACACTCATAGATTGGGAAACTAATCCCATTATCCCTAGTCGGACCCGCTATACCAAACGGATAAGGAGCTGCCAACCAAGGTCCAGACCGGGCGGGTATCCTCCTTGTTGTCGATCCGATTTTCGGGGCTTCAACATATTTGGCGCTAGAAGGAGGGCTGAAACATGTTGTCTGTTTGGGTTTGTTTTCAATTGTAACATTCGAATTAGGATGGATTCTCTTAAACTTCCCATTTGGAGTTGTATCCATGTTCGTGCCTCTTCCAACACTCCACCCGAAGTGGTAAGACTCTTGTCTCAGGTAAAATTTAATGGTAAGGGAAATTCTTCTGCTTTTAATCATGCCCTTCAATTTATTCAAAACATTTCAAATTCGAATTTTCAAGGAATTGATGAAGGCATTTTATGCAGAATTTTTACTCTCACATTTGTAGCGGAAGCGAGAAACTGGTGTAGAACCCTCCCAGTTGCCTCAATTCACAGCTGGGACCAATTTGTCACGGCTTTCATTTGTAAATTTGATTGCTATGATTATGATCAGGTATATGATGAGATTTCAATATTCAATTACATCTTAATTGTTTGAAATATGATTTTGAGAATGAACTCATGAATGATGAATCATTAGATTGTGTTGATCATAATTATTCCCTGCCCCCTATCCCCGATCCAGTGGAAATTAGTCCAAGCTTTGTTCCATTTTCTTCTAGTATAAATGAGAAATCCAATTTGGATGTGCGAATAAATCATGATGAAGAAATTTCCCAAAGCTCAGAGGATACGTCTAATCCCATACAAGAAGACAAAAGTGGCAACTTTGGAAGAAAGGCCGCCTTGGAATCAGAAAGCAACTTTGAGACAAAGTCAGATAATATGATCGCAACTCGACAAATGCAAATGCCAAGGTTAGAACAGCAAAGTAATCCTCTTCCAAAAAACATGAGCACACAAAGGTATGATCTAAAACCTGAAATCTACGATGAATGTAATGTACAAGAGTTTTCACAGGGAGATATTTTTAAATGCATTATTTCAGAGTCACATTTTTCTCTTTATCCTGATATTTTTAATGATGATAATTTCCCCCCCTCAGTATTAACGATATCTCAGAAAATACAGAGGATCATCCAAATGAATCACCATTAGGTTTTCAAGATAGAGAAGCAGCTATAGAACACCCTTTTGTCATTAACAAACATGAACGGCTTGACCCTCCTTGTTTGAATATACTGGATGAAAAAGAGCAATCTAGGGAATCCTGTGAAGTCATTTATGATAGCTACTTTGATGTTGAAGATGTTGATTTATCTCGAGTGAATCATCAGAAATCTGAGAATGAGAGATATTCTAATTCAAGAATTATTTCAGCCGATCCTCATTCCAAAGTAGCAGATCATCTGCATGATTTCACTACCCAAGAGAGTATTCCAATCTATGATTCATATCATGAACAAACCTTCACGCCTATTCACAATCATAATTTGTTTTCTAATTCACAAGATGGAATTCGAAATTACTCGAATCCCATAATTCTGGCCAATCCTTGTGAAAGAGAAAATATTTCAAAACGATCCCAATTGTGCTATAACACTAGTTGTACAGATAGTCATTGCATTCTTTTTCGTTTGCACTCATTTTGTATAAAACCGGATTTTGCTTTAAATTTTAATTTTCAGACTCTTGATAGATTACTCTGGCATACTGAGCACCTTACCGACAAACATTCGAGTGATGTTTTACCATTTTGGAAAATTGAAGTTTGTCGAAGGAATGTAGAACTTTTTCAATTTCAATTCCAATCAATATCAGTTTTTTTTGAAAAACTTCTATCTTATCCAAAACAGCATCAACAAAAGAATGTATTTTTGGAGAATTGCCAACAATTCAAGTTAATTGATAATTGTCCTTTGAGAAATTTCCATCCATTCTTCATTGATTCATTCAGAGAGATATATTTGGAAACTTTCCTTTCATTAGAAATTGTCAAAGGCCTAACTTTCACACATAATAAAAATAATAGGATACAGGCTATTAAATCCAAAAATTCATATTCGCAACCTAGCCTGTCATCTTTCCTATTGAACGATTACCAATCCATAATGGAAACTCATCCTGATTTTTATGATCCAATAGGTATCCAATTGGAAAGAAAATTTCATAAGAAGGAGATTTCAGGCAGAATTCTGACAACAGTTACGCTTTCTAATTCCACATTTAACGTTTGCAGTTCAGTAAAAAATTTATTCCTAATACTGATATTTGAAATGTATACACATGTAGGAATAAAAATGAGAAAATGGTTACACTGGAAATATCATTATACCTAGTCAATTTTGTGTGTATAGTTAAAATAGGAGTAGAATTAATTTAGCTAGGTTGTCGGGTGGATAGTTTATTTTTAATAGTTTGTAGGCAAAATAAAAGAAGTAATTAGCCCTATTCATATTATGTAAACAATCCAAGGGAATAGTTACCTCTCATTTCCTTAAAAATGTTTTTCCATAATAAAATCTGTTGTCGTTAACAGCATTTGACATTTACTAAAAGACACCAATTCTCTTTCAGATTTTGAACTTTTCGCTTGTATAAATAGCAAATCTTTTGGAAAGCTGATCTTTATTATTGATAGATACATTTAAAGACTCTAGCCTAGATATGATACTAGTTTCAACTTCAAAAAATTTGACGAAAGCAACCTTTAGTGAAGAAATTGCTTTATCTCAGTACAATGAAAGGCATCAATAACAAAATAAAGATTCTCTGTAGAACAGCTGCTTCCAAAAACTCTATTATTGTTGTCTAGAGCTATCTTAAGGAAACAATGACTTCCTCCCTGCTAAGGAAATCACAACTTTCAGAGGAATGATCCAAGGATACACTTTATCTTGAAGAATGAGAGGTTTCATCACGAGCCGGTTTATCATTATCACATATATTATAACTTACTGACTTTGCCAATACTGTACACCACAACAGGGCAATGACTCAAGATTGTTGCAATCAAAAGACAAGGGGTCTCATCACGAGCCAGCTTGTTCAACAAAGTTATAAATCAAGTGAATGACTGTGTCATAATTTGGCTACCAAACCAAGACATTGTTCTTTAAGAATAAAAAGAAAATCAAAGCAATAAGTGTGGATATGGATTTTTCTTTGGAAGTTGTAAGCCACCTTAAGTAGGATACAGGATCATTGCTGGGTAATAGGTAACCCTGTCGAGGCTATAAATGCCTACTGGCAGTAGAGGCTCTACCTATGAAAAATGAGCATATTTAAAACTGGTTTACAGAGGAGATTTTGTTTTATCTTTACAAGACCAAGTAATGGCTGATGTAAATACAAGGACTATCCTGAGGAAGCAAATAATCAAAGTAGAAAATGGTTGAAACAAAATATCATTGACGGTTTAGAGCATAATGTACTTTATCTTTACATAATAAAGTTTAATTTTCTGAAAATTTTTCTGTTTTGGAAGTTTGAAAAATTCAATAGAAAAGCAGAGATAACTGGTTCTTCCAAGTAAATCGCCAATTGTTGTGACCAGCAACAACCCCCCCTTTTCATTTAAGTGTCATCCGAAATACTAAATGTGTGGGGACCCTTAGTTAAAATTTAGGAAAAGTAAAAGTAGTGCTTAAATTCCTTTTCCGCAAATAAAGTTACCATCGTAAGCTTAGGAAATTCCTTGGAATACTTAAAACCTAAGTTTATGATAAGGGAAAAATCTTTAAAAAATCGCATCGTAAAACGGTAGTAGAACGCCACCATTCAAGTGCAATCCCGGCATGTGCGAGATTGTGATATTGAACAACTATCGCATCGCAATAAGTAAAAATTATAAGAAATACTTCAGTATTTACCAATTTGCGGTGACGCCGATCACAAGATCGCATATCGCAGGAAATAGGTTAACGAAATTTGTCATACATAAAACTTCTGAGATCTGCGATATTGCAATATTGCGATATAGAGATGGTTGCGATGTTAGGCCAGATCAATGCTGCGATGTTATGTTTGTGCGATTTTACGATATTGTGACGTTGCGATATGCGATGGTGCGATCTGCGATGTTGCGAAGAAAATCACAAAATCGCTCCATCGCAGATCTTTTGGGCACGATATTCAAGAAAAGCTATTTTCCATAAGCTGACACATGATTATGCGCTTTAAGTGCTAATAAAGGAGTTAGTTGTCAATTATTAATAAAATATGAACGCGTGCTTTTCAAAGAATCACTTCATGTAAGGTGGTGTATTTGGTATGTCTGCGGCATTTAAAAATCTCCCATCATCCTTCCTGGTCATTCATTTCCATTTCACTTGTGAATTGCAGGGACGAAGAACGGAGGACGATACAAAGTAATACGCAGGTTGAAATGGGGAAGAAAAACAAAGCCCCGAGCTCCGAAGAAAAGGAAATTGCACCTTTGTATACATACACGGCTTGTAACAAAGACGTGGGAATAGCTACGTGGGAAGGCATGTACAGTCTGCTCGAAGAAGAGAATCCCAGAGTAATGAAAGTTACTGTTGTCGTGGGCTCACAGAGTTCTTCTTAAGCATCCCTAGAAGAGCTAACTGCTCATTCCTACATCGGATAGCGACAAGGCCCAAAATTCTCCCATACACAGACATGGTCAAGTGGATACTTGATAGTGCAGAAATAAAAAATAGACAGTTCAAGGTTCATGGTCAAGGGCTCATCGGTTCATTTGCTGCGTAGGATTAAAGCTCATGTATCATTTGCATGAGCCACAGGCAACTTATAACATGCAATTCATAGAAAAATTCGTGAAGGAGAACCAGAACCTGTCAGAAACCACCAAAGAATGGTCCAGGAAAGATGAACCGCTCAAGAAAGATAAACACGGTATGTACAGTACTGGTTCCCTTACCTCCCCATATTGCTTTGATGCTGCCATGCTCTGTAGAATATTTGGAATGCCAGATATCAACAAATTTTCATCCGAATGGTTACCATTACTAGATGCTGCCACAAATTCCACTATTGTAGATTGGGCCAAAATTTTATCTGATAACCTAATCACGGCTATTGTCAGTTACCGATCCAAAAGAGCTACGTCTCAAAGGATTTATCCTCCTTTTTACCTAGCCGCATATATTATGGATTCAATATGTTATGTTTCTAAGTTCCCTGTTATGGGTTGGAAGTGGACAACTCAAGACCCCTTACCCATCCATGTCTATCATAAGATATTGTGGGACTCTCAGTTCACTCCATACTTCTACCAGATTTGTCACGGACTTATGCTGCCCTTGTATAGAATGTTGTATGATAAAGAACCCCTGAGGTGCTCACCTGAAGCACAGATAGACATCCTCCCCATCGCAAGATGGTTCGGAGAGGAATTGTTCACTTATGTTAGGGTATTTGGAAGTACTGCACCCCCTCATGTTCTACCTTTGTATATCCTTGATAAACTCCTAGCTCGAGAAATTGCATATCAAACTTGTGGAGAAGGCGGCCTAACTAAAGACTTAAATGACAAAAATAAGGCTATATGGCCACAGTTTCCTGTAGATTGTGGGGCCTTTTCGTTATTTGATGTAGGTCACACGTTCACTGAAGTATAGAATATGACATGTTTACAACTATTTAAATTCCCGGGAAGACCATTTGACCCGAATGAGGTTGCCCAGAATTTCACAACTACAGTCAAGATAAAAGTGTTCGTTGGGAAAAGGATTTATTTGATGATATATTCCAACAGAAAAGCACACTTCAAGAGATTTTTCGCAAAGCCCAATTGCAATTGTCTCCAGAAGACTTTCAAATGTTCATGATATACAGAGAAAGAAGATTAGCCAGTATTCCTCTAGAAAAACTACGACTGTCTGCAAGAGAACCAACTCCAAGCGTTAGTCTTAGTGGGAGTTCAAGAACTAACGGATCTAAATCCAAGTCTCAACAAGAAATGCTTGAACACTATAAAAGATCCGGAAATGACCAAGATAGGAGCGAAGAGTCAGCTAAGGATACCACTCAGTCAATGGAACTTCTAAAACAACAGGTTATTACCTCCTCGCAAAGAGATCCTCCTCCTCTCATCATTGAAGCACCACCAGTCATGACCGAATTAGATAAGGAATGGGAAACCTTCAATGAACTGATCAATCTTGAAGGACAAGCCCTAAAAACACCTGTGAGCAATACACAGGTAGCACAGGAAGTAGTCACAACAATAGTCAGCGATGTCTCAGATACAGAGCATATTCCTGTTGCCCCATCTTCTGAGCTTATACTTAATATAGAAGAAATCCCCCCTCTGGATATATTTTATAGTCCCCAACATAAAGCAGTGGTAAGAAGATAGAGAAAAAAAACTAAATTAGAAAATACACTCTCTTAAGATGCAGAACAATTAGACGTCTTGTGGAAAGATCCCACCAGCAATCCTACTGAAAATCTCACCAAACTATCTCAGATCGCAGGAGCATACGCCTTTGCGACTATTGATAAAGCATCGGAAGTACAGCAGTTTTTGAAAAAACGGGAAAATCAAATACAAGTACTGCAACTACAATTGCAACAAGCCAACACCAATAATGAAGCACAAAAACAGCTTGAAAAGTTGCAGGAGGACTTCCAGCAAATGCAGATAGGATATCAGAAAAGGTTGGATGAGAAGGGAAAGCAGTTACAGGATTTACAAGAGATGCAAAAAGACGACCCGAAGCTTACAGAGTTTATTTCAGAATCTATTTCCTTGAATGAGAAATTACTGCAGCAGCAAGAAGTGTTGGGCCAAAAGATCTCACAGTGGGGTTATTATTGTGAAACTAGTGATAAGATCACTAGTCAAGTGGTCGATTTACGAAGTGACTATGATTTGATTGATAAACGGGTGACTAAGTACTTGGATTGGCAGGATGAAGATGAGGGAAAAAGAGCAGGCACACCAAGGATAAATGAGAACCATAAAGAGCTGCTCTTTAACAAGTGGGACGATCAAATCAGGGAGGCAAAACAAGCGGCAAAAACAGCAGCCACGACAGCAAGCAGTGTTATTGACTGTGTAAATGAGAATTTGCACAGGGCAAATTTGATCACAGAAACCACCCCAGGATATTTACCGAACAAACTACAACTAGAGGTGGAATGGAAACAGAGAGCGCAAGAAAAGGCAAAAGCAATTCAAGCGCTGAACAGGTTAAATTGGGAATATTACTGGACACACTTGGTAAAGCCGCATAGTCAGTGGATGACTGTGAAGTTTATCATAAATGCGGCCGAAAAGATGGTACCAGCTTTCATCGATTCTGTTTTCTCAGCTCAGCTCAAAGCAGAAGTCAGCCAGCCGACTCTCCTTAAAACAATGCTGAATACATGCAGTTTTAAAGACCAGATACAAAAGTAGTTTAGTTCTAGATTTAATTTTCACTTTAAATTTTGCTTAGGAAAAGGGTAGTCATTTAAACCGCATCCTAAATTTTTGTAAATAAGTTATTATTAGATTTAGGAAGTAGTATTTAAACCCTTCTCATGCATTTAGAGAAGGGTCCAGAAATTTATCAAAAACTTGTCCTCAGAACATGCACTTTTGCACCCTCAGAGGAGGTTTTGGTGAATGAATGGATCAAGATTTGTTAATGTTTGCATTTGATATCTGCTAGTGATGTTGCACTTCTGTACTCTTAGTGGATGTTAAAGCTTATGAGTAGGACTAGTCATAAATGGTACTTTTATCTCTTGACCATTTCTGCTTATACGTTAAAGTGATATACAGTTTTTTTTAGTTGTTTATGTATTATTGCATGAATGCTTGAGTTATCATTTGGCACTTTTGTACGGTGATAGCTATTTATTTATGTCTAATGTATGAATAACTCATTATGCGATATGCTTTTCACAAATGTTTCGTCTAACTTTTTATGCGAAGTGGTTCATCTTGATTGATTTCCTTTCTTATAATCGCTGAATGATATTTATTACTAGTTGTTATTTGAAATCTCTTTAGATCGCATAATAGAAGAATTACATCTCTGGTTAGTATAGATTTAGATGTGTTGTTTATTAGATTGCAATAGCATAAAATTAGAGTAAATATTGAATTAGAATATCTTAGATAGGAACTGTTAGATCAACAACATCAAATTCTACACACACACACTCATAGATTGGGACACTGGTCCCATTATCCCTAGTCGGACCCGCTATACCAAACGGATAAGGATCTGCCAACCAAGGTCCGGACCGGGCGGGTATCCCCCTTGTTGTCGACCCGATTTTCGGGGCTTCAACACCCAGTAAGTAGTGTCGCCACATTTTTGTGTGTGCACTACTACTATTAATTAAAAATCATAAGCAGAGTATCGTTGCTCATATTCCTTCAAATTGCGGGATTCATAAGCTATAACCTTTCCCTCTTGTGTTAATACTCCACCAACACCCTCCTTGCAAGCATTTGTGCATACAAAAAAATATTTCTCCAGATATTCCACCTTTAATATAGGTGCAGTAGTAAGTAGGTGTTTTAGTTGCTCAAAGCTTTGTTGAAATTCAGTTGTCTACGTGAAATTCCTTCCCTTCTTCTGTAACAAAGTCACGGGGAAAGAATTTTTTGAAAATCCTTCAATGAACCGATGATACTACCCCGCTAGGCACAAGAAGGACCTAATGTTAATGACATTCTTCGGGGTGGTCCACTCCATAATGGTCTTAATCTTCTTCGAGTCTACCGATGTACCTTCTATTGATATGACATGATCGAGATATTGTATCTGACTTTTGTAAAAATCACACTTGTTGTGCTTAGCGTACAGTTGATTCTTCCATAAGGTTTGCAATACAATTCTCAAATGATTTTCATGTTCCACCTGATTCTTAGAGTAAATCAATATATCATTAATGAAAATCAGCACAAACTTATCTAAGTATGGCTGAAAAATACCATTCATCAGATTCATGAAATTTGTCGGGGCATTTGTAAGACGGAAAGGTAACATTATGAACTCATAATCACCATAACGAGTTCAAAATCAGTTTTACAAATGTCTTCTTCCTTAATCCTTATTTGATGATACCCGGACCTTAAGTTACTCTTGGAGAACACACTTGCTCCCTGAACTTGATCAAATAAATCGTCAATTCGAGGTAAAGGGTATTTATTTTTGATAGCCAGTTTATTCAACTAACGATAATCAATACATAATCTTAGAGTTTTGTTCTTCTTTCATATGAACAATATGGGAGCTCCCCAGGGAGACACACTGGGGCGGATATATCCTTTATCAAGAAGCTCCTGCAACTGCATTTTGAGTTTTGTTAATTCGGGTATACTCATACGATAAGGAGTTCTGGAAACAGGAGCTACACCTAGAACCAACTCAATTGTAAAATCGATATCCCGCTTGGGTGGTAACCCAGGTATGGATTCAGGAAACACATCAACAAAGTCTTGAATGACAACAATATTTTCCAGAGAAGTCATCTTGCTCTTGGAATTTGTATATTCTACATGTACAACATAAATTTGACAACCTTTCCTGACGCATTTTCCCAGCTGGTTAGTAGTAATAGAAGGTAACTTAATATTTTTCTTAATTCCTTGAATTTCCTTCCTCTATCCCGATTTAGTAAGGTAACTAACATATTTTCTCTTACAATCTACTAAGGACCAATGTCCTTCCAACCAATCCATCCCTATTAATACATCATATGATCCCAATGGGAGTATATTTAAATTAACATAAATCTGTTGTCCCAAAATATCCACCGGACAACATTATGTTTTTGCAACTACCCTTCACTTTGCCTCCATAGCTAATTGGACTAACCAGGGTTTTTGAAATTTACTGCTTTGCAGTTGGCATCCCTCTACAATCTTAGGACTAACATAGCTTAAGATAACAACTAGATCAAACAAAATAGAGACAGGTTGATTAGCAATTGTACCTTCACACTCAATCATAGTGGGTTGGTATTCCGCTTGATGGCCGCCAAGTGCAGCATTAATCGTGGGCATGCTCCTCACCACCTCCCCAACCATGGAATCTTCTTCCATGTTCGAAAGTTGTTCCGATCTTTCTCTATGTAAACAATTTTTGTAATAATGGGATTCTCCACACCCCCAACATTGCAGAGGTTGTTTTTGTTGCTGGTCATTAGCAGCCTTATTAACCCCCAATCTGCCTACTTTTAGTAGATTTTGGGACTGTTGGTTGATTCTTTGCTGGAAATTTGCTAAAGGTTCTTTGCTGTAAATTCCTTCCACCGGCAATTTTTGTCTGTCCATTTGGGGAAAATTTCTTCCCCTCCAGTTCAAATCTCCTTTCGAACCCTTACTTTTCTATTTCATTTGTTGCTAACAGATGTAGGCCTTTCGCAAAGTGTCGTCCATCATTTTTTGATAATCAAATTCCAGCTTCTCCTTCATGAAATTAGGTAGACTACTAATGAAACGTTGAATCTTGTTCTTTTCTTCCTGCATATACGGTACATATCGTAGTAAAGAGGTAAATCGTTTCACATATTCATCCATAGTTAAGGCTCCCAGCCTTAAATCATGGAATTCCTTTGCTTTTTCATCATAATAGTGTTCTGTCAAATATTTATCTTTGAAATGCTTATGAAATTATTTCCATGTGACCTGTTCTTCATCAATTTTCCTTACAATTTTTATTTCTTCCCACCACAAGGTGGCCTTACTTCTTAGTTGATAAACTGCTAGTCGTGCCTTTAATTTATCATTATAGTCATAAATCTGGAAATATTTATTCATATCTATTAACCAAGCTTCTATCACTTCCTCTGATTCACCTTCAAAAATTGGGGGTTTTATCTTTTTAAATTCCCCTTGTAATTCATCTTTCTATCTTTTTTATTTTCACTGATCATAAACATTATTAGAACATCCTTCATCATCCTCATATCTTTCCTTTGACTTAGCATTATCTTCCCCTTGATGGACAGTCATGGTTTTCTCTCTATTACTAGCACTAGGGTTTGGCCCAAGTTTATTTTGTTGATCCGATAGGCTTTTCAGAATTCTCTCGTCTTGTCGTAATCTCTCATTATTCGTCCTCAAGTTAGTCACCTTAGCACATAAGCGTTGAACAATTTTGAGTAGGGCCGCATTAGCATGACGGGATTCTTCTCCCAACTATATCCACATATCAGGGTTTGCCACTACACATGTCGCCCCTGACTGGTTCGGTGGTCTAGAACCCCTTTGCATTATCTTCTTGTGGATCCATGCCCTTCTTTTCTCTCTGTCTTTATCACTGTGTTTAATCATTCACACCCGGTTCTACTTAGTCTTTTTTTTTTAAATGTATATTATATTTGTATATATCCCAAAAGCCTCAGTGTCGTAAACCAATTCTAATACCACTTGTAATAGCGAACCATATTCACAAGGATAAAAACCATACATATTTTTTTATATATATAATATTACACTGCATAAAGGAATATAACACTATGTATTTGTAATATAAGTTCATTGATATATTAAGAAAGGGTCTAATCATGAATTGCCTTTAAACATACTCGGTTCTTTGAATGTCCTCCACTTATGTGCAATCTAATGCTCAAGGTTTAGTACATTGATTCTACAGTTAACATACTCAGCATAGTACTTAGCGAATGCGAAACTTCATGATAATTTATAATCTCTACAACCACGCAAGGGTAAGGTTAATGTGTAATGTTTAATTTGTTGTTTCCGATGCTCTAAATCCCGAGGTCATTAATTTTATTAGGGGGGCAGGAGGCTTCGCTATCATACATCACTTGTATTTAACACAACTGTACACCTTCCAAACCCTTCTTCACAGATAGAGGTTTCCCCCACCGTCAATGGTTGAGATCCCAATCCAACGGACGAGTTGCGGCTAGGGGGAAAGAGGTAACCACATACCTCCTTCGTCGGGCAACTCACAGAATTTGCACAACGGTTTTTCTGTGGAGAGGTTCTACAAGTCGAGGGTTTGCTAAGGTGAGGGTTTGAATGGCTAATCCATCCAATGTGACCCAATTTTTGGCCTTCACTAAACTGGCATTTCATTTCTTCCAGATCGAGCATGAGTTTGACAATATCACTGGTCGTTTTCTCTTTCTGAGGGAGCATTCCGGTTGCAGTGAGGATTGTACTCCTCCCTCTGCAACGCTTGCATCCATAGTGCAACGCAAGCTCTGCTTCGATGGAGGTTTTAGCACAGGTAAGGGTGGTGTTATCCCTTAGAAGGTTCGGATATGATGAAATAATTTCGTCTATACTTACCCTTGATAAATTCTTGGTTGGCATGGTTCCTCAAAGTTTTCTTGCTTTCAAGGCTTCTTTTATAGGTAGGTTTCTTTTCACTCTTCCCCTGTCTAAACAAATGTTGAATATTTTCGGTTCAATGATCATTTAACTCTCAAAAACCGTCTCTTGCAAGTATCTGAGGACCCTTCACTATGAATTCTTTACATTTATGAATCCACTGCCAATGAACCCACTAGATTCTTCTGCTTGTTCACGTTGATCTTCTTACATGGTCTCAAGCCTGCAGTTCAGTTTTGAATCACAGTTTATTGTTAAGTGAATCCCACTAAGGAGGCCACAACCTCTGCCAGTTCTCTAGCGACAAGGGATGTAGGGTTTCATGCTAGGGTTTCATTTCATTTCTTTAAGACTTTGGAACTATATTAACTTTGATGTTTGTTCGTGGAAGTAGTAATTTCTTGAATCTGTTAGCGGATTATTATGCATTCTGTGTTTTAAAGAATGATTCAATATTGTGACTGTGAAATTGATGCAGCAAGACTCATATAGTGCTTATATTTATTAATGTTTTGTTGTTAAACAACGATTGCAGTCTAGAGTCATATATATATTTATGTCTATGAATCTTGTTATTGGACGGTGAATGTTTACCTGGCTCCACTCAAGGTTTATTTTCCTTTTTGGCTATTCTATGGCTCTGTCCTGTCTTATGATCATTGTTTGTATAAAACTCAAATAAGAGGGTTTTTTGTGCATGCTCTGTGAGCAATGAACTTGATTCTTTTGGTGCGCTCTTGTAATTTTGGTATCAGATGGCTTAGCTTTTGTTGACCGTTTGGTCATAGTATTCTCTTAGTAAAGGCTATATGGACTTAGAGTAATTCCATGCTTGGGAAACTGATGCATTTTGCAGTTATGCTAAAACCTAAATGCTTATTGTTTCTCAATTTTCTAAAAATGTTTGTACAATTGATGATGCAAGTTTTATTATTCTTTACATCAGTTTATAAATCCCGTAGCAATAAACTATAATTATACACATTATGTAATGTACCAATTCCTTAATATCTTTCTACATACCTACAGAATGGAATTTCATCATTCATAACCTAAGTTATTTAACATACACAAATTTGCATTGGGACATTACATAATAACAACTCAGTAGTTCTTAACCACATAACTGTATTCTGGAATGAAGTAAAACTCAACCAACTAAATCGCACTTATCTGTTTTTCGTCAGTTGAACAACCTCAGATCTTTTTTGGAAGATCTATCCTCCCTGGCAATGACGTCTAGACTCTCCCCCGAGCTCTTCCTCTTCCAAAAAATATTTATAAGGTATGTCTTAGTCTGAGTATCTTAAAGTGTCGGGACTGAGTGTCCACCATCAAGTCACATACCCTCATAATTGTTCTCCATATATCCCACTAGTTTATTTCACCCAACTCAAGGAGTTTCTGATGGCAACACTCTTCCTTTTTTACCAATCTATTCCTTTCGTTCAATTCTCCAAACCCCTAAGCCTTCCTCAAATTCTCCTTTTGAGAAAACATGTGAGTAACCACCTTAATTGTCTCAGGAGGTTAACAATTGTTTTCAGTTCTTGAAAATACTTTAATTCTTATTATGCATTATTTGTAAATTGTTGTGGCCAACTCAGCCATAGTTCTTTAATGTTCTTATAGAACATACGATGATCTTAAAAATACTTTAATTCTTATTATGCATTATTTGTAAATTGTTGTGGCCAACTCAGCCATAGTTCTTTAATGTTCTTATAGAACATATGATGATCTTAAAAATACTTTAATTCTTATTATGCATTATTTGTAAATTGTTTTGGCCAACCATAGTTCTTTAATGTTCTTATTGAACATATGATGACAAAATCATAACAGTAAGTAAAAGTAATAAGTAAAATAATAAAATAAGTTAAGTGTCCATATAATATAGGGTGTTATAGTACTCGATAGACCGGGGTTAAGATAGATTAAAATAAGTGAAAATTAAAATTTATAAATAAAAATAAAAATGAAATTAAATAAGTTTATAAAAATAGTTTAATTGGTATTTGCCATATTATATTATGATGTGTTAGGTAAAATATAAAATTTAGAGAATCAAATCAAAATATAATATAATATAATATATTATTTTATTTAATTAATAATAATATAATTTTACAATTGGCCCATGGGACTTTGGATTGACAGTAAATTTAATTACTAAGCCGGCCAGGAAAATCTCTATTTGTCTTTTTAAAATATATTAGATATTTAAAAATTAGATATATATATTTTAAATTATTTTTGATAAAAAATAATTAAATTTATAATATTACATTATTTTATTAAATTATGAAATTTACACCATACATTCTGAGTGGGCCTAATGATTAAGGGCATGTGTTTCTTCATAAGAGGTTCACAGGTTCAAAACCAGAAGGGTAGAGTATGTATGCCTTCGTAGAGTTAGCAGTGAAATTGCTACACAAAAATAGGTCCCTTATCCCACAAATAAAAAAGTCTCATACACCAATTTGACTTGTTACCTTAAAATATAGATTATTATTATTATTAATAATAAAATAAGAAATTTAAAGATTACTCCCACAAATTTTGGGCATACACAAGCCCTCACAGACACAACCGCGCTTGCAAAAGTGACTCCGAGACCTTGGACCGGTAACCCACAGAGTGGCATATGACAAGCTACCAGCTCAATCCTGCATATTTATATTTATGGACATGTGTAATTACATTATTTGAGAACAAGTGAATCTATGGAGATGATTAAATATAGAAATCAACAGTGGTCGAACTGTCTGTGGTATATCAAACGCATGTTCCTGCAAGCAGAAGTGAAGCCACCATCCACCACCAAATTATGACCGCTGATGAACCCACCTTCTTCACTGGCCAGAAACAGAGCTGCCAGAGCACTGTCATCGACCGTAGCGCTTCTCCCCTGCAACAGACTTCCACCCAAAGCAACAATCTCACTCACCTCCTTTGCAGTTATGTGATCTCCGATAATCTTCCTGTAAGACGCCACCAACATCTCAGATGGGACGCCATGGGGAGATATGCAGTTCACACGGATCCCATACTCGCCCAATTCACAGGCCGAGCTCTTCACCAGCCCTACAATGGCGTCCTTGGTAAGGGTATAAACATGGGGCGCCAGGCCTCCCATCAGGGCCGCCGAGCTCGAAGTGCAGAGAATTGATCCCTTGATCTTGGATGCCACCATCGCCCTTGCTGCGTGTTTGATGCCGTGGAGGACCCCTTTCAGGTTCACCCCCATTACGGCGTTAACCTTGTCCATGTTCAGCTCCAGGATGCTTCCAGTGGGGCCCAGGATGCCTGCATTGTTGAACATTATGTCAAGGCGGCCGTATGCGTTGAGTGCCTCGTCCACTGCTGCTGCCACGTCATCTTCTTTGGAGACATCACAGTGAATGTAAATGGCAGAGGGAATGGTTTCTTGGCACAGTTTTGTTCCCAAATCGTCCAAGATGTCTGCCACAATCACCTTTGCTCCGTTCTCTGCAAATATTCTTGCAGTGGCTGCCCCGATTCCTCTTGCTCCGCCTGTTATTATGGCTACTTTGCCTTTCAACCTGCATATAGCATCAATTTCCAAATGGTGTCTTTCATTAATGCTCCAATGCCATGATGAACAATAAAGTGCAAAGCTCCACTTGAAAATCAAATAGCCGTTCTGCTTGAAACATAATCTTATAGAAAAGTTTGAAGGCATTCACAAAAATTGGAAACATTGATACTGCTAAAGAATTGGGTTAGGGTATTTTATTTTTCAGTTCTTCTTTCTTTGAGAGAGATTATGCTGGGCAACAGAAAATGCACTTTTCTTGGCAGGCCAAATCCAGCGTAAAACACTGGAAAATCGGTTTAAATGGATGCAATCTGATGTCATCCATCCATTCGTAGTTGCCAAAACAGGTATATGAAATACTCCATCTCGACAGTTGGATTTCAGAGACTTATTATAATGCAAAATTGAATTATGTAAAAATTAGGGTATGTTAACGTTAAGCTGAACAACTGAGATGTACAGATCCAACTGTATGTTTGGGAAACCTGGGAAACCTTAGAGGAGAATATGCTATCTGGAAAATCGGTTGAATCTATGCTGCATGATGCCATCGAGTCCATTCATTGATGTCAGAACCTCAGGTGTATGAAATACTCCATCTCAACAGTTGGATCTCAGTGTCTTATAAGGCAAAACAAAAATTGAATTATAAAAAAATTAGGGTATCTTAAGGTTAAGCTGAGCAACTGCGATGTACAGATCCAAACAGTATGTATGGGAAGAAACCTTAGAGGAGAATCTACTAACGATTTCTATGAGAAGGATTAAGGTTAAGATGAACAATTGAAATGAACCTGGGTGAACTGTATATATGGGAAATCTTGGAGGAGAGTCTACTAACTGTTTTTTTGAGGAGTAAGGTTGAGGGACTGAGATGTACAGATCCAGGCCAACTGTATGTATGGGAAACCTTGGAGGAGAATCTACTGATTACTTCTTTTAAGGAGTAATGTTAAACTGAGCAACTGAAATGTACATATCCAACTGTATGTATTGGAAACCTTCAGGAGAATCTACTAATGATTTATTTGAGAAGGATTAAGTTTAAGCTGAGCAACTGAAATGAACCTGGGTGAACTGTATATATGGGCAATCTTGGACGAGGGTTTATTAACTATTTTCTGGAGAAGGATTAAAGTTAAGTTGAGGGACTGAAATGTACACATCCAGGCCAACTGTATGTATGGGAAACCTTGGAAGAGAATTTACTGATTATTTCTTTTAAGGATTAAGGTTAAACTGAGCAATTGAAATGTACAGATCCAACTGTATGCAAGGGAAACCTTTCAGGAGAATCTACTAACTATTTCTTTGAGAAGGATTGAGGTTAAGCTGTGCCACTGAAATGAACCTGGGTGAACTGTATGTATTGGAAACCTTGGAGGGGCATCTACTAACTATCTTTTTGAGAAGGATTAAGGTTAAGTTGAGCTACTGAAATGTACACATCCAGGCCAACTATATGTATGGGAAACCTTGGAGGAGAATCTACTAACTATTTTTAAAGAAGGATAAAGGTTAAGCTGGGCAAATGAAATGTACAGATCCCAGCTAACTGTGTGTATGGGAACCTTGGAAAAGAAAGAACAGATCCCAGCCAATTGTATGTATGAGAAACCTTGGAAGAGAATCTACAGATCCCAACCAACCAACTGTATGTATGGGAAACCTGGGAAGAGAATCTATTCACTAATTTTTTTGAGAAAGATTAAGGTTAAGCTGAGCAACTGATCCATTTATAGGTGTCAAAATTCCTAGAACATAAAAACTATTCAATCCCAATAACTAGATTTCACCACCTTATCAATCTAAACGTATATTTTACAAAATTCAAAAGTTTTAGACTTTGCTTTTTTTATCCCACATCCTTTAAGAAGATAAGAGAAGTATATTCTTAAACAATCTTTCCCTTCATGTCTGTTTTCCATCCTTTGAGAAGTATTTCTTAGACAATATTTCCAGCTATGACTGTTGCCATGTAACCAACGTGCAGAGGACCTGGCTTCTTCAATCACAAAGATATCTCACTGATTATGGAGCATCAGTTAAAAAGTTTCTCAATAATTGTATTTTAGAAAAACAAGGTGCAAATTTCTCTGTAATTAAGCCTGGCTAGTCATATTTGTTAGCCCAGTTAAAAAGATGTCACATGTGTCATGGTATCTCGATCTTTTAAGCTGCTAGAAGTTAAGCCTGGTTTTTGGCTAAGTTGCAACTGTTTTTCTTTTATTCCTCGTCATGTTTAATAGAATATAGACGCTGGGTTTTAAGCTGCTAGAAGTTATACCTGGTTTTTTGCTAAGTTGCAACAGTCTTTCTTTTATTCTTCGCCATGTTTAACATAATATAGACGCTGGGTTTTAAGCTGCTAGAAGTTATACCTGGTATTTTTTTCCAATTTCACATGCTTTTCTTTTATTCCTGGCTATGTATAATAGAAAACAGATGCTGGTTAAGTCGGTTCTATAAGAACAGGGAAAATAATAGAAATGTCAAGTTCAAATAGTTGCATCCCCAAATATTTCACTAACTTTGTGCATTTGTAACTTACTCCCTGGAAAGCACAAAAACCCAAATAAATCTCAGATTCAAAGAAGGAAGAACACTGGTTATAACCACTCACAGAGTACAAACTCATTATAGAAATTTACTCAAATTTATATTTCAAACCTTTCTCCCTTGCTTGGTACATCGACCAACATATGATTACCGTCTACTTCCATCCTTCGATCTCCAAGTTCCAAAGATTTCTGCAACCTGTGAACACTATTATCTCTTCTAATACGCAGTAACGGAATATCAGAATGCTGTTCACCAAAACTGTTCCCTTCAAATGGAATTCTCGGAGGTTTATATCAGGTGGGTAAGAATTATACTTACCAGGATCACGCGTTCCTTCTCTTGGGCTCTTGTTCTTGATCTTGTTATGTCCCGGCCAGCTGGAATTTGCATATAGAGAGTAGCGCTTCAGTCTATAATTATTATTTTGTTGTGGGTGCTTTGGATGATCTACCTACCAAGCAATTCTACTTTTCTCATCAGGTCATACCAATTATGCTCCTTTGCTTTCATGCAATTTTCACCTTCAGTACTCCATTCTTTCTTTTTGCAGTTAATCAAAACCATGATAGGCCCATCTTTTATTAGGAAATGTCTGACACTAACGCTACTGTTCACAATTTGAAAGCCCATTACACTTCCCATGGCAGATGTGCATCACTGGATTTCATATTGAAACACTGGTGCATCCAAACGTTTGTGAAGTTAGTGCAAGAAAAATAATAAGTTATAATTCAAAGGAATGAATGCTTATATGGCGTTTGTGAAGTTAGTGCAAGAAAAATAATAAGTTATAATTCAAAGGAATGAATGATTATATGGCGTTTGTGAAGTTAGTGAAAGAAAAATAATAAGTTATAATTCAAATGAATGAATGATTATAGGGTGATTTAGATTGGATTTAAAGGCACTTCGAATTCAGTGTAATAGAGATATTGTAATTTAATGTTTAACATTTTGAATAAACTATAAATTAAATTAAAAAAGGTTAATGTAATGTAAACGTTTTAATTCAATAAAATAAATAAATAAAAATAATTTTTAAAATTAAATAAAATATAAAAATAAAAATAATCTCATAAAAATAAAAATGGCCCATGGTATTGAGAATATATGTTATATATCCATTTTGACTTTAGATCTATGGACGATATTGATCAAATGTTTGCATATCAAGAGGTTTGATCTCTTGGCTCTAGGTAAATATTACAATGAGTATGTCACAGATTTACATTGTATATTTAATTGTTACATAGAATCTATCCCTCACGGTTCATTCATTGATGCATTGTTGAGTGTAATATGATAGTGCATAGTAATCATCCTCTATAACATTTATATATTTGAAATTGTTCTGAGAATGAGTAATATACATTTTACTATATAAAACAGTAAATATTTACTGTTTACTTATATTTATATTTTTAATTTTGGAATACAATTTTTAGAATTTTAATTTAATTGTCAATAATTATTAGGTGCGTGATAGGATTTAAACTCCATAGAATTTTTTAGAATATTTTTAATAGTAGTCACAAATAAGAGAGATTACATTTATGTCAAAAGTAATTATAGCTTTTTAATTAAATTGATTAATTAAAAACATGCCATACTAAAAATGAGGTATGGTTTTTTGAGTATGTGGTATTAGTAACTCATGGTATTGTAACAACGCCTATTTACAAGTTAAGAATTTCATAATAAAGTGGGGTTTAAAATATCGTTACATGTTTATAAATATATGTTTAAATCATATACTAATTCTTTATATAATTAATAATAATTTAAAATAAAGTTATGTTTTAGTTAATTTTTAAGATTTTTTTTAATCATGAAAACGTGAAATGTGTCATGAGTTAAGTGTTTTGATGTTGATCTGTGTTTATGAGCTCCATTTGCTTTATATCATTGCGCCACGATTTAATTTTTATATAATATCTATAAGATATATTTAGTAGTGGTTAAGATTGAGGGTTGATATTTATCACAAAGGTAGTCATGCCTCTCTCTCTCTTTCTTTTTTTGGTCAGTTTAATTTAAAAAATATTATAAAACTAAATATAAAAAACATTTTCACTTTGAAATGTGTTATAATTTTTTGGCTTGCAATATTGATAAGCCATGATATTGTAAGAAAACCTATTTACAAGTTAAGAATCTCCATAGTAATAAGTCATAGTCTAGAAGATAAAATGAGGGATGGCTAGGGAAACCCTAGCCACCTCTATTTCCCTAGTTAGGGCTTGCTAAATGCACCTGGTTTCCATTGTTTTTGTCGCCTCACCTTGCTGGAATTGATCTCGTTGATTGCTTGTTACGAGCTTGGGTGTTGGTTCATTTCGTCGTGGTCTTTGTGCTTCAATCGTTTTGGTTTTCCATCGTCGACTCTCTTTCCTTTATTAGTTTCGTCTGTTTCCATCGTAACTGCATGTTTCATGTGATGTTGTGGGTTTCCTTAGGTCGGGGTCTGCAAATGTATGCCATGAAGTTATTCTAGGCTTCGTTTGTTACATTTTTTTTCCGTCGTCTTACCTTGTTTACCTCCCTCTACTCACTCTTTCATTGCTTAGGGTTCTAACCTTCAAGCTTACTTGCCAATGAGCTTTTGGGTTGGATTTACGGTCAAATATGTTGTTTGTTCATGGGTTTTGGCCCAATTTGTTGTAATATTTTCTGATTTTATATTAGAATGCTTTGAGTTGTTTCTCGGCTCATTTTTGTGTTTTTTTTCATACCCCTGGGGTCATGCTGTTAAGATGTATGTCTTGTGTTGGGAAACTTATTTTTTTGTGGCCATTACACGGATCTAGGAAGATCTTTTATGAATGCATACTTTGTGTATTTACAAAATGTAATTTTTTTTATTTCTATAGATAAAGTTACCATGTTTTCACTCGGATGCGGGTGGTAGGATTAGTGTTAATGCTCAAGCGAGCGAGGAGGGCAGCTGGCGTCCTTGCGTCTTCGATGATTGAATGCATGGCAGAACATTTAATTCCCTTAATGCCTCACTCGGCTCACGGCAGGCGGGATTTGTTTATCAAGATGGTTAGCAGGTTCAGTAAAGCATTTCTCAGGGAGCCGACATTCCTTTGGCAGCACTCAGGCAAATACGCTCCTGAGCGAATAGTTTCGCGTGCTCCAGAGGCAGAGTGGCGCACTTGGAAACCTCCCTGGTTCCATAGGCGCAAACTCCTAGCCAGCTCAATTACTTGGATCACGACTCATAGGCTTTGCATCTGGTATGGTAGCTATCTGGTATTTTGGTTTCTTTTTGGAATAGCTCAAGTCTCTGCTCTCGGGACAGTTGAATATTTTCAATTTGGGCCAAGATTTGAAGGATTCAGGAAAGATTTAGAAGTTCAGAGTCATAGTTGGGTGAAGTCTTTCCTGGGCATCCACTACTCCGGGTACTGGTATAATTGGTGTCTGTTTCCCTTTTGCACCCAAAGTCTGGTTCGCCCCCTTGCAATGGCTCCCCGAAAACGCGGAATTCCCCGAAGAGGCAGCAATTATGGAGGTCGTGGGGGTAATAGGGGCAGAGGAGAACCTATTCCCCGTCGTATCGTCCCGCTCGCCTCCATCTCTCCGTCATCCCCTTCTTCTGAACACTCTGGCCCTTCTCTGCACAGTTCCCTTCACTCCTGTCGGTTCAAATTCAAAAGCAAATTACACAAGCCCTCCATTTCTGCCCTGCTCACTGTTATTTTTTCTGAGGAAGAAGAGGATTCCTCAAGCTCAGATGAACACATCAGGGACAGTCCTCTCTCTCACAATCCCAGTAACTCTCAAGGAAGTGAAGCCGGTGACATTCTCAATGCCCCAGACCCGCTTCAGACTGAAGAACAACGCGAGGATTCGCCCCATCATTCTATCTCTGCTAATGAAGATATCATTCCCTGCGCTCCAGCGTCTTCCTCAGGCAACATATTGCACATGGTGTCTCCTCCGGATCGAACAGAAAGGGATAACGAGGATAACATGGGGGTCGAATGGGTCAGTTCTCCAGACCGCGACATGGATGCAGATAATGATATGCCACCTCAGGCATAAGCTTTCCGTCTCAGCTCGAAGTCTCAGAATGAAGGTTTTGTTTTGAACTTGTTCACAGTGGTTTTCTTCCAGAATTTTCACTATGGCGCACTATTATCTTCCAGTTTATAAGTCTGCTTTTCTAGTTTTTTGTAATAGCCTCAGAACTGTAGGATGGCGGGAAACGCAGGATAGATCTATTTTGGGGTTAATATATTTTGAAAACTGGGTCTTATGGATTGTAATCAGACATATCAGAGCTGTATGCAGCAGACTTTTTGATAGAGGGCTGGCTGTAGCCCCCTCAGAGGTCCATACCTCTATGTAAATATTTTTTACCTTTTTATTTAATAGAATAGTCTTTACTTAGAAAAAAAAAAGTTACCATGTTTTCCTTGAAAAAAAAATCTCCATGGTAAAGTGGAGCTTAATCTTTGTAGTTAATAATATTGTTACATGTTTTTTTTTTAAATGTATATAGGTTTAACTCATATATTAATTATTTTATAATTAATAATAACAATAATAATTGCCCACAAAGTGTAGAATAGATGGTGATGTGGTGTACTATTAAGTCACTCTGTGATGTGAGGGTCACCGGTTCAAAATTCCATGGGCAAAACTCCAATCAAGTTAAGAGTTGGTGTGGCCTAGGCTGGGTGCGATCCTTGGGTGTTTTTGACGAATTAGATGCCCTTAGGTCACAGTTTCTCATGCCACAAGTCAAGCCTGATGTAATCTCTGATGAAATCAAGCCATTTGACAAATTGTCAAATAATAATAATAATAATAATAAGAAAAACCAGTCTATCCCATGACTTCGCTCTGCTCTGCTCACCAGCTACAAAAGCCCTAGGCCCTCATGGCAACGGTGTCCTCGGAGGGGGTTCCTCCCCCTCCCCATCCCTCTCAATATGCAAATGAGGCCACTGCATTCCAAGCATTGGTAGCCCCCATACCAACGTGTGCTCGAACTGCTAAAGCACATTCCAAATTTGTGAAGCAAAACGATGAGATCTGCAACGTGGACCTCCCCTTGGGAGCTTGTCAAACTTCACTTGCATATTCTAAGTATACATTCATTGATAAATTTATAGGGATAAGGCCATCCTCGCGCTCGATGGAGATCTCGATTGATAAAACTTAGAAATCAAAGATAAAAGGAAATATTGCTCTATTCGCAGTGGGTAACAGATTCTTTGCTTTCTTGTTTGAACTTAAAGAGGACATGGATGTAATATTCAGAAATGGGCCTTAATTATTTGGATTTGGGGGGATGCATTTGAATAAGTGGAGTTTATATTTTATCCCAGATGAGGATATCCCCACAACAATCCTGGTGTGGGTGAAGCTTCCTCGTTTTCCTTTGTCATGTTGGAGCGACGATTGCTTAAGAGAAATTGGGAATGGGGTTGAAAAATACCTTGATAAAGTCGAACCTAAAGGAGCCCAATTTTCTTGTGAAAAAATTTGTGTGGAGGTTGACCTAGAAAAGGGGCTTCCAACAGAGATCAACCTAACCCTCGGTGACTGGATCCATAGACAAATACTTGATTACGAGTAGATTCCTTTTATATGTTGTCATTGCCATGAGTATTCCCAAATGTCTACAACTTTGGGAATATTGAAGGAGGTGTTTAGGATATTTGACAACTCGCCTTGAGTGATGACTATAGGATAAGGGCATGATGTGAATCATGAGCAACACTTAGAAGTGGCTCTCCCTCAACGAGAAGAATTCATGCAACCAATGGAAGAGGATAGTATGTGGCAGGAAAATAGTGTGTAGAATAGGCAAGTTAGGCCCTCTGATCTGCACCAGGATGACTGTGGTTAGCACCCCATGATTTGGTTAATGCATTGCACATACATAGAATATAATGGTGCTTTTTGGAGGAATTATAAGCTTAGTATAGTTAGTACTATAAGCAGAAGTAGGTAAGGCAAAATAAGTTCGTTTTTGTAAAACTTTAGATTTTTGAAGAAGAATACAATCTTAATGTAAAGGTACTGGCCTATTTACCAATTGATTAATATAAAATTATCTGCTCCTTTAAAATAATAATAATAATAACAAAGTTATAATTTAATTAATTTTTATGATTTTTTAAAATCTTGACAATGTAAGATGTCTCATAAGATAAATGTTTTGATATCTATTATGGATTGATGTTTATAGATTTTTACCGGCCATTTAATTTATATAGCTACTCTAGTCAATACTATGTCATTCTTTATTTAAGGATTCACATAGTTTATAAAACAATTTAAAAACCAAAAACATAGTCTTATTACCCTTAAAAACTAAAAGCATTGTATCTTTTTGTGTGTTGAGGTTACTTTCAATAGAAGTAAGCTTATTACTCTATAATAGTGGATTCAATAGTTATTTATTTCGACATAATGGTAACAATTGTTAGCCATGATTTTAGGGTACAAAATCGTAATTGTTTTGTCTCTTAATCTTCATAGAAACTTCATTTTCAAGGATTTTATAGGACCGCATTCCTCATATTTGCATTCTATTCTTTAACATTTGTTATTTGAAGAATGAATTAGTCTCCAAAAAAATAAAATTTAATATAAAGAGAGCAGTGCCCGAATGATATCATTTTTTCGTTTGTTAATTTGTTTACAAATAGGAAGAACTAACCTAAGGTTTGAAAAACTATTACTCAGGGACATCTAAGTTATCAAAATCACTCAATTGTGACTCAGGGGTGTCTAAACAATCAAAATCACTCGAGGATGACACTCAATTGGAGCCACACCAACCTATGCTCATGGTTGGATTTGTGCCCATAGGCACTATCACCATGGAGTGTCTTAAGAGAACACCTTGTCAACTTGTGTGTTGAAGTATGTAACTCCTATTTGTCTTAGTGTGATCACATTCATGATTGTTTTTATTATTGGTTATGATTAGGTAGAGATGGTTTTCTACCTAGAGTATATTATTAGTATTTAGGAGGTTATTAGACCTAATTTGATTTGAAAGATTATCTCCAATCTAAATTGATATGTGGTTGAGATATTCCCTCAACCAATAAATTGTGTCCAAAAAACTTGTCTATATGGAAACAACAATGGTTCTCCTAAGTCTCGTGATCCAATCCTGAACAAGACAATGCACATCTAAAAAAAAACTCGGTTTCTTCAGTTTCTTCGTATAAAAAAATTAAGACAACTTTTATATATTTACACATATTTATGTGACCATGTTCATTTAAACTATAGAAGTATTGGTGGTGCATTGAGGACAAGATAGCAAGTGGTATGGTCTGGTCGTCCCTAGTGCTACCAAATTTGATGTTCGCGCCGGGTTTGCTTGACTATCCCAACTGGGCGTTGGCCACAATGGCGAGCACAAGCTACCCGACGAGTATTCTTTGGGTTTCGTTTCATGTAAGAATGTGTAGCAATTGAACAGTGTTAATGCTCCTGGGATTTTGTATAGATAGGTAAAAATTTTGTGGTGGAAGACAAGGAGGCTTTGCATCTGCAAATACATACGCAGAGGCTAGGCAAAGAAGACATCAAAGTAAGTTTGGTCTACGAGTTATAGAATTTTGGAGGTAGTGGCATAGATTCAAGCTTCACAAGACGACCAACTAGTTTGCAATGACGATCAACACTCCAAATATTTGGCCATGGTAAAGTGAAATGTGTTTTTTAATTTATTTGGAGTTTCTTAATAGAAACATGTTGTACGGGATTATAATGGAATTTAATAGAGTTAACCAATATATTATATTTAATTAATTTGATATAAAGTTTAATGATTACTTTAATGATTTTATTAGAATTAGTTATTTACAATTATATTTGTGATTATGGAAATTCAAGATAATTATGTCTACCGGTATTTTTATTTTGAAATAAGATTTTTAGAATTTTAATTTAATTATCGATATTCAAGATAATTATGTTTAAAAGTATTTTATTTATTTATTATTTTGAAATAAGATTTTTAGAATTTTAATTTAATTATCAATAATTATTAGGTGAATAGGGATTTAATTTTCTTAAAACTTTCTAAAATGTTTTTAGTAATATGCACAAATTTGATATGGAGATTTATTTTCGAAGTAGATATGCCTTTTTTCCATTTTAATTAAATTCATTAATTGTGTCAAAACACATAAACATAAATGTAAATGTTTAACATGTAATCTTTAACATTTAACATTTTTAATTTAAGGTTGGCCTTATTTAGAAATCAATCTAATTATTGTTATGTATAAATACAATATAAATTTAAAATAAAAAGAGGTTTATGAACACTCAAAAAATAGGTATGTTAATAAATATAAATATAAATAAATTGGAGGTATGGTAAATAAATAAAGTATCTTTTTATACTTATTCCAAAGGTATGGTAAATAAATAAAAATATAAATAAACTAGAAGTATGGTAAATAAATAAAAGCTCTTTTTATATTTATTCCATAAACCTCTTTATATTTACGAAGACTCAAAAAATAGGTTTTATTTAGGTGAAGTCTATGGGTCAACTACCATTTTAATACCATGGGCCAAATTCGATATTTATAAAAGATGTATGGTAAACTAATAAAAATAGAAATAAACCAGAGATATGGTAAATAAATAAAACACTTTTTTTTTTTAACCCATAATTCACTTTATATTTAAAAACACTAAAAAAAAACAATTTTATTTAGATGAAAGCTATGGGCTAAATACCATAGGCCAAATTATTATCAATACCATGCAAAAAAAACATTATTAACCCTAATATTAATATTAATAAAAATAAATATGGCACATGGTATTGACCTATGGTATTCACGTGGAGTGTAGTCTATTTAAAGGGGGGAATTAAACTAGCATAGATCCATCTTTACTCTAGATCTACTAAGCCTCGAGAAGGATGAAATATCTTGATATGCCAACTAACATAGAGTGAAAAAATATTTGATCATCTGAACGCTTGGTGGATCTATGCTAGTTAAAAAAATAACATATGAACATGTAACGATGGTACTGGTTTCAAATTATTCTTCATATATTTATATCTTATAAATATATATGAATTTATGTTTAAAAAAGCCATAGTATTACACCAAAATCTAATTACCATATTTAAAAATCTTATTACATATTTTTTTATATATTTATATTTATACTAATAATTATAATTTTAATAAAGTTATAATTTGAATGGTAATAAAGTAAAATAACCATAATTATTATAATTTTAAATAAAATTATAATTTGAACGGTAATAAAGTAAAATGTAAGTGAGACGAGTAAGAATGGCGATGGTGAGAGCTAGGGTTTTATTTATGCAGAGAATCGACGAACGTTGCTGCCGTGTAGGAGCCTGTTACAGGCATCGGAGGAGATCCAAGATGAGGGGAAGTTGATTTCATTTCTCATCACAATGAAGGATGACTTCTGCTTCCGACTGCGTGTGCGGTGAAATGGTTGTTTCCTTGTAGTCTAGCGCTCAAGCCTCGCGAAGAAAAACGCCGGCCCGCCTGTATGGTTGCCTTTGACGACAGGGACCGACTAGAAAATGGAATCACAGATTACCGACACAACAAGAGTTTTCATATCTGTAGTTTTGGCAATAATCTGGCACGTAAGGCAAGGTTGTGGCAGAATAACTAACATAAGCCTATTAGCTCGTAGAGGTGCACATGTATTCGCTAAAGAGAGCCCCATTTAATTAGGATCTGGAGAATGGTTTTCAAATCTTCATTAGGACTCTAAGCGGGAACTCGTTCGATTATGGGTGAATGGATCTGACCTTTTGTTGGATTTAAAACAACAGATTAAGCAGAGCTGGCATCTCTATGATTTTGCAAAGCCATTATATGAGGGGAATCAGTTAAGGGATTTCTCTCCGCTCAACGGATATGGTATCACGACAAACTTCACCATCGTCATGATTATCAGGTTGTGTGGTGGAGTATCAGGTACCAGGAACCAGATGTCAGATGTCACGACTTTTTACTAGGAAGCTACAAGTTCCAAAAACCCTAGTGGATTCATCTCCAAAACCCTAGTGGATTCATCTCCTTTAATGATGCAGTGAAAATGAAGGTTCATATCCCCATCATATCAAATTCTAAACTACTAAGGATCTTACATGGTAGAATAAAGGGAAAAAGCACTAGATATGGAAATATTTTTCAGAGGTAAATTCTGTGTTTTTCTATCTCGAATCCAAGGTTGTTATCTGCATATTCAATGGCCCTGATGCTTTACACCATTGGGTTTTTTTACATGGATATCCAAATGTGATATCTATTTATGTTCCAAAGGTTCCTTCATTGTCCAATTCGATACAGAGATAGATTTGGAGCATGCCCTAAATGAAGGGCCATGGTTTTGGGGCAAAGTTGGGTATCTTATTGTTGATTTTTCAAGACTTTCTAATCTGATAATTACTTCTAATGATTATTTAATCAATTCTTCGTATGTCACATTTATCATTAAACAATTACACATAGAAAATGTCAACAATGAAACAATTATGACAATAGGATCATGAAGAGACAGCAAACACAACAGACACAAAACTTTACCCTAGGAAAACCCTAACTAGGTAAAAACTCGACAACATTTTCTTAGAGAAATTGTCCAATTCAACAAAATGTACAATCTGATATTTATAGAACAACTTGGAAATTCGTAGGCTTTAACCAACCCTTCTTCCATGAACGACAGATACTCAAGGTTATAAGTCCTCCTTCTAAAGCTTTGACCCTTCCACAGAAACAAAGTATTTCGTTCTTCAAATTTTGTCACAAAACAATCCTAAACTTTGTCCTTCATTTTGCCTCAGAAAGTCCTTCTCTTTCGCACCTGTGAACATAAATTATAGAAGATGAAAATGATCCAAAAAATGTTAATTTTAGGATAACAATGGTATGTTCTATGTTTAGAGAAATTTTACTTCAATTTCCTTATTAGCCCAATATCAATATCTAGTTTAGCAATCACATCAACATGATAGTAAAATGCAGATAGAACATAAACAATAATAGTAGAAGACTAGCCAAGATAAGAGGACACAAGATATGGCACCAACCAGGGATAAACCCCAATGTGGGGAAACCCTTGATTAATTCTTCTTATAATTCTTCAAAAGTTCAACAAAGTGAGAGAGTACAATGTATAATATTTACTTGCCCAATTACAGTGAAAATCTAATCAGTCAAATAGCAGAAACATAAAGCCCTAACCAGAAAGTCAACATTGGTCAACATGGTAGATTTCTTCCTCAATTCAGCTCGATCAAAACCCAATCAACTTTGGCCTCCAACAACAAGTCTAATCAACCCAAAACAATCTGAAAAAGTCTATTCAAACCTGGTCAGCAAAGGTCAACGTTGCAGCCAACCCTAGTACAGTCAATGCTAGTCAAATACGAGGTCAAATTGCCTTGGATTTTGTGCCCAAAATTGCGGTCTGCTCAAACATAATTCCTCCGCCAAAAACCACACCTAAAATAGGTCAACACTTGGTCAACGCAGTCAAAAACAACCTCTGTAATTTCGGTCAAATCTGGTCAACAACTGGAACATAAAATCCTTCCTTTCCTTCACACGTGTGGAGAGAAGCTTTTGATTTTCATACTCAATCAATGAAGGAGAGAGAAGATGTGTGTGAGTGAAGTGTCCAAATGAGGAGGAGGCATCATGTATTTATAGGAAAACGTTGAGGATGAATAGACATGACTGTTGGTATTTATAGGAAAACGTTGAGGATGAATAGACATGACTGTTGGGCTTCTGAGCCTACATGAGTTTGCTAGCTGATCTTGACAATTTTTCCATAATCAAAATAAATTCATAATTCCTTTTGTACATGTCAGAATGGGATAATATTTAGATCAATCCTACACCTCTCGGAGAGAGGAATCTAAGAAAAATATGAGCTGCCTCATATGAGTCAAGTCCAATGTGAAGTTTGGCCCTAATTGCCAAATTTAACACTCCCTCTCAACTAGGGAGAACTTCACCTGCAAAACTGTCTGACAATCTGTACCATCATTATCTCTGCTTTGCTATGTTGAACCATGGAGAAAGAAGAAATGATTGAGAGGGTCATACCACTCTTAACCGACCCAAAGTCAATTTCCATTGATCCTAGATCAATATCAACATCCTAGCATAGGGAGTACGGTAGTACACGATGCGTCCATCGGTAGTACTATGGTCCCTATCCTCATTTCCATACTCATTGGCTAGATGAGAGGTACTTCCCATGAGTCCCGGACTACATGGGTAGGATGTGCCAGTAAGAGAAGGTGAACCACTCATCCTACTCATATGCCATAGGAGAAGGTGAACCACTCATCCTATGCATATGCCACCATGGGGTATCATAAGGGAAGGTGAACCACTCATCCTGTACATCGTGCACCACTAGGGGAAGGTGAACCACTCACCCTACGGTAGCTCATCACTCCAAGAAGTACCCCAAGCCCCCCGGAGCTCCCAAGCTCAACATCCATCTCATACAGGACCCTCATAAGAGGGTCCCTCCACAACTCCAAGTCGGTCATGGAAGGCCCAGAATTTGATCTTCCCTAGGGGCTTCGTAAGAATATTTGCGACCTGATCATTAGTCCCAATGTGTTGGAGCCTTATTGCTCCTCGTTGTACCATATCCCAGATAAACTAGTACTGATATCAATATGCTTGGAGCGGTCATGAAACATAGGATTCTCTGAAAGACGAATCTCACTCTAGTTGTCGTAGAAGATCACGGTGATATCCAGCACATGTCCAAACAACTCACTAAAGAGCTTCCTTAACCAAAAAGATTCACAGGAGGCCAAACTAGCAACAATGTATTCAACTTCAATGGTGCTTAAGGCAATCGACTTCTGCTTCCTCCTCATCTATGATATCGAAGTAGAACCTAGAGAGAAGAAACATCCAGATGTGATTTTACGATTCACCATACTGTCAACCCAGTCTGCATCAGAGTAACCATGGAGCCTCACATTCCCGGAAATGTATCTTAGTCCATAGGAGATTGTGTCCCGAAGATATCTCAAGAGATTCTTGGCAGCAATCCAATGTATGTGCTGAGGCTCAACCATAAAATGGCTTAATGAATTCCCTGCAAAACATATGTTTGGATGGGAGTTCACCAAGAACATCAGGGCCCCCACGAGTTGACGATACTCAAAAGGATTTCCCAAATCAGGCCCAGCAACACTTCCACATAACTTCTTGAAGTTAAGTTCCATTGGAGTAGTCACGGACTTGCAGTCCACCATCCTAAATCTTTCAAGTAGCTTCACGATGTATTTTCCCTCAGAAAGGAAAATCTCATCTGGCTTTTGCCAGACTTCCAACCCTAGGAAGTAAGGCATCAATCTTAGGTCATTCATCTCAAATTCGAAAGCCAACTCCCTCTTACATTGATGTATAAGAGGGTCTGCACCTGTTAGAAAGAGATCGTCCACATAAAGTACCAAGATGAGAGGTCTATCGTTTTCAACCTTAAAATAAAGGTTTGGATCAACTTCACTTCTCGCAAATCCCAGCTTTATCAGATAGTTATCAATCCTCTCATACCAAGCTTAGGGAGCTTTCTTCAACCCAAAGAGGCTTTCTTCAACCTACATACATGTGTCTGATGATCTTGAACTTTGAACCCTTGGGTTGTTCTACATAGACTTCCTTTTTAATTGAACCATGTAAGAAGGTGGTCTTGACATCCATCTAATGTAGATTCCATCCTTGCGAGGAAGCAAGGGCTATAATCAAATGAATGGTGGTATATCGGGCAACAGGTGCAAATATCTCATCATAGTCCACACCTTCTTTTTGAGAGAAGCCTTGAGCAACAAATCTAGCCTTGAACTTTTCAACACTTCCATCAACTCTTGTAGAGCCATTTCGAGGTGACAACGGATTTGTCCTTGGGTCTAGGGACCACATCTAAGACATCATTATTCATAATCGACTCATACTCTTTGTTCATAGCATCCTTCCAAACTCGGTGCTTTACAACTTCTTCAAATGTGCAAGGCTCATATTGAACAATGGTGCTCATTGCAGTTAAGTACCCTTGGTACCTATTCAGCCTCTTACTTTCACGAAATGTCCCCCTAGGTGCAACATGTCTCTCGGCATCTTTGAGAGTTTCCCTAAGCCATGAGGGTCTCCTTTTCGAAGAGGAGGGGTCATGAGGGGGTGGATCAATGAGATCCATTGGTCCTTAAACATCGTGTATTTGCTCATCCTGTAGTTCTCCCTGCTTTCTGAAATTTGCTTCTTTTTCCTTCCTTGGAAGAGGAAGGTTATTAATCTTCCCAAGGGCAGCATCCTCATCGAAAGTGACATCATGACTTATCTCCACTTCTCTTTGACTAGGCACATAGATTCTATATGCCTTAGAAGTTTCACTATAGCCCACAAATGTTCCTTTCTTCCCAGAAGCATCTAATTTGTTTCTCTTTTCTTTCGGCACATGAAAATATACAGGGCTACCAAAAATTCTAAAGTGAGAAACATCAGGTTTCTTACCACTGAAAACTTCTTCGAGAGTTTTGGAGTCCAACGCTTGATGAGGGCATCTATTTTGAACATACACGACAATATTTGCATCTTTGACCCATAAGAACTTCGAAAGTATTTGATCATGAAGCATGGCATGAGTGGCTTCTATGATAGAATGATTCTTCCTTTCAGCAACACCATTTTTCTTAGGAGTATATGTGGTAGTAGTCTCCCTCTTAATGACAACTTCGCTACAATAATCTTTGAACTCATTTGATTCATATTCGGTTCCATTATCGGTCCTCAATATTTTGATCTTCTTCCCAGTTTGATTTTCGACCAAAGATTTGAAAGAATAGAACCATGAGAATACTTCATCCTTCTTCTTCAATAAATATATCCAAGTTTTGCGATATAAATCATCCATAAAGATATCATAATATAAATATCCTCCCAAAGAGTTCATGGGAATCGTACCAAATAGATCAAAATGAACCAATTCCAATATGTCGGTAGTCTTGCTATCACTGGAGGAGAATGGTCCCCTTGTATGCTTTCCTTCGACACACCCCTGACAAACACCTTCATGTTCTACTTTAAATTCGAGCATACCTGTCACCATCTTCCTCACATCGTGTAGAGCCTTATAATGTAGATGAGCAAACCTAGGGTGCCATAATTTGGATTGAAGTGATGTGTCGCAAGACATAGCTCCCAATGGACTTCCTCCAACTTGATATAGGCTGGAGTAGCATGATCCGGATTATCCATAGTATTATGTTTCTTATGTCGATGTTTTGAACCCCAAAGGGGGTCCATCATCAGGACCAAATTGATAGAATATGATATAGGCTATCAACCCTGAATCCAAGTGTAAATGCATCTTTGAAATTTTTATTCCGCACAGATATCTTTCCATCGATGAATGCCACTTTGAATCCTTTATCCTCTGTTGTCGAGGTAGATAATGGGTTCTTCTTTTGATTGGGTACATATAGTACTTTTTGTAGATAAATGGTGTTACCTTGATTCAATTGAAGAGTAACATTCCCAACTCCCTTCACGAGATAGGTGGCATTGTCTCCAAGGATAATTTCTAAATTTGTATCCTTTTCAATCAAATTTGAAAGAGCTTCCTTAGACCCAGTGAAGTGCCTTGAGGCACCACTATCAATCAACCAATTTCCCAAGGTGTCCAGAGGAGAGGAAGTAGAGAGGGAAGATATAATATAAAATTCTTTTTGCTTGTTATCAACAACATTAGATTCATCATAGCTAGAGTTTCTTGATCTTTTGGGAGGGAGACCATTTCCATGTTGAGTAGCGGGAGCATTGCTTTTTCCTCGGTTGTTGAATCTGTCATTCCTTTGATTGTTATTGCCCCTAAAATTGTTGTTGTTGTGGTTCTCATCATCATGAGGTGTGTCCCTTATATTAGGACACTCCCTAGCATAGTGCCCAAAATTGTTGCAAATGAAGCATCTTCCCTTCCTTCCATTCTTGAAACCCAGTCTTCCTTGACATTACTTCTTTGAACCTGCATTTTTCTTCTTTTTAGCATGAGCAAGAATGTAGTAGGTTCATTCCTATTTGAAGGCATATATAGTTCTCATCCTTGTTTCTTCTTGAGAACATTTAGTCAGTAATTCTTCAAAACCTAGGATCCTGTCGTTGTTAAGAATAGTAGTGTTGAACATGTGTCATTTACGAGAGAGTCCTCCAAGGGCAATGAGAGTGAGTTGCTTATCAACAATAACTTCTCCAATAGAAAGAAGATCATTTTTTTATCTCAGTAACCCTGATGAAGTAGGATTGAATGTCTTCACCTCTTCCGTTCTTTATATCCTTTAGCTTGTTTTTGAGAAAGAGAACTTGGTTTGCATTGCTAACTTTGAACATGCCAAATAACCTGTCATATATCTCGTTTGATGTGTTAAAATCAGAGACAAAAGCAACTAAATGTTTATGAATAGAATCTTTGTCGATCTTCTTTGCTTTGACTTCACCCTTCTTGTATTTGATCTTAGCAGCAGCCGGTGCATTAGAAGGAGGTTTTGAAATCTTTCCCTGCACATAATCCATCACATCTTTCTATTCTAATGTCAAGTCAAGGGACATATTCCATGCATGATAATCAAACTTATCATGAAGCTTATCATTAGACTTGAAGTAGGATGTGGAAGCCATTGAATCTTGTCTTTGATTAGTGATTTCTCCTCATGGTGATTTCTCTTCTCACTCTTGCTTGGGTTTTGTCTTCACATCACCTCTGATACCGTGTTAATTTTAGGATAACAATGGTATGTTCTATGCTTAAAGCAATTTTACTCCAATTATTTTACTAGCCCAATATCAATATCCAGTTTAGCAATCACATCAACATAATAGTAAAATGTAGATAGAACATAAACAGTAACAATAGAAGACTACCCAAGACAAGAGGACACGTGATATGGCTCCAGCTAGGGACAAACCCCAATGTGGGGAAACCCTTGATCAATTCTTCTTATAATTCTTCAAAAGTTCAATAGAGAGAGAGTACAATGTATAATATTTACTTGCCCAATTACAATGAAAATCTGATCAGTCAAATAACATAAACAAAAATCCCTAACTAGAAAGTTAGCGCTGGTCAACATGGAATATTTGTTCCTCAATTCAGCTCGATCAAAACCCAGTCAAATTTTCCCTCCAACAACAAGTATAATCAGCCCAAAACATTCCGAAAAAGTCCATTCAAACCTGGTCAAAAAATGTCAACGCTGCAGCCAGCCCTAACACAGTCAACACTGGTCAAACAGGAGGTCAAATTGGCTTGAATTTTGTGCCCAGAACTGTGGCCTGCTCAAACATAATTCCTCCACCCAAAGCTACACCTAAAATAGGTCAACGCTTGGTCAACGTAGTAAAAAACAACCTTTGTAATTTCGGTCAACTCTTGTCAATGAATGGAACATAAAACTCTTCCTTTCCTTCACATGAGTGGAGAGTAGCTTCTGATTTTTCTTGCCCAATCAGTCAATGACAAATACTCAAGGTTATAAGTCCTTTTAAATCTTCGACCCTTCCACAGAAACAAAGTATCTCGTTCTTCAAATTTGGTCACAAAACACTCATAAACTTTTTCCTTCATTCTGCATCAGAAAATCCTTCTCTTTCCCACGTGTGAATAGAAACTATAGAAGATGAAGATGATCCAAAAAATGTGGTCACAAGTGAGGAGTTCGATTGCTCCTTATATAGTGATCTAAGGTGCTCCAAGGGGCACGTCTCAGTTGTTGGGCCGACTTAAGAAGATCTGAGCCAACCTATACTTTGGGGGCAAAATAATTTAATTTTTAAATTTTAAATTCTTCCTTTTTGATTTTTCCTTTTTAGGACCGACTTGTATACCAACCGACGCTACATTAAGATGAACATTCATTACCCCATGGTTCCCTTATTTTGTTGCTACAAATATGGTGGTTTCAATAATGTCATTTCAGGTGAGACTACCCAATCTCCCGCTTGCTTTTGGGCACCATCAAGTACTAACGAATATTGGAAACACTCTTGGAAAATACCAAAAGATGGACCTTGATAGAGCAGAAAAAGGGATATTCACTTATGCTAGAATATGTATATAGATCGAACTCAGCAAAGGTCTTCCCGATTGAATCCATCTGAAACATAAAAAAAATTGTGGACCCTAGTATTAGATTACAAGAACACGACATTTAGATGCCAATTTTTTTTTCAAACAGGACACCTGCAGAACTCATGTCCCTAGGGAAAAATTCTCCCGAGAAAGAAAAAGACGCAAACCCACAAGCCAAAGGGTTGACAGGTATTTGATCCTCATTATTTTGAAGAAGAGGAAGAAGAAACCTTGGAGAACCAATAAGATATAAATGCGTGGATAAATAAGGTAACCAAGTAGAAGGAGGTGAAGCGAGTTAGGTTGGAGCCAAAACCCACATCTAGAATGACATTGAATTATTAGAGATGATTCAAATTGGATCATTATATTTATTTTCATCCATCTCAATGCATTTGGAGTGGAAAAAGTGGAGGAATCAGCGCTCGAGACCATTTTTATTGGCTGCACCTAGTTTGGCGAAACAGGGTCTGAAACCTTCTGGGAGCATTTTGAGGCATCAAACGACGTTTATTGGGGGTAATTTTTTTTCTCTTAAGTGAAACATATTTTCATGCTATTCTACACACATAAATATTTCCAACGACGTAAGAATCACGTCAATCGGAGTCTGTATGCAAAAGTTATGCCACTCAAAAGTTGACCATCTTGTTTTCACACCTATAGTTTGGGAGAATGTCGCGTCAACCCATATTATTCATGGAAAAGGGGATAGCCACGTGTTTGTGATGTAAAAGAATCTAGAAGAGTCTATTTTGTAACTCTAGTTAAGGGTTGATGTAGTCAAACTTAACCACTAGTAGGCTATCGAGTTGTGTTATAACCAGGCCACTAAGAGGAAGAGGCATTCCATTTTTTCGAGAGCATTTTGTTCCATAGTTGAGCAAAGATAGCCAGGAGAGATAGGAGGTAAAACACACAGAGAAGATTTGTGCACTGTAGCAGCCCATGGGCCACAGACATTACTTCTTTGTATATGCAGCCATATTTCCAAACAGAGAAAGGAGTGAAGCGACCTCACCTTCCAGCTGAGTTATCTCTCGAAAGGGTTTCCCAGAGAGCATATCTTGTGTATTATGTGTGTTTGAGCTTATTTTGTTGTTCTCTACTTTTTTGCTTGATTTACTTTTACATGCATGCACTAATTACAGTTAATTCTATAGATCTAGAAATTAAATAACACTATAATAGTGTAGAATCTCAGATTTTTAATAAAATATTATCACATCTGTTGTGACGAAATATCTAGTGGAATATCCATGTGGCAATTTATGGATCAAGTGATATAAGTGTCGTGACACAAAAGGAGGAACCACAAAATGAAAATGAAACATGAGGTATAAAGAGAACCCATGTCTTTGAAAGTTTGGAATCAGACAAAGAAGTCCCCTTACATATAGACGGAAATGAATAGGCAATTATAACTAGTTGATCCCAACCATGGGGTTTGGAAAAGGGTCTAGAAAATGAAAGGAAAAAGGGAGAAGTTAAGTGATTCTTATCACACTTAATACGATGTATAATCTATGTAATTTTGTTACCATTTTTTTTTAAATTGGTCATTGGCTGAAAGGCTAATATATTCGAATGCTTTCAACATATGCAAAATGTAATTTTGTTCCTTGAATACAATTATTTTAGCAACTTGAGATGTATGATGAAGTAATAATTTTGATGCTTATTATAGATTGATGCCTATCGACATTTACCAATGATTTAATTTATATGGTTGCATCAGTTATTGGAGATCTACTTATATTTAAGATTCTCATTATATGAACAATTATAGGAAAGGAAGGTGATATTATAGTCACTGACCATGTATCTCTTGCTAAGTGTTTTGTATTATTGCAATACTTTTACAATGTAAAAGTCATTGCTGAGTTTACTTAGAAAGGAGTTCTAGCTATATGTTTTTTCTCCATGAATTGTTTGTCGAATGTTGCACTATAAATTCTAATCAGTAAGTGCAAAGAGTGTATGATTGACATAGATACATCCTAGATTTGGACTATTTTCCTAGATAATTAGAAAGTACGGTGGATGACACCCATGAAACTTGGTAAATGGAAGCATGTCCATAGGATGGTCAATTGATCAATTTTTACAATCATATTGATGTTAGGCCTTGGAGTACAATAAGTTTTCATTCAATCTGCAATACCAATGGTACAATTGTTTTCTAGAGGATGGGTATTTGAGTAATAGTCCTACAAGTAAACAAAGGAACATGGACACTTTCTAAGATGGAAGTGTGTTACATTATTCTCACTTAAGAAACCAAAAATTAATTGTAGATTGAAATTTTGAAGTGGATTGACAAGTTTGTAGTAGGAAAGACAGATGTTCTAAAACATAGAGTTTTTTGGAGTTTGGTCCAAGGAAAGCAGGTGATAGTGCTTTTGGAAGTGTTGTGGTAGAAGTAGATGTCAAATGATGATGGAAAATCAAGGTAAACTATGAATGGTTTGAAATAATAACATTCTCATGAAAATATAATAATGTCATCCACACATTACAATTGTAACAATTCTATATGTCATGTTTTTATTCAATGTGTCCATCCTTGAAGAATTAAGTATGTAATTGGTATCTCCAAGGAATAGAGTGTGTTGTATGTACCCATATCTATCTAACATTTAAATGGAATATTAATGTAAAACCTAAATAAACATGCACCAACCTTTGTCATGTGTCCCTCGTGACTTAGATAACTTCTCTACTATAGTGCAATAACCTCTATTAGGGAATTGTTTAAAACTTGGAGTGGACCATGTTGGTCGTAGACTCTGGAGGTGAAGTTTTACAATCGATGGGAGTTCATCGAGAATTTGACTGAATCATATGCACAAAGGGACATCCTATTAGGCTGGTTCAGGTGGATGGTTCTTTCTTTGTATGAACATTAATAGTTTGACAATGTTTGCATGATCGAGGTATGAGGTGATAGTACCATGATGGACTAGATATATGGAATTTGCTATTGAGGAGGTTCTTCAAGTCATAATGAAGCATTTGTTATAGAGGATAATATGTTAAATACCTTAGTTGATGAAAATTAAGACAAACAGTTATTAAGGGGGAGTGTTGAAGTCTATAGCTCCTACTTGTCTTAGGTGTGATCACAGTTGTGGTTGTCATTATTATTGGTCATTATTAGGTAGAGATGGTTCTTTATGTAGAGTCTATTACTAGTCTTTAAGAGGTTGTTAGGCCTAGTTGGATTTGAGAGATTATCTCCAACTAGTTAGCTTCCCAAATTGTTGTGTGGTTGAGATATTCCCTCAAGTAATATATTGTGTGTCTAAGATAGTTTTTTTTCTTTTGAGATAATTTTCATATATTTATTTTTGTACTATTACATTGTTTAACATGGCACATTTTTTTTTGTAATAAGGTCTAGTGTCTCATTATGACATTCTAACACCATAGGTTTCCCAAATGATACTATGAATATAACTCCATTATGCATTTTGTTGAACTACCCACATGGAAGACTTTTACATTATTATTATAAATTTCTATATGCAATAACAAACAATGTATCTAAACCATGAAAGAAAATTTTAGGGATAATATTCTTAAGTAGACAAATTTTCCATACTTTTCCCTTAAAAAATTAGTTAATTTCCATTTTTTTTGAATAATAATTCATCCAAATTTTATAATATTAAATTATTTTATCTTAAAAATTGTAAAAAATGATAAAAACTATATAAAATCATTATAAATTTGAATATTTTTATAACAATATCACCTTTTATAATATTTTTGGTTAATTCTTAAAATTTCCCATTCAAACCCGATTTAAGCCTCGAATCCACTCCAAAGCATAATTACCAAACCAAGTATATAAAATTCTAAAGAAATATCTATTTAATAGATCGGGTAGTCTACAAATGCATTTGGTTATTTTCAAATTGGCCTTAAATGATGATAAAGGGAGCAAACGAATCTTGCCACCAATGAGATTCAAATTATTACTTTTTCGAAATATTAGAATTCATTTTCTCTTTATAGAATGTAATTTAGTAGGGAAAAGTGAGTAACATCTTGACAATTATGGTCATGATTTTAATAGCATAATATTATTTATTTTATTTTAATTAATAATTTATATCTTTTATTATTGGATTGGCCGTGTTTCTAAGACATAAAATGGGGTTTTAGATCGTTTTAAGGCCAGCCTTGATTCGGCTAACCTTGAGCCATCGGCCAGCCTTGATGGGGCTCATCCTTGACCCTTGAGCCTTTGGCTTTCCTTGAACCTTGATATTTGCATCCTAAAGATGGGCAAACAGCCTTCCAACCTTATTATATTAAAAAAAAAATATGATGAATTAAAAAAAAATTACGTTATTGGTATGTTTTTTTATGGAATAAAGTTTCAAGAATTTTAATTTAATTACCAATAATTATTAGTTAGATATAAAAATTTAACTTGTACAGAATATTTTAGAATATTCTTAATAATATATACAAATCAAAGGTTGAGATTTATATTCAAAATAGTTATGCCATTTTTTTCCTTTTTAATTAAATTGATTAATTAAAAAAATGTCATATGAACAAATGCCATATTAAGTGAATTATGGTTTTTTAGGCATGTGGTATTGATAAGCCATGGTATTGACCCATGATATTATAACAAAGCTTATTTACAAATTTAGAATCTCCATTGTAAAGCAGGGATAAGTCTCTATGGTTAAAAATCTTGTTCCATGTTTTTAAAAGTATATATGTTTAACTTATATAAATAATAATAATAATTTAAAACAAAATTATAATTTAGTTAGCTTTTATGATTTTTAAAATTTTAGCAATGTGAGATGCATCATGAAATAAGTGTTTTGAAGTTTACTATAAATTGATGTCTATCCACATTGGTCAACCATTTAATTTTATAGCTATATTAATATTTTGAAATTCATAAAAAAAAATTTAACAGTCTCACCACAAACAAACCCACATAACTTTTTAAAATTACTCGTAGGAAAAATCCAAATTTGGTGTATTACAACCTAACTTTATATTTATCATATTTGCTATTGTGGAAAATGTAATATTATTTTAAGTTAAAATAAATAGTTCCTGGTTATGCTAATGATTAGTTAGCAACATTGGTTTAAAATCAGCCGACATATCAAAATTTCAACTTTGATGATAGATGAACATCCTTACACATCATACTGGGCTGTAGAATGAGCCTCTTTGCTTAAAAATCATGTAATATTTTTAAAAATTTTGCAAGTAGGAAGTGACTGAATTGGCTTGCCCATCATTTATTTAGTCACGATTTTTTTCCCTTGATGAAAAAAATATTATATTGCCATTATTTTGGAATCAAAATACAAAAAAAAAAGAGTCCTTCCAAAAGTGCCTTGAGGTATTTCTTTCTCGCATACAAATACCATTCCAAAATGATTATCCATTCATTTACTAATTTTATTTCTACATATATGTTCTAAATAGATAAACATATTAATGTCCAACTCAATACATTAATAAAGACAACAATGCTCAGAAAATAGAATAATAATGAAAATGTTGAGTGCGAATAAAATGTTCCTCTGACACCAACTAGCCTACCATAAGAGAGGGGACCTCTTTTGCACATCTACAATTGACATGTTGAATTCTTGATGTATGTGTGTTGCTACCACTCCCTCAAAGAGCTCCTGCATTTGGCGAATATGTTTTTTACAGGGAGAAATTGTTATGTTTAGTAGAGTACCCTTGTGAGTAAACCAATCCAAAACCACTTTTGAATCACTGAAGAGTTGCAATTTCCTTAATCCATCGCTTTTTGCAAACATTAAAGAAAATCATAATCCAACGGTTGGAACCTTTCCTTAGGCCTAAGCTCATATAGAAGAAATGCTCACTGGATAAATGAAACATAATACTAGCCCCACATTTTTCAGGATCATGTTTTTTTTCTCCATCGAAGAAGGCCCAAGCTATTGATTCATAGATTGTTGGACCAACATACTTATGAATTTTCCACCCATTTTGTCCATCATCTAACTATTTTTATTTTTAGGTGCACCACTACAATATTCGACTTGTGATTCTCAAATATACTTTTTTTTTGTGCATCCACAACTACCATATGACCAAGTAAGTAATGGGGAACCAATCCATTCATTCAAACACTGATCAATTATCTTCAATCCACATTCCTCAATAGTCCAGGCTATATAGAACCTCCTTCCAAATTTCACTTGATAAACTGCGTAAAATGAATAAATGAGTGATCGATTCTGAATCTTGTTGACATAGGACACATGTCGTTGGACCCACTTGTTGGAATATTAATTCCTACTTGACTTAGATGTGACTTTCTATGTAAAGAGTCTGTTCCTATTCTATAGGAGCTGTTTCCCTAGTTTGGTGTGTGGTTGAGATATTCTCTCAACCAACATATTGTGTATCCAAAATAGTTTTCCTATCTTGAGACGATGTTCTTATATATATGTAATATCATATTTCATTAATGTAACATATAGATTTCCCTTATGAAATCTTAACATGGTATCAGAGGGATTTCCCTTATGAAATCTTAACATGGTATCAGAGTCCCTGAGGGCCTCGCCCGTCCTGCGCTGAGGAAATAATAGAGTATATTTGGGTTGGGCCCGTCTTGGGCTGAGGAAATAATAGAGTATATTTGTATGGTTTTTAGTTTTTCTTTTTGTCCATCAATATATGCGTTGAGAGTTGCGACGGTGGTGAGCGATCTGTTGGTGTGTGAGCTCAGGTAGATTTTCGACCACCCACAAGCGTTTACGTAGACAACTCCTTGCTCTCAACTAGCTGGTGCAAGATGTGGGATATCTATCCCAGTATCTCTCGCAAATTCTATGCGTGGCGCAAATTTTCTTGAATATGGAAGAAACGAGGATCGTTCCACCTGGGATCCTCGTTGTTCAGTACGATGTCACAGTGTTCAGATGTTGTGTTGATGCCGGATTCTAAATTCTGTGAGGCATATCAGAAGCCTGCCCTTCGCATAGTTTACATCTGCATAGTCTTGTTTTGTCCTGCAGGCCCGATCTGTGGCTCTACTGATCAGGCCAACCAATGGTGAGAGCAGTCGATGGCAGATCTGTGAGTCTGTTGATAAAGGTCATGGATCTTGTCGTGGTGAAAGCCCTGTGGACCTACTTTGGTGTGGATCGATTGTGCCCGTTCATGGTGGCCGTCGAGCGGTTGTTGGATCGGGCATCTAGGCACTGTTAATTTTTGCGACGTGGTTGCTTCTCAAAAGCATTTGGTGACTAGTGAGGTTCTGGATCTGAGGGAGCAGGCTATCGAGACCTCCTTTGACCACCTTTGTGAATAGGACCTTTTGTGTTTTAAGCCATGGCATCTCGCTACGCATCCAGTGTCGAAGAGCTCCCGATCCACTTTGATGGGTTGAACTTGTGTGCTCATTGTAGTGAAGACTAAGCCTGTTAGGGATTTTAATGGTGTGGCATGGTGAAGAAAATTGAAGTGCTGGAAGTAATTTATTAATATGCAGACTATGTTTTTTCTTAGTAGCGAAAGAGATTATCCGGGCAGAAGTCTTTTTACATGGACATGGAAATGGTGGAGCTCTAGCGAGAGAAGGGCACAGGTTTAGTGACGGTGTAGTCCATCGGTTATGACTAGTGGCATAGGTGGTCGTTCTCAGTATCCATGGGATACGCAGTGTAGATTTTCAGAGGCATTGTGTCGCCGCGGGAGTTGGAAAAGCCAGCAAGGACCTTCTCGGATTGGCAGCACAGAGATGACTTCCTCAACTATCCTTTCAATGTATGGTCGCTACCCAGGAATCCATGTCAGAGGACCCTGGTGTTCCAGCTCAACAATATTTATTATCAGCCTTCCACGGATACTGTTCTCAGCAACTATGCATGACAAGAGGAGGAAGAGAAGGAGAAGCCCATGCCCATCTGCGGTGGCAACATTTCCTCACCTCACAGAGTGTAGACTATCTAGGTGTCGAAGCATCGGGGAGATAATTTCTGGTTGAAGAGTCTAAGGAGGAATTGTTGTAAAATAAAATTTGGAAAGAGGAGTAAGAAAATAGAGATTAAGGTGGCAGATTGCGAAGAGGGTGAAGATCATGAAACCAACTTTTTCACAATGTTGCACAGTGCATACTAGTGTTCTTAAATTTTGAGTTTTGAAAGTGAAACATGTTGAGCTTGATCAACTCAACCTGTAAATGCAATTGGTTAGAATTAATCACTCTAGCAATTGCTAATTGAAGTTAGAAAGATTCAAGATGAAAGCATTAAGTATGATTCTATAAAAAGTTGGTTGATGCAACAATAGATGGACAAATAAGGTAAAATATTGTGTGTTGAAATAAAGCAGACTCATAGTATATGTCACATACATTAGTAAGCAAGTCTAGAATGTTTTGTAGTGGTCGTTGTGAAGTATGTACCTCGTAACTCCAAGAGTTGGAGTTGTGGTATAAGCCTTGTAAGGCACGTGTACATCCACAGTTTGTGGTAATCTAAAAACCACTTTGTATTTGCAATGTCGGTTTGTGGTAAGCCAGCAACCACATGTAAGAGTGAAGTGGTACAGAGATTATTGTTGGCATGGTTTAGGGTTAGCCGAGAAAACCCTCGGCCTGGTTGAGTCAGGTATTTGGTGAGCCTTAGTGGTTGGAGTGCCCTAGTGGCAGGTTTGTAGCCCAGAGTGGCAAGGTTGTGGCCCGGAGTGGCTGGAGTACCTTCATGGTTGAGTTGAGCCTTTGTGGTTGTGTTGAGCCTTGGTGGCTAAGTTGAGCCATGGTGGCTGAGAGCCCTTGGTGGCATGGTTGACAGTGATCTGATAAAACCCAGACCATGCTTACCGGTAATCCGATAAAACCCATGATGATGGAGGGGGATTTACAGGTACAGTACATGTATGAAGTTATAATGGTTGATAGAACCATGTATGCGAAGGACATCCTACAATAATGGCGGTTGTAGCGGTTGGCACCCATGCATTCCGGTGGATGGTTGCTCCTTTATATGGACATCAACATATTCTTTTATGTTTGACCACAACTAGAATTTGCAAATTGATATCGAGACAAGTACTCATTAAGGGGGTGTGTTGGAATATTAATTCCTACTTGTCTCAGTTGTAACTTTCTATGTAAAGAGTCTGTTCCTATTCTATAGGAGTGGTTTCCCTAGTTTGGTGTGTGGTTGAGATATTCTCTCAACCAACAGATTGTGTGTCCAAGATAGTTTTCCTATCTTGAGACAATATTCCTGTATATATGTAATATCATATTTCATTAATGTAACATAGAGATTTCCCTTATGAAATCTTAACACCACTCAGCCTCTTTTCATCTGCCTGAGGATATGATTGTGAAGTTCCAGCCAAAGCAATATATTGGTTTTTATGTGACATTTCCATTTCCATATAGTCGTGAACCATCTTTCAGTTATTTCACTAGTGCGCTCCAATACTTCATAAGCCTTTTTGTTGTCACACAATTAGATTCCTTATTCCTTGACTAGAGGAATTAGTCTTATCCTCTTCCCATAATCAATCCATTGTGAGTTAGAGAGGAAGTAAAATATTACCATTTAACTGCCAAGTCTCCTAAAAAATCCTAGTAATCTATTGTGAACCATTTTTTAGAGCCATTTAATTCTTGATTTGAAAAAGCATACATCTTCTAAACATAAATTTTCTTTTATCTTTAATGCCAAAACTAGATTTACTGAGGGTCATAGAATTCAATCACCACCAATCCATAAATCATTACCAAATATAACTAATTTACCATATCCCACCTGCCACACAAACCACTAGTTGATTACTGGATAAACCATGATTAAGGCCTTCCACATATTGGAGTCATGATGCTAATGTCTTATCTCTGGGTTAATCCAATCCACCACACTCTAATTTTACTAATATTTGTCCCCCATTAGCCTCCCCATAATCCATTCTCAAACATACATCTCCATAAGTTTTTAATTGCAATTTCCTTTGGAAAAAAAAATGTTTTTTAATCCCCAACCCCAAATTTTTTGGACGTGCAATCTCCTTCAAGTGCACAAAAGTAATTCCTTCTTCTTCCTTATGTTCCATTAGAAATTGAATCAATCCCATCTGATTTTTTCCAAGATCTTTGGCATAATAGCGAGTGATAGCCAGTGAACTTGTATCCTTTTAAGAACCAATTTGACTAGAAATAGTCGACCTCCCAGGGATAGCCACCTGTTACACCAATGGTTTATTTGGATGTCTACCTCAGTCACTGTTGATCTACAATTTTATAACTGTTAGATTTTAAGTGTTAACCGAAGTACTTAAAATTGGTATCCAATGAAAAACCCTAAATAGGAATAATTAATTCAATATCATTGAGAAGTGATTAAAACAAATGATATGGCAGTGGTTATTTCCATCCTTGATGTACTTCACAGAACAATAAAACTATTTTCCATATATTTCTCTATTCCTCTAAAGAGCCATGACCAAAAATCAAGACATCATCGACTAAAAGAAGTTGAATTAATTTGATCACTGTTGATACTTGTATATTTTTTATTAAACCTTTCCTAAGCTTATTTTATGAGGATGCCAAAACCTTTCGCTACAGCGGGAACAAAAAAGGCTAGAGGGTTCCTTCTCTGATCCCTTGTCACTTTAAAAAATCTCATTGGAAACCCATTTATCAATAGTGCAAAGTTTTCCCAAGTGACACATGTCATCACCTAGTTAATAATTTCCAATGATAAGCCAATTTGTAACATGATTAGTTGAGTAAAAATTCAATTGACTCAATCATACGACTCAATAAAGTCTTGTTTTAGGATGAGCCCCGATAACTTATTCACCTTCATGTTGTGAATTCCTTCTTGCGTTGGCCCTATTGTGTATAATATCTGCTTGTTCTCCAAAAATCCGAGTTCTTCCTTTGCTATGCCTACCGAAAATTGCTTTCACAGTCTATCCACTAGGATCTTGTCAATAATCTTGTAGAGGAAGTTGCATAACGAGATAGGTCTAAAATCGTTGAAGGAGTCTAGATTGGCCTTTTGTGGGATTAATGTAATGAAGGTAGCATTCAATCCTCTTGGGACTCTACCACAAAGCCTGACTTCTTCCATAACTCTAACCAAATATTGTGCCATGAGGTCAAAAAAATCTACGAATAATTTGGTAGTAAAACCATCTGGCCTTGGAATCTTCTTCTTTTTTTCTTTTTTTATCACTCTCATAATTTCTTATTCCATGATTTTTTCTTTTAAAAATTCAATGGATTCTTCAGTAAACATACATGGCAAAGCTCGTATAACTTACATATAAGCCTATATTCTGTTAATTACCGGATCTTGAAACAAATTCTGAAAGAAATTGTGTCCAACTAATCAAAGCTTTTCATGCAAGACCACCTTTGTCCCTTATCCATCATCTAAATCCCAAATTGTATTCAAAACTTGTGAAAACTTTTTGTTTTTGTCCCCCTAACCTAGCCAAAAAAATCAATTATGGAGTCTCCACATTTCCTCCTCAACTAAAATCTTTCTCTTTTTTTCTTCAAGGCAAAGTACCCACTTTTCTTCTTCATAAGTTAGTATTCTAGATGACCAAAACCCATACAAGGAAGATAGTTCATCTTCTGACTATCACATATCCCACCTTTTTTCATCCCTTTTCCAAGAGTTCCATCATAGCCTTCCTGCTTTATTTCTTTTAGAGTAGTCATCCATTGTTTTGTAGAAAATAGAGGATCATCAAGCTTATGGTGTTTCCAATGTGTCCAAACTAGACTTACAAAAGATTGGTCTTTTAACTAATGAGAGTTGAACTTAGACGAGGCCTTTTTCTTCCCATAGCTTTGATCTTCCCTAGTTGTATAAATATTAGGACATGGTCTGAGAGACTATATTTTACTTCTCCTATCCAAATTATGTATGTTTAGAATGTAGACAAGAGACCTTCAACTAATAATAAATTATTGAGTCATTTGGAAATACCTTCCTCGCCTCTGCTCTTATTAGAACATGTTGGTATAATAGGAAAGGGCTCAATGTCCACTAGCCCAACAGACTCAAACAATTTAATGAAGTAGTGCACTAGTAGATTAGGCCAGATTGAGGAACCACAACATTCCCTGTCAGATAGGGTCAAGTTTCAATCCCCTCCTCCAAAAATTTCATGTCCCTTACCAGTTACCAAAATGCTTGACAGTTTGAGTACGGGCCATAACAATTCAAGAGTTTAAAGCTACAATGATCTATAAGAGAAAAAAACCCTTCCAATAGTATCATTGCAGTCGAAACTAAAGCAATTCTATCCTTTATTAAGGATCTCCAAGCTACGAGGAGCCCTCTTGAATGACCTCTCACATAAATAGTAGTGAAACTTCATCTTGGATAGAAGGGAGAAAATAGGTCTACCAAATTGCATCCCTCACACATTGTTTCCTGTAAAATAATTATTTATGGATTTGTAGATTGTATTAAATCTAGGATGGCTCATTTTTTGGGGTTCCCTTCCACCTCTCTAATGTTTAAGGAGAGAAACATCATCGGGCCACCCCACTATTGGGTTTGTAACCTCTAAGAGCCTAAAAAGAACCTAGTGCTATTAATAAACTTGAATTCTGAGACTAGGGATGCCTTCCTTTTACACATTGATGAGATGGGGTCCTTGAACCCCCTCCTACAGTCCCTATAAATGTAATCAACTTTTCACTGATAATATTTGGATTTTTTACCCTTGAACGTGAATAAATCACCTTTTGTTCCACCCTAGTCCCAACACTCCTTACCATTGTAGGAATAACCTCCTTTATCAAGCATTAACTAGAATTTGAGGATAAATTTAGGTCCTCGCCATTTCCTAGGAAAGCTTGGCTAGGCCACCCTTGAAAAATGGTTGACATCACGACACCATGAAAAACTCATTAGGGGAATTTTTAGGTAAAAAATGTGCCTCAAAACAAAAAATGTACTAACAAAATTAACTTTGAAAGAACCAATAGCATTCATGATGATGATGTCATCCCATGGGGGGAATATTTTGGAGGGAAAAGAAGAAAACTATTTTTTTAATTGTATTTTTGGGTTATCTCCTTACGGGTTTACTCAAATGTCAGGTGTAGAAACTCGTTGGATCCATAATTCAATTCCACATCCAACGAGTAGCCACTTTGCATACTTTTGAGTAGACCTGCATTGAAAAAATGAAAATACATGAGAAAAATGTGTTGAACATACTTTTTGATGTATTTCAAATTTTTTATGATGTTGGTATACTCAAAAGTATGTAGAGCAGGTTCTAGTTCAATGTGTATTTGAATTATGGATCTAAAGAATGTCTACACTTGAAATTTGAGTAAACCTATAAGGAGATAAGCTAAAAATACAATAAGAAAAGTAGTTTCCTTTCTTTTTCTTTAAAATTTCATAAATATTATTTTATTATTTCAACTATTATTTAAGTATTTTCATTAGGAGGCCCATTTTATACCTTGAAATTCCCCTAATGAAATGTAACACCCTAATAGTCGATTGGTTGCTTGAATACCCCATCTCCCCAAGCCACCTCCAATTATGCTATTGGACCCTTACTGAAGTCCACTTCTATCAAGACCTTTGCCACATGTTTGTCTATGTCATCAATTAAAAATTCATCAAAGAAAATAAATTGACCTAACATTTGTGGATTTCCTCTCTATAACCTCCCTATTCCATAGTGGTAATGAGAAACCCTGAAGCAAAGCCTAGATGTTCTAGACCAATGTCATATTGTCACATTTTCACCCTCTGTAAATGGTCGATATCATGGCACCATGAACAACGAAATGACACATCCCAATATTAAATTGGTTTCTTGAATACCTTATCTCCCCAAGCCACCTCTAATTCTGCTATTAGACCCTTACTCAAGTTCACTTTTATTAGGACCTCTGCCTCATGTTTGTCTATGTCATCAATTAACTCTTTTCAAAGGAAATAAATTGACCCAACCATGTGGTCGTCCTCTCCATCACCTCCCTATTCCACAGTGGAAATGGGAAACCTATAAGAAAAGCACAGATGTGGTGGACCATGAAGAGATTCATCTTTGGGTTGAAAGCTAGATGCCAATTTTTTAAAACTAGGCTCGACTTCCCCAAAACCAGGCTTTTGTGCAAACAAAATAAGCATCTCCTTGGCTCTTAAACATTGCACAAAGCCACCCCTTAACTGATATTTTGACCTATGGCATATAAGCCATGCTTTTAGTTTGATTCTTCATCACCCATGCCTGGAGCCCCCTTTTGTTTACCCTTTTTTTCATAAATATACCTACCATATATGTCATCAATATATATAAGACCTGATCCATACCCACATCCACCCCTAGTACATGTCCAAAAACACCTTCTCACCTCTTGATGCACTTTTATTTGCATTTTTGCTTGAAACCTTTCCTTTGAGCATCAATACTTTGTGACAAAAAGGGGAGTAGTTCTTTAAGCAAACTGAACTCCTTCATTGGTAAATCAAGTTTGATTCACTAGAAAAAATAAGAGGGTTTTTTGGGAGGTGTCATTTCCTTGCCTTTTTTTGACACATCCCCAAACCAAACCCCTGTACTACCTTAAATTCATTAATGATCCAAAATGGATCCAAGAACTCTCTAAGTCTTCGAAATCGTTTAAAAGAGCAAAAATATCGCATGAGGAAAAACCCTTAGAATAGGCAGAAAACACTATTGACAACCAAAAACATGAAGAAATGATAAAAAACAGGCTTATTGGCAGAGAAAGGAGTGATGCACAGGAGCCATCGGATCTAGCCGATCAACGGTCCAGATCTGATCAGCAAATCACAAATCGGTGGAGGCAATTGGAGGCTATCGGAGGCAGTCACATAAACGTTGTGATAGCGATCGGCAGGGTCAACGAGGACCGTCGATCAAGCACACAGATCGATGGCCCACGTTGCACCGCCATATCGCATTGGCAGATTATAGTAGGAGCACTTACCCACGAATCGGGGCTCATGCGACATGCGACTGCGACAAGTCGCATCGGAGCCACACAGAGGAGCGAGCATATATATATGCGCACACGATAGTCGGACCCGATAGAACCATAAACGATATTCTATATAAGTTCAAATCCGTCAAACGACAGTTTCTATGTGTTTTCGTGTATTTCGTTTATTAAACAGAATACGACGGGAAGCATTGATGCAATGAAACCCAGACCTGAAAGGGTTGCAAATGAAAATTTATATTATTTCAAATCCGACTAAAGCCATTGTTATGGGATTTTGCGATATTTTAATGTATTTTATAAATACAAAATGGAAGCCATGGAATGGGCAGTTGTGATATGCGATAGCAATTGAGGGTGGACCCGATAGGAATATAGTGTGGATTTATGAATATTTGAAGTCCGAAAGACTGTGTTGTGGCGGATTTTCTCGAGTTTGAAGGCATTTCTCTATGTAAACAGAGAATGGTTGTTCCAGGGATTTCAACGGCCAGATGGACTCTTCCGTTGCAGAACAGGTGGCCACCTCCCCTAAAAACATTAGCAATGATTATTTAATGCCCAGAAGGGGGATTCGAGCGGACAAAGGCTGGGAGCCAGAAAGCCTGAGAAGAGGAAATGAATAGTCAGCGCAGATTGGCTTTAAAGCCACAGATTGACAGAAAACAGGGCAGGCAATGCTAAGACAGAGATCAAACAGAGACAGAGAGTCAGTGAGGAGAGTCTGTGTACTCAAAAGAGACTTGGGGGATCCAAGTAAAGCCTTATTGTTTTGTATCTGTTGTGTGAGGCTCAATTTGAGCTCACTGTTGTAAAACTCTGATTTTGAAAACATAATAGAGAGGCCACCACTAAAGGCTGGACCAGGAGATGTAGCCCAGGATTTTTAGGTGAACTCCATATTACACTTGCTGTGTTTATGTGTGTTGTCTATTATGTTTCTTTAACTGCTTCATTGTCTATGTATTTTGAAATCTTATCGATCCATTGCACAATGTAACATAGGCATATCCATGCACATGAGTCTGTAATACCTTAATAATTGTCTAAGATCTCATTATGAGATCAAGTGGTATCAAAGCTTTAGGTTTGCTAAGGTTAGACAAGCTTGTGCTGGATTGTTGAATGCTAACTAGGTCAAAGCTCAAGTTAGGAGAAGGAGAACTGGTTGAGACTAACCCAAAAATTGGAAGAGTCTATCCTAGGAGGAAAATGGCAGAAGAAATTCCCTCAGAATCAAACTCTCAATTCATGGACAATTTCATGACCATGAGAGCCATGGTAGAAGAGATGTATCGAGAATTTAAGAAAGGTAGAGGTGAAGATACTTCAACCTCCAAACAAGACAAAGGAACAGAAGAACCTCTTCTAGATGGCCATTCTGAAGGCAAAGGGAAAGGAAAAGAGCCTCCTCTATCAACACCTCCTTCTAATCCTTTGATTAAATTAGATGTAAAATTTGATTTGCCAATATATGATGGAGAATTAAATGCAGAAAAGCTAGATAACTGGATTAGACAGATTGATGTATATTGCAGGGTGCAGAACATCGATTCAGAAAGGAGAAAGATTCAGCTGGCCAGCCTACGCCTTGGAGGAACTGCCCTAGTGTGGTGGGAAGGCAGGACCCAAGCTAATTTGAAGAAGCATGGTAAAATTCTTTCTACCTGGAGTGAATTTGTTTCTACCATTAAAAAACAATTCTATCCACTAGCTTATATGCAGCAAGCCATGATGAGTTGGAAAACTCTTCGCTAATTAAAGGGGCAAAGTGTACAAAGCTATACCCAGGAATTTAGAAAAAGAGCTTTAATTCTAGGCATTTCTTTAGACTCACCTGAAACTTTGCTGAAGTATATAGGTGGTCTACACAGCTATTTGAGGCACACCATTCTCATGTTTAACCCTACTAGCATAGATGAGGTATCAGTTCAGGCTACACATCTGGAGGCTAGAGGCAAGAATGTGAACCCAGAGATTGGGGGATCATCAAAACCCACTGCAAGAAAAAACAAGGAAAAGAGGAAGCAGAAATGGAAAGAGAGGAAGGCAAACGCTGTACAGAAAGACAAACCTTCATGCACTCACTGCAAGAAGGATGGACATGATGATGAACATTGCTGGTCTTTGCATCCAGAGCTGAAACCCAAGAAGTTCGATGGCAAGAAGAAGAAGACTGTTGCTGCTATTCAGAAAGATTTGGGGTCAGACTTAGGTGATGAAACAACAGTCACAACTACAGGTATAAAAGGTAAAAAATTTTAAGCATCTACTAGTAATTCTGCACAAACTAATGATAATGAAGAAAATGAGAGGAAAAGACATGAGCTTTTTCATATTAGAGTTATTTCCAAGCATCAAAAGATTGATACTTTATTTGATAGTGGTTCAACTTGATTTCTAAAGAAATTGCAAAGAAGTTGGGACTACTAACCACACCTCACAAGAAACCATATCCATTAGGTTGGGTATGTGATAAAACAAAGCTGCAAGTGACTAGACAATGTAAACTTAGGTTTGCTTTTGGGTCAGCATTTGTGGATGAGGTTGAGTTATACATAGTTCCCTTGGATATATGTGATATTGTTTTAGGACGTCCTTACTTGTATGATAGAAAATCCATTTTCCATAGAGTTGAAAATAAGTATCAACTCACAAAAGATGGAATAGAATATATTGTAAGAGCTCATTAACTCAAAAATAACTACACTCTCATAAACTCAGGGCAGATGAAAAGAATTGTAAACTCATGCAAGCAATTTTTACTAATGGTTGTAAAGGAAAAGAAACCTGATAAAACCAATGTATTTGAGGGCTATGATGCTAAATAGAAAGATGACTTAGAAAAAGGTGTTTCAAAATATGATATCATATTTCAAGAACCTAAAGGTCTGCCACCCAAAAGGGAAATTGTACATGATATTCATTTGCAGCAAGATGCTCCATTGCCTAACATCGGAATGTACAGGTTATCCGCTTTAGATAATGCAGAGATCAAGAAGCAGGTACAGGAGCTGCTCGAGAAAGGGTTCATAAGGCCAAGCACATCACCATGCGGATGTCCAATCATGTTGGTGAGAAAGAAAGATGGTTCGTGGAGGATGTGCATTGATTACAGAGCGCTGAATAAAATAACGATCAAGAATCGTTATCCCCTTCCTCGCATTGATGATCTATTGGATCAGCTGAAAGAAGCTGTTTACTTTTCCAAGTTGGACTTGCGTAGTGGCTACCATCAGGTCAGAGTTGCAGAACAAGATGCATGGAAGATTGCTTTCAAAACGAACCAAGGGCTGTATGAATGGCTAGTTATGCCTTTTGGCTTAACTAATGCCCCTGCCACTTTCATGAGAGTTATGAATGATGTACTCCGACCTTTTATTGATGATTTTGTAATTGTATATTTAGATGAAATTCTTTTTTTAGTAAAACATGGGAAGAACATTTGAAGCATGTAAAGAAGACTCCAGATGTTTTGAAAAAAGAAAATCTCTATGTTAAGTTATCAAAATGTGAATTTGGCAAAACATATTTGAATTATTTGGGTCATATTGTAGGGGGTGGTGAATTGAAGATAGATCCCTCTAAGGTTGAAGTCATTGTAAACTAGCCTAAACCAAAATCTGCTACAGAAGTTAGGAGCTTCCTAGGAGTAGCACAATATTGGATAAAGTTCATTGCTAACTTTTCCTTGATTGCAGCTCCCTTACATGCCTTAACAGGATTAAACAAGGTGTTTCAGTGGGGAGGAAAACAACAGAAAGCCTTCAACACCTTGAAAGAAAATATTAGTACAGCACCAGTACTAGCATTGTTAGATCTTCAAACACAATTTGAGATTGAAACAGATGCCAGTGATTATGCCATGGGAGTAGTGTTGATTCAACATGGTAAACCCATATGTTATCATTCTGAGACATTTAATTCTGCAGTAGTTAATTATCCCACATATGATAAAGAATTGTATGCATTAGTGCAGAGTGTGAAAAAGTGGAAACATTACCTATTGGGCAAAGAAACAGTTATACATATTGATCATCAGCCACTTCAATATTTGCACTCACAAACTAAATTGCAGCAATCAAGACATTATAGGTGGATGGGTTTTCTACAACAGTTTCATCTAGTCATCAAATATAATAAAGGCATACACAATAAAGTTGTAGATATGTTATCAAGACCAATCATAAATGAATCTACTATACTTAAGCATAATTTAGTATTGCATGAAAGCTACATTGAACAATATGCTCAAGATGTAGATTTTAAAGATGTATATGCAACTTTAAGTCATGGCAAACAAATAGCAGAATTGGATTCTAATATTAAGGACCAACTCTTGTATCACTTGGGAAAGCTATGCATTCCACAAACTGAAAGAGTTAATATAATCCGAGAAGCACACACTTCTCTAATATCAAGTCATTTTGGTGTAAGTAAGATAGTTGCACAGCTGCAAAGATTCTGCTAGTGGCCAAGAATGCATGAAATAGTTTCTAGATTTATAAAAGGGTGTACCATGTGTGCTAAAAGCAAGCCCAGCAATAGAAAACTATGCTTGTACACTCCACTTCCAGTTCCTTCTCATCCTTGGGAAAGTGTTTCCATGGACTTTGTTGGGGGATTGCCAAAATCTAGAAAAGGTCATGACTATTTATATGTTAATGTGGACAGGTTCAACAAAATATGTATTTTAATACCTTGTAACAAGCAGATTACAGTTGAACAAACAACGAAGTTGTTCTTTCAACATTTCTGGGTACATTTTGGGTTACCCACTTCCATAGTATCTGATCGAGATTCCTAATTTGTTGGGAAGTTTTGGTCAAGTCTGTGGGAGTTGATGGACACCAGACTGAAGAAGAGCACAACATTTCATCCACAAACAAATGGCCAAACAGAGGTGGTCAACAGGACAGTGATCCAATTGCTCAGGGGCTATTGCAGCAAGCATCCCAAGCTTTGGGATGAACATTTATGTTATGTGCAACATGCTTACAACCGTGCTAAACATTCTTCTACACAAAGATCTCCTTTTGAGACTTGTTTTGGTTTTATACCAAGGTCTCCCTTGGATTTTGTCTTTAGTAAAGACATGGCGGTTGATGGACACAGTGATGTTGACAAAGTAACCAATTTCATTGCACATATCCAAGAAATTCACCAGGCAGTGCAGGAACAGCTGGAACAGAGCCAGGCCAAGTACAAGGCAAGGCATGATAAGCATCGAATTGAGCATAGCTTCCAAGTTGGTGATCAAGTCTGGTTGTACATCAACAAAGACAGAATGCAAGGTGAAGGGAAGAAGCTGAAGCCAATAAGGTATGGGCCTTTCCAGATACTTGAGAAAATTGGTGAGAATGCTTTTCACCTTGATCTTCCAACTTACATGCACATCTATTCACTAGTTAATGCAGAGAACTTGAGACTATTTGAACCTTCATTGATTGAAGATCCCGAAGAGCAAAGTCAATTGCCTTCTATTGATGATCTGTTGCCTGAATATCTCAATGAGTTGCAGGAAGATATAGTTCTCAACAAGTAGGTGAGAACTACACGCAGAGGGGATGTTGAGTACCTCAGAATCAAACTCAAAGGTTCAAAACCAAGCAGTGAAAAATGGATAGAGATTGGGAAAGTGAGGAAGTTGTATCCTCACTTGATCGATGCTTGAAAACCAACTTTTGGTGGTCCAAAAGCTATTTCAGTGGGAAGGCGTGATCCAAAATGGATCCAAGAACTCCCTAAGTCTTTGAAATCGTTTAAAAGAGAAAAAATATCGCATGAGTAAAAACCCTTAGAACAGGCGGAAAACACTATCGGTGGCCAAAAACACGAAGAAATGATAAAAAACAGGCTTATCGGCAGAGAAAGGAGTGATGCACAGGAGCCGTCAGATCTGGCCGATCAATGGTCCAGATCCGATCAGCAAATCACAAATCGGCAGAGGCGATTGGAGGCTATTGGAGGCGGTCGCATAAACGTTGCGATAGCAATCGGCGGGGTCAATGAGGACCGTCGATCAAGCGCGCAGATCGACGGCCCACGTTGCACCACCATATCGCATCGGCAGGTTATAGCAAGAGCACTTACCCACGAACCGAGGCTCATGCAACATGCAACTGCGACAAGTCACATCGCAAAGTCGCATTAGAGCACACAGAGGAGCGGGCATATATATATATATATATATATATATATATGCCCGCTCCTTTATATATATATATATATATATATATATATATATATATATATATATATATATATATATATATATATATATATATATGCGCGCACTATAGCTGCACCCGATAGAACCATAAACGATATTCTATATAAGTTCAAATCCGTCAAACGACAGTTTCTATGTGTTTTCGCGTATTTCGTTTATTAAACGAAATACGACGGGAAGCACCGATGCGATGAAACCCGGACCCGAAAGGGTTGCGAATGAAAATATATATTATTTCAAATCTGGCTAAAGCCATTGTTACAGGATTTTGTGATATTTTAATGTATTTTATAAATACAAAGGGGAAGCCATGGAACGGGCAGTTGCGATATGCGATAGCGATTGAGGGTGGACCCGATAGGAATATAGTGGGGATTTATGAATATTTGAAGTCCGAAATACTGTGTTGTGGCAGATTTTCCCGAGTTTGAAGGCATTTCTCTATGTAAATAGAGAATGGCTATTCGAGGGATTTCAACGGCCAAATGGACTCTTCCATTGCAGAATAGGTGGCCACCTCCCCTAAAAACGTTAGCAATGATTATTTAACGCCCAGAAGGGGATTTGAGCAGACAGAGGTTGGGAGCCAGGAAGCCCGAGAAGAGGAAATGAACAATCAGTGCAGATTGGCTTTAAAGCCACAGATTAACAGAAAATAGGGCAGGCAGTGTTGAGACAGAGATCAAAAAGAGATAGAGAGTCAGTGAGGAGAGTCTGTGTACTCAAAAGAGACTTGGGGGATCCAAGTAAAGCCTTATTGTTTTGTATCTATTGTGTGAGGCTCAATTTGAGCTCACTGTTGTAAAACTCTGCTTCTGAAGACATAATAGAGAGGCCACCACTGAAGGCTAGACTAGGAGATGTAGCCCAGGAGTTTTGGATGAATGTCATATTAAACTTGTTGTGTTTATATGTGTTGTCTATTATGTTTCTTTAACTGCTTCATTGTCTATGTATTTCGCAATCTTATCGATCCATTGCACAAAGTAACATAGGCATATCCATGCACATGAGTCTGTAATACCTTAATAATTGTCTAAGATCTCATTATCAGATTAATTAATCTCCTTTTGGTTGAAATCAAGCCTCTTGGCTATCATGTTTGCACTAGAGAAGTGACTATTTTCCATTCCTTTATAGCCACCTACCATTACCTCCTTCAATACCTTTGGGGTTTGTATGCTAGTTGTAAAGGATTTGACACATCCTAAGATTTCTCGGTACTCCTTACCAATCCAAAACACCTATGGAGAGTTCCAGTTTAATTATCCAAAGTCCACATGCTCTTCCTTGTCCATATTATCCTTCACCATGTTCATGGCCACCCACCTGTCCTAACCCTTCTTGTAGCCAAGATCTAATATGTAGGGTTCTGAACCCTAGACTGCAAAACCTTAAACCCCCTTATTTAGTTTTTATTTACAAAGACTGAGTGTTTGTTGATATAATAAGAAACATTTAATTAGATGTATTAAAAATAAATCATATTTATGTGTAATTAGTGTTCATTTCTTGGCATAATTAAGATTTTATGTGGAAGTGGTTTAATTTTTTAGCAATTAATATTTTATGTGAAAATTTATAATGTTTGCACATTGAAGTGTTTATGTAGCAAAATACTTTATCAACTACAACATGACTATTTAATGTTATAATCCATATATAAGGGAGTGGTAGAACAACAAAGTGTTAACTATTTATTAGTTTACTTATCTCTTATACACATTCATGTTTCCTTTCGTGGTGGCTTCCATATGTGGTTCCTTTTAGTTATAAAGTCAGAAGCATGAAGGAAAATTCATTTTGTAAAAATAGTTAATAAACAAGTCTGTTTATCATGTGGCCTTACCATGATGGAAGAAGTTGCTATGTTCTCGTATCTGAATTTAACAAGCTTCTAGTTCGTCTTTCATCCTCTAAGAAAATTTGGAATGAACATGAACAAAATGAATAGAGAAAAGTAGTGGGTAAGGTGAGCACCAATCCACTAGATGTCAAAATAGATGATCTTGCAACCCTTTTGAGAGCCACTCCTCTAAATTGTGATCAATTCTTAAATATTTTGGATGATGGTCTTAGTTGATCCCAAAAACCTTTAAGTTGCATTGATGAATAAAACAATAGTTATATAAATTCACACTAGAGGAGAAGAATAATTTTATGCATGACTTGATAGCTTATTGTCAGGAATAAGAACTCAAAGTTTCTTAGTAGGCTTTCATAGGGCTATTTTTGACTTTGGATTAATTATAAAAATGTATGACATTGCAATGAGTTTCACTTTAATTTTGATTCAATCATTCATAAAAAATAGGAAACAATAGCATATCTTAACATTAATCACCATATAATGATGGGAGTGAGGCTAATGGTTCCTTATCACTCAATGTCTTACATGAGAAATGTCATTATGTGTCTAGTAATGCATGTTGCGATTGTTTTGTCTAGTTCCCACCAATGGGTATGTGTTCTAACCCTCCCTCGTATTGACACTCTTAATAGAAACCAAAGGCCCATTGGTTTGCATTGCACCCTCATTTCTCATACTTAAAAACTTAGCTACTCATTTCTCATGTGTGAAAACTTAGTTACTCAATATTAATACTTGTTCTTACTATTGAGAAATAAATATAAATAAGTTCAAAGCTAATTCGAAATGAAAACTTGAACTGCTACTATTTTTGTTCTATAAAGGAATGAACAATATAGTGCACTAGAAAATATGTGTTACTATTAGTGGATATGATAAGCAATAGATCATATGCAAGAGTTCCCTAGGAGAATTTGATTGAATATTCTCCAAAGCCACAAGCATACAAAGACTCTTTGCACTTTTCTCTCCCTTATTCACCTTGTTGTGGTTGTGAGGCACCTTGTGCTTTAGCACACAGGCTTAATTTTTGGTGGCTTCCACCTTAATGGAGTCTTTTGTATTTCTCAAAGAAGGTAGTGATTATGACCCTTAGTATAGTAGTTATCTATGAGTGAGTATCATAGTGATATATTTAAAATCGCAAGGGAGAACTATGGCATTAAGTGAAATGACCTCTAGACACTATCATTAGTCACATAATAACCAACGTTGAAATGAGACCAAATAAGACCTCAAAGTATAACCATCTAAAAACTTAAATTAAAATATTGATATTTTATGACAAAAAAATTGTATTATTTTAGATTAAAAAAATATAATGAGAAAAGACATGCTATTTACAATAGTTCATGCTACCTTGAAGTAAAGTGATAGAAAAATGATTAATAAATGGTTTAGTATTAAGATCATTAATAATGAAATCATTAAAAATAAAGCATGATAAAAAAAGATTGTCTAGACAAGGTAATGATTGAAAATTTAGTCATATAAAATCAGAAAGAAATAATGATAGCAAATAAATAAGAAATCTAAAAGCCGAGACTAAGAAAGTGGAGAAATCATCAAGATACGAGTTATCTAAGAAATACAAAATTAGCAATATTTAGAAGAGTGAAAGGAATGAAGCGTAATAAACCTTTGATGGAAAGAGAAGATACAAAGATAAGTTGAATTAGGGAAATGGAAGGAAACATTAAGCCCCAATACTACAATTGAAATAATATGGAAATGGAAGGAAGAAAAAAAAGGAAGACATGTTTGGAAATATTGAAGCATTAAAGAAATATGTTTTCTTTATATGAGAAACCATGAATAGTATGAGAGAAAGATAAGCCTTAAGGTAATGAACATACTATAAAATCTAAGGCAGTTACCTCATTAGGTAAATAAAGGAAAATATAGATATGTAATCTAAAAACGATAGTGGAAAGTGGAAAAAAGTCCCATAATAAAAAAATTGAATTACCTAAACCCACTTAAATCAAGAATAAAAATATAAAGTAAAAGATATCAATTTATTAATGATCACCAAATGATGAAGATAGGATAGGGACTAAGAAAAAAAATGAAGAAAAAAGAACGATGTTGTAATGTTTCAAAATAGGAAAAACAGTGATTTGCCAACAAATAACAATTTTCACCACACAAATTTCAAAACAATTAGAAAACGTCCATAACTATAAAAAATATGGAAGCAGCGGAACCATTTTATTATAAACTGGTGAAAGAGTACAAAATATGGAAGGAATGCACCTGGGCTTGCTTCGAAGGCAAGCAGAGCAAAGCCTAGGTGAAGCAATGACAACCCAGAGCTACAATCAACTGACCAACTACTACACTGTGCAGTGCCCAACAATTCTACAAATTTAGAATCTCCATAATAAAAAAGGGATAAATATCCATGTAAGAATCTTGTTCCATGTTTTTAAAAATATATATGTTTAAATTATATATTAATTCTAATAATAATAACTATAATAATTTAAAACAAAATTATAATTTAGTTGGTTTTTATGATTTTTTAAATTTTAACAATATGAAATGTATCATGAAATAAGTGTTTTGAAATTTACTATGAATTGATATCTATCCACATTTAATAGTCATTTAACTTTTATAGCTATATTAATATTTTAAAATTCAATTTTATTTTTATTTTATCAATCTCACCCAAACAAACCCACATAACTTTTTCAAATTACATGTACGCAAAATCCAAATTTGGTGTATTACAACCTAACCTTATATTTATCATATTTTATGCTGTGGAAAATGTAATATTATTTAAAGTTAAAATAAATAGTTCTCGGTTATCCTAATGATTAGTTAGCAACATTGGTTTAAAAAAATCATGTAATATTTTTATAAATTTTGCGAGACCAATAATTTGTGGGAAGTGGCTGAGTTGGTTTGCCGGTCATTTATTTAACCATGATTTGTTTTGTTTTTTTAGTAAAAGAATATTCTACTTGTTATTATTTTGGAATTAAAATATTAAAATATAAAATAAAAATAAAATAAAATAAAAATCCTTGTAAAAGTGCTTTGAGGTATTTTTTCCTTGCATACAAATATCATTCTAAAATGATTATTTATTTATTTACTAGTTTATTTCTACACATATGTTCTAAATAGATAAACATATTGATGTCTAACTCGACACATTAAACTTAAAAATATGGAGACTACAATGCTTAGAAAATGGAATAATGACAAAAATGTTGAGTGCTAGCAGAACGTTCCTTTGACACCAAGTAGCCTAATTGAAGAGAGGGGGCATTTTTTGCACATCTATTAGTTGACATGTTGAATTCTTGATGTATGTGAGTTTCTACCACTGCCTCAAAGAACTCCTGCATTTGGCGAATATTTTGTTTACAAGGAGAAAGTGTTATGTTTAGTAGAGTACCCTTGTGGGTAAACCAATCCAAAACCACTTTTGAATCACTGAAGAGTCGTAATTTCCTTAATCCGTCACTTTTTTCAAACATTAAAGAAAATCATAATCCAATTGTTGGAACCTTTCCTTAGCCCCAAGCTGATATAAAAGAAATGGTCACTGGATAAATGAAACACAATACTAGCCCCACATTTTTTCGGATCATGTCTTTTTGCTCCATCGAAGAAGGCTCAAGCTATTGATTCATAGATTGTTGGACCAACACACCTATGAATTTTCCACCCATTTTTCCCATCATCTAATTCATCCATGGCTATTTTGATTTTTAGGCACGCCACTGCAATATTCGACTTGTGATTCTTAAATATAATTTTGTTTTTATGAATCCACAACTACCAGATGATCAAGTAGGTAAGAAATGTGTCTTGATTACATGATGGGGAACCTATCCATTCATTCAAACACTCTGATCAATTCTCTCCAGTCCACATTCTTCAACAGTCCAAGCTATAGAGAACCTCCTTCAAAATTGCACTTGATAAACTGCATAAAATGAATAAATGAGTGACTGATTCTGATTCTTGTTGACTTAGGGAAAATGTTGTTGGACCCACTCAACCTCTTTTCTTCAAAGTATCCCACATGAGGATATGATTGTGAAGTTCCAGCCAAAGGAATAATCGGTTTTTATGTGACATTTCCATTTCCATATAGTCGTGAACCATCTTTTAGTTCCTTCACTAGTTGGCTCCAATACATGGCAATCCTTTTTACTATCACACAATTGGATTCTTTATTCCTTAGATAGAGAAGATAATCTTTTCCTCTTCTCAGAATCAATCCATTGTGAGCTAGAGAGGAAGTAAAAGATTACTATTTAACTGCCAAGTTTCCTAAAAAAAGCCAAGTAGTATGTTGCGAACCAATTTTGATTTACTTCTTGATTTGACAACACTACATCTTCTAAACATAAATTTCCTCTTATCTTTAATTCCAAAACTAGATTTACGGAGGGTCATAGAATTCAATCACCACAAATCCATAGATCATTACCAAATATGATTGATTTACCATCTCCCACCTACCACACAAGCCACTACTTGATTACTGGATAAACCATGATTAAGGCCTTCCACATATTGGAGCCATGATGCCAATGTCTTATCTTTGGGTTGATCCAATCCACCACACTCTAATTTTACCAATATTTGTCCCCCATTAGCCCCCCCAATCCATTCTCAAACATGCATCTCCATACGTTTTTAACTACAATTTCCTTTGCAAAAGAAAACATCTTTTTTAATCCCAACCCTCCTGCCTTTTTGGACGTGAAATCTTCTTCAAGTGCATAAAAGTAAATCCATTAGGGAAGTTTTGAGATCTAAAATGGGCATCCTAAGGAAATTATAAAATAATAGTGGAAATAATAAAATAAGATTAGATTACATCATCAAATTTTAGAGGTAAAAAAGAAGAAAATTATTTTTTCAACTCGTATTTTTAACTTGCCTCGCTATGGGTTTACTCAAATTTTGAGTGACAACACTCGTTGGATGGAGAATTTGATTCCTCATCCAAGGAGTACCCATGTTGCATACTTTTGATTGACCCTCCTACACGAAAAATGAAAAATACATGAAAAATTTGACTGCAATCACGTTTTTTCATGTATTTCTTATTTTTCATGTAGTAGGGTCAATTGAAAGTATGCAACATGGGTACTCTTTGAATGAGAAATTAAATTTTGCATCCAATGAGTGCTCTCACTCAAAATTTGAGTAAAACCTTTGGGAGATAAGTTGAAAATAAGAGTTGAAAAAGTAGTTCTATTAATTTTTAATCTTTTTACCTTTTTTACTCCAAAAAAGGTGAATCATCCCCATGGTTGACATCATCATCTTGAATCATAATGGTTCTTAGAAACTTTATTTTGGTTGTACATATTTCTTAGGAGGCCCATTTTAGACCTCAAAATTCTCCTAATGATTCCTTCTTCTTTCTATTCCATAAGAAATTGAATCAATCCCTTTGATTTTTTCCAGGCTTTTTTCGGCACAATGGCGAGTGACAGCCAGTGGAATAGTATCCTTTCAAGAACTGATTTGACTAGAAATAGTCGACCTCCCAGGGATAGCCACCTGTTACACCAATGGTTTACTTGGATGTCTACCTCTTTTAGGAGTCACTGTTGATCTGCAATTTTATAACTGTTAGATTTTAAGTGTTAACCCAAGTACTTAAAATTGGTATCCAATGAAAAACCCTAAATAGGAATAATTAATTCAATATCATTGAGAAGTGATTCAAAGATGCCAATATTCAAAACAAATGATATGGTAGTGGTTATTTCCATCCTTGATGTGCTTCACAGAACAATAAAATTATTTTCCAGATATTTCTCCATTCCTCCAAAGAACCATGACCAAAAATGAAGACATCATCGATGAAAAGAAGTTGAATTAATTTGATTAGGGTTGATACTTGTATATTATTTATCAAGCCTTTCCTGAGCTTAGTTTATGAGGATGCTAAAACCTTTTGCTATAGCGAGAACAAAAAGGGCTAGAGGGGACATCCTTCTCTGATCCCTTGTCACTTTAAAAAATCTCGTGGGAAATCCATTTATCAATATCGCAAAGTTTTCCCAGGTGACACATGCCATCACCCAGCTAGTAATTTCCAATGATAATCCAATTTGTAACATGATTAGTTGAATAAAAATCAATTGATTTAGTCATATGACTTAACAAAGTCTTGTTTTAGGATGAGCCCCAATAACTTCTTCACCTTCATGTTGGGCATTCCTTCTCGCATTGGCCCTATTGTGTTTAATATCTCCCTGTTCTCTAAAAATCTGAATTGCTCCTTCGCTCTGACTACCAACAATTTCTTTCTCAGTCTTTCCACTAGGATCTTGTCATTAAACTTGTAGAGGAATTTGCATAACAAGAGAGGTCTACAATCATTGAAGGAGTCTATATTGGACTTTTTTGGGATTAATGTAATGAATGTAGCATTCAACCTTCATAGGAATCTACCAGAAAGCTTTATTTCTTCCATAACTCTAACCAAATCTTGTGCCATGAGGTCAAAAAATTATAAGAATAATTTTGCAGTACAACCATCTGGCCTTGGATTCTTCTCCTTTTTTGCTTCTTTTTTTTTATCACTCCCATAATTTCTTGTTGCATGATTTTTTCTTTTAAAAATTCAATGGATTCTTCAGTAAACATATATGAAAATTCTCATATGACTTACATATAAGCCTCGATTCTGTTAATTGCCGAATCTTGAAAAAAATCCTAAAAGAAATTGTGTCCAAATAATAAAAGTTTTTCATGCGAGACCACCTTTATCCCTTATCCATTATCTAAGTCCCAAATTATATTCAACACTTTTGAAAACTTTGTGTTTTTGTCCCCCTAACCTAGCCATAAAGCTCAATTATGGAGTCTCACATTTCCTCCTCAACTTATAAAAGCTTCCTCTTTTTTTCTTCAAGGCAATGTACCTGCTTTTCTTCTTCATCAGTTAGTATTCCAGATGACCAAAACCCATCCCAGGAAGATAGTTGTTCCTCTATATGTCACATATCCCACCTTTGTTCGTCCTTTTTCCAAGAGTTCCACCATAACCTTCCTGTTTTATTTCTTTTAGAGTAGCCATCCATTGTTCTGTAGCAAAGAGAGGATCATCAAGCTTATAATGTTTCCAATGTGTCCAAACTAGACTTATAAAACATTAGTCTTTTAACTAATGAGAATTGAACTTAGACAAGGCCTTTTTCTTCCCCTCATGATGGCTTCACTAACAAAGCAATACTATATTACGTGCGTTCATATTGGGGTAAAAAAAATTAAGAAATGAAAAAACATTATATTGACTATATAATAAGGATGTATTGGGTTTTTATATACCATATAGGAACATAAGTATTTTAGGGTTTTTTATTGAGTATTGTGGCCAAGCGCATAAAAAAAAGGGGCAGGTAAAGCAAAAATAAAAAATTAGAGTCGACTATCATGGTGTTTTCGTGCTCGTGAGCACATTACTTCGCATTGAAGGCATCAAGAGAAATTTCGCCAGGGGTTATGAACAAGACTTATATGTGATTTTTAACAAAGACCTAAAGAAACATTTTCTGGAAGCCTCCTTGAAGAATGATCTGTGTGAGAGGAATCCAAAATCTTGAAGACTAGTATGTGTGAAAGGAATCCAAAAGGCGATTATCCCATTCCCATATATGACTAAAATTTCAGTGGATCGGAACTTGGCATTGAGTGATTGAAAGTTGGATGGACGCTTGGATCAAGTAGTGTTATGTTAAGATATTCCAACACATAGGAAATAGTTAAGTATAACTTGGTCTAGTGAAGAGTTAGGTAAAGTGTGTTTCTTTACTACGTAATTTTGTAACTTACAATCTGGCGGTCACGATATGTTCTAGACATAAGTGATCTAACGGTTCATTCTCTCATCGGTATTACCGACAGTTGATCTGTGGCTTAAAACCCGATTGGTCCATGATTTCTATTTAAAGAGCATGGAGGGTAATTTGTAGGGTGACCATTCATAAGAAGAGCTTATGTAAATTTTCTTTCTTTTATTAATAAATTTCCTGAAGTGGCCGTGTTGGCTCAGGCTGTGGACTGTTTCTCTCTTTGAGGGTTTTAACCACATTAAGAACATTGGTGTATTGATCTGTGATCTGTTTGTGAGCGGTGTACTATGGTGTTTTATTTGAGGAACTTACCCTGTAAATTCCTACATGGTATCCAAGCTATTTGAGGTCTGCATCCATTGGTGATCCAAATCTGAAGTCGGTACAAGTGCATGTGACTGTCGTTTCCTAGATCTATTTCTCACTGCTTTTGGGTCGAGAGAACTGCTCTATTGTTTTAGGAGAATCTGTTCCAGTGAGTAACCTTTTTCGTTTCACGCGAAAAAGTTTCTAGTAGCCCTAACTACATCATTTTTAAGATATGGAGGTATACAGTCTTTATTTGCAGTTTTAGTTATTCATCTCTCTATTTATTTCAGTTTATTTATCTCTTTGTTTTTTTTATTACCGGATCTATACCTTTAATTTTTGCGTATGCTCTTTTCCCTGCGACTCTGTGCGATCTGGGCAAATCAGAAACAGAAAGGAACGATTTTTCTCATGCATATGCTCTTTTTCGCCATGCCTTAGTGTGATCTCGGAAAATCAGAAACATTGCGGAAAATATTTAGTTTCTAGCGAAAACTAACATCAAGCCATAAGGTTTCGTTTTTTTGTATGCATGTGTTGGGTTGTGTGGTTTTTTGTTTGGTGGGAAAAAATGGATTTTTAAAGTAAGCACGCACCCCAAAGCTTCAATGACAAAAAAAACCCCTTCTTCTTTTCCAAAAATTACTAACCTTTTAAACTAGCTCACTTAGTCCAAAGTTACTTTATGAGAATAGAGGTCTTGAGTTCAAGTCTTTCTTTTTGTTGAGTTACTTTTTCAAAAAGCACATGTATCTTATATTCTAAAGTTACTTTATGTAAAAGTGTTCTCACCCATTATAAAAAGTGAGTCACTTATAATTCTAAAGTCTCTTTATCTTTTATTTAAGTTACAATTTAGTGGGTAGCTCATAAAGTATTATTGTAAAAGTGACTTTCACTTATTTATAAAAGTGGGTTATATAATTTCTTTTTTAAAGTGAGCTAATTAGATTAAGTTTGAAAAGGGGGTGGGGGAAGGGGGATTTTTTTTTAAATATCACATTATCATTCACTTTCGCAAATTCACGCACTTCGTTGGCATCTTCAACAACTTTTCTTCAAAAAGCCATAACTTCTTCATCCGAAAGTTGTTTTCAGAGTCATTTTTTTTAATAGGCCTAATTTTTCGAGATCTTTCCATTGGAACACTTAGTTTCAGCATCTACAGCTTTAGTTTCTATTAAAATGGAAATTTCATGCCAAGTTATTTGTTAGGCCCTTATACTACTAGTGTAACCCCATATTGTTATTAGTACAACCCACTTATTATATTGATGTACCCATGTAGTGCCCATATTGTTACTATTTTGCCCCATAGAAGCCCACTATTCTTATTATTGTGCCCTTACATTATTATTGTTATGTCGGCTATGATTATGTTATGACCCCTTAGACTCCTATATATAGAAAGGAGGTCTTTTCATTTGTATCATCCAAGAATTGTTCATTTATGTAATGTAAAGGAGGTTTCCCCCTCGAAGAGGCTGAATTCTAAGGCGTTGATCTATCTTTTCTTGAGCTGGTTTCATAACATTTGGTATCAGAGCTTTGGATTCTAGGGTTTCGCTGCTCCAAACAGGTCATCGTGGAATTTTCGCTATAACTTTTTTTCTGTGACATTTTAGAAGTTGCAAAAAAAACCCATTTGAGAAGAAATTGCGTTGAACATTGGGTCCAAATTTCAGAGCTTTTAGCGTTACATTTGCAGAGATATGATCTGAGGAAGTTGGTCTTTTTGCAGACTCTTGAATTACATTCCAAACAGGTGACCTGGGGAAAATCGTCATAACTTTCTCTCTGGGGATTGGATTGAAATTTCATAAGAAGGTACAGAAAGAGGACGGATAGTAGTTTCGTTTATGAATTTTTTAGATCCAAAGGTCGAAACAGTGACTCGTGGCACATCGTACAAGTTCGCTCTACTGAACTAGTCTATAATCAAGTCACTGTGGGAGATTTCACATAACTCTTCCTTGGAGAATCCAATTTGGGTCAGACTTGTGGCATTGGAAAGAGGACACAGAGGGCTACTACAGGTATCAATTTCAGAACTTAAATATTTGAAAGTACAGAGTTATATTCGTTTCAAGATCGAGGTCCTAAAATCAAGAAAAAGCAAGATGAGGAAGTTTGATGGCAAGGATCCGGTAAATTGGATACTTCAGATGGAGCAATATTTTGATCTACATGGTGTACCACTGTTACAAAAGGTATGTATTGCATCTTCAAATTTAGAACCAGATCAATTTTTATGGTATAAAGGGCTTTGTTCTCGTAAACAACTTGTTACGTGGTCAATTCTCATGGAGGAAATGATAGCACATTATGAGGATACAAAGAGCAACACCTTCTTTAGAGCAACACCACAACAATTGGAAAGAGTAAAAGGGCTTTGTGACATATTGAAAAGTAAAATTATGGCAACAAGGAAGTCTACCCCTCACAACTATAAAGATGGAAGTGTTGTTTCTCCTAGCCTTCCACAACCTACAAGGGTTACACCACAACAATTGGAAGAAAAAAGAGAAAAAGGACTTTGTTACAATTGTGATAGCAAATGCACTAAAGGTCATAAGTGTGCTGAGAAGAAATTATTTTACATAGAATATGAAGAGGAGGAAGAAAAGGATCAAGAAACATCAAAAGAAGAAGATATATGCCAGGACCCCACCCCAGAGAAAGAAGAAATGAATCAGACCATATCTTGTAAAACATTGGCAAGAATTACCACTCCTCAAACTTTTAAGATAGAAGGACATATCAAGAAGAAAAAGGTGCAAGAAGTGAAAGATCACATCGAGAAAGAAGAAATGAATCCAACCATATCTTGTAATTCATTGGTCGAAATTACCACTCCTCAAACTATCAAGATAGAAGGACATATCAAGAAGAAAAATGTTCAAGAAGTGAAAGATCACATTGAGCATCAAGAAATGAATCCGACCATATCTTGTAAAGGATTGGAAGAAATTACCACTCCTCAAACTCTAGAGATAGAAGGACATATCAAGAACAAAAAGGTTCAAGTAGTGAAAGATCACATCGAGCATCAACAACAAGTTCTCCAACTTTTAAAGGATAACGCCGCTTCAGTGCAAAATCAAATGAAACAACATGTAGATCAACATTGTAGTGAAAAATGTTTTGATGTAGGTGATTGGGTATTTTTACTCCTACATCTCAAGCAAGCTATTTATGAGAAGGAAATGTTGGCAATACTACATACACTTAAAAAAGGGCGACCTTACCGAATGGGACGACTCTTCAAGGATGAGGATGTGGAAGCATTGTTTTGTGCTATTTCTATTATCCAACCAGATTGGATAAACGAAGCAAGGGATGAATGGAAGAAGGACGAAGAAGTATGGCCACTTATTCAAAAGTTGCAAAAGATCCCAATTCAAACAATATTGCCAGAAATTGAAGAGGAAGGAAAAATCATATTAGAACCTGGAGCAGTCACAGAAACAAGAACCTGACAGCTACGAAATCGATCAATTTCAGAGTATCTCATCAAGTGGAAGAACTTACCCGCTGAAGATTCCACATGGGAGGACAAGAATTTTATACAGAAGCATCAAGAACTACTCAAGCGTTGAGGACAACGCTTTTTGAAGGAGAGGGGCATGTTAGGCCCTTATACTACTAGTGTAACCCCATATTGTTATTAGTACAACCCACTTATTATATTGATGTACCCATGTAGTGCCCATATTGTTACTATTTTGCCCCATAGAAGCCCACTATTCTTATTATTGTGCCCTTACATTATTATTGTTATGTCGGCTATGATTATGTTATGACCCCTTAGACTCCTATATATAGAAAGGAGGTCTTTTCATTTGTATCATCCAAGAATTGTTCATTTATGTAATGTAAAGGAGGTTGCCCCCTCGAAGAGGCTGAATTCTAAGGCATTGATCTATCTTTTCTATCTTTTCTTGAGCTGGTTTCATAACATTATTCTTGACAGCACTAACTACTTCCAATGGTGGTCCTACATTAGGGATTTACTTAGAAGTAAAGTTTTCTATAGAATAGCCTCAGGCCAAGAAACTAAACCTAAAGATGAAGGTAAGGCAGCTAAATGGGAAAATAGGAAAGATCAAGCACGTGGGTTGATAGGGATGTCTATTTCTCGAGACCTTAGATTCCATATTGCAGAACTTGATACCCCTAGTGAAGCAATGAAACAACCCACTAAAGTTTTTGGAATTAAAAATCAAATTAGAGCCCATCAACTTGAAAATGAGTTGCTTACGTTGGACCCCAATAATTTTTCTTCCATTGAAGATTTTTTGTCCAAGTTCAAGACCCTTGGAATTCTATTGGAAGGTGTTAAGGTTAAGAAAGAAGATGGTAGCCATGTCTATTCCATTCTTACTAAGTTGGGACCAGCCTACTCTGTGTTTGTTTCGACCTTCCATTCTACTAGAGAAGCCTTTATTTCTCAAGGAAAAAACTACAAGTCCCCCTCTTTTGATTCCTTTTGTGATTCTTTAATAAGAGAACAAGAAAAATTCTTACATCTTGGTCTTCTTAATCTTGGAAAATCTTCTAAGAAAGCCTTAGCCGCCCAGCAACAACCAAATTCAAAGAATCCTAAGAAGCAATATCCTAAAAAGAATGGTCCTAAACCAAACAAGGGTCCTAAGCAATTTCAGTCTCAAAATGAAAAATCAATTCAACAAAATGATAAGGAAAATAAAAACAAAGGGAAGAAGACTGATAGACATTGCAACTTTTGTAATCGAGATGGCCACTTAGAATCCAAATGCTTTAAGAAGATGGAAGCCTTGGAAGCAGAAATGAAGAAGCATAACATCCATTTGGAGCACTCTTGAACTTCAACTTCATCTTCAGGAATAACACTTTCTGCATGTGGTTGTCAAGCATCTCGGTCTGGCTATGCACTAAATCTATCTTCTTCTTCTCATCGTCATGAGTGGCTCATTGATTCTGGAGCTTCTTATCACATGGCCAAAAACAAAGCCATGTTTTCTTCTTTAAATGATTGTAACACCAAAAGTATATATGTTGGTGATGATAGATCTGTTAGTGTTGTAGGGATTGGAACTATTCATCTAGACAATGGTCAATTTAATGATGTATTATGCATTCCAACGTTATCCTGCAACCTTCTATTTGTATATCAGATAACTCATTCAAGTGAAGGTAAAACCATTGAATTTTCACCTCACGATGTTGTAATTAAGGACCTAAGAGATCCTAAACAGATTTTAGCTACTGGCATTGCTGATGATTCTACAATGTTGTATAAGTTTAACAACTTTGGGTCATCAACTCTTCCCTCGATATTTGTTGCTCATAATGATGAAGTGAGAAAACTTTGGCATGAGCGATTTTGTCACTTAAACTATCACTCCCTTCAAAATCTATGTAAAGAAAATATGGTGACAGGTCTTCCTATGGTATCTTGCAGAAATGGTGTTTGTTTTGGATGTGTACTCGGAAAACATCATTGAGATCGTTTTGAAAAATGTGTCTCTTGGCATGCCTCAACCCCTTTACAGCTTGTGCATAGTGATTTATGTGGTCCACTTCCAGTTGTTTCATTCTCTGGCTACAAGTATTTCTTAACTTTCATTGATGATTTCTCCAGACGCACTTGGGTATACTTCTTAAAACTCAAGAGTGAAGTATTTGACATGTTCTCGGCCTTTAAGGCCTTTGTTGAAAAACAATTTGGACATCAAATTCTTAAGCTAAGATCTGATAATGGCAGAGAATATGTTAACAACAAATTCATCAAATTTTGCACTGAGCATGGAATTCAAATGAAACATACTGTTCCATATACTCCACAACAAAATGTTGTAGCTGAAAGGAAGAATCACACCTTAAAGGAAATGTTTAATTGTATTCTTCAATCTAAAGGACTTAGTCTTAATTTTTGGGCAAAAGCAATTAACTGTGCAAATTACATAGTAAATCGCACTCCTATTAAGGTTTTAAAGAACATCACCCTAAAAGAAGCATGGAGCTCAATTAAACCAGATGTCAGTCACTTTCGTGTTTTTGGAAGTGAATCATGGGCCCATATTCTAGATGAGAAACATAAAGCCTTAGAACCTAAGAGTGAAAAATGTATTTTTGTTGGATATTCTAAAGATGTCAAAGGATGTACACTTATTCCAATTAAATCCAAAAATGCTATCATTAGAAGAGATGTAAATTTTTTTGAAAATATATCATCCTACGATCCTAGTTCGGCAGATGTGCCATCTCTTTCTATCCCTTCTACTTCTAAAAATATTTCTTCTTCAGATGATGACAGCGAGGATGAAAATACTCCCCCACCTTCTCAAGATCCTCCTTCAGCTCCTCAGCTTCCAAAATGGGTCTGTGCTACTCGGGATGCATTAGGTGCTCTTGCAGGTGATCCTATAGATCAATGATGTACATGTTCTCAGTTTGATAGAACCTCTTCTTTACTGGCTCAAGCTTCAGCAAATTATGATCCTAACACCTTTGCAAAAGCTTCAAGCCATCCAGATTGGGACGTGGCTATGAATGAAGAATATCGTTCATTATTGGAAAATGATACATAGGATCTTGTTCCTATTCCAAAGGGACGAAAACTTGTTAGATGCAAATGGGTTTACAAAACCAAGTTTGGACCAGATGGAAAAGTTGATAAACATAAAGCTCATCTTGTTGCTAAGGGTTTTTAACAAGTTAAAGGCATTGACTATATTGCAACCTTCTCCCTTGTTTCCAAAATGAACTCTATCCGCCTTGTTCTTTCCCTTGCTACCTCTTTCAAATGGGAAATCCATCAGATGGATGTTAAATCTGCCTTCTTGCATGGGGACTTGCATGAAGAAATCTATACGGAACAACCTCCTAGATTTATACAAAAAGACTCCAACCTTGTATGTCGGCTTAAGAAATCCCTTTATGGTCTCAAGCAAGCCCCTCGGGCTTTGTATGCCAAAATGGATAGCTTTCTTTTAGATACTGGCTTTTCTAGGTGTCATTCTGACAATATTGTCTACACCAAGAAAGTGGGTAAGTCTCTTATCATTCTTTTTCTTTATGTGGATGATCTTATCCTTACTAGTAGTGATCCAAAACTTATAAACCATGTGAAGTCTAGCCTTAAAAAGTAGTTTGAAATGACAGACTTAGGACACTTGCATTATTTTCTTGGTCTTCAAGTCTTGCAACCCAAGGAAGGTATTTCCCTTTCCCAGTCCAAGTATGCGTGTGATCTTCTACACCACTTTCACATGGAAGACTGTAAGCCAGCCCCTTCTTCCTTTCAGTCTGGAGTCAAACTTTTAGTCACGTGTACTTCCCCTGAAGCTGATGCTACCTTATACCATCAACTTGTAGGAAAACTTTTGTATCTGACCCATACCCGTCCTGACCTTTCCTTTGCTGTTGGACTTATTGCTTAGTTTATGAAAAACCCACATGAAATTCATTGGAAAGCAGCTAAAATAATACTTCATTATGTTCGAGGTATAATTCAGTTTGGGATTCATTACAGTGCAGAAGCATCTCCTCTATTGGTTGGTTTCACTCATTTCGATTAGGCTGATGACCCTGATGATCAGAAGTCTACTGCAGGTTATGTGTTCACTCTTGGTTATGGAACTATTACATGGGCTTGTAAGAAACAAAGTGCCATTTCTCTTTCTTCAACAAAAGCAGAGTATCATTGAATCTTAGAAGCTAGTAAGGAAGCCATGTGGCTTCATCAGATCCTATCAGAGTTTGGCTTTCAGTAGCAACATCTGACTACACTTTGGTGTGAGAATCAAAATGCCATTCAACTATGCAAAAATCCAGTCCAACATTAGTGCAACAAACACATTAAACTACACATGCACTTCATCAGAAAGCTCATTCATGACCATGTTATTGAAGTGCAATATTGTTCAACTGGTGATTAATTTGCAGACATCTTTAAAAGGCTCTCACAGAGGCGAAGTTTACTAAACTTTGATTTATGGTTGGAGTTCAGGAAGTTGTCACTAAGGGGGGATAGGCTCTAATGCCTCCTTCCTTCTCTTATTGTGTCATATTTGTACATCCTTCAATCCTATCCCAAGTTGTTCTTAAGGGGGGATGTTAGGATATTTAACACATAGGAAATAGTTAAGTATAACTTGGTCTAGTGTAGAGTTAGGTAAAGTGTGTTTCCTTACTATGCACTTTTTAAACTTACAATCCCACGGTCATGATATGTTATAGACATTAAGTGATCTGACGGTTCATTCTCTCCTCGGTATTACCGACACTTGATTCGTGGCTTAACACCCGATTAGTCCATGATCTCTATTTAAAGAGCATGGAGGGTCATTTGTAGGGTGATTGTTCATGAGAGAAGATTATGTAAATTTTCTTTCTTTTATTAATAAATTTCCTGAAGTGTCCACATTGGCTCAAGCCATGGACTGTTTCCCTCTTTGAGGGTTTTAACCACGTCAAGAATATTGGTGTATTAATCTGTGATCTGTTTGTGAGCGGTGTTCTTTAGTGTTCTATCTGAGGAACTTACCCTGTAAATTCCTACACGTTATCGGCCAGACTTCGCCTCCATGGAAACCTATGCCTCACAACTCCGCCTTGGAACCATCCTTACACTCCATGCTTGTGTTGTTAATTGAAGTTATCTACATTGAAGGAAGGGTGATTCCATCTTTAAAGGGTTGCAACTTTACATATAATTTCCTATAACCAACATAAAAATTCTCAAAAGAACCAGTTGATAAACAAGAATTGGAAGAAACAATGGTCCCTACCTCAGAACAATGGTCTTGTCGCTACCTCGGAATATCTTATTTACTCTGACCCAAAGGTAGACCCTGATACCAAACTTTGAGGGTAAAGTGAAAGCCAGGGAATGAATTTCGAGATTGAAGAACATGGGGGCATCGGAGGAGCTAATTGAATGGTAGGCCCGTCAGTTGTTATTTGATCTATATTCTTCATATAACACTTTCATCAGTTCACTGCCTAAATCGGCTTAACATTGCAAGGGGTAGAAACTTCTAGATGCCATCGACATCAGATTTGTATGTGGTTTTATCTCTAGATGTCTTGTAGGGCTATCTGTGACTTTATATTTGTTAAAATATGTAAACTTCAAAGATTCAGAGTGAAATATCTTGGTTATAATTTTATATTAAAGTGATATTTTCATTCTCTTTCCAGAAAAGAAGAATTGGTTTAGTGCATAAATTTGGTTTCGATCTTGATGCTTTTATCAATTTTAATATAGCAGATCGAGGTGACATTGAGAAAAATGGTTTCAGATTCTGGGTTTGTGATGAATAAAGTACATGATCTATTTTTTTCTTTAAATACTTAAGTTCAAGATGTCCAAAAGCTATGGTTTTCTTCCGAGCTGAGAAGAAGTGCAAGCAATCATGCCAAAAAATGAAGAGAATGAATTAGGGAATCCATGTTTGGATCTGGAATTTCCTAAGTTGTAGAGTTCCTCCCCATATGTTTTGGCTTCATGTTGCTTGTTATGACTTCATTTGCCTAGTTATTACCTGAGCTAGAAGGGTCAACCTAACCCATTCTAGTTTGGTTATCATACCCTGCTAGCTTAGTTCTGTTGGGTTATGTAATGACTACTTGAGCTAGAATAGTTTCACGGTTTAAGGCATAGTTACCATGTTTAAATTTAATACCGTTCTTAGATACTATATATTGGTTTATTCTACTCGACCTACCTTCATCACACTTTGAACTCACAAAATCATTATTGAAGTAGAAAACAATGTATCCCTTATTGCTTTCACTCAGTCAAAAGTATTAATTAGTCATGTGAGATAGTAGAGGTTGATACTTTGAATCCAGTAGGGTGTTGAAATCTTGGGTTTTTGTCGGAAGAGGAAATGTGCCCCTAGATTTTTCTACCAAGGGTGATGCTATTCATTATGGATGATGGAGGATGTGTTGACTTATTGAACCTAATCAAATTTAAGTTGTGAATGTTTTGGGATGATCTGGCCAAACTAGGTAACCCTGGGTTAAGGGAAATTAAAGTGTTATGAACCTAAACTTGGAATATGACTATTTCTTGTTTTAAAAATGAGAAAACTGATAGGTGCTAACAACAGCAACCAACAGAAACAAAATTGAAGTACATTATCGATATTGCTCTTATTACAGTGTGAGACGTTATTTGATATCAATAAGAGTTATGTTTTTGAGGTTTCCACAAATATTTCAATTCTTTGGTTTCAAATATTCCTGATTTCATTTAGAAATTTGGATCTTTAGTTTCAGGTATCACAAATCATAAAACCTTTCATGATATAACAGTTAGGTGATTTGATGGAATGTGAGTTTACCAGTTGTTTCAACAAGAAGATTTGGGTTGTGAAAGCAGGATTTTGTCTGTGTTTATTATCTGTTAATTTTCAGGACGATAACACAATTGCAACATTCATGGACCTATGACTACAAATGGTGGGATCAGTAGTCTCTACTAAACTATAAATAAGGCCAATGAGCAGTTTGGTGTTTTTTTGGTAAATATTGTCTTGTTATACATAAATATTTTTAAGTATAAAGATAAGATAATTTTATTAATGTTTGAAAAATGATCACAAAAGTAGGTTAATGGGACTAAAAGATACATTCAGTGTGAACACAATCTAGGAATGCAAAAGCAAATTTTAGGTAATGCTGAAAGTAAGACAAAGAAAATGGAAGAAAATGTGCAGCGTAGATAAGAGTTTCTATGTAATATCCCTCTTGGGAAAATTCCCCTTAGGGCACACTAACTAAATTAGGTGGATGCTCCACACTGATTACAACACTAACCACCTCAGGCTCCAATCAACCAGTATCCCCTCAGATTCTTACAACTCTCATGCTTTTGCTTTTTTCTGCCACCCGCAGCTTGAAAATTAGTTATTTTATCTACTGTTGCTACAAGGGATGGTTGTCCCTTTCCTTAGGCGAACCTATAGGGTCACCTGCAGCCTTATATGTACCCTCTACTGGCTCAGAATGGAATTTCCAAACTCGCTCCTATAAAGAATGGTGCTTTGACCTTGCTACTTCGAAACAACATTTCACTGCCATATCAGGGTTGGTTTTGTCTCCTACGTAACTTGCTGATTCATTCTAGTATCACATGCCTTGGAAGTACTTATTGTCACAGAAAAAACTTCATTGGATAATATTAATTGATGACAAGATCTGTCTTTCAGATAATATCAACATGAAAGAACATGTTAAAGGGAAAATACAATTCTATTAAAATTCAAAGTATTTAATTCAGACCTTCACTGTATGCAAACCAAAACTTGAGACTACCTATTTGATTTCCATCATAATATGAATAAATGATCTAAACATTTATGGCATATTCCAAAAAATAGGACTACCAATTTGGCCAAACTATTATACCTATGATACATTTAGATCCTTGGATTCTTGAAGTGCAGGTTTGTACTTAACACTAGATCAGGCAGAGGAGATCGCTACAGATAACCCTTTGCTCATCCCAAATTGTGTTCCCTTCTATTATTGCAATCCAATCACAATTTTGTCATGTCTAATGGAGGATTTAAAGTCATCTTGAAAGTACCTTCTTAGTTTTATTCTTTATGTACTGAGTGTGTCATGACCCCATATATGTCTTGAATACCCTTTTCTTCTCTTGATAAAAGGAGTGGGCTTCCACTCTCATCTTTATAGTGAGGATGAAGGGTATTTCTCCTTGGGAGATCCTCAACTCTGATAGAGATTAATGACCATAGTTAACTTAAGTTTGTATAAATACTTAGTGTCTATATTAATTAATAAATTCAATCTAGGTATTAACTGAATTAATAAAGTCATTCAAACATACTCCCTTAGTTTTGGGAGTTATTGTTGTTATGTTTGCAGTCATGTATTAAAAATATTTTTATTTAACAAAATATACAATACATACTGTGTGGTTTCTTGCTTGCAGTCTTTTTTATCAATATGGTATCTGGGTATTATAGGTCTAGAGGCTATGTGATTGGAGATTCAAGCATATCTTTATCAAAAATTGGATGAGGAGACTAGGTTAGATCAACAAGTTGGAGAATTAGGAATATGGATGTGTGTCATCACATGAATCTACACCAATTGACTCAGGAAATTACTCTGAACAACTAATCACGTCAGCATTACTATCTCTCTCTTTGGATTGGTGTTTTTCCGGTCTTAGGGGTTTGTCCCTAAACACAGCGTATGTTGTTAACTAGTACGCAAATCTACATACCAATCCAATTAGATTAGCACACTAAATTTCCCTTGAGATACCTAGAAGCACTCAAGAACAAGAGTCAATTCATGATTTGAATTGATAGGGTTGAGATCAGATTTGTTAAACTAAATCCAACAGTGATTAGAAAAATGAAATGAAATGAATGTGTACCTTAAAACAAAACAAGAGTTTAAAATAATTGCATGGAAAAGCAAACCAAAACCTTGGCAACACAATTGAAGATATAATCAACAATGGGATTCAAAGAGCTAATGACACAACATAATTGAATCTTGTTTCAAATATTTTTCTGGGTTCGTCGCATAATGTTTGTTAGATAATCAACGTTTCGAACCCTCAACTGTGGTTCATCTTCAGGATAATATGAAATGTGGAAAACTAATTAGACCAAGGTAGAAAATAAATAAGGATGATGTGGTGGAAAAATGTCTGACAATTAAAAAAACCCTAAAAAAAGGATCTTTATTAATATATAAAATGTATATAATATTATTAATGAAATTAATAAAGATTTTGTAATTATGAATATTAATATATAAAATGTATATAGTATTATTAATGAAATTAATAAAGATTATATAATTATGAATATTAATAATGATCCAATTTATATTAATTAATGAAATATAATTTGATGGTAATTAATAATAATGTTTGATGGACATGTTTGAAATAATGGTATAATGTTAGTAATAGCAATAAATCATGTCTTTGTTACATGTTAATGATTAATTAATTATTGGCAATTAACGATAATGGTATTAAATAATAAATTTTAGGTGAGGCAATTTAATTATTGGGACAATTAAGGTGAGCGGATTGGGCAGATGTTGTTTTAGATGTCAATATAGGAATCCAATTTTTACTAATACTCCATCCTTCATCCCTATTGAGGTTATTTGGGTGTTTATTGATTTCTATGGCCTCTCTAAATTTTCTGTGGAAATAGTGGTCAATTTTGGCGAGGATGCTAGTTTTTTCAATACAAATTTGATGTTTGGTTTTATTGGAATGTTCTGCAAGAGCAGAGTTTTTTGAATGATTATTTTTAATGTCAACGAAATGTTCTTGGATTCTAGTTTTGATAGATCAACCAGTTTCTCCAACATAAGGAACCCCGCAAGAACATGGAATTAAATAAACACCTTTTTGACATTTAGGGTCAATGGGATCTTTAACAGATTTGAGACAACTCCAAATGGTATTTAAAGGTTTGAAGGTGGTTAAAATATTGTTTTTCTTTAGAATGTGGGCAATCTTGTCTGTGGTTCCAAGGATGTAAGGAAGGTTTACTTTGCCAACAAAATCATTCTTGTTTTTTTTTATGACAAGTTTCTTTGTTTGCATTTTTAATAGCCTTGATAGCTTGATGCCTTTTATATCCATTTTTTAGGAATACATTCATGAGATGTGCTTTTTCTGTTTCCAAGTGTTCCTTATCAGAAATTTGTATTGCTCTTGTTGCTAGAGTGCTTAGAATCCCTAATTTTTGGGTGGGATGATGGTGAGAGGTGGCATGAAGATATTGTTCGGTATGGGTCTTTTTTCGATATACTTGGTGGGATAAGGAGCCATCTTGGTTTCTGGGATCTTTAACAGATTTGAGACAACACCATATGGTATTTAAAGGTTTGAAGGTGGTTAAAATATTGTTTTTCTTTATAATGTGAGCAATCTTGTCAGTGGTTCCAAGGATGTAAGGAAGGTTTACTTTGTCAACAAAATCATTCTTGTTCTTTTTTATGACAAGTTTCTTTGTTTGCATTTTTAATAGACTTGAGAGCCTGATGCCTTTTATATCCATTTTTTAGGAATATATTCATGAGATGTGCCTTTTCTGTTTCCAAATGTTCCTTATTAGAGATTCATATCGCTCTTGTTGATAGAGTGCTTAGAATCCCTAATTTTTGGGTGGGATGATGGTGAGAGTGGCATGAGTATATTGTTTGGTATGGGTCTTTTTTCGATATACTTGGTGGGATAATGAGCCATCTTGGTTTCTAGTGATGAAGATGTCAAGAAAAGGGAGGTTATTATTAACTTCTACTTCCATGGTGAATTTTATGGATGAAGAGAGGCTATTTAAATGTTGGTTAAAAGTCTCTAATTTGTCACACCCATGGGGCCATATGATAAAGGTGTCATCTACAAACCTTTTCCATAATTTGGGTTTTAAGGGAGTAGATTCTAAGGCTCTGGTTTCGAAATCTTCCATAAATAAATTAGAAATAATGGGTGATAAAGGAGATCCCATTGCTACTCTGCAAGTCTATTCATAAATGTCACCCATGAAACTAAAGAAAGTAGATCTAAGGCATAATTCAATTAGTTTAGATGTGTCAGGATCAATTAATTTACGGACCACCTCCATGGCTCCATCAATGGGAATGTTGGTGTATAGAGATGTGACATCAAAACTAACAAGAATGTCATTTTCGTCAAGCTTGATGTTCTTAATCTCATTGATGAAATGGGTGGAGTCTTTGACAAATGATTTAGTGTTGCCAACCAAGGGTTTTGAGTTTTTTGGCTAGGTATTTGGCAAGATGATAAGTGGGTCCACCAATAGTGTTCACTATGGGTCTAATTGGAATCCCTTCTTTGTGAACCTTAGGAGCACCATAAATCCTAGGGGTATAAGGACAACTATCTATTAAGTATTTGTTTTCATGGAGATTACAAGCTTTGACAGAGTTGCAAACTTCCTTAGTAATTTTCTTTAAAGGATTCTTGTTTAATTTTTTATAGCAACCACTATTGTTCAAATGGTCTATCATTTTGTCATTATAGTCTTTTATATTCATTATAATGGTAACCCCTCCCTTGTCTTCTTTTAAAACAACAATGTTAGGGTTAGATTTTAATGATTTTAAGGCTAGGTATTCTTCCTTACTAATGTTACTTTTAGGAGGAGGTTTAGATTTTCTAAGGATAATGGAGCAGTCTTGTCTAATTTTTTCTTTGGTGTTATCAAGCATGTATTTAATGCCATATTCAATATGACATAGTATGTCTTCTATAGGGATTTTTTGGGAGTCATAGTATGTATTTAAAAGATTTATGATGGATTCAATTGGATATTCGATAGATTGATCACAAGGTTATTGGGAGTACAAGTTTTTAATGAATGGTTTAATGGGAGGAAGGGTTTTATATAGTTGAATGTATTCAATGTATTAATCAAGAGACTAAATCAAACCATAATGATCAACACATTACAAGCTATGTAAGTTCCATGGCGTGTTGTGGTGGAAGCAATTTGTTTGATCTGGATGGAAGAACAATGAAAACAACCTTCTGTTGTAAGCTACCCAAGAAAAATGTTTATCCCTTGCATAGAGATCTCAACTCTGTCGTTAAAGAGGCCAGGAGAAAGGAACCACACCTTAGTTGTGCATGAGGGAAAAAGGATCAAACTGGACTAATAACTTATGCATGTAGTGCTAAATCTGAGTGACTTGTTGTTTGCCAAAAATAAATCACCAACAGGTTGTAAACAAATTCTTCTCAAAACACCCATGCCCACTGATCTTGCTATCTAATATGCTAAAAATAAACTTGGGAATAAAGTGTTGTCTACTATTTCAGATCCTCAAACAAGCCCAAAAGACACTAAGACATACCCTCTGCAGGACTGTAGCGTGTAAGTGATGGGATTACTGCTGCACAACTATCATGCAAAAGTTGTCACCCTAAATTTGGTCTTCCACAATAACATTGTTGTTCAACAATCATAAGTCCCAAACCTTCTCTAGATCACTTCTCCTTCACAAATATAGCCAATGTCACATTAAAACCATGGAAAAATCCACGAAACAACACCATCAATGCATGAATCCTAAACCAATTTACTACTTTCTATTTGGTATAGAACACATGCATATGTTGGAACATCAAACATGCTCAATTAGGTAGTTCTTCCTCTAATAGGTTGGTGTTTACAAGTTGTGAACTTTGAAATATGCTAAAAATAACCTCACAATAGTTCTCCTGGCTTGATTTTCAATAATAAACATAACAATTATTGGAAACTCATCAATTGTTGTTGTCACCACTCCAGTTAATACAATGATCTCTGACATATGCTACTATTTTCTACTTTTTTTATGAATGAAAGGCATGCCTCGATCATATCTGTTGGAAAGATTAGATTAGGGCATCATATCATTAATTTTTTTCCATCCATGACAATTATTATTACTTGACCCTTGGGGTGTGGCCTATGACATTTTTTAAGCTTTCTATAAAGAAACTACCACCTCATCCAGTGCAATTTTCTACAGTAGCACTAGTTAGATGCATTTGTGTTTCAGTTGCCTTGGTAGTTGGAGGAGGTGAGTATTTTCATATGCTTAGGATTAGCCATACCTGAGTATGGATGCAATGTTGGAACCTACAATAATCTGTTGGTAGGACTTCCCATTTTATTAAGGCTTCCTCCTCTGTCAACCAAATTGTGTCAAGGACCTTGGTTCTATAGGTTTCTGTAATAGCCTAGTGGTCTGCCAACACACTAGAAACCTGATTATTTTGTTGACTAAGTGTATATTTTATGTGTATTTGAACCTATTAAATTCTGATTAAAATTAAACAATTTAATAACAAAAATTTATTATCATTCTATTTTAATAAAGACTAATAACTATTTAAGAAAAAAAATAGGAATATTTTTCTTTCAATCAATCTGGGCTACATTTAGATCTTAATATGCTAAGATGTCTAGCCTATTTATGGCTAAGAATGCATGTAAAGTTGTTTTAAACTCTAATCTAATCCTAAATTGCTTCTCTTATTTATATGAGAGATCAAGCACTGTCCTTATCCATTGGTAGCTCCAAAAACATAAAAAAAAAAGTATTTATCTCTCACAAGCCCTAGATACCAACGAACAATAAAATGAATTAAATGCATTTGATACCAATGAACAGTAAAAGTTACAAGGGTTTGGTTTTGACCTCTTTAGGACACAAAAAAATGATGTAAATAAGGCCAAAATTGAGGCAGATCTAGGGCCTAAGCTTGCCTATAATTTTGTCAATGTTTGACTCAATAAATCAACTCTCAAATTTGTTTTAGTACTCTGTTTTATTTTTAGTTTTAGTTCCATTTGAGGAATCCACCGATAGTACATTTTGAGTCAAGATGTTTCATCCAAATAATAATATTTCTTCATCTTTTTTGGAGCTTTGAATTGAAAGTTCATACCTTGCTTCCTTGCTCTTTGTTTTATAATAAACCAATATGCTTGTGGAATTTTACTTACTTTTTCATTTATTTATGTGCAAAAACAGATGGAGTTGTTTTATAAAATTACTATCGGTGAAGAGAATTCTATCATTGGCATGGTCAGGTGTTGATATGGTTGTACATTGGATGAAATTGTGGATGATGAAATCATTGGATACCATTTTGATTTTATCTAGGATAGATTAACTTTAATTCCAAAGCAAGAGAAAAAATGGAAAGTTTATAAAATAGTTTTTGGCATCAAGAGGAATCTAGGCACATTTGATAAACAACCAAGAGCTGAAAATATGTCTTTATCAGTGGAACAAACCATAGTTGTTGATCCTAGTGTATTGGCATCTTGGGAAAAAAAAAGTGAAAAGTTTAATGGAAGAGTTTGTTAATGAGAAAATTACTCTAAAAGTATATTTAGAAAAGGGAGAATCTAAAATAAAGATCCATTGTGAAATTTGTGGCATTAATTATGGAACAGGTGATGTATCCTTGGCAGCGCAAACAACGCGCAACTTCAAAAATCATCATATGAAAACAGGGGCCCATCAACGACGCCTTTCAATGCCAAGTGGTAGTGAAATTCCTTCATGTAACGAAGTACAAGATACAATGATGGTAGGAGATCAATTTCATATTTATTAAACAATCAAACTTCTAGATGGTTTCAACAAGACACAAGAGCCTAATTTGTTTAAGGTGGTTGAAGCAAAACTTGCAGACTATAAGGACATGAAAAAGTCAGAGTGGACTATACATGATGCAATAAAGGGTTTTGTTTAGTGGTGAAAAGTAGTAATATTGTCAATTCTATAAATGAATACATGAAATCAAAGAAGCACACTATTACTGCTGCAAATGAGGCTTCACATGAGGAGATTGGGTTGTGGAGTGGCACGATTGGGAGACCCAAGAAGCCTACCAATGATAAGTCCCAACAAAGTTTGACTAGGTTCTTGGTCCCATCATCACCATCAATATTACATAGGGTTCTACAAGTGCAAATCCTTCTACTTCAGGTGTGTTAATTAACAACTTAGACTAAACTTGAATATGAATTTGTATATTATTTTATTTATCTTACTTCAATTTTTATTTTTATTTTAATTGTGTTTTAATCTTATTATAGCTCAATTATATACCTTGTTACTACAATGTTGGGGGTATTTTTATCCTTATATTGATAGAAATGGGGAGAGATTGGAAACAAAGGTCCTAATGGATGATCAAAGGGGTGGAAAATTCTGGGCCATAGAGAAGCATACCAAGATCATGCTATGTTAAGAGGGTATTGAATGTCGTATTGATGGTAAATATAGGCATATTCATTGCCAGAGGGCTTCTAAAACAGGGATCTCAGTGGATTCATTAACATGCAGATTTTGTAAGTTGGTTCCAAAATGTGATGACTTGAGGATGCAATTATATAATGAATCAATGTGCACGAATAAAAGAAGTGAATGAGATACAAGAAAAGGTAGAAGATTGGACTATTTGACTCAAAATTAATTGAAGAATGCTACAAGGGTTACAAATGGTAACGATAGATCAAAAATGTGAGCTCGGGAGAGGACAAAGGTTGCTACACTGTCTATTAGAATGAGATCCCTAAAGGAAAAGTTGTTTGAATCTTCAGAAAGGAAGGATGTCTTTAGGTTTTGCAAGGATGTGTGTGAGGCACATAAGCAAGGAAAATTACAAGGTAAAGATGCAGTTTGGGAATTTTTCAAGGATATCTTTCATAACTTGATGCATGCAAAAGTAGGGAGAAGGTATAGTACATCCAAAAAATCCCTTTATGAGATGATCAAGTTATGGGGAGGTCCTAGATTACATAGCTTTATTAGCTTGAATCTGGATGGTCCTTCAATATCTACGACTTTAAGGAAAGTTAGAAAGTCATTAGCATATATCCCAGGGGAGCACGGACACACTTTGAGGCAATCAGAAAAGTTTATGTTTCTTATAAAGCCAAGTATAGATGGCCCAATTCTTGTATTGCTTGCTAAAGATGAAACAATTATGAAAAAATATGTTATGTGGGTAGTAAAAAGCAATACATTGGTGGGGTTTTGTGGTACGAAAGAAGAAAATCAATGCCAATCACATTTCTTGGTGAGAGTTGGTGAGAGAGTTGTGGGCTATGAGATTATAACAAATTATCTTAAGAACAATGTTATTAGCCATTATGCACATGTTATTATTGCAAAACCTTTACATGAAAAACATCCTCTTTTGGTTGTGGTTGTTCATCCAACATGCAATAGGTTCAATGAAAATTATGTTTATCAACAATGGGAAAAGGTAGAATCTATGTGGAAGAAACACGTGGAAAATAATTTGGGACCTATTTTTGGTAATTCCGCGGATGGGGATAGCATAAGAAGACAACTTATGTTGAAGGATTATTCTTCAACATCAGGTCTTTGATATCAAATTCCTTGGGAAGGGTGAAGGCTAATCGGGTTGTACAATGGTTACAATTTCACATGATTGCATGACCAAGATTACATCCACAACAACAAAAAGCTAGTGAATCCTTTTTTTAGTGGTTGACGAGAATTTCTTTTAGGAAATGAGCACATAAGTTTTGGTCATGTCATAATGGCTTATCACACTTTTAAAGTGGATGATCACAATCTTAAGGGTGAAGATATAGAGAGGATGGATAGACAAAATTGGGGTTTACCACAACGTATTGCTTCAAGGCATGTTCAGAGGTGTTTGAAAGAGTTGAGAAGTACACCAAGCGGAAAGTTAGAGAGGACACTATTTATAGGGACTTATCTAATGATTGTTGTTGACTACATTGACATCTTTATGTCTCATAGTTTGAGCCTTTGGGAAAGGGTGCGAAATGCTTCATGAGTTCATCATTTCTTCACATTATGGTTATGTTGGGTACATAAACAATCTCATACTAATGTCAACATAAATTTCATTAGCAGAGTGGCATATCAAGATGTGAAAATTTCTTGCCATTTTTCAGTTTTGTTAATGAGATTGTTTCGAGATCATTACTCTAACTTTCCATATGTTTTGCACCTGACTGGGTCAGATGTATGCGAGAACTTCTTCAGTAATGTTGGTGGGATGGTTGGAGTGGAGAGGGCCTATGATTTCATTGACTTGATTCATGTTGTTGGAACCCTTAATAGAGTTGTTGAAGAAGAATCAAATCCCCAAGGGCTTCATTTTAATAAATCTCATAAGAAGAAAGAAAGATTTTGGAATAGATTTCACCAAGAAACAATACAGAACATTGACATATTGTCACAATATGATTCAATATCCATAGACGCTAAAATTGTAGAAGCCCTTAAGTTTGGATTGAAGGATGCACAAGAAATTTTATCAACCTTGGAATGCAACTAGAAAATTACACTCAATCCTCTTGGTGAGTTAAACCATGGATAGAGTATCAAAATTATCCAACATTCCAAATTGTAGATGAAGTAGTTGATGATTCTCCACTGATTTGTTCCAACTCTATATTCCAATATTCGTCATCATTGGTACAAATTGAAAGTGAATTGCAAATAATGGAAAGTGAGTGGAGACATAAGTTGGATGAAATTTTAGATTACATTGATGAAAATATAAGAAAAATGATAAAACCAGCGGTGGATCTTGATGGTAAGGATATGTTCAAAGCATGTTTTGTTAGCCAATTGAATGGAAATCCGACATTATCCAAAGATAGGTTAACAAAAGTGAGAAATGGGGTCTCCTTTAGGTGAGATGGGAAGGCTCCACAAAAGGGTGTTTCAATTAGCTTTGGAATTGGATTAGATTGTGGGATACTGGTTGAAAACAACTCAATTTCCCCCACTGAACGTACTACAAGAAAAGGTGTTCCTCGAAGTACAAAAAAGGTGTTTCTTGTGGAACATGGTACATTGGAAGGGTTCAAAGAATAAGGAATAAGGATGGTAATAGGGATTGTTTGATTACCATAATGACATTGACCTTTTGGATATATTAGAAGGCATCGAGCCTCAATTATGTTGGTATGGTAGAATAAAGGGGAAACGCATGTATAAGTATGATTTGACAAATCATGCTTTTGTACAACTTGAATATGTTATAGCAATCACAAAATTATCATACAATGCTAGGAATGATACATAAAAATTAGAAGAAAGTGATTACAAAGTTTTTTTCAGATTTTTTGAAAAAAATGAACAAGGTTGATTTTCAAAACATTCTACTTTCACTTTCCTTATGTACTTCCATATGTTGGATCATTTATAAATAATTATTGGTTGTATTTTTGTTGATTTGTTTGTTTGAATCAGATGTTAGTTTTGTACTTTTTGGTTTTAGATCTAGTGAATAGTTCAAATGGTGAATGTTCGGGATAGCTCGACCTTTTTTTGCTACCTAATTTTTGGTGTAAGTTTCTTTCACTATCCATTCATATTTTTGTAGTCGTGTTTCATTCAAACATTAATTTGGTATTTCCTCAATAAAAAAAAATAGAATTACATACCTATATAACTATATGTACCTATTACCTCAACACATATATACAATTTGGAGATGAGGGTACCCCTTACCTCAACACATGTGTTGGATGCATTCTACCGTGGTTCCTTTGAATTTGGTCCATTTAATCATGATAACAAGAAGAGGTGGTCCCTTTTTCACAAATATGTTTTGCGGATAAGTATGTGGTTCTTCTCACTAATGTTAATGTTTTCCTTAAACTTTTAGATTAATGGTTTGCTTTCTAGAAAGGATATCAAGGATCTGATGGCACGAGCTTCAATCAGGATGGTTTCTGCTCACTCAAGTCAACATATTTACACCAGAGCAACATATAACACATGAAGTGCATTTTATTTTGAATGTTTATGTGGTAGTTGGCTTTCCTATTTTTTAAATTGGACATGTAAATCAGAGTATGTAGTTCAAATGTGCCATTAGAGTCTTTTTGGAAGTATTTATATTTTGGCCATACTCATGGGGTATACAACAGTTAAACTGCACTTGGTTATTATTTATAATTTAGTCCTCAATCATCTTTTGGACATTTCCTTTCAACGCTTTCACTAAATGACATTAACATTAATTACTATCTGTAAAGGCTTTTGGACATGTGATGGTAGTTTGTTTTTAAATTGTTTGCAACTTTATTGAGATATGTGCTTCTGTTAGATTAGAAGGGTGATGGCACTTTGATTTCTTATTTTTTCCTACATTGATATATATGTGTTTGATGGGCCTTGCAATGTGTGCGTCTAATCCAAGGGGTATTTTAAGGTGAATGGTATCTGATTTTTTACAACTTTTGGATTAACAAGAATTTGACAAGGTGAATGGTATGAAAAATTTAATTGATTTTACTTTTCCAAAGAAAGAATGCATAAGTTTCTATTTCATGGTTTGGAAAAGTAAAATACATAGCAAAGTGCTTATAGCATGCCATATCACCTCCAAAAAGGAAAACCAGGCCACCTAGTGGCCACTTTTTACAAAGATTGAAGATTACATTAAATAGGAGACAATACACTCAGATATGAGAAATGTGAACTACTTCCTTGCCATTTTTCTATGTATTATTGTACAACTGGCCCACACCCTTTCTCTGATCTCTCTCTAGCTTTCCCCTTGAGAAATTTATACTTGTAAGGAAATGCAAAATCCAGACATGACACTGAGAATCAGATATAACTGCAAAAAGTTTGAAAAGCACTTCAATGAAGTGGTAATCTAAACTTTGAGAAGGTGACCATAAAGAATTACCAGGAAGCCACTGACTAACAAATAGAATGGAGCATAGACCATTCAGTAGACTTTCCTTTAAACAACCGGATAAAGCTCTGCTCCAATTTTTGCCAACCAAGTACCTTATACTCTGAAGTGTTTTTGTAAGGATTTCACCCACATTGGGATTCTTCTCTCTTTTTTTGTTCTGCTTCTTCATCTTCATTGTTTGGTTTGGAGAATTGAACCATATAATCATTGTATTTATGTAAACAACATCCTTGTCATATAAGAGATCACCCAAGTATGTATTGGTGCATAAATAACTTTATCTTTTCACGCAGTCCCTTCTTTTTAACATCATTTAAATCAAAATGTGTAAGAACACTCATAACTTTGGGAAATTCATGAACTTGAAGAATGTTCAAGAGCTCAAAGGTTTTCATTTCAAAACCGTAACATCCATCTATGAGAAGCAAGACAAAGCGAACATATTTGGTTGCATCAATCATAGAATCCATATCATTTGAACACTCCATAAGTTGTAGGCATAGTTGTTTACCTGATATAACAGTTATTGGACCACGCATGTCTGAAAGATTATGTTGGGTGTAATGCTTTACAAGTGATTTTATAACTAGAGACCTTCCAAACCTTTGGAGGACCCTGCACCACAATTACATAGGGAGATGATTCTCTAGTAGAATGGTCAACTATAGGCGTATGAAGTCGATGTTGATTTTTCTCTGATGCAATTGACTGTAGATGCTTTTCCTTTAATGAAGACTTAAAAACAAATTGCTTTGGATTATGCTTGTCACCTGATAATCCATGCTTCTTTTGTTTGTTTTCTCTTTTTCCTTTGAAGATAGCCCAAATTGATGAGCTCTATGGTCCTTGTGAGATTGTTATTGCTTTTATGTAATATTTGAATTTTTATGCAAAAGGAATTCTAATTCCTTGTTAATATCAAGATTCTTCCAACATTGTGATGGCTTGCTATGAAACTTCTATAGTAAATATGATGTCTAAAGTTGCAAAAATTTTCTTTGGGCTCCTCTGACCATCTAGATTTTAGAAAATTGGATCTGAATAGAAATGGAATCACTGCAAATGCCAAGTGTAGAAATCTTAATGAAAGAATAAAAAGAAATCCAATATTATTCTTTCAATGTAAAATCTTTCATTTCACAGTTTAGCCACGTTTCCATCAAAACAACAGATGAGCTAGTCTTAAAAATCATGACTTGCCCATTGTCTTGGCTAAAGTTGATGCTAATGAAGAAACAAATAAATATTTGGCTAGTGAATATGATGTCAAGGGATTTCCAACTCTAAAGATCATTCAGAAGGGAGGGTCAAGTGTTTAAGACTATAAAGGTCCTCGTGAAGCAGAAGGTATTGTGAAGTACTTGAAAAAGTAGGTTGGTCCTACATCTGTGGAAATCAGATCTTCAGAAGAGGCCACTAGCCTTATTGGTGACAAGAAAGTATTTATAGTTGGAGTGTTCTCAAACTTTGAGGGAAAGGAATATACCAATTTCAATATTGTTACAGAGACATTATGTTCAAATTATGATTTTGGTCATACATCTGATGCTAAAATCCTTCCTTTGAAGGATTCTACAATAAACCTACCATTTGTTCAGTTGTTTAAGCCTTTTGATGAGTGATATTATGACTCTTAGGATTTCAATGTTGATTCATTAGAGAAGTTTGTCAAAGAAGCTAGTATGCCCCTTGTAGCAGTTTTGACTAAGGACCCTGATAGTCATCCTCACGTAATCAAATTCTTCAACAGCCCAGATGCCAAGGCCTTGTTTTTTTTTAATTTTACTGCAAATACAGCGGAAGAATTCAGAGCTACATATCAAGAGTTAGCAAAATCTCATAGAGGAAAAGGATTGAAATTTCTCCTTGTTGATCTTGAGGCTAGTCAAGGTGCTCTATACGTGTCAAAATGCACACTGTCAATATTACTTGTTTGTTTCCTTTACAGGGTTCTCTTGAAGCTCACCTGAACTAAAAGCATGCTTAGTTTAGAATAAGAATGACACATTCACTATTTCACTTATTCCAATTACATAAGTTTCATTAGTAAGAATTTGTTTGAACTTTGTAGACTTGTGGGAACTTTTGCATTCTTCGTTGCATGATATTTTTATTTTGTTAATATGAGTCTGTATTGTCTTTTCTGGTATGCTCATGTAGGATCATATTGGGAACCAAGGTTATGCTTATCTCAGCATGTTGGGTGTCCTTGGTTTTGTTACATTTGTTTTCAGACCATCCTTTGATGCACTTGGTGTGTTAGATCTTCTTTTTATAATGTGAGAACAATCATATTTGTTGCGAGTTCGTAAAATTATGGTTCATGTCATTCACTCTATTTTCATAGAGGAAAGTGAGGTGCTCTTACAGCCTGGGGTAGAATATATGTGACCTGTGCATGTATCATGCTAATAAACCAAAATGAAAAAAAGGTTGACATCTCGTGTCTAATTCTGGCAAATTTTAGCCTGGTGGGTTAGCTAGTGGTTGAGTGTTGTGGCATGTAGGAGGTCTCGGGGTCAAGTCAACCATCACCATATCAACCAGGGATCACCACACTATCATGACCATTAACCATGGCTTATGCCACCCAATGTTACTCACAAAATTGACAAATTACCTAGCCATGGCCTTGTTGGTGGTGCTGAAAGGTCCTACACTAGGGTCAACTAGGGACTGTGAAACTCAGTGAAATGATCATTTACATGTTAGTTCACCATTGTGATTTTTTATCCCAAGTGATATTTCAAATGTAAAGATCTTCAAGGTGTCAAGAATCACATTACAAAGTATTTTTATTTTTATTTTAAAGTGCTTAGAAGGTGATTGTTTTGTTGAAATTAATATGAATTTCCATTTGTTTAAGTCAATCATTTTCTGATAGACACTTTGATGATTGTTCTCTTCCAATTCCTCTTCCACTAAATAGTGACATTAGGCATCCTGTCTCTTTCCTAAGTAACATAGTAAATTATATTGGCCACCCTGTACTTGTTGTGAATATTTTTGTAAGCCAGAGTTGTGTTTTCATCGTCTAACACATGAAGTGCATTTTATTTTGAATGTTTATGTGGTATTTGGCTTTCCTATTTTTTAAATTGGACATATAAATCTGTGTCTGTAGTTAAAATATGCCATCAGAGTCTTTTTGGAAGTATTTATATTTTGGCCATATGCATAGGGTCTACAACAATTAAATTGCATCTGGTCATTATTAAAATTTGAGTCCTCAATCATCTTTTGGGAATTTCCTTTCAGTTCTTTCACTAAATGACATTAACATTAATTACTATCTATAAAGGATTTTGGACATGTGATGGTAGTTTGTTTTTAAATTGTTTGCAACTTTATTTAGATATGTGCTTCTGGTAGATTGGAAGGGTGATGGCACTTTGATTTCTTATTTTTTCCTACATTGATATGTGTGTGTGTGTGTGTGTTTGATGGGCCTTGCAACGTGTGCATCTGATCCAATGATATAAATGGGAAAGTTAGTGTTTGTTGTGCTAAATTCCAATTCAGAATAGTAAACAAAGTGCTTGAGGATTATGAGGTAAATTGCAAGTTTTACATGAGTTTTTATGTCTTTATATGTAATTCATGAGCTTAAAACATGAATTAAAAAAACAATGAACAAAAACATAATAGTAATACACTCAGAAATTGATAAAGGAGTTCACCCCTCTTGGGCTACGTCTCCTTGGTCCAATTTCTAATAGCTTGACCCAATCTCCTTATGCTCAAAATACTTTAGTGATAAAGAGTACATAAAGTGTGTTGACCAAAAGAGTGGCTAGTTTCCCCTTCAAGGAAACATCCTCTTGCAAAGAACTCTCACTCTAAAAACATGACAGCCTGTACTCAGTCATGAAACAAACAGCGAGAAAAGGGTTCTCAAATCAAGACCCCATACTCCATCTGACTATGAGCATAACAAGTACAACAATTCACTTGAAGTACTAAAAGAGAAATTTCCTCAAAGACATAATGAGAAAAGAGAAACATAAGCTACACCATAGATGTATCAACTGCTGCAGAAAACATATGAAGGCTAGAAAACCCCTACAAGGTCCTCTCCATTCTCAAAAGCCTTCAAAAACTAATTCAACCCATTGGTTTATCCTAGCACCCATAGACTCAAACCTACAAAAAGTCTCTTCAGAAGTGCTCCAATGGCTCTGAAACCTATTCCATTAGCTTCAGAAGACCCAAAAATGCTTTTCTAGCCTCTTCCTACTCTTGAAAAGACCAAAAAATGAAGAAGATATGAGCTTCCCTAGCCTTTCTTCTAGTCGCTCTACAATTTCCCCAAAATCCGGCATCGGTCCTACAATTTCGCCCCAAAATCCGCTAACGGAGCGTCGATTCCGCCAAACTCCAGGTGAAATTATCAGAGCGTTTAAATTATCTCCATGACCTTAACTCTGAAAATTATGTCCACATGGGGGCCACGTGCTTAAGGGCCAGGGCTAATCGCCCGCCCTCGCTAGTCGGGCCCCCAACTTTTCGCTCCACCCACAGTCATCTAGTGGTCCTTAACTCCTCCGCTCGACGGTCTTCACTTGGCGGTCACGACATTCAGGCGTGTTCACATGACACATCGGAGAGTGCGGTTAGTTGGTGGTGTAAGGGTGGTTAGAGTGAAATAGCCTCCGACCCCAGTCCTATGGGCCGCCATGCGACCAGGGGCCTTGCCAAAAAAATTCTGTCATTCAAGGTTAAATGTATGTCGACGACTATACATGTTAAGAAACAAAGTATGGCACATTGGTTAAAAGCTTTTTCTTGGACCTTGGATGTCACGGGTTCAACCCCGCCCACTGTTGCTTGAACCTCACCCAATTTTGGTTGCCCTCGGGCTGCCATGTGGTGGTCCCTGGCTGTGCCACATGGTAGCCTGTGATTGGCCACCCTCCAACCAATCAAAATGTGCCATATCTTCTGCCACTAGGACTGCCATGTGTCAACACGTGATTCAAATGAGTCTGATCATATGCACAGTCACCTTGCCACGTTAGCATCCCAGTCAGCTTGCCACGTCAACAATATGGACAGCTGATTGTATAGTGCTGCTCATTTTTTCGCCAAATTCGCATGTTTGAGAAAAGGGACAGAACACGTTTCTAGGAGCATATGGTGTTTGTTTTGTGCGAAACAAGTTGTGCCAGATTCAGGATGACAAGCACTATGCAGTCGTTCAGGTTCCACACTGATCCAACAACTTTGAATTTTGAGCAAATTTTTGAGCACCTGATCATCCAAGGGGTATTTCAAGGTGAATGGTATCTAATTTTTTGCAAATTTTGGATTAACAAGAATTTGATAGGGTGAATGGTATGCAAATTTTAACTGATTTTATTTTTCCAAAGAAAGAATGCATAAGTTTCTATTTCATGGTTTGGAAAAGGAAAACACATAGAAAAGTGCTTATAGCATGCCATATCACCTCCAAAAAGGAAAAGCATACCACTTGGTGGCCACTTTTCACAAACTTTCATACAGAATATACCTATGATCTCTCTCGGGAACACAACTAGAAGAAAAAAATATGCTTTGATGAGCGAGGCATGTTGTCAATGGGAGAAGAAGATGAGGAACAATCAAAGAACATAAAGTGCTTCTGGTTTATTGTTGTCACATTTTCCTTGTAGCAGAATTCTTTATTATTGTATGCAGATAGATTATAGAGATAGGATTTGAAATGTGAGCCATATATTTCACGGCAAGTCTCCCACTCCCTCACGTGTCGTTCCTCCTCTAAAACCTTTGATAAGGTAGATATTGCATTAATTCTATCGAGCCTTTGATGTTATTCATCTGTTGTGGTAAATCAAGGTACCAATATATATAATTGAGATATCTTCGAAGCACTTGTGAGGAGCTCTTATTACTGTAAATCATGTGAGATTCCTATTCTTAAATTCTTATGTTTTTCACCTTAGCAATATAGCTTCATCATGGTTTTCTAAGGAGCCATATTTGCATGGATATAAGTGACTTCTAAAGCCCTAGAAATCTTAACTTTAACTGACCAAAGTCTCTTTTCTATGCAACAACTTTCAATTACTATTGGCATAATGCTGACATATTTATTTGGGTTTGTTTCATGGAGGCTTTTGGCAGTTATAGGTATGTGATTAGTAAGAAGGGTTTACAAATTTTTTGTCTTTTATTGTCTTTTTCTCAAAATATTAAAACCAATATCTCCTGTGATGTGATGTAGAGCTAGTTCCTAGTGTTCTATTGCTTATTGGTCTCTCCATTATCCCAAAATCTCCAAGATGGCTGGTAAGCTTTTAGAAAGCTTGAATTCTTGCAGTAAATGATATGAACTACATAAGCTAGAGAAATTTTGTGTGCTATGTTATGTAAAAGGAAAATATTATCTAACATCTGTTCATGCTGGGAGCAAGCTAAAATAGGCAAGAAGTCAGATTTTGAAGCTTCATTATAGGCTCTTCGTGGCCCTGATGTTGATATTTTAGTTGAAGAAGATGAAATTAAGGTACAAGGCCTCTTGTCTTTTAGCATTGTGATCCTTTTGTTTCTTTCTTCTTGTAATATGACTGTGTATTAATTCTCATTTAGGATTTTTTTTCCTTATTCTAGTGTTGTTGCCATTTGTTACCACTATTCAACAAATTTTCTAGATTTCTTGTGCCCTTGGTCAATATTTCTCGCGTGTTACCTTGCAAGTTCATCATACACACATGTAGTTTGTATATTGGTGCAAGATTCCTTCTAAAAGATATTTTAGAGTAAACAAATGACTATAGCCTACTAGGTTAGATAGGCTACTTCATCTTCCCTTGGGAAATTTTAATTAGAAGAGGACATTACAGGCACCGATGGTGATTTCATATTATTTGTTTTTTCTAAGATTGGTAGCAGGTATATCTGGTTTATTTGTTTTTTAATGAGAATGGCAGCGGGTTGGATTTTGAAATGTGTTTGGGTTGTTTGAGGGTCATTTTCTTCTTGTTTTAAAAATACTTCAGGCACTAGTTGGATTTACAAAATCTTGCATGCACTCATTGGATTTACAAAATCTTGCATCCAATAATTGGATTTACAATGTTAGTTTTGTAATTGATGTAAAGACCATCATTCATGTTTTTCCCAAATGTTCTATTGGCTATTTTTTCGGGGTTATAATAACTTTTATTGTTGATGTCTCAGGTTTCATGAACGAGGTAGAGAATTTTCAAGAAATGAAGTGCGAGCATTTCAGATTGGACCCGGTGGATTATTTTTCACTGGTGATGGAATGGGAGAACTTAAAGTATGGAAATTGGCTACCCAGACACCTTGAGAGGCTGAGATGGCCTATAAGCTCATGTTGTAATCAGCGACCTCAAAGTTCAAATGCTATTGTGAAGCTTTTGTTGTAAGCATCAGTCTCAAGTTGCAAAGCTACTATGGTCACTCCATGTAAAGTGACCCATGCCTATGCTGGCCACATCCTCAGCCATGGCCTCAAGTTGCAAACTATTATGGTCACCCCTTGGTGTAAAATTGACCCATGCTCTGGCCACATACTCGGCAATGGCTTCCAGTTGGAAAGCTACTATGGTCACACATTCATGTCAAAATGACCCCTGTTCATGCTTTCCAATTACAAAATTGTGGAAACCCCACTCACTTGAAGAAGACAAAATAGCAAAGGACAACTGAAGGGATCTGAAGAGTCGGAAATGCCTAACCTTCTTACTATCATTAGTAAAACACTCGAGACTGTCTATTAAATGCAAACATAAAAATGAGATAGGTGTTCTTTTGCAGAAATTAGCAATGAGACTAATTTTCCCTGTAAGATCAAACTGTTAATGATCTGGACAACCATGATACTCTGTGATTTTTTATAAATTGATAAAACACTGATAATAATACTCAGCATTTCCATTTCAAGGTGGTTTTCTCAAATTGGGTTATTGGGTTTCTAGGGTAAATTGTTGTCTCACATGGTAAATTTCTTTGGGCATTGTTTCAGTTCTTGATTACTTAAAACAGGAAGAAGAAGGCTCATAAGCTCTTTAAAAGTGTGTACATTGATTATTGTTTTTCTTTCATGTTTTGATTCTTGGTTTTACTAGCCCAAGAGTCTTTGTTTCTCTAGGTAAATGTCACATAAAGTACCAGTTACTAGGGATTGAGGTCGTTGATTTGTGAAAAGCTTACTAATCATGGGTGGAGATTGCTGATTTGTAAAGAGATTACTGTTACATGCTTTCCTTTACCAAATTACCAAATGGGTTGAGGTTGTTGATTTATTTTACAAAATTACCAAATGCATTGTGGTTGTTTAATTTCAAAAAAGTTACTATGGGTTGAGGTTGTTGATTTGTAAAAATATTGTTGTTCATGTCTCTCCTTTACCAAATTCTGGTTCGAGGTTGTTGATTTGTAAAAAGTTTATTGTTCCTTCCTCTCTTTTACCAAATTCCTTCCTCTCTTTTACCAAATTCTTGAAAAAGATTCTTGAAAGAGTTAGATCTTTAGTCCATGGAGAATTGTTTTTGGTTTTAATTGTTCCTCTTGCCAAATTGCAAATGATGATCCCCTGCCTTCTTTACCAGATTTGTGTTGTTCAAGAGTTGGATCTTTAGTGATCTATAGATGATGCTCTGGTTCAATTTTTTCCTCTTTCCAAATCGCAAATGATGATCTTGTGCCTTCTTCACCAAATTCTTGAAAGAGGTGTTATTCAAGAGTTAGATCTTTAGTCTTTTATAAATGATTCTTTGGTGCAATTTTGTTGGTGCCGATATGACCGGTTTTAATTGTTTTTGTCGAATCACAATTGATATTTAAGCTAAATTGTAAGTAGGTTGGTTTGCAATTTCTTTTTTGCAATATGGGCATTAGGATGGGAAGCAACACCTCGTTAGACATGGGTTTTTTCATCTTGAGATTTTAGGTGCACTATTGTCCATTTAGTTTATTTGGTTTCTCACTGGAATTCTCATCTATGATCCTATCAATAGGATACTTCACAATACGGGTGCAGTTGATGGTCGACAATCATAGTGAAGGGAATGACATGGTGAGGGAAAAGGTCATCGACAAGAGCTAAGTAGAGACATGGACAAGAACATAGGGGAAATACTGAATACAGTCATGACCATGGCCATAAGCATGAAGATCTCAGTATATGCATTGTTGTGGGTCAAGACAAAACGGAACTGAAGAAGCCTTTGCTTTCAGAGGTAGAAAGGGTTGAACATTTTGATCATTCCACTATGTTGGGGAGACCCTTGGCTGTGGATTGAGAGATGCTGAAGGTAGGCATTTTCAGAATACTAGATTCAAGTTAGATCATGACTTGGAGGCAAAAACAAAGGTGTTGAAAGACAATCATTCACATTTAAATATAAATTTGCAGGGGGCATATCTTCATGTGCTCGGAGATTTGGTTCAGAGTATTGGGGTCATGATTGGAGGATCAATTATTTGGGTAAAGCCCGACTGGAAAATAATTGATTTGATATGTACATTGTTTTTCTTAGTACTTGTACTGGGGACCATTATAAAGATGTTGACGAATATTCTAGAAGTTAAAGATGTTGAAGCACATTCTATAAGTTTTGATGGTGAGTGCACCTCGTGAGATTGATGCTACAAGGTTTGAATAAGGATTGTGTGCAATTTCTGGTGTCTTCACTGTGCATGAACTGCACATTTGGGTCATTACAGTCAGGAAATACTTGCATTCCATGTAAAAATTCAGTCAAATGCAAATGCTAATATGGCTCTTCAAAGGTTAATAGAGTATATTGATAAGGAAGTGAGGTGTATGTTCTCATTTGAATTGTTTGATTCATGAATTTTTTGATTGGCTATCTCAACACTCTTTGATTACCCTCTATGATATTTCTACATGGAATGAAGCAGGGTAATGGGTTGACTAGAACTTCAGTCCAGTCCCCAACCACTCTTTTGTGAGATTGACACTTTTCAGATGTGCTCCAATCTCTAAATCTAAGAGAAATTGTAGGGGCTATGGGGCATCTTATTACTCTGTTAAGCAGGGGTATCTCCATCAGCTATCCTCCCTTCCTTTCCACAGGCATCGTTGCCTAAGATAAATTCCTTCTACTGGCTATTAGTGCATAACAAGCTCCTGAGTCCCTACTGCAAATAATTTAAGGAAGCATGGGACAACTGGCCCCACTCATTGTGAATTATGCCAAAAAGCAGAAGAAACATAACAATATATATTTCTCTAATGTGACTTCACAAGGAAAGTTGGTAAGTTCCTTCTACAGTGCATTAGTCATCGATACATTCAAGCCACATCATGCATGTAGCTATTTAATAAGTGGGTTTACCAATATGATGGATCCTTCCACCAAACGCTAGTATTGAAAATTAATATACCATTAGGTACGTGTTATATAGATATGTAAAGTTCCACATCTGATGCAGGTAGATTAGAAATTTTTCTTTGGTTGCACATGTCTAGCATATGAAGTTTTTTAAAATGTGCCATTTAGTGAATTTTTTATTTGATCCATGTTTTCTCTATATTACTTATTTTATTCATTTTAAAAGACCTACAGGTACGTTTTACAAGGTGATGAACAAGAACAAATAGAATTGATTGCTAGGGATGGAGGCATCTACAAAAAGCTCGCGTGTTCTTTAGCTCTAGAAATATTTAGACACGAGGATATAAAAAAATCCCTGCTTCTGCTTCTTGTTGGTGCCCCAACTAGAAAATGCAAGTATGGAATGAAGGTATAATTATTTTACTAAAGAGTTGTTAAATAAAAACTTTATTATCTTATTGGTGACTATTTGAGAAAAATGCCTTGTTATTCTCACTTAGCTAGTCTCTAGAGTCTGTCTACAAGGAAAATTTATATTTATTGCTCACATTTTTCTTTTAGTTGCAAATAAGAGGTGATTTTCATGTCATTTTGATGGGAGATTTTGAAGTTGCAAAGAGTCAGTTGTTGAAACACATGCTTAGTGTGGAACCTCAAGGAGTTTACACCATAGGTCGAGGAAGTAGTGGTGTTGGTCTAACAACTATTGGTCAAAGGGATCTGGTCACCAGACATATCACTATTGGCAACTCCATAAGGATCCAAATACCTGTTGTTCAAAGGGATCTAGTCACCTATAGATTTATTGTTATTCCAAAAACCCTTTAGCTTCCATTATGATCCATTTGGCTGCTTTCCATATTGTTTCTATGTTTTTCCTACTAAGACTTGAGTGACTTGATTTCTTGCAAAAGATGTATCACTAGCTTCTCCTATTTTATAAATGCTTTTAAACTTCTCCTTTTTTCTAGGCTAGCTAGCTACCTACACTTCCATGAGATGTATGTCCTATTTTTTGGGATTTGTTCCCTATATTTCCAATCGCATAAGCTTGTTTTATTACTTTTTGTTTTCTAATAGCTTCACTTTTGCTGCTTGCAGCTCCCTTACACCATTTCCCCTATTTCCAGCTTGTTTTTTGTCGCCTTCATCTTCATTTTGGTCACAAAGGAGACCATTCCAAAATAGATTCTACATGGCCAAATGAAGTCAAACGAGGGACGTTCCATCCTTTTGAGGGAGAGTTGGACATGATTGTGTTTTGAGAGCACCCCCATGTGTGGGATGAACTTCTTCGTTCTATTAAGCGTGTGAATGACTAGCGAGGATTTCCCTTCTTTATTATCATGTGTTTCCAATATGATTAGACCAGTCTAAGGATTTTCCTCACCATGCCTTAAAAGGATTTACCCTGGTTTTCATGTTCATCATTATTCACAACCTTGTACTTGTTTTGAGATTTTGTGGGGCTAATATTATTGTCCTCGTGGAATTTTGGAGTACTTATTTATTTATTGAGTTTGACACCATTTTGAAGCCACTTCCTTCTTCAATTTGTGGGCTAGGTTAATTTAGTGTTTTTTCTCCCAACAGTCTTTGATAAAGTGGCCATACTCCTAGAAGAAGTTACATATGAATCTATATTGCAAGAAATTCCTACCCAGGCAGTATTCCAGTACCCAAAATGCCCGGAAGTACCAAAATGGTAGGAAACACCATAGAAACATTGTCATCCATACCTTACAACATATCCATATTTGGAAGTGTCATATAGAACAACCTACCACATTTCCAAGGCATTTTGACAATTTCCAGTGATATTCAGGGTGCTTTTTTGGAGCTCTATGAGACCACCCAAGTGCCATGAGAAGTGTTGGATCCATAGGAAAATATCACCCTATCGCACCAAGGATCCTTTAAAAGAAAAACACAAATAGAGCATTGAGATCTTAGGAGTTACACTGGTCATTATTTCTAACAATAATTTCTTAAAGAAAAATGATAGGAAAGATAAGATAAAGGAGAATGTCATCCTAGAAAGTCAAAGGAGAGTGTCATATTTTACTTAAAATTTAACCATCAATTGTTCCAGCATTTTGAGAGTGGTTCCAACTAAGTTGCATGAAACACGAAAATGTGTACAAGTTTTCAAAACATGAATGTATGTAAACATGACCCCTTCAAAATGGGTATATGGGGAAAATGCAGTATATAAAAAATATAGATATATAGTTTTATTTTAAATAACACATTATCTTTAAAGAAAATAAGAATGATACACAAATGACAAATGAATCTTTGTAGATTGCATGAATTTTTTTTTATGCAAATTAGTGGACACTACAACTAATTGTTGTCTATGATGATTATGTAAGATTAGAGTATGATTATTCTTCCCTTCATTGTCTTGAAGATAAATGTTAGATATTCTCTTCTCAAGAGTTAAATTAGTTAAGGTTATTTGTATTAGCATTGGTAAATGTTCTTTCTCGGGTTGAAAGAAGTTGAGCACCAACTAGTCATGCTTAGTGGGCTAGTTAATTCATTTGCGGTAAGATGGGGGTCACACTACAGGAAAATGTGTGACGTAAGATATTTCAATCTCCAAAAAGATGAAGAAGAGGTAATACGATTTCTATTATTTGTATCATCTTTTGAATGTAATGATAATTACTACCTCAACTAGTTACTTTTTTTCTTCACTTTGAAATGTATTAACAAATGTAGCAACTGTTGGAATATAATCCTAACATCTACATTTATTTTTTAGCCTAAGTATCCTTGACTTAGCCACATGCACTAAAAATCATGTTCACACTTGGTTTTTGGTAAACTAGCTTGGTGGACCAACTTTCCCTTGTTTTTTGCCTTTAAAGGCTTAATATTATGGAAATATTGGTCCAACCACTTTCTTAAACCATTTAGACATCTAAGTGCATGTTCACACCTAACCACACCTCATCCACTTGAGTTATTTGAGGATTGGTGCCCCACATGAAGATTCCCCCTTAAATCAAGGGATTTGGTCCCTCAGACCATTTTAGCATGTTTTAAAGTTGCCTTCCTTGGGAAATGCACCCGTCCTCATGCTTTCCTCGTGGCTGATAGTTGGCATAGGTTGTCTTGATTCATTGTTGCTATTTTAGGCCTCCCTTTAGCTTTTCTTAGCTTTTTCTAGTTTTTTACTAGTTTTCTAGATTCGACAATTTCTATATAACCACCTCCCCTTGGGATTAAAGGTTTGGTTGCTCATGTATTACTATTGTTCATTGATTTAATACATTGATTTTATGGAGCAAATTCTTTCTCTCCTCTCTTTAATATCAACAAATTACTTGTGTTTAATTTAACTAGAATTCTAGATCTATCGGAGTTTCTGCAGGAATTCTACATGGTATCAGAGCTAGTTTGAATCTAGTGGATTGTAGATGATTTTATTTCCAGGTATAGATCATTAGGAGGCACAAAAAGTAGCAATGGATCATCTCTCTCATCCCACAAAATTCGTTCTAAATCCTTTCAATTACTTCGAATGGAAGACAGAGATTACTCTGCTCCTCTGAAGCAAAGGGCTTTACAGGGTAACAATGGGAACGGAGACTGAACCGACTTCTGCAACGAAGAAGATAAAGTATTTCAATAAATTAGGTGAAGCAATTGGGCTGATATGCCTATCAATTTCCAGAGAACTCCTCTTTCATGTCAGCGGAGCCACTACTCCTGATGCAGTCTGGACCACATTGGAAGGACTATTTGGCAAGTAGGATGAAATGAGAGTGCATCAACTGGAGAATGGATTCATATCCCCCAGTCCAAATAATTTCAGCAACTTGCAAGAATACTTCACCAATTTTAAATCCCTCCTTGTTGAACTTGATGCATGTGGGGTCAAGAAAGAGGAAGATCAACTCATCCTTTCGATTCTCTCAAAATTAGGCCCCGAATATTCCGTATTTGTATCATCTTTTCAAGCATCTAAATTGACTCAGGAAAAATGGAAAATCCCTCCATTGAATGACTTCATTGTAGAATTGACTCAACAGCAAGCTAAGTTAGTCCAAATGGGTGTCATCAAGTGTTCAAAGAACCAAGCACTTGCGGCTACTGATGCTCCAAAGAGCAATGGAAGAGACAAGCAAAAAGGGAAGGGTAAATTTAATGAATCGAAGAAGGAGAGACCCGTACAATATTCAGAGATCTCTTCTTTGCCTAAGGGTAAGAAGAAGAAGGAAAGAACACTTTGCAGCTATTGTTCCAAAGGTTTTCATCCCGAAGAAAATTGCATGAGGAAAACAATCGATGAGATGGCTAAGCAATTGCAGCAGCACAATCTCACCGTGCCCGAGAATGCAAAGAAGAAGGATGATAACAGAATGGGAGATGGGAGAGGGAGAGCACGAGATGGTCATGCTTTAATGGTTGTCACATCCACTCCATCATCTTAGATCCTTGATTCAGATGTATCGAACGATATGGATGCATCAAAAGATGAATTTTCCTCCATCAAAGAAAGCACCAGATCCCCAATTTACTTGGGAGATGCCACACCCGCAAAGGTGTGCGGAGAAGGAATTGTAGACCTTGAAGGGGGATGCTTCACAAATGTGCTTCATGTTCCATGGCTTTCTGTAAATCATCTCTCGATATATCAGATCACTCATTTTGGCTCTAGAAGGAAGGTGGATTTCACTCAGGACTCCACAGTGATTACCAACATTTCCACTGGCTCATAGCTTGCACATGGAACTATAGATCATGGTTCTTGTTTGTATTTATTCTCCCACTTTGTTCCTAAATCTATTAGCACATTATTTCTATCACAATCTAACGATATCAACAGGTTATGGCATGAAATATTTGGCCATCTAAACTATAAGTACTTGCATCAACTTAGCAATGAAAACATGATAGAAGGATTGCCCGCTATTAAATTCACAAGTGGTGTATGTCAAGGATGCATTCTTGGCAAGCATTCGGAGCAAAATTTTGACAAAGGGAAGGCACAAAGAGCTTCTTCACCTCTTGGGCTGATTCACAGTGACATCACAGGCCCATTCCCACATCCTTCAATCAGTAAGGCTCGATATGTATTCACCTTCATAGATGATTTATCTCGCTTTACTTGGGTATTTTTTCTGAAATTAAAATCAGAAGTATTTGAATGCCTTATACAATTTAAAGAACTTGTTGAGAATGAGTCTGGGTGTAAGATTAAGATACTCCATATTGATAATGGGGGGGAGTATGTCAACAAATATGTGCAGAAACTTTGTATTGATGCAGGTATACAGCTACAATACACAGTGCCATATACACCACAGCAGAATGGTGTCGCGGAGAGGAAAAACCAGTTGTTAAAAGAGATGGCCAATTGTATGCTACAGTCCAAATCATTAGTTCCTAAGCTATGGGCTGAAGCTATTAATTGTGTAGCATACATTTAGAACCACATTCCTCACAAAGAACTTGAAAGCACCACTCCATTTGAATGTTGGACTGGTAAGAAACTGAAAGTGTCGCACTTTCGCGTTTTTGGTTCACGAGCATGGGCTCACATTCCGACAGATAAGAGGAAGGCTTTGGAGCCTCAAAGTGTTGAATGTATCTTTGTTGGATATCCTGATAGTGTCAAAGGATATAAATTTCTGGACTCTCACACTGAAAAGTTCCTTGTAGCTCAAAGTGTGAAGTTTGAAGAAGAATCACTGCATGATTTTTCAACAGACTCTATCGAGGAACTGCTTGTTGCCACTGATGAGGAAGAGTCCAAAACTTCTTCGAGCACTTTAGAGTAGCCATTAGAGAAGCCTATTGTGTCTAATTCATAGGATTAGGAGAAGGTCATGGCTTCTCCAACTCAGCTGCCAACTTGGACAGAGAAAACCCTGCAAGATGTGGGTGAACTAGTCAGTGATCTTGCAGATGCGAGAAGGACTAGATCATAGTTTTTTGGGGCTCCTCAAGCCCTGGCTGCCACCAAACCATTGCTTCCCATACATTTCTATATGACACTTGGTTCAGATCCACAGTCACACTCTGAGGCTGCTGGAAACCCACTTTGGGAGGTTGCCATGGATGAAGAGTACTCTGCTTTCATGGAAAAAAACACATGGGACTTGGTTCCACTTCCGAAAGGAAGAAAGCTTGTTCAATGTTGATGGATCTATCAAACAAATATTGTTGCAAATGGTGAGATAAGCAAGTACAAAGCTTGACTTGTTTCAAAAGGATACTCACAGGTACATGGCATAGACTACACAGAGACATTTGCACCTGTTGCAAAAATGGACTCCATTCGACTAGTTTTAGCCATTACTGCTTCTCGCAGATGGGAAGTTCATCACATGGATGTGAAGAGTGCATTTCTCCATGGAGATATCAAAGAGGAGATATATGGAGCATCCATAGGGATACATTCAGAACTCTTCCCTCATTTGCAGATTAAAGAAATCTTTTTATGGCCTAAAACAGGCTCCCAGAGCCTGGTATGCAAAGATGGATTCTTTCCTGCTTTCCATTGGATTCATTCGATGAAAATCTTATCCAAATGTTTATTTGCTACAACATGATGATTCCATTTTGCTAATAGTAATTTATGTAGATGATTTATTGATGACAAGGAACCTTACCTCAGTTATTGATTCAGCAACATCAACATTCCACGATTGATTTTCCATGACAGATTTGGGACTATTACACTACTTTCTTGGTCTTGAAGTTTCTTAGTCTACTTCAGGGATCAAGATGGCACAGTTTAAGCATGCATCAGATCTACTTGTTTGCTTTTAGATGACAGAATGCAAGCCAGCAACATCTACCTTTCTTTCGGGGATCAGATTTGAGGATGCGGGTACTACACCTTTGGTGGACAGTACTTTGTATTGACAGTTGGTTGGGATTTTGTTGTATCTTACTCACACTCGACCTGATATATCTTTTGAAGTATGAGTTTTTTCCAGATATATGCATGAGCCCCATGAGCTTCACTGGAAAGCAGCAAAGAGAATCCTTAGATATGTGAAAGGTACTTCTAGTTTTGGTATCTTTTATGTTGTAGATTTCCCACTTTCATTGATTGGGTACATAGATTCTGATTGGGCTGGCGATGGTACGGACCGCAAGTCCACCTCTGGTTATTTTTTCAGCTTTGGTTCAGGGATTTTTTTTCTGGTCTAGCAAGAAGCAATTCACTATTTCTTTATCTACAGTCGAGGCAGAGTATAGAGGTGCAGTGAATGTAGCTACACAGGCTATTTGGTTGCAGGGGCTTCTCTCCGAGTTTGGTATTCAGTATCCACTTCCGACTGTCATATTTTGTGACAATTAGGGGTCCATTCAGATATCGATTGATCCAGTTCAGAGGCAGAGGACCAAGCACATCGAGATTCACATGCATTACATCCGCAAGCTAATCCGTGACCGAGTCATATCACTACAGTACTGCCCCACTGAGCAGCAGGTTGCAGACATCTTCACCAAGTCTTTCACTGAAAAGAAATTTTCAGAACTAAGAGCTATGCTTGGAGTGGTGGAGATAGCTGAGTAGGCCCTTTTGGCCACTTAGCCCTTTTTTCCTCTTTTGGGGGGGGGTTCCCACGAGGTTTTCCCTCTTTCTTCATTTTATGAGGATCTTTTATTTATTATACCTGAGTACCTAACATGGCATCTTGGTCAGGACTCAATTTAGATAAGTGAGTTAGGATGAAGGGGGGGTGTTGGAATATAATCCTAACATCTACATTTATTTTTTAGCCTAAGTATCCTTGACTTAGCCACATGCACTAAAAATCATGTTCACACTTGGTTTTTGGTAAACTAGCTCGGTGGACCAACTTTCCCTTGCTTTTTGCCTTTAAAGGCTTAATATTATGGAAATATTGGTCCAACCACTTTCCTAAACCATTTAGACATCTAAGTGCATGTTCACACCTAACCACACCTCATCCACTTGAGTTATTTGAGGATTGGTGCCCCACATGAAGATTCCCCCTTAAATCAAGGGATTTGGTCCCTCAGACCATTTTAGCATGTTTTAAAGTTTCCTTCCTTGGGAAATGTGCCCCTCCTCATGATTTCCTTGTGGCTTATAGTTGGCATAGGTTTTCTTGAGTCATTGTTTCTATTTTGGGCCTCCCTTTAGCTTTTCTTAGCTTTTTCTAGGTTTTTACTAGTTTTTTCCTAGTTTTCTAGATTCGGCAATTTCTATATAACCACCTCCCCTTGGGATTAGGCTTGGTTGCTCATGTATTACTATTGTTCATTAATTTAATACATTGATTTTATGGAGCAAATTCTTTCACTCCTCTCTTGAATATCATCAAATTACTTGTGTTTAATTTAACTAGAACTATAGATCTATCGAAGTTTCTGCAGGAATTCTACAGCAACTTGTTATTTGATCACCGAACATATCATTATTGGTGAATCCATAGGGATCTGGTCACTTGTTTTTCAAAGGGATCTAGTCACCTGTAGAGTTATTTCTATTCCAAAACCCTTTAGCTTCCAGTATGATCCATTTGGCTCCTTTCCATATTGTTTCTATATTTTTCCTACTAAGACTTGAGTGACTTGATTTCTTGTAGAACAATTATCATTGCCTTCTCCTATTTTATAAATGTTTTAAACTTCTCCTTTTTCCTATGCTAGCTACCTACCTACAGTTCGATGAGATATATGTCCTACAGTTCCATGGGATGTCTATCTAGCAGAAATTAAAGGAATTTATGTAAGCAGTGGAGGATTTTTACTAGCAATGGAGGAACCAAGGGAACTTATACAAGGAGTTGATAAAGTCTGGAAAATTTTATGTTTTGCTTGTAGGTTATGATAAGTCAAATTTTAAGAAAGAATCTCTATAATACATATTATTTTGAGATAACATTCATGAATTTAGGGAATGAGCTCTGTTGAGTACAACAGATTATTTTGAGAGAATTTTTCATGAATTAAGTGAAGAATGTTTGTTAAGTCAACTAATTATTTTAAGCTAAAATTTCATGAATTTAAGAAAAAATCTATGTTCAGTACATCTGATTAGTTTGAGATAAATTTGTATGTATTTAAGGGAGAACCTCTGTGAAGTACAACTGATTCTTTTTGTGATAATTTTCATGACCTTAAGGAAGAATCTATGTTGAGTAAAGTTTATTATTTTGATATACTTTTTCATTATTTTAAGGAAGAGTATCTTTCTTGTTTTGACTTGTTGTGGATGATACTTGATAAAGTCGATATGGATAGTGATCTGGAAATGGCAAGACATGTGCTTTACATGGAAAAATTGTGAGCCGTCCACTTTAGGCTTTACTCGTCTTGAGCCTTTCATCCTTAGGTGAGTTGTTGTCACCTCTTCTTTAGATATTGATGCTTGAACTGTTGTACCTTAATGTTTATTAGTTTTTAATCTTATGATGGTTAACATTTTATAGGGATTATATAGCAGTGGCAAGAAGTGTATCACCTTCTGTGCCTAAATACCTTACCAAATATATTGCCAATGAGTATTGCACAAAGTGATGCACCACATTCTTACACCACTACTAGAACACTTCTAAGAATTTTTCACATCTCAATGGTAATTTATCTGTTCCTTTATGCAATTACCTAATGTTACATGTGAGTTCTAAGAGAGATGACTTTTCAAGTTCTCATCTTTTCAACACTAGAGTGGAGTTGTGGCTACGCAACAACATCAATCCAAATTTGGCCTTTTAATCTCAGAAACGTGTTTATTGACAAAAGCTTAAGTCTGTTTCTTTTGTCTGGATTTATTGTTCACAGGTCCTAAGTCAACTTAGATTATTAGAAACAGTGGCTTAAAGTGATGTAGATGACGCCCTTAGGCTTATGAAATGTCAAAGTTCTCCTTATATGCTGACAAGAGAAAGAAAACTAGTTTGGATGCCATATCTAACATCTGTTCAATCATAAGGGATGGATCTTCGAGAATGAATACTATGGATGTTCGTTGTCCTAATTCCCTGAACTGGATTTCTAAACAAGTACTCTCCACAGAATGTATAGAGCATGATAAATATCATTAGTTCAAAATTCCTAATCAAGGTTTATTTAAATGCATCTAATTGGGTCTCTTGCATGCAGTCTTACACTGAAGCTCAACTAAGGAGTGATGGGAAGAGTATGCAACATTGAACGTGTGGAAAATTGATCCCAAGACATTTGATATTCCTTTTATTGATTCCTAAAATGTCCAACAAGTGAATAATGTATCATATAGTTGTAAAGTAAATATCCTCATTGTTCAACTCTTTTAGAAAAGAGAGTTTTGTTTTTTAGATGTCCTTGAACTGATATGAAACTCAAGGATGAGTTTCCTCTTGGAAAACTCATGAGGTTAGATGTGTCAAGAATTATATTTTGAACAGTGATTGCATGTGGACTTCCATGAACAAGACACTGAGACAATAGCCAAGAGTTCTGTTATAAAGTGTCATTGTATGTACTTGTGTAAAAAATACATGTTTCTAGATAAACTCTATATGGTTTCTATTGTACACAGTTTCCTATCTTTCTTGCTTTTAAGCTTAACCTTCAACTGTTTCTTAAGCCTCAAGAGTTGTTGTAATCTTATTTACATTTCCTGTGATATAAATGACAAAAATGAATTAGTATTTTACAGAGAAGAGAATCCATATTTCTGGACACTTGTTTGACTCCTTTTAGAGTAAAATAACCATGGAAAGATTAACATAATAAATGGAGTAACCTGATGCAAACAAAATTGTCCTCAACTATTGGATTTTTGTCATTGTTATTTTTGTCATAGTACTGTACAATTGGATTTTGTCCTGATGCATTTTTTCATTGGATTGGGCCTCTTTGTCATTGTTATTTTTTTCCTCAAACATTGGATTTTTTTCAATATGTTGGAGAACTTTGTGGGAGTGAAATTTCTAGTTTTTCCACATTTGAAGATAGTTATTTTCACCAAAATCTATGTTTTAAGAAAGCACAAAAAGAAAAAGTTGGAAATTTATTATTATGTGGAAAATTATTGGATGATCATATTACTAAAAAGTTTCACTGAATTTTGGAAATGAAACAAATTAATTGTATGAAAACTTTGCAGGTAAAATTTACACAAGGGATAATTAAAGGCTAGAATTCAAGATTAATATTGGAGAAGAAACATGGAGGATAGATATCATCCTTACAGTCATGGAGAATAAGTTAAAGGTTTGAATATTAGTGTAGGAAATGAGGAGATATAATTTAATGAGTACAAATAAATTATTGAATCATTATAATTGGTAGAAATGACGAGGAGCTTGAAGTTGGAGGTGTGAGCTATAACATTGATAACACAAGAATGTTAAGGACTCAAGAGAAGAAAAATCATTTGAACACATAACTAATATAAAGCTTAAATTAATTTTAAAGGAAAATGAAGAATTATTCACTAATATAAATTTTAAATCAATTAGAGGCAAATGAAGAATGGATCAGGTTTGTGACAAGATGGGGAACACAAAGCATATTCAAATATGGGGTCTCAAGGAAACCTCTATGCACTTAGGAAGTGTTATTAAAGTTTGAAACATCACCGCTCACCACATTAGTCAATGAAAATGTCTCACATTTGAAGAATCAAAGATTAGCTTGAAAGTACCTTTTTGAGCATTACATAGGTAAAGATACATAGGTTCTTCAGTGGGTCGCTTGCATTCTATAGAGACAAGATTTGATGTGATGGGCCTAAAACTCTTGATAAGACAATCAAGAAGCAAAACTACTTGTATGATTAGAACTTGGGTGAAGTAGACTTATAAAAGAACCAACAAGATCAAACAAAGAAGGGAATTAAAATTATTTTCATTAAAAATAATCCTAACACATTGTCAAAGTCAACCAATCTAGAATGGATTCAAGATGGAATAATATTTGGGGAAAATGGGAAAGGCTTCCAGTCAAATGTTAGGGCTGTGAAGGGTATCATTTGTATAGAGATTATCCTCATAATGAGGAAAAAATGAGGAATGTGCACAATATCCAAGAAGCAACTAGAATGGAATATCCAATGAGATGTAGCTAAGCAATTTTCCCTCAAGGCTACACATTGCCCAAATTAGAAATCACCCAAGTTTCCAAGTGGTCTCTTCAATTAAATCAATGTTGGTTTATTTCCTATAACATTAGATCATGAGTCTGTTGCATCATATCAAGATACAACCATGTGTTTTGGGAAAACATTTATTTGAGTAATTCCATAAATTCAATGTCAGGCAGTTGTTCATCAATTAATTATATTGTGAATGAGGAGAGGGATGGAGTGAAGTGCTATGAACGTACATTAAAAATTAGATTGAATTTATTAACTTAACACAATAGAGTTGTTTAGTTGTTGGCCATTAAATATAGGGTTCTTGCATTTCTTGAATAATCCTCGGTCTTGGCAATATAAGCAGTGAACCAAGCCAACTAGTCTTGACCAAATAGAGCCACTCATTCATCCTTGTCGGAAAAGAAGCCTTGAGCTTAACTTGATAGAGAACACATTTTTTTAATTAATTCCACAAAAGTGTCCATGTTTATGAGATGGATAAGCCATAGTCACATCATCTATAGATCAACATTAGACCATTAAATGCCACAAATCTTAGTGAGATGTGCTTGAGTGTGGGTTGCGTAATCGCATTGTGGGAATACTAATATGCATCTCCTATATGTATCAAAAGAATAAAGGTGCATTGTAGAATGCATGTGGGGTCATAAGAGAGGCATCATGTCATCATACTAGGGATAAAAATATAAATGGGTATAAAAAATGTTAATGAAAAAATGGATACCTACAATATCTAGTGAAAGTAGGGGTTTTTGTAATTGGGAAAATGTATTGGGTTAGTATTGGTAGGGAGTTAAATAAAGTGATTTTTAAAAGGAATTTTACAATATGTAGTAAAATTAAGGGTATTTTTTAGAATGCCATGAATGCACGTGCTATGCCATAGGTTCATTGAGTGAAGCCCTCGTGCTTCCCCTAGCTTTAATCTTCCCTAACTGTATAAATATTAGGACATGGTCTGAGAGAAAATATTTTACTTCTCCTATCCAACTTATATATGTTCAAAAGGTATACGTGAGACCTTCGACAAATAAGAAATTATCGTGTCATTTTGAAATACCTTCTTCGCCTATGTTGTTATTAGAACATGTTGGTATAATAGGAAAGGGCTCAATTTCCACTAGCCTAGTAGACTCAAACAATTTAATGAAGTAGTGCGCCAACAAATTAGGCCAGATTGAGAAACCACAACATTCCCTGTCAAATAGGGTCAAGTTTAAATCCCTTCCTCCAACAATTATGTGTCCATTACCAATTCCCAAAATTCTTGACAGTTTGAGTATGGGCCATAACAATTCAAGAGTTTAAATCTACAGTGATCTATAAGAGAAAAACCTCTCAATAGTATCCTTGCAGTCGAAACTAAAGACTACCTATCCTTTATTAAGGGGCTCTAGGCTATGATGAGCCCTCCCAATATACCTCTCACATCAATAATATTGAAACTCCATCTTGGATAGTAGGGAGAAATTAAGTCTACCAATTTTCCTCCCTCACACATTGATTCCTGTAAATTATTTTTTTATGGATTTGTAGATTGTATTAAATTATGGAGGGCTCATTTTTTGGGGTTCACTTCCACCTCTCTAATGTTAAAGGAGAGAAACATCATCAGGCCACCCAACTATTGGGTTTGTAACCTCTAAGAGCCTAAAAAGAACCTGGCGCTATCAATAAACTTGAAGTCTGATACTAGGGATGCCTTCCTTTTCCACATTGATGAGATGGGGTCCTTGAACCCCCTCCTACAGTCCCTATAAATGTAATCAACTTTTCACTAATAATGTCTGGATTTCTTACCCTCGAATGTGAACCACTCACCTTTTGTCCCACCCTAGTCTCGACACTCCTTCTTCCCTTAGTGGGAATAACATCCATTATCAAGCACTAACTAGAATTTGAAGACAAAATTAGGTCACCATTTTCTAGGAAGGCTTGGCTAAGTCGCCCTTGAAAAACGGTTGACATCACGACACCACGAACAACACATTAGGGGAATCTTTAGGTAAAAAATGCGCCTCAAAACAAAAAATGTACTAACAAAATTAACTTTAAAAGAACCAATAGGATTCATGATGATGATGTCATCCCATGGGGAAAATATTTTGGAGGGAAAAGAAGAAAACTATTTTTTAAATTGTATTTTTTGGCTTATCTCCTTATAGGTTTACACAAATTTCAAGTGTAGAAACCCGTTGGATCCATAATTCAATTCCACATCCAATGAGTACCCACTTTGCATACTTCTAAGTAAACCCACATTGAAAAAAATGAAAATACATGAAAAAAATGTGTTGAACACACTTTTTCATGTATTTCCAATTGTTTTTGATGTGGGTCTAATTAGAAGTATGCATAGTGGGTTCTAGTTGGATGTGTATTTGAATTATGGATCTAACAAGTGTCTACACTTAGAATTTGAGTAAACCTATAAGGAGATAAGCTAAAAATACAATAAGAAAAGTAGTTTCCATTTTTCTTCTTTAAAATTTCATAAATATTATTTTATTATTTTCATTAGGAGGCCCATTTTATACCTTGAAATTCCCCTAATGAAATGACACACCTGAATATTTGATTGGTTGCTTGAATACCCCATCTCCCCAAGACACCTCCAATTATGTTGTTAGACCCTTACTGAAGTCCACTTCTATCAGGACCTTTACCACATGTTGTTCTATGTCATTAATTGAATGTTGATCAAAGAAAATAAAATGACCTGACAATGTGGCTTTCCTATCTATAACCTCCCTATTCCACAGTGGTAATGAGAAACACATAAGAAAATCCCAGATGTGCTAGACCAGATGTCGTATTGTCACATTGTCACCCTGTCACCCTCAGTAAATGGTTAATATCATGGCACCATGAACAATGAAATGACACACCCCAATATTCAATTGGTTTCTTGAATACCCTATCTCCCCAAGCCACCTCCAATTATGCTCTTAGACCCTTACTCAAGTTCACTTCTATTAGGACATCTGCCACATGTTTGTCTATGTCATCAATTAACTATTCTCAAAGGAAATAAAATGACCCAACATTGTGGTCATCCTCTCCATCACCTTCCTATTCCACAACAGAAATGGGAAACCTAGAAGAAAAGCCCAGATGTGGTGAACCACAAAGGGATTCATCGTTTGGTTGAAAACCAGATGCCATTTTTTTAAAAATAGGCTCGACTTTCCCTAAAACCAGGCTTTTGTGCAAACAAAATAAGCATCTCCTTGGCTCTTAAACATTGCACAAAGCCACCCCTTAACTAATATTTTGACTTGTGGCATATAAGCCATGGTTCTTCTCTGATTCTTTGTCACCCATGCCTGAGGTCCCCTTTTGCTTACCCTTTTTTTTCATAAATCTACCTGCCATAGATGTCGTCGATATATATAAGACCTGATCCATACCCACACCCACCCCTAAGACATGTCCAAAAGCACCTTCTCACCTCTTGATGCACTTTTTTTTGCATTTTTGCTTGAAACCTTTCCTTTGAGCATCAATATTTTGTGACAAAAAGGGGAGTGTTTCTTTAAGAAAATTGAGCTCCTTCATTGGTAAATCAAATTTGATTCACTAGAAACAATAAGGGGGTTTTTTGAGAGGTGTCATTTCCTTTCCTTTTTTGGACACATCCCCAAACAAAACCCTTGTACTACCTTAAATTCACTAATATCCTTTTGGCTGAAATCAAGCCTCTTCGCTATCATGCTTGCACTAGAGAAGTGACTATTCTCCATTCCTTTATAGCCACTTACCATTACCTCCTTTAATAACTTTGGGGTTTGTATGCTAGTTGTAAAGGATTTGACACATCCTAAGATTTCTCGATACTCCTTGTCAATACAAAACCCCTATGGAGAGTTCCAATTTAATTATCCAAGGTCCACATGCTCTTCCTTGTCCATATTATCCTGCACCATGTCCATGGCCACCCAACCGTCCCAACCCTTCTTGTAGCCAAGATCTAAAATGTAGGGTTTTGACCCTAAATTGAAAAACCTTAAACCCCCCTATTTAGTGTTTATTTACAAAGATTGAGTGTTTGTTGATATAATAAGAAATATTTATTTAGATGTATTAAAAATAATTAATATTTTATGTGTAATTGTTGTTCATTTTTTGGGATAATTAAGATTTTATGTGGAAGTGGTTTAATTTTTTCACAATTAATATTTTATGTAAAAAAAAAAAATTATGTTTGCACATTGGAGTGTTTATGTAGCAAAATAATCTATCAACTACAACATGATTATTTAATGTTATAATCCATATACAAGGGAGTGGAAAAACAACAAAGTGTTAGCTATTTATTAGTTTACTTATCTCTTATACACATCAATGTTTCCTTTCCTAGTGGCTTCTTTAGGTGGTTTCTTTTAGTTATAGAGTTAGAAGCATGAAGAAAAAGTCATTGTGTGAAAATAGTTAATCAACAAGTTTGTTTGTTATGTGGCCTTTCCATGATGGAAGAAGTTTCTCTATTCTCGCATCTGAATTTAACAAGATTCTAGTTCGGCTTTCATCCTCTAAGAAACTTCGGAATGAACATGAACAAAATGAATAGAGAAAAGTAGTGGGTAAAGTGTGCACCAATCCACTAGATGTCAAAATAGATGATCTTGCAACCCTTTTGAGAGCCACTCCTCTAAGTTGTGATCAATTCTTAGATATTTTGGATGATGGTTTTAGTTGATCCCAAAAACTTTAAGTTGCATTGATGAATAAAACAATAGTAATATAAATTAACAGTGGAGGATAAGAAGAACTTTATGCATGGCTTGATAGCTTATTGTCGGGAATAAGAACTCAAAATTCCTTCGTAGGGGCTCATAGGGCTACTTTTGACTTTGGATTAGTTGTAAATCTATATGACATTGCAATGATTTTTACGGTAATTTTGATTCAATCATTCATAAAAAATAGGAAAAAATAACATATCAACATTGATCACCATATAATGATTGTTGGGATAGGGTCCCTAGGGTCAATTTTGAGTAGTTTAACCAATTTTTGAATAGAATTTTATAAAGAATGTAAATTCTCTACGAAATGTGGAAGCGGAGCGTGAAACTAAGTAGGGGTCAAAGGGGATTTGACCCCTTGTATGGGTAAGTAATATGATGGTTTTGAGAATCAACCGTAGGCCATGGACCATGGCATTGTAATAGAAAGGCTATAAATATTTGATTCATAATGAGTCTAGATATGATAACTAAGGTAGAAAATAATTGTTTTGGGCAAGTGCTAAGATAGGAAAGCTCTGTTTCCTATACTTAGATGAAAGGGGAAGGCTCCTACAGCTGAGTGCGCGGGCCCCTGCAACTGGGTGCGCAGGGTGGAAAAGTATGTAATCTGAACGTTGAATATAATAAAGACCAGTTTTGGAATGAATATCTTAGATCTATGTCTTATTCTTATTCTTGTTTAAGTTTATGCGTTATTTCTTATTGATCTGTTTTCTATGGAATAAAGTGTAATTGTTGTGCAAATGTGTTAAAACCTAAATATATATGCATGAAATAAGTAATAATCTAGTTTCGTGAAGGTATTAGCCAAAGTTGTATGATATCTGTTCGAATCGGGTAGATCTGTGCGAAGATAGATCTAGGGTTAGTATTTACTATGCGAAAGTTGTCCGTGTGCTTCTTTTAGGGCTGTAGAGTCTGATCGCAGACCTTCACGAAGGTCTGAGGGACATTTTTATATAGTTGCAGTGGCAGACCATAGGAAGAGATAGATCTGCGCGAAGGCAGCTCTGAGCTACAAGGGCTTTAGGTTATTTATCACACGGTCTCTGGATGCATAAACCTGGTTCTAGAATTCCCCAATATTGCTTCGGGTGAGACTGCAGCCTGCGCTATGCAGGTTGTTGCCAAAGGGGCTAGCAGTTAGCATTTTTTTGGTTGGCGCAAACAAATCTGGACCTGGGTCAAGCCCCCTTAAGCCAACAAATGGTTCAGTTTTCAGGATTGGGATCTATCTAAGAGATGTGTGACAAATGGTTTCCTATAAAGAAATATATTGAGAAGTGGATTGACCAAAACATGCATGCATTCACGGCTCAATAGAATAGGAGCCCTAAATTATCAAAGGAGCAGCGGTTACAGATATTTTTGTATATAGACGAAATCAATGCAGTCTTTTGTTTCTTCCCTGACGAACTACATGAGTGGTTGTCTAAATTGGCCGATACTCAAGGGACGTGGAGGCTTGACAGCCCTATGGTGTGGACTCCTGAACTGGTGTGAAGGGTAGAAGCATTCGGAAGCAATATTGCATGGGCTGTAGATCATTGCATTGATCACACACTAGGAAGTTTTGTGACTGAGTTCATGATTCATATAAATATCAGCTATAGCGAAGCGGAACGAAGGCTCTTTAAGGGACCATGAGGTAAATACTTGAAATCATTGAAGACTTGGATTAAAATGTTTTTATGTGAGAAAAGGGTTATGAAGTTACCTTGATGTTTGGGGCTACGCGAAGTGGGAGTTTCTTTAGAAGGAACGAAGGATCAAGCTCAGAGTACAATCCACTCATTGAACCCCCTTCAAGTGACGACGAAGGGACAATGCTGACTACACCACAAAGTGCAGTTCAGTTAATTACGCAGGGTATCCTGAGGATACCTCATCCATCCACTCCACCTCCACCTCATACGCCTACACCTTCACCTCCTCCACCTCCACTACCACCATTCAACATGGCGAATGCAATGAAGATGTCGATTTTTAAAGGAGTAGGGAGTGAAGATCCCGAACAGTTCTGGTTTGTCGCAGGAGTTGTATGGATGACACAACAGATTACGGATGATAGCATCAAGAAAGCGCAGCTGGTCACAACCTTACAGGATCGAGCATTGACATGGTACATCAAGTATTGCACTGATAACCCCACTGCGACATTGGCAAAGACCCAGCAAGCTCTGAACAAGGAGTTTAGAAAGCCTAAGTCAAAGGCGTAGTCGATGACTGAGTTTAAATAAATTTGACAAAAGGTAGATGAGACACCTTGGGATTTCGATCAAAGGTTGAAATTCCTAATTAGGCAAGCCAATATGGTAATTACATATTCCCAACATTGTGACTGGTATATAGTGTCACTCTTGCCACACTTAAGAGTGCCTCTATCACAACAAAAGATAGAAACACAAGCTGAAGCCTTAGAAATTGCGATGAGGCTGGATGCCTCATCCATGCTAGATACAAACCTTGGAGTGCAACAGATTCACTCACAATTAGAAAGCCTGCACTTGGAGTTGCAGAGCCTGAATAAAGGAAAGGAAGCCCAGCTAGAGGTGTGCGCTGAAGTCTAGTGTTTGAAGTGCAAGAGCCATGGACATAATAAGGACCATTGCCCAGTTTATAAGAACTATCTTATTGGGGGAGGGCATGTTCCCCTGAAACCAAAGAATAATATCGGTTCAAACGTGACAGCTTCATTGTGGTGTGTTATCTGTCAGGTTACAAGACAACACGCAACTGATAATTTCCATTTACTACAAAAGTTTGTATAGACCCCTCAGCAGTTTTTTTACACTTTCTATAAATTAGTGGGACATGATGAACACCATTGTAGGATTTATGAGCTGATAATGGATAGAACCCCTACCTACCAAATGCAGGTAGAGAACCAGCCTTAGGATTAGGGCGCAAGAGCAGCACGCGAAGTATTCCAAGGCCGAGGACGAGGAAGAGGGGGAAGAACTGGTTGAGGGCATGGGCAGGTAATCTTCTATATTTGTGGTGAAGCAGGACACTTTGCATGAGATCGTACAAACCCCATGCATCCGTTAGGTCAGTACTGTCCATAGTTTGACCATGTGAGAGAGGAATTCCCAATCCTTATGGAAAATATGCAACAAAAGAAGGTGCAACCCCAACAGCCTACGCAAAACATCTAGATGATGAGGGCAGAGCCCCGCGAAGAAGATCAAAGCATAAATATAGTAACAAGAAGTGGTATGGCCACTGGTACAAATAAAGGCAAGCAGCCTGAGGATGACGGGTGGGTGCACAAGGCTGCTGAGAAGGAAGTAGACTTTGATCTTAATCGTGCTAAAGAGACCTTCGTGGAAGAAAAGAAGAATTTCTCTGAGTCCTTCACCTCAAGAAGCCAGGAGAAAATACCAAAAACTAATACGACACAAGAGGTAGATCCTTCGGTACTAGCTACTTTTTTGAAGACCTGTATGAAGTTACTGTGCGATAAGAAAGCAGTAGAAGGGTTGCAAGAGTTAATCGACAAGTGTGCAAATAAAGAAAAGACTCTTATTGAACAATGCACCATGAGGAAAATTGTTAAGCATAAGAAGTGCATGGGGCGCAAGATGAGGTTGACCACACAAATAGGAGAATATGAAATGGACCAGGTAATCTTGGATCTGGGATCTGATGCAAATGTCCTACCTATGCAGACGTGGAGAAGGATGGGGAAACCTACGCTACAGTGGTCTCCTATTCAGTTGCGCATGGAAAATCAACAGAAGATTATTCTGATGGGGCACTTATATGGTGTAATGGTGGACATTGAGGGTGCAAGCATGATGGCTGACTTCGAAGTCATTTAAATAGTGGATGACAGTAACCTGTACCTCGCGCTACTAGGAATTGACTGGGCTCTTGATATGGATGCAATAATCAACTTAAATAAGTGGAAGATGACGTTTGAAAGAAATTTGCTCAGGGTTGTAGTACCACTAGACCCTGCTGAAGGAGCACGTTATACTGAACCTGTCTGTGACTTTGTAGAAAGTGTTTGATGACTTGGATCAAATATACAAGATCACAATGTGAAATGAAGATTGGATCAATCCTATGGTCGATGGACGAATTGCATGGAACAAGGATAGTTCTTGCACCTCAGACTCAAATGAAGAGCTTGAACACTGGCAGAATCAGTTGCATGAAGTATCTACGCTCTGTTGCAATATGATGACTAAATCACTGCAGTGTGTCTCAACTGAGGTAAGAAACCTTCCACATTACGATGGTTTGACTGATGTGGATCTGTTTTTGGGTGAATTTGAAAGGGAAGTACTAGAAGAACATCGCTTCTAAGCACTGGAGTTGGTACTGCGTGCTACGCCTTCCCACTAGTGGGGTACGCACAAGGAGAGCTTCACTGGATGGAAGGAGTATATAAGAATGATGAGACTAAGGTTCAAGTATGCTAATACTCGGGTGATAGAAAATTTGTTATGAAACCAGCTCAAGAAAAGATAGAAAAGATAGATCAACGCCTTATAATTCAGCCTCTTTGAGGGGGCAACCTCCTTTACATTACATAAATGAACAATTCTTGGATGATACAAATGACAAAACCTCCTTTCTATATATAGGAGTCTAAGGAGTCACAATATAATCCAGCCGACCTAACAATAATAATATAAAGCCACAAAAATAACAATAGAGGGATTCTATGGGGCACAGAAATAACAATATGGGGGTAATAGGGGCACAACAATATAAATAAGGGGTATAACTACAATAGTAATGGGGTAATCACTAGTATTATAGGGACCCAACATGCCCCTCTCCTTCAAAAAAGTGTTGTCCTCAACGCTTGAGTAGTTCTGGATACTTCTGCATAAAATTCTCATCCTCCCATGTGGAATCTTCAGCGGATAAGTTCTTCCACTTGATAAGATACTCTGAAATTGATCGATTTCGTAGCTGTCGAGTTCTTGTTTCTGTGACTGCTTCCGGTTCCAATATAATTTTTCCTTCCTCGTCAAGTTCTGGCAATATTGTTTGAATTGGGAGCTTGTCACCTATAACCTTCTTTAAACATGAAACATGGAAAACTGGGTGCAATCGAGAAGCTGCAGGAAGCTCCAATTTGTATGCCATAGTACCAATCTTTTGCAACACCTTGTACGGACCATAATACTTTGGTGATAATTTATTATCCTTCTTAGCTTGCTTTAGGGACATTTGCTTATATGGTTGTAGCCGTAGGAATACCCAATCACCTACATCAAAACTTCTTTCACTGCGATGTTGATCTGCCTGTTGTTTCATTCTATTTTGTGCCAACACGAGGTTATCCTTTAAGAGTTGGAGGACTTGTTGTTGATGTTCGATGTGATGTTCCACTGCCTGAACCTTAGAATTTTCTCTTAAATATGATGTGATGGATGGTGGTTGATACCCATAAAGTGCCATAAATGGGGTCATTTTTGTTGCTGTATGGAAGGAAGTGTTATACCACCATTCAGCCAGAGGCAACCATTTGACCCATTGTGTCTGTTTATCAGATACAAAGCAACGAAGATATCCTTCCAAACATTTGTTTACTATCTCAGTTTGCCCATCAGATTGAGGATGATAAGATGAGCTATGAGCTAACTGAGTACCAAGACAAGAAAATAATTCTGTCCAAAAATTTCCAGTGAAAATGGGATCTCTGTCACTTACAATAATCTTTGGGTTTCCATGTAGCTTTTGAACTGTTTCCATAAATGCAGTAGAAACTGTACTGGCTTTAAATGGATGTGATAATGCACAAAAGTGTGCATACTTGGTAAGTCTGTCAACTACCACCATGATGACACTCTTTCCCTCAGACTTGGGTAAACCTGTGATAAAATCCATTGAAACCTCCTCCCAACGTTGGCTTGGAATGGATAAAGGTTGTAATAGACCCGGTGTCTTAATTGTTTCAACTTTATTTTGTTGGCAAACCAAACATTCCGCCACAAACTTTTGAATATCTGATTTAAGGCCATCCCAAAAAAATTCCTTCTTAACCCTGTGGTAAGTTTTTAAAAATCCTGAGTGCCCTCCTAAGGGAGAAGTGTGCAATTCCATAAGAATCTTTTGTTTTAGCTGGGAATTCTTACAGAGGTATAAGCGATCTTTGTACCATAACGAATCATTTTGCCAGCTAAATGTATCAGAAGTACTGGAATCTTGTTGTAGCTTTCGAATAAGTGCCCACACTTCTTCGTCATTCTTCCATTCCTCCCTTGCTTCGTTTATCCAATCTGGTTGGATAATAGAAATGGCACACAACAATGCTTCCACATCCTCATCCTTTCTTGAGAGTGCATCTGCCACCACATTTTGCTTCCCTTTTTTGTAGATGATTTCAAAGTCATAACCCAACATCTTTGTGACCCACTTTTGTTGCTCTTCAGAGGATAATCTTTGTTCTAAAAAGTATTTAAGGCTATCATGATCCGTTTTTACCTTGAAGTGTCTTCCCATTAGGTAGGGTCGCCATTTCTTAAGTGCATGGAGTATTGCCAACATTTCCTTCTCATAAATAGCTTTGCTTAAAAACTTTCCCTTGATTGGACGACTTTCAAAAGCAATGGGTCTTTCATCTTGCATTAGAACAGCACCAATTCCATTTCCTGAAGCATCACATTCCACAATAAAGGTTTTTGTGAAGTCCGGTGTAGCTAAGACCGGTGCTTGGCACATTGCCTCTTTAAGATGTTCAAAGGCCTTTGTTGCTTCCGGAGTCCATGAAAATGAATCTTTCTTCAATAATGTTGTTAGAGGTGCTGCTATTCTCCCATAATTCTTAACAAACTTGCGATAATACCCTGTCAACCCAAGAAATCCTCGCAGATGCTTTATGGATGTGGGGATTTTCCATTCCTTAATGGCTTTAATTTTGCTAGGGTCTACCTTAACTCCTTCATGAGATACAATATGACCCAAATATTCCACCTCCTGGACTCCAAAGAAACATTTGGATCTTTTTGCATATAATTGTTTCTCCTCCAATAGTTGTAGCACCCTGTCAACATGTTCAACATGATCCTTCCAAGACTTGCTGTAGATTAGTATATCATCAAAAAATACTAACACAAATTTTCTAAGGAATGGTTTGAAAATTGAATTCATCAAACCTTGAAATGTTGAAGGTGCATTGGTAAGGCCAAAAGGCATGACCAAAAATTCATAATGACCCTCATGAGTTCTAAATGCCGTTTTCGGAATGTCTTCAATCTTCATTCTGATTTGATGATATCCCGAACGAAGATCCAACTTGGTGAAGTAAATTGATCCATGCAATTCATCCAGTAATTCATCAATGACAGGAATGGGGAACTTATCTTTAATAGTGAGCTTGTTGAGCTCCCTATAATCCGGACACATGCGCCATGATCCATCCTTCTTGTGCACCAATACTACTGGAGCTGAGAAAGAACTTTGACTCGGTTGAATTATACCAGCCTCTAGCATTTCTGCAACCATACGTTCAATTTCACTTTTTTGGACATAGGGATATCTGTACGGCCTGATGTTTGGAGGAACACTTCCTGGAATCAGATGAATAGCATGATCATGATCACGCATAGGTGGGAGACCTTTGGGAGTCTCAAATACCTTGGAATGATTGTCCAGGACTTTTTGGAGATCTGGAGAAATAGATGATTCCAATGTGGAAACATCTAGCGAACATAATTGTGCAATTACACCTCTTTGCTCCTTTTTTAGAAGCTTTGTCATACCATTAGAGCTGATTATCTTTCCTGGTTTCCCTGCAATACCCCTTAATTCAACTTCCTTTCCTTCCGTAGAAAATTTGATGAAAAGTTCTTGAAAATTAAAAGCTATTGTACCCAAGGATTGTAGCCATTGGACTCCTAGTACAACATCAGCACCTCCCATTGGAATGGAAAGCATTGGGCTAGTCAATACATATTCTCCCATGGATAGCTTGATATTATGGCACTTTCCAGAGCAATTTATTGTTCCTCCATTTGCAATCATCACTTGACACTCTGGTGCTGGATATAGGAAGCAATTCAATTCTTTTGCTACCCTACAATGAATAAAATTGTGGGTGCTTCCTGAATCAATCAACACTATTACCTTTTTCTTCTTGATTTGTCCTTCTATCTTGATGGTTTGAGGAGTGGTAATTCCCGCCAATGCATTACAAGATATGGTCGGATTTATTTGTTCTTCATCTAGGCTTTGTTCCTGGAGTATATCCTCTTCTTTTGACCTTTCTTGCTCCTTTTCTTCTTCCTCTTCACAATCTATGTAGAATAATTTCTTCTCAGCACACTTATGACCTTTAGTGTATTTGCTATCACAACTGTAACAAAGCCCTTTTGCTCTTTTTTCTTCCAATTGTTGTGGTGTCAACCTTATAGGTTGTGGAAGACTAGGGGCAACAACACTTCCGTCTTTATAGTTGTGAGTGGTATGCTTCCTGGTTGCCATAATTTTGCTTTCCATTTTTCTTGCTAACCTGAATGCCTTCTCTAATGAATCAGGTTCCCAAAGGCGAACATCATGTTGGATATTATCCTTTAAAGACCCTATGAACACATCAATCCTATGCTCCTCTGGAATATCTTTTACCCTTATGTTCAATTTTTGGAACTCCTCAATGTGCTCCATTATTGAACCCTTTTGTTTGAGACTTATCAATTGGCTAAAAAAAGTGTTGCTTTTTGTATCCTCATAATGTGCTATCAATTCTTCCGTAAAAATTGCCCAAGTGATAAATTGTTTACGAGAGCAAAGCCATTGATACCATACAAACTGATTTGGTTCCAAATATAAAGTTGCCATACGTACCTTTTGTGTGTTTTGCACATTATTGAGATCGAAGAATTGCTCCATCTGTAATATCCATGTGGCGGGATCCTTGCCATCAAACTTCCTCATATCGATTTTTGGAATATGGTGATTCTTCGATCCAACATTAGAGTCTATGGAATCATGATTAACATTTCTTTTGTTCTCATCATGAGTTTCCTTTACTACCTTTTCACCATTAGTGACCCTTTCTTGTAGCAACTTCTTCAATTCTTCCATGTCTGTCTTCAAATCTATCTTCAAATCTGCCATGTCTCTCTTCAAATCTGTCTTCGAATCATCCATCTTAGCTTCCATGCCCTTTATCTTAGATTCCACGCCATTTATCTTAGATTCCACGCCACTTATCTTAGCTTCTGTTAGCTTTTGTGAGCGTGACATTTGTTGCACTTGTTCTTGTAATTTTGATATATCATGTAGCATTTCTTCCTCTTCTTCATGAGTCATGCTAGAGCTTTCAGGTTCCTTACTAGGTGTTTGCATTTTCTTTCCTCGGGGCATCAGTTACCGATAATAATGCTTTACTATGCCCTTTGAATTTCGTTAAACCAAGCTTACACAAAAATTAAAAAAAAAAAACTACACACCTTTTTTCACTTTATAGAAGCCTGATATTGAATCTGATGTATCTCTGTAATTTCGGATCATCCAGTTCTGAAATTGCTACCTGTAGTAGCCTTCTGCGTCCTCTTTCCAATGCCACAAGTCTGAGCCAAATTGGATTCTCCAAGGAAGAGTTATGTGAAATCTCCCACAGTGACTTGCTTTTAGACTGGTTCAGTAGAGCGAACTTGTACGACGTGCCACGAGTCACTGTTTCAACCTTTGAATCTGAAACACACATAAAAGAAACTACAGTCCGTCCTCTTTCTGTACCTTCTTACGAAATTTCAATCCGATCCCCAGAGAGAAAGTTATGACGATTTTCCCCAGGTCACCTGTTTTGAATGTAATTCAGGAGTCTGCAAAAAGACCAACTTCCTCAGATCATATCTCCGCAAATATCGCGCGAAAAGCTCTGAAATTCGGACCCAAGGTTCAGCGCGATTTCTTCTCAAATGGGTTTTTTTTGCGACTTCTGAAACGTCACAGAAAAAAAGTTATAGCGAAAATGCCACGATGACCTGTTTGGAGCAGCGAAACCCTAGAATCCAAAGCTCTGATACCAAATGTTATGAAACCAGCTCAAGAAAAGATAGAAAAGATAGATCAACGCCTTAGAATTCAGCCTCTTCGAGGGGAAAACCTCCTTTACATTACATAAATGAACAATTCTTGGATGATACAAATGACAAAACCTCCTTTCTATATATAGGAGTCTAAGGAGTCACAATATAATCCAGCCGACCTAACAATAATAATATAAAGCCACAAAAATAACAATAGAGGGATTCTATGGGGCACAGAAATAACAATATGGGGGTAATAGGGGCACAACAATATAAATAAGGGGTATAACTACAATAGTAATGGGGTAATCACTAGTATTATAGGGACCCAACAAAATTACAATGGGAAGGATGATATGCGGGATCAATTGACATGATGGACTAAGGCCTAGGGAACAAAACCACAACCAAAATGGGTGCACATTTTCTGTCATACCTTAGACACAATCCCAATGAACTGGTATTTGGAAACGGAGCTTCGCCATGGGACAGTTGAATGGGACATCTTAAGAGAGAGTTTCTTATTGAATTTCAGCTTTGAGGATGGGTTTGAATGCATTGATGAAGTGCTCCAGGAGATAAAAGATGTTATATTCAGAATGCCTAAGGAACTAGTAGAATGGGATTAGCCAGATTGGAGTACACAGCTGCGCCATGTGTTGGAATGTTACAATGTGACTATTGAAGAGAAAGAAGAAGACCCACAGAATATTAACATTCCAGAGAGAGAAGGACAGCACAAAGTCAAAGGACTAAAAGCTGTGAACCCAAATATATCATAGCCATTGAAAACTAGACAAGTAAACATCGGATCCGAAGTAGAGTCTAAGTTTGCGAAGATAGGAGACTATTGGGACGAAGATACCATTGATAAGGTGGCTGAACTACTGCATGAGTACTAAGATCTATTCCCAACAATTTTTTTAGATTTGAAGGGAATCGTTGGAGATTTGGGTGTTATGAAGATTACGTTGAAACCATATGTGAAGCTTGTCAAGCCAGACCTTATCGGCTCAATCTGAAGTATAAAGAAAAGGTGTGCCAGGAGCTTGTTAAGATGCTCAATGTCAGTATTATTGAACCAGTAGAGGAATCTGATTAGGTGAGCGCAATGGTTTTCTAGAAAATGAAACAGAAAGGCGAAATCAAGATATGCGTAGATCTAAGGAGGTTGATTGATGCATGCGTGCATGATCCGTTTCCAAGACCATTTACAGACAAAGTATTAGAGAATGTTGGAGGATAGGATGCTTATTTGTTTACTAATGGATTTTCAGGATATCATCAAATAAATATCGCGTCGGAGGATTGAAGCAAGACAATCTTCGGGATGGAGTTGGGTTGCTTTCAATATACATTAATGCCATTCGGATTGAAGAACGCGCCTGCAATCTTCTCTTACAGGTAGTGATCACAATGTTCAAAGAGTTTATCCATAAATGTTTGGAGGTTATTTTTTATGATTGGACTATGTTTGGGTTGGTGAAGTGCCATGTGTTGGCATTATGACACAGGTTTGGCGCTATGACACAGGTGTTGTCCTTGATGGCAACTCACTCAAATGACAGATCACAGTTCAAGCTCTCAGAATGAAGGAAAAAGAGATATACGCAGATTCCTCTTAACCAAGTTGCATATACACATTGGATCGTCGATCAAAAGGCGCGTATACGTATGCACACACTTTCATGCAAGGAAAAGCGCGTACATGTGGGAAAATTTATTTTTTGGTCCATGGTATTTAGTCCTTGGTATTTGAACCTATGGTTTTGGACCATGGTATCTCGTCCGAAGTGTTAAACCTAGGTATTGGGTCCATGGTATTGAGTCTCTATGGTTTTGGACTATGGTATTAAGCAAGGCCTAAGACTATAAAAGAGAAAGGAGATCATTTGGTAAAGGCATTCACTGAAGCATTGAATATCTTATGAAGAGCAAGATCTAGAATACTGGTCATTGGGTTATGGTGCATAGCTGGATCTGAACCAAGGAGGAACCTGAGAGCTAGAAGGAGGATAAGTTCTATTTATGGGTCAAGATCTTAAGGCTTTAATAGTAGTATCTTTGTGTGATTTTGATCTGTTATATTTGGCGCATGACTTGATCTATAAATCTGGTAATCTGGGTATAACTGATGTTTGAATAATTGAAAAGGGTAAATTATCTTTTATAGATCTGTACGCAGGTTCGGCATAGCAGAGGCGCGTATACACGCTGATTTAGTAATTCCAAACAGCGTATACGCTAGTTTGCCTTAATAATTCAGCGTATGAATGTAGGTTCTACACATTGAAGTAGCGTACATCTCATGAAATATGTTTTAGCTACTTCCGTTTATTGCTGCAGGGTTCTAGGTTCAGAATTGGTGTTTGGTTGCTGTTACTATTTTCTAGGTACAACATTCAGAGAAGTGACTATTTGATTCAGTTTTGTTTGAGATTGGTTGATATAGATACATTTGATGGTTTATTAATGTTATTGATGGATCTAGTCTGAAAATTTATGAAACGTGGTCCTTGGAAGAAAAGAGAAGGTTGTAGCCTTCTGTAGGTCAGCACCTACGTACTAGTACATCAGCTAGTACAAGAGCTAAGGGGGTTGTAGCTCCCTTCCAGGAGAAGCTGGAGAATGAGAGAAGGTTGTAGCCTTCTACAGGTAGAAGCCTATGTACTGGTATAAGACTGCACCAGTATAGAAATATTGTAAAAAGAAGTTTCTTATTAAAAGAAGATAGAGACGAATTGCAGCAGGTGGTTTTCACCCACATTGGGTTTCCACCTTATATCTTGTGTTCATGTGTGTGATGATCTGTTCTATTTTATTGTACCTGTTTATTGTTCTTAAGGCTAATGAAGTTATGATACACTAATTAAAGATCAACATTTAATGAATCATAAGTTTACTGATATACACTGGTTTCTTTAGACATAGTTGCGTATATATGCAGTTTCGCACAACTAAAGTAGCGTATACAAATCTGATTGTGAAATGAAATTTAATTGATTTGATAATACTGATTCACACCCCCCCCCCCCCCCCCCCCCTCAATATTATTTCCAACAATTGGAATCAGAGCAGGTCCTTTAGAAGAAGCTTGATCACTTGAAGGAAGATCTATCACCATGAGCAACTACAAAAAAGAGGCATCTATCAGGCCATCGATCTTTGATGGGAGCAACTTTGTCTATTGGAAGGTAAGAATCACAGCCTATCTTCAATCTCTTGGTACAGAAGTTTGGGATATCGTGGAAGCAGGATACACATTTACATCAGCACCTCTATAGATACGGCTGGTAAGAAGCAGTATGAAACAGATGCAAAGGCTGTCAATACTATATTAGGGAGTTTATCTCAATCATAATTCGTCAAGGTTATGCAGCTCAAAACTGCAAAAGGAATATGCGACAAGATCGTTCTAAGCTATGAAGGAGACGATTAGGTAAAACGTGCAAAACTACAATCTCTCAAAATTCAATATGAAAATCTCAGAATGCACAATGATGAAAGTGTGGCTAATTATTTCTTACGTATAGATGAGATTGTTAATCGTATGAAAAACTTGGGTGAAGAGATAAAAGAAGTTACTTTGGTTGAAAAGGTTCTAAGATCTTTGTCTTCTAAGTTTGAATCAAAAGTTTCTGCCATAGAAGAAAAGCAGAATCTACAGAGCATTACCATGTCACAACTGCACAGAATCCTAACTGCTTTCGAAATGAGAAAAGGGGGACCATCAGACAGGAGAGAAGCCGCATTCAAAATTTCAGGAAAAGGAGATTACAATGAGTCAGGACATATGTCAGAAGGAGAGGAAGAATCAAACTTTGTCAAGAACCTTCAACAGGGTTCTGGAAGATTTAGAGGTAAGCTACCTTTCAAATGCTTTGCTTGTGGAAGAGTCGGCCATTATGCAGCCAAGTGTCCTCATAAAGATAAGCTTGACAAAGGTAAGGAACCAGTTAGATGGAACAGAAAACAAAATGTAAGTAAGAAGAGCTATTATACACATGAAGACAATGATGGATTTTCAATTAGTGATGAAGATGAACAATGTAATGATTATAGACTTTTGATGGCTTTTGAAGATGATGATTTATTGGATGCTATAGATGAAGATGATCTCTATGAAGAAATTTCTAAACTTAAAATCTATTTAGAAGAAAAGAGTATGATCATAGATACTTTGACATTCCAACTTGCTGAAAGGGAAAAACACAATGAAAAGTTAGAATGTGAAATTGTGGGACTTAGAAAAGATATTGAGAAAACAAAAGCTCTTAATCTTAGATTTGCTAAAGGATCTGAAACTTTAGATGAGATTATCAAAGTGCAACGTTCTCCTCTAATCAAGACAGGTCTTGGATATTCTGAAGAAGCATCTCAAGCACAGAATCCATCCACCTCCAAAAGTTATCTTGATGTAGCAAGGAGAAGTGAACAGGTTGACAATCAACAACAAAGGCATAAAGCAGATCACCAGATAAATCAGGGTCAATCTACTTCAAGGATGAATAGAGATCACCAAGTAAATCGGGGGCAATCTACTTCAAGGATGAACAGAAGCTACAACCAACCGCAGGTAAATCATTCTCAATTTGCCTCAAGAATGGATGTCAATGGAAACTACAATCATTTGGTCAGTAGGTTTGATAATCACAGGAATTTCTTCAATGGCCAATGTTTCTCTTGTCATAACTTTGGACACAAAGCTGCTCAATGTGTTGCCTACAAGACCATCATGACTAGAGAAGCACAAAAGCAAAGGAGTATGACTAGGATCATGAAAAGGACCTACAATAACTTTTCTGCTCTTGAAAATGAAATAGAATGTTCTATTTGTAACAACATCAGTCATGAAGATTTTGAATGCAGGAGTAGGTTTTGGCAAACAACTCAGAAGGAGCAAGCTTCATTGAGTCCCAAAACATGGAGAAATAAAGAGCCGCAACTAGAAAGATGTGGTATAGCCTTATAAGGGGAAGGATAGGAAAATTAGTGATACATCGACAGTTGATGCTTGAAACATATGACAGGTGATAAAGAAAAGCTTCAGTCATATAGTGCCTTAGAAAAGGAAAGGAAGGTCTCATTTGGAAATGACACCCCTGCTCTCATAAAAGATAAAGGTTCTGTTATTTTGAAAGAAAAAGTCAAAGATGGAAATGTTATGTATGTTGATGGCTTAAAACATAATCTATTGAGTGTCAGTCAAATGTGTGATCAAGGAAATGAGGTAATATTTCGATCAAATGGATGTATTGTTCGTGAGCTTGATATAGGAGAAACAGTGATCAAAGGCATAAGAACTCCAAATAATTTATACATACTCAAGGGAGGACAACAACAATGCTATATAATCAAGAATGATGAACACTGGCTATGGCATAGAAGATTGTGGCATCTAAGCTTCTCTTAGATAAGGAAAGCATGCAAATATCAGGCGGTTCGTGATCTCCTTGACATCAGAATTCCAGACAATACAATATGCAAATCATGTCAGTTTGGTAAGCAAACCATAACTAATTTCACTGAGAAGGAAGGATCAGCTAGTAAGCCACTTGAACTTGTCCATACTAATTTATGTGGTCCATCAAGGAAAAAGTCACCTCGAGGAGAATAATAATTCATATTGTTCATTGACGACTTTTCCAGGATGTGTTGGATAGGACTTATGAAGCATAAAGACAAAGCCTTCGAAAAGTTCAAAGCATTCAAAGCCTTGGTTGAAAACGAATCAGATCGCAGAATCAAATGCCTCAGGTTTGGTCGTGGAGGGGAATTTACCTCGGATAAATTTTTCGATTTTTGTGAAGAACATGGAATAAGGATGGAATTCTCTATTGCAAGGACTCCTCAACAAAATGGAGTAGTGGAAAGGATGAACAGAATGGTTCAACAAATGGCTCATGCTATGCTTGATGAGTCTGGAACTCCTGCAACCTTTTGGGGTGAAGCTGCATTTGCTGCTGTTACTATTCTCAACAAAACAAACATCTGAGTAAACAACACTCAAACTCCTCATGGGCTTTGGTATGGTAAGACTCCTATGGTAAAATACATCAAAAATTTTGGAAGAAAATGTTACATCAAAAGGACTGATGAAAACCTTGGCAAGTTTGAACCTAGAGCAGATGAAGGCATTCTCCTTGGTTACTCTTCTCAAAGTAAAGGATATAAGTGTTACAATAAAAGACTTGGAAAAATTGTTGAAAGTATTGATGTAGTGGTTGATGAAGCAGGAAACAATCCAAGGTAGGTAAAATCCGAAGATTTCGAAGATGAGGAGGACTATCCTTCTACATCAAATCAGACTAATGATGAAGAAGAAACCTATGAGGCACCAGAAGAACAGATAAGGGTAGAAGAAAAGACTCCATCCAGATATGTCCAGAAGAATCATCCAGAGACTCAAATTTTGGGGCAGAAAGAGGCAAGTGTACAAACAAGAAGAACTATTTCAGAAGCTTCAAGCTATCTAGCATTGCTCTCATCCATTGAACCACGAAATGTAAGTGAAGCAAGCAAAGATGAATGAAGGGTCAAGGCCATGAATGAAGAACTTGAGCAGATTGAAAAGAATAACACTTGGGAGTTGGTTCCTAGACCAAATGATAAGAATGTCATAAGTACAAAATGGATATTCAAAAACAAGCTAAATGAAAATGGAGATGTTATTAGAAATAAGGCCAGACTTGTTTGTAAAGGTTATGCTCAACAATAAGGCATAGAATTTGAAGAAACTTTTGCATAGTGGCTAGACTTGATGCCATAAGAATGTTCCTTGCTCTTTCTAGCTTTCAGGAGTTCGAAGTATATCAAATGGATGTGAAATCTGTTTTTCTAGATGGAGACTTAGAAGAAGAAGTGTACATTGAGAAACTAGATGGATTCATCCTTGGCAATGATCCAAAACTTGTATGCAGACTCAAAAGGATCTCTATGGCATTAAATAGGCTCTAAGGGCTTGGTATTTTCGTTTGAACAAATACCTCCATCAACAAGGTTTTTCAAAAGGATCAACAAATAGCAATCTATATATAAAAATTGATAATGATAAATTGCTAATACTTGTTGTGTATGTTGATGACATCATCTTTGGTAGCAATGAAGAAGCCATGAGTCAAAACTTCGCTTTGGTGATGCAAAAAGAATTTGAAATGTCCTTACTTGGTGAGCTCACATATTTTCTTGGTTTACAAGTCCAACAAAACAAAGACGATATCTTTCTATCACAAACCAAGTACCTCAAGCAGATCTTGAAGAAATATGGGATGGAGGATTCGAAACCAGTATGTACCCCTATGGTAACAGGATGCAGCCTCAGCGCAAATGATGAATCAGCAGCAGTGCATCAACCAACCTATAGATCAATGATTGGTAGTCTACTCTATCTGACAGGTACCCGACCAGACATCATGCATGCAGTGGGAATAGTTGGAATATTCCAAGAAAATCCAAAGGAAGCACACCTTCAGGCAGTTAAGAGGATTTTCAAATATCTTCAAGGAACACAAAACTATGGCTTATGGTATCCTAGAGATACAAATCTCACACTTCATGCATATATAGATGTAGATTGGGCAGGAAGCGTGGATGACAGAAAATCCACTAGTGGTGGTGCATTCTTTATGGGTTCCAGATTAGTATCTTGGTTCAGCAAGAAACAAAGTTCAATTGCATTATCTACAGCTGAAGCAGAATATGTGGCTGTTGCATCTTGCTGCACACAACTCCTTTGGATGATGCAAACATTGCAAGACATTCAAATCACTTGTACTCCACCTATCTCCATTTTTTGTGATAATACAAGTGCAATCAGTATTTCAAAGAATCCAGTCATGCATTCGAAGACCAAGCACATACCTATCAAATATCATTTTCTCCAGGAACAAGTGCTTGAACAAAAGGTCAAACTGGAGTATGTTCCCTCCAAGGAATAGGTTGCTAATATATTCACCAAACCACTGCCCAGGGAGACATTTGAATACCTCAGACAGAAGCTGGGAGTAGTTGATGCATCATCTTGTTGTTGAAATTATCTGTTTCAGAGAACAGTGGTTGTACATGAGTTTCATGAAGTGTATCCGCATACATACGCAGGTGTCTGTGGACACAGTCGCGTATATTATGGTTTGAAGACAAACAGTGGGGCCAGACTCAGGATGAAAAGAGTCTGATATGGGTCTGACAGAGACCATCTGGCACAGGTTCAGGGGGAGCATATAATTCTAATAATGCATTGTTGGCATTATCTTAGAAGATCTTGGTTCAATTTCATAGCTGTTTTTGTTTCAGGTGGAACAGGTGCAGAGGGAGATTATGGTTTCTGGTCTAAATGATGATTGACAGATGCTGCTGATGTTAGTTGCTGATGACTATAATAGTCTTGTCTAAGATATTTAGTCTCTATGTCATGTATTTCTTTTATTATCAAGGTCATGTAATGTCCTATGTCGGTTTCCCCACTATGCCTGGGATGGATGATGTAATGTTCTTGTTTTATTATGTGTAAACTTTTGGTGTATCCCCACTTGGTTGGGCGGATGAGTGAATCCCCACTTGGTTGGGAGATGGATGTATGTATGAGTCTTTTGTGATAGGAAGGTCATTTATGATGTATAGAGTCATGTTCTTTCTTGTAGAACATCTTTTTGCAGACCTTGCCTACAGTCAGGGGGAGCATGGACAGCACAGCAAAGCAGAGATTTCAGCATGTACTCAGGGGGAGCATAACCCTTTGCACTTGATGACAAAGGGGGAGAATGAATTTGAGTGACTTGGGGTTGCCATCAAGTCCAAAGGGGGAGATTGTTGGCATTATGACACAGGTTTGGCGCTATGACACAGGTGTTGTCCTTGATGGCAACTCACTCAAATGACAGATCACAGTTTAGGCTCTCAGAATGAAGGAAAAAGATATATACGTAGGTTCCTCTTAACCAAGTCGCGTATATACACGGATTGCCGATCAAAAGGCACGTATACGTATGCACACACTTTCATGCAAGCAAAAGCGCATACATGTGGGAAAATTTATTTTTTGGTCCATGGTATTTAGTCCTTGGTATTTGAACCTATGGTTTTGGACCATGGTATCTCATCCGAAGTGTTAAACCCAGGTATTGGGTCAATGGTATTGAGTCTCTATGGTTTTGGACCATGGTGTTGAGTAAGGCCTAAGACTATAAAAGGGGAAGGAGATCATTAGGCAAAGGTATTCACTGAAGCATTGAATATCTTATGAAGAGCAAGATCTAGAATACTTGTCATTTGGTTATGGTGCATAGATGGATCTGAACCAAGGAGGAACCTGAGCGCTAGAAGGAGGATAAGTTCTATTGATGGGTCAAGATCTTAGGGCTTGAATAGTAGTATCTTTGTGTGACTTTGATTTGTTATATTTGGCGCATGACTTGATCTATAAATCTGGTAATCTGGGTATAACTGATGTCTGAATAAGTGAAAAGGGTAAATTATCTTTTATAGATCTGTACGCAGGTTCGGCACAGTAGAGGCATGTATACACGATGGTTCAGTAATTCCAAACAGCGTATATGTTGGTTGGCCTTAATACTGCAGCATATGCACGCAGGTTCTACACATTGAAGTAGCGTATGTCTCGTGAAACATGTTTTAGCTACTTCTGTTTATTACTGCAGGGTTCTGGGTTTAGAATTGGTGTCTGGTTACTGTTACTGTTTTCTGCGTACAGCATTCAGAGAAGTGACTGCTTGATTCAGTTTTGTTTGATGCAAAGGAGATTGGTTGATACAGATACATTTGATGTTTGATTGATGTTATTGATGGATCCAGTCTAAAAATTTATGAAACGTGGTCCTTGGAAGAAAAGAGAAGGTTGTAGCCTTTTGTAGGTCAGCACCTACGTACTAGTACATCAGCTAGTACAAGAGCTAAGGGGGTTGTAGCTCCCTTCTAGGAGAAGCTGGAGAATGAGAGAAGGTTGTAGCCTTTTGCAGGTAGAAGCCTGCGTACTGGTATAAGACTGCACCAGTACAGAAATATTGTAAAAAGAAGTTTCTTATTAAAAGAAGATAGAGATGAATTGCAGCAGGTGGTTTTCACCCACATTGGGTTTCCACCTTATATCTTGTGTTCATGTGTGTGATGATCTATTCTATTTTACTGCACCTGTTTACTGTTCTTAAGGTTAATGAAGTTATGATGCACTGATTAAAGATCAACATTTAATGAATCATAAGTTTACTGATATATGCTGGTTGCTTTAGACATAGTTGCATATATACGCAGTTTCCCACAACTGAAGTAGCGTATACAAATCTGATTGTGAAATGAAATTTAATTGATTTGATAATATTGATTCAACCCCCCCCTGCAGTATTATTTCCAACACTATGTTGCAAGTCTGCGCCTTATGCTAGATACATGTCGAAGGTATCAGATCGCGCTGAATTTGAAGAAGTGCATATTCTGTGTTCCCTTTGGAATTTTGCTTGGCCATGTAGTATGTAAGCAGGGATTGATGGTGGACCTTGTGAAGATCGTTGTGATTGTGAATTTGGAAGCTCCTAGGAATGTAAAATAGTTGCACGCGACATTGGGGCACACTGGGTACTATAGAAAGTTTATCAAGGCATATGCTCAGATAATTGCGCCAATGGAAAAATTATTGAAGAAAGATGTGATGTTTTGTTGGGATGAAGAATGTCAGCGCAGTCTAGATGTCTTGAAGGAAAAGATGGTAACTGCACCTATTTTTGTGTTTCCAGACTGGAAGAAAGAGTTCCATGTGCATGTAGATGCCTCTTGTATTGCGCACGGTGTAATATTAACACAGGCCGGAGAGGGAGAAATTGTTCATCCAATCACCTTCGCAAGAATAAAGTTATCAAAGGCTGAGAAGAATTATTCCACTACAGAGTTCGAAGCGTTGGCGATGGTCTACATGCTACAAAAATTTAGGCATTATTTGTTGGGCGGACACTTTAAAATGTATACAAATCACTCCACATTGAAATACCTATTCAAAAATCCTGTGTTGGGGGGGGGGGGGGGGGGGGGATCTGCCAATGGTTATTATTATTTCAGGAATATGACTTTGAAGTGATTGTGAATCTTGGAAGGTTGAATGCAAGACCAGACCATCTTTCGAGGATTTAAATGGGTAAAGAACCAAATAGTTGGAGGAAGGACTGTCGGATACGCAGCTCTTTGCGATGCATGTTGCGGATGACCATTTTTCTAATATCATTCAGTTTTTAACCACAGGTACAACTCCAAAAGGATATTCCACTCAACAGAAGAAGGAATTAGTAGTCCGCTCCGCAGATTTTTCAGTGATTGTAGGTCACTTGTATAAGATGGGAACAGATGAAATACTGCGAAGGTATGTTCCAAAATTTGAAAGAGCTAGTATCCTCTCTGAAGCACATGGTGGAGTAGCGAGAGGAAACTACGTAGGAAAAGTGACTATGCAGAATATTTTGTGTGCTTGGTTATGTTTGTCGACATTACATAAGGAATCTAAGGCGTATTACAAGGCATGCAATGCTTTCCAAAGGACGGGAAAGCCTTTGCAAAGAGATGAATTGCCTTTAAATCCTCAAATTTTGTTACAGGTATTTGATAAGTGGGCCATTGATTTCATAGGTCCAATAAAACCACCAGGCAAGAATATGGGCATGCGTTATACCATTACTGCGTTAGAATATTTAACCTGGTGGGTGAAAGCGCAGCCAATGAAGGACTGTACAACTACCACAACTGCAAAGTTTTTGTTTGAATATGTCTTAACATGGTTTGGATGCCCTAAGATATTGATGAGTGATAGAGGTACACATTTCTTGAACAAGATGATCAGCGCGATGCTTGAAGAATTCCAGGTATATCACCAAAAAAGCATGCCCTATCACCCATAGGCGAATGGAATGGTGGAAGACTTTAACAAAATCTTGGAGAATGCATTGACGAAGGTCTACAATGTGCAGAGGAATGACTGGGATATGCGCATACCAGTAGTACTCTGGGCATATAGGATGACTTGCAAGAAGTTGACAGGCCAAACATTGTTTAGGTTGGTCTATGGGATTGAAGCAGTGATTCCTATGGAATATATTGTGCCAAGTCTATGTATTGCATCTTTGACAGAGATGGCGGATTGCGAGACCTTGGAGGAATGGCTCACGTAGCTGATGGAGTTAGAAGAGGACCACTTTCTTGCAGGATTTCACTAGCAAGTGCAAAAGGAACACGAGAAAGCATGGCATGATAGGCATATTAAGCTGCACACTTTCAAGGTGGATGATTTAGTGCTACTATATGACAGCAAGTTCACAAAATTTCTAGGGAAATTTCAAATGCACTAGTTGGGGCCATATGTTGTTAAGGAGATCACAGATGGTGGCGCAGTTCAGCTCGTGAAGCTGAATGGGGAACCATTCCCTAGGAAAGTGAATGGAAGTAGGCTGAAGTTGTATATAGGGGATCCTACCCCTGCGCAATGACTACATGGTAGCAAGAATCCAGGCAGCTGCAAGTGATTATGGGACTATAAACTATGCTACCCGAGTAGGAGAAAAATATAGTAGGGAGGTTGTGCAACGGAAGAAAGGAGTGCGAAAGGTGAAGCTGTGTTGGATGAGTTGCGCCATGGAGGATGGTACCGCACAGATGGGTCAAAAGTAGTCGTTGGAGTCACTATTCATGATTTGATGGAAAAAATCTCATTAAGAGGAGCGAGTAGGTGCCATTTATGGTGAAAATATTTGGAGATTTGTCGCCAAAGATGCATTTATGATCAGAAAAAAGGAGGGAACGATCGGATTTGAATTTGAAAGCCTCTATAAATATGGCATGTTAGTCCGTCGAAGAACACTTTGCATTCTAAGAATTGTCTGTGAGCCTTACTATTTTAATTTTATGAAGCGTGAAGACTGGGAAGAACTCTTATCACGACCATCGTTCGCAAACCTATCTGCAGAAGCCCATGAACTTTTCTTTGAACGAATGTCTACTCTAGTTAATTCAAAAGCCACTATTTCTCAAGCAGAAGGCCCTCAAGTTGTATCTATGGAAGTTGTGCCCGCTGTGCCTACGGCACCGAGGTCGCCTAGGCTGAAGCAATCAGATGTTAAGGAGAAGCAGAAGAAATATTTACCTGTTAGGCATTCACCGAGGAAGAACCCGGAGTTTTCAGTAGAAGGAGAAGAAGGATAAGCAGCCGAAGAAAATTTAGGACCTAGAGGAAGAATAATTATGTGATGGAGTGGAGGAATTAGATGATGAGGAGGGCGAGCCTATCACATGGCTCCCAGAGTACATCCCTTCGAGGAAAGGGAAGACAAAAGTAACCAAAGTCCTAGTTTTCGAAACATTTATGGTCTCAATGCCATTGCTACCAGAACAGGTCATGTTTGAAGGCGCGGTCTTAGCGCGCATTTCGGTGCTGAAGCTGGAGGATTGGGATCTTACAGACCATGAGAGATTCCCTCACTTAGACACTAACAAATACATGTCAAAGATATATTACGAAGAAATTGGGGTTACACTGTTGGAACCCATGAAATGGGTTAGAGGTGTTGAGCAGGCCGGATTGCTACACATGCTTTGTGTACCACACTTTCACAGGTCAATTATCAACACTGTGTGTGCACTAGCTACTCACACTAGTGCATGATGGGTGCTTATGGCTTGGTGAACCCATACCTATCATGGATATGCTCATCCATAAGATTATGAATCTTCCCTATAAAGGGGTGGACCCTACCAAGGAGTTTGGAGGGAAAAGTAGAGAAAAGGAGTTGGAAGATAAGATGAAAGTTGAATTTGGATTGATCAAAAAGTCGCACAGATACTCTATCCACTCCATTCAAGACCAGGTGGTGCAGTTTGCCACCCAAATCTTAGTAGGAAAAATTATGAGGAAATGTCGCGCAGATGAAGTTTTGGTGCTAGTAGTGTCATTGGTTTCCCAGTGCGCGAATGGAGTACAATATAACTAGGCGTAGTATTTATGTAAGGAATTCCTCTCGAACTGCCGTGAAACACAGGAGGATAGTAAGCCCTTTCATTATGCCTAGCTCCTATTTCTACTTGTCTTAGTAGCATGGTGATTGTTGGAGGATAATCAGTTTCCTCCATAGGCAGAAGATTTACCAGAGGTGTTGGGCAGCGGATCCCCTGCGTAATGATTTTGGGGCTTGAAGCCCACATTTTTGGGTATTGTATTGTAAAGGCTCCACGAAGTGCGCGGAGCGTGAGTTGTAATGAGTCAAGTTAAAGGGTAGTCCACCCAAAAATAAGGTAAAATAATAGAAAGTGAGTCGGCCTGCCCATGGTTTGCAGACCATGAGAGTGTATAAATAAGGCAAGACTTTAGGTGTAGAAGACAGTTTTTAGGGAGTTTTGAAATAGATCTATAGTGCATGGGTTGTGGACAGCGATAGTTGCTCTGAGTCTAGAAGTCCTAGGTTTGGGTTGTAATAGGAGATAGAGGCTCTGTAGTTGTGTGCGCGGAGGCCTAGTAGAGTCCGTAGCTATGTACGTGGAACGCTGCAGCTGTGTGTGCAGGGCAGGAAGTGGATTGTAACCGGATAAAGGCATTAATAAAGATAAGTTGATTTTGAAATATCGTGTATCTGTTCTAGATTCTGGTTTATGCATCTGTTCCTAATTTACGATTACGCGCATGTCTGTTAATGTTAAATAATAACTGAAGGAACTGTACTTTCGTAAGTAACAAAATATCTATAATAATACTAAGCACAGAAAAGGGTAAATCACATTCGTGCTTGACTAAGGTAGTTGCTTCGAGGAAGACAGTTGCGCAGAAGCAACATAGTGCGTAGAATCACTCTATGCAAACCCAGACCACATCAAGACATCCCTAGGGTGCAAAAACCTGGTTCCAGCACCCTCCCATACTACCTCGGGTGAGACTTCAGTCCGCGCTTCGCGGACTGTTGCCGAAAGGGCCGGTAGTGTCGGGATTTGTTTGGCTAAACATTTTTGAACCTGGGTCAGGCCCCATTAAGCCAAAAAATGGTTCCGTTGCCAGGGTCAGGATCTGACCAAGGGATGTCTAATGTTGGGATGTTGGAAGCCTACAAAGAAAGAACTTGAATATTGGTTGGATCAGAAGCTGCATGAGTTCGTGATACAAGAAAACAAAACTCCGCAGATATCCGAGAGAAGGTGGTTGGATCACTTCATATATACAGAAATCCACGAGGTCTTCTTTGTGACATTCTCTTCGGAACTATATGCTTGGATCGTGAGGCTAGCAGACAGCCAGGGGAGGTGCAAGCTTGATCAACCGATAGTGTGGACTCCAGAGTTAGTGCGCAGGCTAGAGGCATCTGAAGATAAGATCACGCGGGCCGTAGATCATTGGCTGGATCAGATAATAGGATGGTTTATCACTGAATTTGCGATAGACACGACTGTCAGCTATAGTGAAGCCGAAAGATGCTTTCTCAAAGGACCATGAGGTAAGTACATCAAGTCTTTGAATACTTGGATTAAGATGTTGTTATGTGAAAAACGGGTGATGCGCATACATTAATGAGCGGAACGACACGAAGTGGAAGGATCTTCAAAGGGATCGAAGGGTTAGGAAATGGTCCTTTAATTTCACCGCCGTGGGCAAGTGAGGAAGAGAGCGCTTGGATTTCTCCAAGGAGTGTGGTTAGTTTGATCGGGTAGCGCATTCCATAGTTGTCATCTCCACTAACACCACCACTCCCCTCACCTTCTTTGCCTCCAACTTCGCCCACTCCGCCTCCACCAAACCAGCAGTTTAGCATGGTGAGCACGATCAAGTTGCCTGTATTCAGAGGAGTAGGAAACAAAGATCCCGATTAGTTTTGGTTCGTAGTAAGAGTAGTGTGGGAAGCACATAGGGTTACTGATGATAACATTAAGAAGGCCACATTGGTAAGTGCACTGCAGGATTGTGCGCTGACTTGGTATATCAAGCACTCGAATGATCATCTGAATGCTAGAATAGCAAAAAATTAGATTGCATTAAACAAAGAATTTAGCCGACCAAATTTGGAGACACAGTCGATTATAGGATTCAAGGAGATTGCGATGCTTCTAGGTGAGACCCCCTGGGATCTAGATCAAAGGCTAAAAAGTACAATCCGTGAGGCTAATATGACACTGACAGATGCACAACATCGTGTGTGGTTTGTGGTGTCTTTGACACCACACCTAAGGATGGAATTGTCACAACAGAAGCTCTCAACCCAGGCAGAGGCATTGGAAATGGCGATGAGGTTGCACGAAACACCGATATAGGATCCAGGGTTAGGAGTCCAAAAAATCCACATGCAACTACAAAATCTATGCTTAGAGATGCAGAGTTTGAAGTAGGATAGGGCGCCCTAGCCAGAGGCGCGTGAAGAAGTGTGGTGTATAAAATGTAAAGGCCAGGGTCACGATAAGGATCACTGTCCTGTATTCGCGAACTATTTGGCAGGAGGGGGACTGATGTCGTTGAGACCGGAGGCGCAAGCAGGACCGAGTGTGTTTGCCGCTCTCTGGTGCGCGATTTTTTAGGTGGGAGGAAAGCACGCAACGAACAATTGTCACCTGTTGCAGAAATATACCCAAATTCCGCAACAACTGTACTGTAATTTATGTAGATCAGTGGGTCATGATGAGCGAACATGTCGAAGCTATGAACTAATGATGGATAGGACCCCAGCTTATCGAATGTAGACAGAAACGCGAGGCCTCGATCCAGTTGCAGCAATAGTGTGGGGTGGCTTCCAAGGGTGAGGTCGAGGTCGCAGAGGAATGGGGCCCGAGAGGGGTCGTGGACAACTAATTTGTTACAATTGCGGAGGACCTGGGCACTATGCTCGTGATTGTACCAACCCGATGAGACTATCTTGCCCGTACTGTGAATAGTTTGATCATGAAATGATAGATTGTCTGACGCTGATTGCACAAATGCATGAAAAAGGGGTGCTGCAGCCCACTCTGACGCAAAATATCCAAATGATGAGGTCTGAACCGTGTGAAGAGGACCCCAACGTAAACATGATGCTTAGAAGTGGCGCGACCATGGGGGAAGATAAGGGGAAGAAGCCTGAAGAGGATACTTGGGTACGTAAGGCTCCTGCAAAGGAACCTGAGTTTGACTTGGACCGCGCAAAAGAAACATTTATGGAAGCTAAGAAGAGCTTCGCAGAGGTCTCTACTTCAGGTAGTAAGGATCAACCAGAACTGGGAATGGATCCGTCTATGCTTACTACCTTTTTAGAGACATGCATGAAGCTGCTACGAGACAATAAGGCAATTAAAGGACTCCAAGAGCTGATCACTAGGTGCACAGGGTCAGGGGAGCCACACGTAGTTCAAAAAATGGGGAAGCATGCTCTGCGCACCTGAAGGGAAATGTGGTTGACAACGCAAATTAGTGAATATGAGATGGATCAAGTAATCTTAGACCTGGGTTCGAATGCGAACGTATTACCAAAGAAGATTTGGGAACACATGGGTAGGCCCGCACTATAGTGGTCTCCTATTCAATTACAGATGGCGAACCAACAAAAGATCTTGTCCATGGGAAGATTGAAAGGAGTAACAGTGGATATCGAAGGAGCGAGCGCGCAGACAGATTTCGAGGTAATAGAGATTGTAGATGACAGTAACCCTTACCCCGCATTACTAGGAATAGACTGGGCAATGGATATGAATGGAGCCATCAACCTAAAGAAGCGAAAAATGATTTTCGAGAAAAAGTCCCTACGTGTGATAGTTCCGCTGGATCCTGCCGAACGAAAGCGCTACATTGAACCTGTGTGTGAAGATGACAGTGACGATGAGCTGGACTACATTTACCAGATAACAGCACAAGATCAGGATAGGGTAAACCCGATCAAAGATGGGAGAATCTCGTGGGAGCGCGACAGTTCCTGTATGTCGGATTCCGATGAAGAAATAGAATGTTGGCAGAACAGGTTGCATGAAGTAACCACACTGAATTGCAACCTGATGATTCGCTCACTATGGCACGTGACAACCAAAGCACGAGAAATGCTAATAGATGAGGGGATAACAAGATTGGATGAAGCCTTAGACAAAATCAAAAGTACCATACCAGAACGGACCATTCAGACGTGCGGCAGTATTACAAGCACAGGATCTAACAGGATGCAATGGCGGCTCACAGTACCAAGTGCGAAGGAGGGAGCATTCGCCAAAATACACGAAGTCACGAATAAGGGTCAGTGGATACAATATAAAAAGGGGGCTCTACGCATCCCACGGGTTAGATGGGCATGTCTGGCACCTTGCACAAACATGGCCACGAAGCCGAAACTACAGAATGGTACCAGAACTGAGGTCTCTGAAGCACCTCTGCAGAAGACCGTGGATGTAGTAATATCAGAGAAGAGAACAGTGTGTGAAGTCTGGGCTGAAGGGCTCATACAACCAGGAGAAGAGGAGTATGAATGGATTCAGGAAGCCATTCGGCAAGGAAATGAGCAACTTCGTGAATTGGAAAAAAACAGGGTACTTCTCAGAAGGCAGAATATGATGATGGACGTAGAGATTAAACAGTGGGAAAAAGAACTAAAGGAGGACTTTCTGAACAACAAACCTGGAAAGTTGTAGTTGGATATGCGCAAACCTAAGGACGGATCGAAGGAATGCGACTGCAAGGTAATTGGTCAAATATTGTGGTTAAGGCCACGCCTCACTCTCGAGAGAAATCAGGAGAACGCGCCGCATCCAACAACGTGCATAGCGGTGATGACAGAAACCGTGGCAAGGGATGTTCACCAGAACGTGCTAACAGTGCACCAAGAGGGTGTGACCACCTGACTAACCGAAGAGGGGACAGTCTCAGCACTCCAAATAGTTGAAAGAGAGTGTGGGACTATAAAACAGTCTGTTAGGAAGCTGCGTGACAATGAGAGTACGTGTAGGGTCGGTATGTCCCACAGATCATGGTTGCACAGAATGGGCTACGCTACTATGCAAATAAACAAGGAAGTGACCATTGGTGTCACTGTTCATGACAAGACGTACGAGTTAAGACAAAAAGAAGTGGGTGGTGGACATTTAAGACATAAGGTCAGAAATCGATTCGAAATGATCTGCCGCCAGTATAGCATTAATGAGCCAGTAAATGAGGAGAGGGTTGAGTTGGAATTACAACGGGCCTATAAATCACAGATGACCCCCTATCAAGAAACCCTTGGCATATAGTTATTGCGTTATCAAGCAAGCATGCATCTGATGAATGAGGAGGTTGTAAGAGCGAGTCTATGGTTTGAAGCCTTGCCGAAGGATACACAGGAGTACCTGATCAGACTCATGTCAACTACCAAGGGAGCCCCGCAGAATCCTACGCCACTGGGAGGGGATGCACCAGAAATCCCTAAATCACCACAGACGCTGAGGCCCAAGAAGGACCCGCAGGTAGGTCTATATGTCTCCACGAAACCCGTGTTTTGGTAAATTGTCGATGGAAGAAAAGGGAAAAACAGTTAATATTGAGAGCGATGATGAGGAGGAGGATCCTCCAACCTTTGTCAAAGAAATGGAACCAGAAGCACAGACGAATGAAGACATCCAGCCGGTACAAGCCACAGCAAAACTGCCCAAGTGATCACGTGCTCATGTCCTAAGTGTCGTAAAATGCTCAAAATTTAAAGTGCTCAGAACTAGTTCAAAGTTGAACGACTGGAAAGTGCTCGTCTTCCCGATTCCGGTGCCACAAACGGTTCGAAAAACGGTCACCGTATGAGGAAGTTATGGCAAAAAGAAGAATTTGTCCATAACATTAGAAATTTTAATTTTCCAAAAAAAAATTAAAAAGGAATATTCTGCAGAATATTCCTTGGAATATTCTCTTTTCGACAACCAATCACAGGCTACCACGTGGCAAGCCCGGAGGCCGCCACGTGGCCCCTGGATGACGTCAGCAAATGTATTCGTTTCATATTAAAATTTGTTTGAATGGATGGAGGATCGAACCCACGACCTCCTCATTACAAGCGCTATGGCTTACCGTTGGGCCAAACGGTGGAACGTGAATTATGTTTGGAACAATGTTAATTTAAATTTTAAATGGCTTGATGGGCGGGAAATGAAGGGGGCCAGCCCCTAAGCGGCCAGCCCCCATACCATATGACCTTGGGCCGAGAACCGTGGGCCAACCCCAACCACCAGCGAATTTGGCGGAAATTTTGGCGGACATGGCGAAATTAGCGGACCCGCCATAATTGACAGAGCTATCTGGGGTTAACTAAAGTTAGCTGGATTTTTTGTAGGGGCAGCTGGCAGTTGGGAGTAAATGGCCATAACTTTGGCTAGGAAAGTCCGTTTTGGACGAATTTGTTTTTGATTTTGGGTATTTTCGACCTTCTAAAGCCATTGGTGCAGGTCTTACAGCCATTTGAGGTCATTTGTAGAGGTTTTGGAGCCGTGAAAGTTCTAGGATCCACCAGGGCCCAGTTTTGTGAAGACTGTATAGGGTTGCAGGTATCCATTGGAGGTGATCCAATAGTCAATCCTGAAGGATTCAAGTGTTCTGAATCCATTTTTACCATCTATTTCTCCTGTAGATGCTTCTATTCAGCTGCATTTTTGATTTGAGCATTTAATTGAAACAAGGACAAGCCGATTTGGGAGCTTTGGACCCAGCAGACGTAGCCCTGGAGGGGGTGAACTGCTTTATCAACTTCTTTTGCATCTGTGGTTGATTTATTTTGCAGAAAAAATTCGTTTTAATGTGTTAAACAGTAAAAGGAAATAACTCTGCTATGATTAAATGGGTCATGAACAGCTGAAAATTTCATGTGTTTTCTTTCTGCAAGACATGGAAATCTTTTAAACATGTTTAATTCCGAATTGAATACCTTGCAAACAAATTTCAAGTAGTTTCAAATTCAGATCACCAAGTATGTCCCTCCCTGGAAAGGGAGGGTAAAGGTACCTAAAGATTTGGACACTATTAACTGTAGGTTTAACTCTCCATCCCTCTTCTGTTTGAAGGAATGGCTGTGGGCCACATTCCCTCTATGAAATTTGAAGACTAGGACCTTGCGAACAACGAGGAGTTTCGCCATTTAGAAACTAGTGAGCTGATGGAACTAAGCATGGAAGGGGCCATTACAACACTACAACCACGAACATGCCTGCGCAAGGTGGAGGAGGCCAAGCTACTCCACCTCCTATCGATTATGCACTTTCATCGAGCACCGATAACCATATTTGTCATCAAGTAACTGCTTTGCTTAGTGCATGATGGGTGCTTATGGTTGGAAGAGCCCATTCCTATCATGGCAGAGGTCATTCATCAGATTTCGCAGCTTCTCTGTGCAGGAAGGGACCCCATGGAAATCGCTGGCACAAGTGGAGACTTGACGCTTGCAGAGGCCATGAAAAAGAAATACAAGATGGAGAAAAAGTAGAGGGGGTACATTATTACTAGTATTCAGAACAAAGGGGTTCGCGTCGCCACCCAATTTTTGGTAGGAAAGGTGATGAGAAAATGTAGGGGCAACGAGATACCAGCAACGGCCATTGCATTAGCTAAGCAATGTGTAGAGGGGGTACAGTTCAATTGGGCGCAGTTCCTTCGCGATGAGTTCCTAAAAAACTGTAGGGAGGCCCAAGAATAGGGTAAGACCTTCCACTACACATGGTTGCTCTTATCCATACTATTGGTTACAGGTGAATTGCCAGAAGATAGTCAGTTTCCTCCCCTTGACCAGGACTGGCCAAAGGCAGTGAAATACGCATCGCTATGGGTGACAAGGGATGCCGCGCGAATCTGCGAAACCAAGATCTTCTGGATACTGATGGAGGCAAGCATACGGGTGTGGATCACTAAACGGCCATGCCTGTCTGCCGAAGTCTACGACAGTGTAAAGAGTTTCACAAAATTTAAAGCAGATATGCACCATGTGTATATCAGGGCTCAGAAGGATCCAGAGCAGAAGTGGACCACACTCCCCTTCATCATAATAGATGACGTTGTGTTTGCGGTACTCGATATGTGGCCACCAGAATGGCGCACAATGAGACGGAGACCCAAAGACAGAAGGTTGTTGTCAAGAGTATGGCACAACAGAAGCAGAATGAACAACTAGCCGAGGAAGTACGGGCGTCTTGGGAGGCAACAAAGGTGGTTGTGGAAAAGACAGCCATAGTAGGAGGTGCTCCGACACAGGATGAAAGGGGCCTGAACTTGACTACAGGGCAGAGGGCAGATAATTTGGCAGAAGGCGTGGACCCAAGCACCACCTCTATGTCCTTAAAATGGATGCGCACGATAGAACGAACAGGGCCTCGGAAGAAGACCAAGGCATCCAAGTTGGATGGGGAGCCTATCACACTGACTGAGGGTGACCTATGCGACATTGGTGATACAGTTCATGAAGTCACCTGGGAGGTGCTCCAAGAGGTAATGACAGAGCAACAGACTGTGTTGGGGGCACTCAAAACGCAACTACAGGAACTTCAGGTATGACCTCCACAACAGGAAAGGGTAGCTACTTATGGGGCTATAGGTACATTAGCAACCGAGCAGTTGCTGCAGGCTAAAATGGCTAACACTGTTGCGCTACTGGAAGGAGCACTGACGGCAGACAATGCAGAGGACAGAGCCACAATAGGCTGGCTCAAGGGACTTGGATTAAACTTGGCTGCCCTCCCATGAGAAATACTATATCAGTTGTAGGATGGAGCGATGACAGAGCTCCACGCTAGGGAAGGACGTGCAGTACAGATGCTCAGCAAACAATGAATCAACATCGAGCAACTGAGCCTTCAATGCGACGAAGCAGTAGCACAGATCCAACAGTTGGAACAAACCGTCGAGGAAGCATGTCGCCACACTCCTGAGCTCGAGATTGCACCGGACTTACCAGTAGGCATCTGGATCCATAAATTGGCCAGTGGATTCCGTGAGGCAAAGGAGGAAGCCACGAGGATCCAGTTGGACCTCGAATTACAGATCGCAAAACTAAAGTTGAAGGCACAACCCTCTACACCGCCGGAGGTCCGTGAGCAGCGACACCAGGCCATTCAAGTAGGGTTGGAAACAATAGAGCGTGCCTTACAGGAATGCACTGGCTTGCTAGACCAGTCACTTGTCACTCTTAGTTCACTACAGGAAGACCCGACGCTCCAACGGATAGAGACAGAAGCGCGGGAGTTGCAGCAGGCTTATGACAACATCAAGGGGACAGCGCAGATAGTCGCCCTTACTCAGCGGTTGGCTAAGATGAAGGAGGCCCAGGCTCTAAAAGCCCAGGTGGACGCCGCGCACCAGAAGGAAGCAATGCTTAAAGAATGCATCCAGCCTTGGCTCGAGGAAGCATTCATGGTCACCGCCAAGATTGAGGGAAAGCTGGCACACATGCAGGCTATATATGCACTCAGGTAAGGATTTGCGCCTATTGACAAAACGTCAGAGATGCGCGTACAATGAATACAACAGATAATAGAGGAATGTATTGCGGATGTAAGCAAAGCACATAGATTATTGGACGAACTTCACGCAAAGATTTTTGCACCAGCCAGGTGACTCGGGACGAGTCACGATGATTGTGTTGGGGGCCTGTTGGGCAATGGATCCCTCGCGTAACGGTTTTGGGGCTTGAAGCCCACATTTTTTGGTATTGTATTGTAAAGGCTCTGCGAAGTGCGCGGAGCGTGAGTTGTAATGAGTCAAGTTAAAGGGTAGTCCGCCCAAAAATAAGGTAAAATAATAGAAAGTGAGTCGGCCTGCCCATGGTCTGCAGACCACGAGTGTATAAATAAGGCAAGACTCTAAGTGTAGAAGATAGTTTTTAGGGAGTTTTGAAATAGATCTATAGTGCATGGGTTGTGGACAGTGGCAGTTGCTCTGAGTCTGGAAGTCCTAGGTTTGGGTTGTAATAGAAGATAGAGGCTCTACAGCTATGTGCGCGGAGGCCTGGTAGAGTCCTCAGTTGTGTGCACGGACCCCTACAGCTGTGTGCGCAGGGCAGGAAGTGGATTGTAACCGGATAAAGGCATTAATAAATATAAATTGATTTTATATTTCCTGTATCTGTTCTAGACTCTGGTTTATGCATCTGTTCCTGATTTACGAATACGCGTATGTCTATTAATGTTAAATAATAACGGAAGGAACTGTACTTTCGTAAGTAACAAAAGATCTATAATAATACTAAGCACAGAAAAGGGTAAATCACATTCGCGCTTGACTAAGGTAGTTGCTTCGAGGAAGACAGTTGTGCGGAAGCAACACAATGCATAGAATCGCTCCACGCAAACCCAGACCACATCAAGACATCCCTAGGGTGCGGAAACTTGGTTCCAGCACCCTCCCATACTACCTCAGGTGAGACTTCAGTCTGCGCTCCGCAGACTGTTGCCGAAAGGGCCGGTAGTGTCGAGATTTGTTTGGCTAAACATTTCTGAACCTGGGTCATGCCCCATTAAGCCAACAAGAGGCAACGAAGTTCGCTTCGCTGTGGGCGACAAAGGATCCAGAGAAGATCAAGGAATCAAATATTTTCTAGATATTAGTTGAAATGGATCTTTGCAAAGTAATTAGTCAGTGGTCAAGGTTGTCTCCAACCTTGTTCGAGCAATTGAGGGCCTTCACGGAGTTCAAGGTTGATTTCCATAATGTATCAATCAAGGCGAGGAGGGACCCTAAACATATATGGCACAAGCTGCCATACTTAGTCTCAAAAACAGATGTACAGCAAATTGTGGGGATTTGGCTAGCAGAGTGGCATGAACCCACGAACGTTGGTGTAGGTACAAGTAAGGATGGAGAAATCTTTTTTGCACGGACGACAGCTGCGTAAATGCGTAAAGAAGTAGCACAGAAAGTGACGCGGGCATTAACTGAACAAAGAAAGAAAGAAGTTGTTGCTAAGGTGGTTACCAAAAAAGAGCGTGCTACGAAAGAGCGTGATGAGATATAGCATACTGACACAGAGGAAGTTGAAGCATCGGCTTCCCAGCATACCAAAGAGTAGGAATTGTCGGAACAGGGCGGAGATGGAGGAGAGGAGCAAAGCACTCCCTTCACATTGAAGAAGCGTAGTAAGGAGAAAACTATCGAAACAACTTTTGGGTTGTGTTATATTCCGTGGAAATTTTTTTGGACCCTATATTACGTGGGAGAACCTACCTATGGTTGTTGGGTTGTGTTATATTCTTTCCACGACTAACCTACGTAGTGGACTGCGGGGTTAGAGGGGGGGTGGAACCCCCCCTTTGTTGCGCCGATTGTGCAGCAGGGGGGTCACAAGGGGGGCGGCAGTCCCCCCTATCCGAGGGGTTTGAGGGGGGCCGGTAGTGCCCCTCTACGGGGTCCGGGGCAGCACTCCAGGAAAAAAATTTGGACCCTATATTAGGTTGGGAAAACCTACCTATGGTTTTCGGTCCATGGTATTGGATGTTTCGGCATGTATAAATATGTATTGTAACATTGAAAGGAATATAATGAAAAATCAAGCTGGTAGTCCCAGTTTTGGGATCCAGGGGAAAATCTCTATGTATATGTGTTATGCTCTCACATTGTTTATTTTCTATTTTTTAGAATTCGTATGTAGGTAATTTTTGTACAGGGTTAAAACCTACATTTGGTATCGGAGCTATTTTGGCTTCAAGGGGACGCCTTTATTGCTGAGGCGTTTTGCTCGGGCCTGTGGTAGACCCTGTTCAGTGGGAGATCTGCGAGATCGATTCTGGTGGTAAAAGAAGATGGTGAGCATTGGAAAGATAGAGATCGAGAAATTTAATGGTCAGATTTTTGAGTTGTGGAAACTCAAGATGGAGGATCTGTTGCTGGATAAAGATTAGTGGATAGCGGTAGATCTGGGTACTAAACCAACGGGAGTGTCCGATGAAGAATGGAAGAAGTTGGATCGGAAGGAAAAAAGCACAATACGATTGTGTGTCTCAGATTCAGTATTGTTGAATGTATCAGGGGAAGCTACAACGAAGGCTTTGTGGGACAAGTTAGGGACTTTGTACCAATCTAAGTCTTTGGTGAATAAATTGTTCTTGCGGAAAAATTTGTATAGCCTGAGGATGAAAGATGGAGACTCGGTGACAAAGTATCTGAATGCATTTAATACTGTGGTAAGTTAGTTAGCATCTATTGATATTAAAATTTCATATGAAGATAATTGCATTAGTTTTTTGTGTTCTCTACCAAATTCGTGGGATAGTCTGGTTATTGCAATAGGTAGCAATGCAACTGCATTGCAGTTTGATGAAACAGTCTCATCCTTGCTGATGGAGGAGATGAGATGGAAAAATATGGAGAGCCAGAATGGTGATGCCTTGTTTGTACGAGGACAGTCCTAGAACAGAAACATAAATAAGTCATCGAGTGGGAGATCTAAATCTAGAGGGAGATCTAAATCTCTAGGAAAACTTGTAAAGGTGGTGTGTTGGAAATGCAGAAAGGAAGGGCACTTCAAAAGGGACTGTAAATCTAAAACTCTTGATAAAGGAAAGGGATCTGATGATGCTCCTTCTATAGAAGCGAAAACCACCTCAGATGAAGGTGGGGATGTGTACTTGGCTTCTTCAAGTACACATGTAGATCATGAGGCATGGTTGATTGACTCAGGTGCATCCTTTCACTTCACTCCCCATGGAGAGTGGTTCTGCGAGTATGAGAAATACGATGGTGGTGATGTCTTCTTGGGGGATGATAGGAAGGCTAGAATCATTGGTCACGGAAAATTAAATTTGAAGTTGCAAGGTGGAAGGGTTAGAACACTTCCGGGTGTTCTATATATTACTACATTGGCTAGAAATCTAATTTCTGTAAGCAAGTTGGATGATGCAGGTGTAAAGATAGTGTTCGAGAAAGATACCTGCAAGATGGTTCCGGGAGCACTGGTATGGATGTGGGGAGTTCGGATTGGAACTCTGTACAAGTTGCAAGGTAGCACTATTGTTGATGGGTGCAACAGTTCTATGGTTCCCGAAAGTGGAGCAGAAAATCTAGTGGTCTCTGGAGACAAGACCATGCTGTGGCATCAAAGGCTTGGACATATTGGAGAGAAGGGCCTTCGAATACTTCATGGTAAAAGTATGGTAGAAGATATGAGTAATAGCTCTCTGGATTTTGATTTTTGTGACAATTGTGTATACAGGAAGCAGAATCGTGTGAGTTTCCCCTCTGGTGGTAAGAGGGCGAAACTGATATTAGAGCTTGTGCACAGTGATGTGTTTGGACCTGTGAAGGTTCCACACTGTGTAATTCTGTGTACTATGTCTCATTTATAGACGACTTCTCAAGGAATACATGGATATATTTCCTTAAGAAGAAATCTGAAGTCTTTGACAAGTTTAAAGAATTTAAGGCTTTGGTCGAAAACCAGATAGACAAGAAGATAAAGGTGCTGAGGACAGATAACGGTGGAGATTTTTGCAGTAATGAATTTGAAGAATTTTGTAAGAATTGTGGTATAGCATGGCAGAAGACTACTCCATATACACTTCAAAAAAATGGAGTTGCAGAAAGAATGAACAAAACGTTTATGGAAAGGGCAAGAAGCATGCTTAGTGGTGCCAGGTTAGGACAGGAATTCTGGGTAGAGGCGGTGGAGACAACATGTTACCTGGTCAACAGATCACCTTCATCAGCGTTGGAGGATAAGACTCCATAAGAGGTATGGACTGGTAAGAAACCCTTTCTTTCACATGTGAGGGTATTTGGATGTGATGCATATGTACATGTTCCAAAGGAGAAATGAACCAAGTTGGATAGTAAATCTGTAAAGTGCATCTTTATTGGGTATAAGGATGGTTTAAAGGGTTATAAGCTTTGGAAACCAACAATAAGGAAGGTTGTGTACAGCTGAGATGTGGTGTTCAGAGAGGTGAAAGATGTTATTAAAAATGAATTCCAACCAAAGGAACCTGAGAAGATAGAGTTTGAGCTAAAGGAGGAAGAATCAGACTCTACAGCAGAGGAGGAATCAAAAGATGAAGAGCCACAAACTCCGGGTGTAAGAAGATCAGTTCGAGAAAGAAGGCAACCAGAAAGGTATAGTCCATCAGCTTTCTATTCAAAATTTTCTTTATCTATTACTGATGATGATCCCACAACTGTGAAGGAAGTAGTAGATTCAGAGGATGGGAAACTTTGGAAAGAGGCCATGGTTGATGAAATGGCATCTTTTCACAAAAATGAGGCTTGGGATCTGGTGGAGTTGTCGGTTGGAAGGAAACCCATTGGCAGCAAATGGGTGTTCAAGAAGAAGACAAATGCATAAGGAAAGGTGGAGAAATACAAAGCTCGGTTGGTAGCAAAAGGTTATTCCCAGGTGCCGGGAATTGATTTTGGTGATATTTTTTCTCTTGTTGCCAAGGTAACTTCTATTAGGTTACTTTTATCTGTTGCTTCTACTTTTGATTTTGAGGTAGAACAGATGGATGTGAAGACAGCATTTCTTCACGGGGATCTGGAAGAGGAGATCTACATGAAGTAACCTGAAGGCTTTGCGGGGAAGGGTAAGAAAGAACTGGTATGCAAGTTAAAGAAGTCTATGTACGGGTTAAAACAGTCACCAAGGATGTGGTATCAAAAATTTGATACATTTATAGGAGGACTTGGCTTCACCAGAAGAAAATCAAATCACTGTGTGTATTTTAAATTAATTGGTGATCGTGTTATTTATCTGGTCTTGTATGTGGATGATATGTTGCTGGTTGGAAATGATAAAGAAATTATCCGGGATTTGAAGACCCAATTGTCCTCCAAATTCGACATGAAAGATCTTGGTGCTGCAAACTATATTTTGGGCATGGAAATTAAAAGAGATCAAGCAAAGATGAAGCTCTGCTCAAACCAGAGGAAGTATGTTGAGATAATACTATAGAGGTTTAATATGCGGGATAGTAAACTAGTGAAGGTTCTATTATTGTAGGTGTAAAGTTATCTGCTGAACAGTGTCCCAAGACACAATAACAGGAAGAGGATATGTCTCGTGTTCCATATGCAAGTGCAGTTGGTATCCTGATGTATGTACTAGTCTGTACTAGACCAGACATTGCACATGTAGTGGGAGTATTGAGTAGGTTTATGTCAAAACCAGGGAAGGAGCATTGGACAGTAGTGAAGCGGGTTTTCAGGTATTTGCGTGGCACTAGTGATTATGGTTTGTGCTACCAAGGAAGACCAGGATTTGAAAATGTTTTGGATATTCATGGCTTTGTTGATGCAGACTGGGCTGGAGATTTGGATCAGAGAAGATCTACAAGTGGGTATGTGTTTAACCTATTTGGAGGTGCACTCAGTTGGATGAGTAAGAAACAATCTGTAGTGGCACTATCAACTACAGAGGCAGAATACATTGCAGCCACTCATGCAAGCAAGGAAGCAATTTGGTTGCGGATAATGTGTTCAAGTATGGGGTTAGTACAGGGAGCTATAAGGATATACTGTGACAGCCAAAGTGCAATTTCTTGGCAAAGAACCATGCTTATCATTCAAAGACAAAGCACAGTGATGTTCAGTATCACTTTGTGAGGGATATGATAGAATACAAAAATGTGTTGCTGGTAAAGGTGGACACTTTGAAGAATACTATAGATGCATTGACAAAATCTGTGAGCTCTTAGAATTTCTCCTAGTGTAGAGAAACAATGGGTGTTTCAGGGCTGGAAAAATGACTAAACTCTCCTGTGGCCCCTTGTGGAAAGAAAACAACAAGTGGGAGAATGTTGGGTTGTGTTATATTCTTTCCATGACTAACCTACATAGTGAACCGGGGAGTTAGAGGGGGGGCAGAGGCCCCCCCCCCGCCCTTCGTTGCACCGATTATGCAATGGGGGTGTCACAGGGGGTTTGAGGGGGGCAAGTAGCCCCCCTCTATGAGGTCCGGGGCAGCGCCCCAGGAATTTTTTTTTTGGACCCTATATTAGGTTGGGTGAACCTACCTATGGTTTTCAGTCCATGGTTTTGGACGCGATGGTTTTCGGTCCATGGTATTGGATGCTTCGGCATGTATGTATTGTAACATTGAAAGGAATATAATAAAAAATCAAGCTGGTAGTCTCGGTTTTGGGATCCAGGGGAAAATCTCTGTGTATATGTATTTTATGTGTTATGCTCTTGTATTGTTTATTTTCTATGTTTTAGAATTCGTATGCAGGTAATTTCTATACAGGGTTAAAACCTACAATGGTTTTGTGCATGGATTTCGCACATGGTTTTGAGCGCGATGGTTTTCAATCCATGGTATTTTGTAGATCTGGTCAAGGGAACTACAGTTATGTTCTAATCCAGGGTTATTGGATTGGGGTTTATGGATGCTTCGGCATGTATATATATGTATTGTAACATTGAAAGGAACATAATGAAAAATCAATTTGGCAGCCCCGATTTTGGGATCCAGGGGAAAATCTCTGTGTATATTTTTTTTTGTGTTATGCTCTCGCCATTGTTTATTTTATGTTTTTTAGAATTCATATGTAGGTAATTTCTGTACAGGGTTAAAACCTAAATTTGGTATCGGAGTTGTTTTGGCTTCAAGGGGGTGCCTTTGTTGTTGAGGGGTTTTGCTTAGTCCTATGGTAGACCCTGTTCACTGGGAGATCTGTGGGATCGATTCTTGTGGTAAAAGAAGATGGAGAATATGGAAAGAGAGAGATTGAGAAATTTAATGGTCAGGGTTTTGAGTTGTGGAAACTCAATATGGAGGATCTGTTGGTGGATAAAGATCAGTGGATCGCAGTAGATCCAGGTACTAAACCAACGGGAGTGTCTGATGAAGAATGGAAGAAGTTGGATCGGGAGGCAAAAAGCATAATATGATTGTGTGTCTCAGATTTAGTATCATTGAAGGTATCAGGGGAAGCTACAATGAAGGATTTGTGGGACAAGTTAGGGACTTTGTACCAATCTAAGTCTCTAGTGAATAAATTGTTGCTACAGAAAAAGTTGTATAACCTAAGGATGAAAGATGGAGACTCGGTGATAGAGCATCTGAACGCATTTAATACTTGTGGTAAGCCAGTTATTATCTGTTGATATTAAATTTTCAGATGAAGATAAGTGCATCAGTTTGTTGTGTTCTCTACCAAATTCGTGGGATAGTTTGGTTATTGCAATAGGCAGCAATGCAACTTCCTTGCAGTTTGATGAAATAGTCTCATCCTTGCTGACAGAGGAGATGAGACAGAAAAATATGGAGAGCCAGAATGGTGATGCTTTGTCTGTATGAGGACGGTCCCAGAACAGAAACAAAAATAAGTCCTCGAGTGGGAGATCTAAATCTCCAGGAAACTTGTAAAGGTATGCTGGAAATGTGCAAAGGAAGGGCACTACAAAAGGGACTGTAAATCTAAAGCTCCTAAGAAAGGAAAGGGATCTGATGATGCTCCTTCTGAAGAGGCGAAAACCATCTCAGATGGAGGTGGGGATGTGTACTTGACTCAGGTGCATCCTTTCACTTCACTCCCCACAGAGGGTGGTTTTGTGAGTATGAGAAATATGATGGTGGTAATGTCTTCTTAGGGGATGACATGAAGGCTAGAATCATTGGTCGCGGAAAAGTCAAGTTGAAGTTGCAAGGTGGAAGGATTAGAACACTTTTGGGTGTTCTGCATATTCTTGCATTAGCCAGAAATCTAATTTTTGTAAGCAAATTGGATGATGCAGGTGTAAAAATAGTGTTAGAGAAAGATACCTGCAAGATGGTTCAGGGAGAACTGGTATTGATGCAGGGAGTTCGGATTGGAACTCTATGAAAGCTGCAAGGTAGCACTATTATTGATGGGTGCAACAGTTATGTGGTTCGTGAAAGTGGAGCAGAAAATCTAGTGGTCTCTGGAGAAAAGACCATGCTTTAGCATCAAAGGCTTGGACATATTGGAGAGAAGGGCCTTCGAATACTTCACGGTAAGCATATGGTAGAAGGTATGTCTAATATCTCTCTAGATTTTGATTTCTGTGAAAATTGTGTATATGGGAAGCAGAATTGAGTGAGTTTTCCCTCTGGTGGTAAGAGGGCAAAACAGATATTAGAGCTTGTGCACAGTGATGTGTTTGGACCTGTGTCAGTTCCATCACGGGGTAAGTCTGTGTACTATGTATCATTTATAGATGACTTCTCAAGGAATACATGGTATATTTCCTCAAGAATAAATCTGAAGTCTTTGACAAGTTTAAAGAATTTAAGACTCTGGTGGAAAATCAGATAGAGAAGAAGATAAAGGTGTTGATGACGGATAACGGTGGAGAGTTTTGCAAGAAGGAATTTAAAGAGTTTTGTAAGAAGTTTGGTATAGCATGGCAGAAGTGATCCAGGTGGATATTGGTGGCCACCCACCAATTCCACTTGGACCCCCACCATTACTTCTTTTAGTTTTCTTAATTGTAACACAATTTACTATTTTTAGCAGTTTTTTGGGTCCTAAACTTCTGGAGCCGTTTTGAGGCCCTAAAAGATGTTTTTGGGAAATCTACTACCAGCGATTTTTTAATCTAAAATCATCTTTTTTGTCGTAGTCCTTGGAGAGATCTTTCCAATGGGTTATCATGCGCGTCAAACGGAGATACTATGACCAAGTCGCGACCCCGGGAAGTTGGTTGTCCAACTCAGCCCAACGGGGCCCATAAACGCTTAGTGTTACATATCCTCGGGTTAGGGTTTTGGTTGTTTAGGTTTTTCCCTTATTGTTCAATAATAAAAATTCCCTTGAGCCTCATTATAAGGTAGTTTAGAGGCATGTAGCAGCCACATCTCTTCTCAGATATAAGCTACCATTGCCCTAGCTGGTTTATTTCCATTTCTGTTTGTAAGCATATTTCAGTATTTTACATTAATGAAATGAAGTATTATTTATGTTGCATCTTTGTGTTTATGGTTATCTCTATAATTTTTTGCATTCCTGTTTAAATCTGGATCAAGAAGACTACTCCATACACACCTGAGAAAAATGGAGTTGCGGAAAGAATGAACAAGACGTTGATGGAAAGGGCAAGAAGCATGCTCAGTGGTGTCGGGTTAGGACAAGAATTCTAGGCAGAGGCAGTGGAGACTGCATGTTACCTGGTCAACAGATAAACTTCATAAATGTTGGAGGATAAGACTCCACAATAGGTATGGACTGGTAAGAAACCTTCTCTTTCACATCTAAGGGTATTTGGATGTGATGTATATGTACATGTTCCAAAGGAGAAAAGAACAAAGTTGGCTAGTAAATCTGAAACGTGCATCTTTATTGGGTATAAGGATGGTTTAAAAGGTTATAAGCTTTGGAACCCAGTAACAAGGAAGGTTGTGTACAGCCGAGATGTGGTGTTTAGAGAGGTGAAAGATGTTATTAAACATGAAGTCCTATCAAAGGAACCTGAGATGATAGAGTTTGAGCTAAAGGAGGAAGAATCAGACTTTACATCGAAAGAGGAATCAGAAGATGAAGAGCCACAAACTCTGGTTGTGAGAAGATCAGTTTGAGAAAGAAGGCAGCTAGAAAGATAAGTCCATGTGCTTTCTATTCAAACTTTTCTTTATCTATTACTAATGATGATCCCAGAAATGTGAAGGAAGCAGTAGATTTAGAGGATGGAAAACTCTGGAAAGAGGCCATGGTTGATGAAATGGCATCTTTTCACAAAAATGAGGCTTGGGATTTGGTGGAGTTGTCGGCTCAAAGGAAACCCATTGGCAGAAAATGGATATTCAAGAAGAAGATGAATGCATAAGGAAAGGTGGAGAAATACAAAGCTCGGTTGGTAGAAAAAGGTTATTCCCAGGTGTCGGGAATTGATTTTGGTGATATTTTTCCTCTTGTTGCCAAGGTAGCTTCTATTAGATTAATTTTATCTGTTGTTGTTTCTTTTGATTTTGAGGTAGAATAAATGGATGTGAAAACAACATTTCTTCACGGGGATCTAGAAGAGAGATCTACATGAAACAAACTAACGGCTTTGCGGTGAAGGGTAAGTAAGAACTGGTATGCAAGTTAAAAAATTCTTTGTATGGGTTAAAACAATCACCAAAGATGTGGTATTAGAAACTTGATACATTATACGGGGACTTGGATTCACCAAAAGAAAATCATATCACTGTGTGTATTTTAAATTAATTGGTGACAGTGTTATTTATCTGGTCTTGTATGTGAATGATATGTTGCTGGTTGGAAATGACAAGGAAATTATACAGGATTTGAAGCCCAAATTGTCCTCCAAATTCGACATGAAAGAAATTGGTGCTGCAAACTATATTTTGGGCATGGAAATTAAACGAGATCGAGCAAAGAGGAAGCTCTGGTTAATCCAGAGGAAGTATGTTGAGACAATACTACTGAGGTTTAATATGCAGGATAGTAAACCAGTGAAGGTTCCTATTCATGTAGGTGTAAAGTTATCTGTTGAACAGTGTCCCAAGACACAAGAAGAGGAAGAGGACATGTCCCGTGTTCCATATGCAAGTGCAGTCAGTAGCCTGGTGTATGCAATGGTCTATACTATACCAGACATTGCAAATGCAGTGGGAGTATTGAGCAAGTTTATGTCAAAACCAGGGAAGGAGCATTGGACAACAGTGAAGCGGGTTTTCAGGTATTTGCGTGGCACTATTGATTATGGTTTGTGCTACCAAGGAGGACCAGGATTGGACAGAGCTATGGACATCCGTGGATTTGTTGATGCAGACTGGGCTGGAGGCCTAGATTAGAGAAGCTATACAAGTGGGTATGTGTTTAAACTATTTGGAGGTGCAGTCAGTTGGCTGAGTAAGAGACAATCTGTAGTGGCACCTTCAAATACAGAGGTAGAATACATGGCAGTCACTCATGCAAGCAAGGAATAATTTTGGTTGTAGAGATTGTGTTCAAGTATGGGGTTAGTACAGTGAGATATAAGGATAAACTGTGATAGCCAAAGTGCAATTTTCTTGGTAAAGAACCCGGCTTATCATTCAAAGACAAAGCACATTGATGTTCAGTATCACTTTGTGAGGGATATGGTAGAAGACAAAAAAGTGGTTCTAGTAAAGGTGGACACTTTGAAGAATACTACAGATGCATTGAAAAATTCTATGAGCTTTGAGAAGTTCTCTTGGTGTAGAGCAACAATGGGTGTTGTAGGGTTGGATAAATGACTAAGCTCTCCTATGGCCCCCTGTGGAGAGAAAACAACAAGTGGGAGAACGTTGGGTTGTGTTATATTTTGTGGAATTTTTTTTGGACCCTATATTAGGTGGACGAACCTACCTATGGTTTTGTGCATGGATTTCACACATGGTTTTTGGCGCGATGGTTTTCGTTCCATGGTATTTTGTAGATCCGATCAAGGGAACTACGCTTATGTTCCAATCCAGGGTTAATGGATTGGGATTTATGGATGGTTCGACATGTATATATATGTATTGTAACATTGAAAGGAGCATAATGAAAAATCAATCTGGAAGTCCTGGTTTTGGGATCTAGGGGAAAATCTTTGTGTATATTTTTTTTTATGTGTTATGCTCTCACCATTGTTTATTTTATGTTTTTTATAATTCGTATGTAGGTAATTTTTGTAGGGGTTAAAACCTACAAGGAGCAGAGCACTCCCTTCACATTGAAGAAGCGTTGTAAGGAGACAAATGTTGAGCCAAGGAAGAAGCACAAATCTGATAAATAAGTGCGCATTGACCCGATGATCCTCACAGAAGGGGATCTAGATGAGATTGGGGACAAAGTAAGAGACACCACAACAGAGTTGTGGCAGCAATTTGAACAGCAATATATGTAGATACTAGGGAGTGTCCATAAGGATCTATGTGAGCTACAGATCCAGATAGGTAGGATTCAAGCAAGCCTCACGCAAGTGAGCAAGAAAGTATTGTAGCTGGAAAGGACTCTGGACCTCATACTCATATCCTTACCAGAAGGATCAGTTCGCATAGAATTAGAGGAAGAACGCATTATGCTACGTACCATCAAATATATCAGGGTGAACTTAGCCATGCTGCCACTTCAGACTCTTCATGCGCTTTATCTAGGGGTCTCGGACGAGCTTAGGATTAGAGAGCAACACGCCCTTACAGTCATCAGTGAATTCAAGGTAAAAAATGAACAGATGTTCATGGAGAAGGCTCAGGCTCTAAAAGAAAAGGAAGAGCTAGAATCACGAAGTCACAACCTAGAGACAACAATAATACAGACGTGCAAATCAGTCCCAAAGTTAAATATTCTTGAATACGTCACAACTACATAAAAGATCATGAATTTGGTTCTTGTGGTCCGCACATCAAAAGATGAGATCGAAAAAGTCACGTTTGACTACCAAATGAAGATCTCAGAGCTATAGCTAAAATTATAGAAAACCACTATACCAGAGGTTCGGGAGTAGTGCAGAGCAGCCATCTAGAAAATCATGAGCACTTTGGATGCAACAGTCACAAGCTGCGCGTTGATTTTCGAACAGGTCATGGAGCTATGGACAACTCCATAGGAGGACCCAAACCCACATAAACTTGGCACAGATATCCGGGAGACACAATGAAGGTTTGATGAAGTCAGGGCGACTGCGTGCACTTTGGCACCAATCCAACACCTCGCTCGATTGCAGGAAGGCAAACAACTGCAATCACAAATTGAAGAGCTACAAAGGAAAGAGGCCCTTCTCAAGGCCATAATACAACCATGGATAGAGGAAGCTAGTCAGCTTTCTCTGTCAGTCCAGGAGAAGTTAAGAACACTTCATCAGACATAAATAATTGTTTTGAGGATCAACATGGTACATGACCCCAAACATCCCTAGAAAACAAAGTTAAATCCAAGTTGCCTCTGAACAAAATATGGCGAACATCCAAAACCTAGTACTTTCCAAATGTTCTCAAAAAAAGACCTTGTGAGAATAGGAGCCATAAACATTGAGCAAAGTAAACATGAAGACAAAACCTTTAGTTTTCAAAGAGACCAAGATGGTCGAGGTGATAAAGGAGGAGGGAAATTCTACACAAGTCAAGATCCATCCTGAAGCTAGCCAACTTTATATATTAGATACATTTAAAGAAGTAGAGGACCAATTCTTAAGACATTTTTCAAGAACATATTTAGCCTTCCCACCTTTTGAAATTTCCTACATTAAAATGATATCCATATTATGGTTACAAATAATCCAATTCAGGACTAGATACTTTCGAGTGCCTCCTACCCCTTAGACACTAAAAGAGAGAAAAATTGTGGAGAATTCCCTTAATGGATTTCCCCACTCTAAGGGCCCTAGGTATAGTGGGTTTATTTCTTTTTTTAAATGTCTTGAATTGACTTCTTCTATGCTTTAAGCAAGTGGTACTTACACCCTATCGGATTATATAAAGGAGGATCACCTTTAGAGGAGAAATTATCTTTGAGATTGACTCTCAATCTAAGGGAATAACCCTTCTAAGATGGGGAACCTTACTTTTAGGCCAAGGAAATGTTATTTTCCTCCTCCACCATTGGACAACTAAGGATTCTAAAACAAGTATCTTATCAGGATGAGAAAAGGAGGAATAAAGAAATGTGTCCCTGTATGCCATAGGAAAAGAGATCAATTAGGGGACACAGTCCACATAATTATAACCTTGGGGAGAAGAAACATCGAGGGAATGAGAACATTTAAAAGAATCACAAATAAGTGGGGACTTACCCACACATTTATCTAAGGCTCCATTTGAGACAATGAATGTATCTTCAAAAATTTCCTCAACCGAAAGAGTTTCCACCTCTTCCTTTCCTGGGATAGAAGCCTCAACCTACTCTTTAACTTTGATATTAGAAATTTTAATCCATTCTTTTTTATTTTGAAGGGTCATGGAGACACCTTCAAACATTGATGCTATATGTGGCCCACTTCATGGAATCCAAATTATTGGAAGAGAAACTTCTAATAATTGATTTTTTTCTTCTAAATAGATCCATTGCACACTAGATCAATTTCATCGAATGTAGTTTTCCTGAAGTCTAGTTTGACCAAGACCCTGGCCCCTCCTTATGCTTTAAGCAAGTGGGACTTACACCCCATCAGATTATATAAAGGATGATCACCTTTGGAGGAGAAATTATCTTAGAGCTTGAATCTCAATCTAAGGGAATAACCCTTCTAAGAGGGGGAGCTTTCCTTTTAGGCAAAGGAAATTCTATTTTCCTCCTCCACCATCGGAACAACTGAGGATTCTACAACAAGTATCTTATCAAGATGAGAAAGGGAGGAAGCAAGAAATGTGTCCTTGTATGCCATAGGAAAAGAAACATTAGGAGAATGAGCACATTTAAAAGAATCATAAATAAGTGGGTACTTACCAACACATTTATCTAAGATTCCATTTGGGATAATGCATGTATCTTAAAAAATGGCCTCAACTGAAATAGTTTCCACCTCTTACTTTCCTGGGATAGAAGCCTCAACCTACTCTACAACTTTTATATTAGAAATTTTAATCCATACTTTTTCATTTTGAATGGTTAGGGAGCCACCTTCAAACATTGATGCTATATGTGGCCCACTTCATAGCGTCCAAATCATTGAAAGAGTGACTTATAATAATTGATTTTTTTCTTCCAAATATATCCATTGCACATTAGATCAATTTCATCGAATAGAGCTTTCATGAAGTCTAGTTTGACCAAGACCCAGGCCCCTCCTTATCAAGATTAGATGCCCAATTAGGGTCCATATCCGTGAAACGACCCAATTTGTTTCTATAGAAACCAATGCCAAAATACCAAAGGCAAACCCATGAGGATGTCCCACACTTGCTAAATGGTAATAGGAGCCTTGATAGGGTCGAAATCCACTATACACCTCTGAAGAAAAAACCCGAAGGGCTCCCAACTCCAATCCTTAATCAAAATTCTGCAATAATCGACCTCAGAGGTGATAAAAAAATTGAGCCAACTTCAAACCATAATGTGAAAAATAAGGGAATAACTAATCTTGGGAGCCCAATTGAGGGAAAGATGCTTCTTTAGTTTGGATTCATGAACCATATTATTGACGAATATCCCCACCGAAGATTTATCCATGAGAAAAGGAATTTATTTGGAGCCTATGTCTTTCCCCACCACCATAGAAACCTTCTTAGCTTTTTCCCTAATGCACTTCTTATTCACCCTTACATTAGAAATATGGTTGAAACCTATGCATACCTTGGGATTTTTTGGAGCCTTTCCTGTAGCCTACACATCAAGAGGGAAATAAGCAACCACATAGTGAGAATAATTTCCTAGAGAAGGGGTTGGGGGAGGAATGCCATAGACATAACCCATGGAGCAGACTTTAGGAAAACTTCATCGTATGCATCACACTGATCAACACTAAATGAAATCCTACTAGGATAACCATTCGAAATCACTATCACATTTTGTTTCCTTCTATCAATAACTCCCCCTTCTTTAAATGACAACACAAAGGCATCACCTATATACTTTGACTAGCTCCTAAAGGCTTGTCCTAGGTATGAGTTATCCCCTTAATCTGCTTTCTCCAACTCCATGTCGAAAAGGGAAAACTGCATGATAGAAAAATTATAGAAAAGAAAATTGCAAAAAAGAAAAAGGGTTCATTATGATGCTACGAACAGAAGACCAAGGTATAAACCGAAAACAAATGCCATAGGGCCATACCTAGACCTTAAAACCATATCAGACCTCTATGGTCCCTTTTATTACAATTTTATTTTATACAATAACTTATATTCAAACTTAGGAATTTCCATAAATGTGTAGAGGTTTTTTGTGGAGAGAGATTATGTTAGTAAGAAAAATAAAAAACTAAAACAATATATTTAAAAATATTTTCTTTAAAAAAAAATTATTATTATTCTATGAATTTTTGTAATATAATTGATTCAAAAATAGATTATTATTTTTAATCATTCAAAATTAAATATTTTCAATAAAATGTTATTTTTCTAAGAGGTGCTCTATGCCCTAGTATATGAGGGAGATGTTGTCTTGTAACATTATATTAAAAAAACTAAAAATATATGTCATCTAACTAATGAAGAATAAAGAATAATAAAAGATATGTTGGCTTAACTTAAAAAAGACACATGCATAGATATTGACAATAATATTATCTATTACAAAAGGTGAAATTGAGTGTGGAAAAAATTCAAGAGGAGGGTATAAGGTGAATAGTCATTCAATAAAGGAATATCAGTGTCAAAAACTTCAATTTAGGAGTGTTTCGTTTTTTAAAATTCGTAATTTATAATTTGTAATCTATCACTTTGAAATCTATAATTCATAATATGGAATTTTGTAATCTATACTACATGAACCTAAATTATGGTGACCTTCAACCATCTAATTTAGTTGAAAACCCATTAACTAATCCATGTACGTAAGAAGAATCATGATTCAATGATTCAAACCATTATAATTCAATATATTTCTATGCAAATTAAATGAGCTAAAAATATATAACTAATGTTAAGATTTTATGCTCCTATTACATGACTATGGTTCCTCTTCCATTAAGAGTGTTTTGATACACTAGCATGAGTGAAAAGAGAAATTCGGGTTGGTTATCAGAGAGAATTCTCCAAGATCTTAGGTTGATCTCCTGGATTTCTACAGCATAAGCTGGGTATGATGTCTCTCCATTGTAGACTTGTTGAGCCTGCCTATTGTTCGGGTTCAGATTTGGGTGGGAAGGCATCTGGGGTTGCTTAGGTGGAGCAGAGTGCAAGACTTTCGGTCGGGTAGGTGGTGGAGGCAATAGGGCTGGAACATTGTTGAATTGGGGCCTCCACCCCTAGAGTGGGGTATTCCACTGAGGTTGTGGCTGAACATAAGGTTGAAATGACTAGTTGGTTGGCTGGGAATGATACTGAGATGTATAGGACCAAGGAGGGGGTGTATACCAAGAAGGATGAGCAGGGGGTCCCCAAGAAGGTATAGTTGTGGTTTGGTTGGGGTTGTAATATGCATGGGATGACCCTTGCATACCCTGCTGGTATGGTCTAGGCCTAGGAGGTCTCCTTTGGTTGATGTAGCAAAGCTGCTCAGTGACCCCTTCAGCTCCTTGATATACAGCTTTGAGTCCAGGTAAAGAAGGGCACTTGTCTGTGGAGTGTTTTTCTTCACAGACTGAGCAAATCTTAATACAGTTCAATGGACATTCGTTCCTAGGATATCTCTTGGTGCATCTAGGACAAAAGATGGCCATGGATCTTTTTACTTCCTCCTGCTTCCTTTTGATGTTCATGGTGTCCAATTGCAAGGAAAGGGTTTGCAGCATCTGACTTTTGAAATCTTCCAATATATTTCCAATTTCACCCTTGATGGATGAGTTGGAGGATGATGTACTGGCCATAGGTTGACTAACCCTACCCTTTTTCCTGGTTTCCCTAGAATGGTTTCTAAAGACAGTCTTAATATCCTCATAAGGTAATTGGTAGATATCTCCTCCTGCTATTATATCTAAGGTATCCAAAATATCCTCCCTTACTCCTCTAAGCAGGACCATCTTTAGTGACTCAGGGTCAAGTGTGCACCTGGACCTTTTGTAAGTGAGCTGGAATCTTTCTTCATAGTCTTCTAAGGATTCATCCTAGCCTATGTTCATCCTTAAAATCTCTTCTTTAGTGTCCTTTCACCTACAGTAGTCCATATATTTGTTGTTAAAAGCCTGTTGCATCTGAGCCCAATTTGTGATGCTATCTCCACGTAAACCCATGAACCAGTGCAATGTTGCATCCTTGAGGGTAGATGGAAAGAGTTTTAACTTTTTCTCATCATCTGTATAGTCATAGATTCGGCATATAACAACAAACTCAAATAGGAAAGTGTCAAGGTCCTCTGTGGTCAGGCCATGGAAATGAGGTAGCGCAGAGGGGCTTATATTCTTCATCTTAGTGTCCCCATTGGTTTCCCTGATGGGGAAGGCACCCTCAATTCTCTCTTTATTCCCTCTGCCATTTCAGTTTTCAGCCATTGGTTCAGTAGGAATGGGTTCTTCCTCTTCTTCTTCCCCTATAGGTTCTTCAAATATGTAAGGTTTCTCACCTAAAGGGTCTTCCAATTCACAGTCACCGAAGAAGAGAAAAGGTTGATTGTTGGATGCAGTGGGGGTATTTGACAAGAATTTCCCTAAATTGTCCCTATTCCTACGAGGCATGAAAGGAAATGTTTTTGGGTTGATTTTTGGAAGATCGTTTTTAGCAAGAAAGTACTGTGCAGAAATGAAATTGCTGATTGAATGAAAACTACTAACAAAGAAACTACTTGCCGAATTGAAAGGAAAGCAGATAATGACAACTGAAAGAAAGGAAGCTACTAGATTACTTTTGTAGAAACAAACTAATGGAAGAAAATTGAGGATAAGAAGTAGAAGAAAAGAAAGTTGGAGAGTAGAAATAGAAGAAAGCAGTAATCACATTCTACTTTGACACCTCCCTGGCAATGACGCCAAAAAGTGATGAGCCTAGGTATTGCAACAAGAATGTTGCAACTCCCAGGGCTACCAGCTTTACTTATCAACCCGGGGTTCGTACAAACTTGGAGGTGACAATGCTATATGCACAAGTAAAAGTGAAGGTCATGTCTGTTGTTCGTGCTCATCTGGCAAGAGACCCCATGGGTTCCAAGCCAAACTTCTATAGGGTCGGAAGAAGCTTAATTCTTTGATGGAAGAAGAGAAAATATATTCTAAGAGAGAGCTACTCTACTGTAGTAATGAAGAAAACAACATGTAATGCTAAACCACACCATAACCTAACTAACCATCTAAACAGCTATGCTAAACAGAATTTCTAAATCAACACTAACCTAATGTTGTTATCTAAGTTGCAGAGGTAAAGGGCATTAAGCTGTATCCCTTAATATTTCAATTTGAAAGTGAACTATTGTCAACTTAGTATGAATTTCCCTGTGCATCCTTTCAACCTGGCTATGGAGGGACTTGATTTGTGTATCGACCAACAAGTGGAATGACGAACATTCCAAGTCTTCCACCTCAAAATGATGGTTCAGGGAGACTAACAGTCCTTCTTGAGCTTGAAAAAGTTTCCCCAACAATTGGTGAGTGCTCTCTTGTTTTGAAGTTGTTATGAATATCATATATATAACTAATGTAAATATAAATACTAATAGCAATCCTAATAATGATTAATTAGTGATTATCATAGAAGAGGCATGCCTCTAAAGACATGGTTGTTCATGAAGCGGCACCTACCTAGGTATATAAGCAGACCCTCATTGTTGTGTGTGTGTGTGTGTGTATATATTCTCTTTTTTTTTAAAAGATATAAGTAATACCAAGGTTACAATTAAATAAATATATATATTAGAAAAAAAATTGTTATAATTTTGATGAGCCTAGGTATTGCAACAAGAATGTTGCAACTCCCAGGGCTAATCAACCCTGGGGTCGTACAAACTTGGAGGTGACAATGCTATATGCACAAGTAAAAGTGAAGGTCCTGCTTGTTTTCACTGCTCATCTGGCAAGAGACCCCAGGGGTTCCAAGCCAGACTTCTATAGGGTCAGAAGAAACTTAATTATTTGATGAAAGAAGAGAAAATCTATTGTAAGAGAGAGATACTCTACTGCAGTAATGAAGAAAACAACATGTAATGCTAAAGGACACCATAACCTAACTAACCATCTAAACAACTATGCTAAACAAAATTGCCAAATCAACACTAACCTAATGCTGCTATCTAAGTTGCAGAGGTAAAGAGAATTAAACTATACTAAAGTGTAAGCAAAGGAACTAAACTAAATCTGTTTTCAAGCAGAAGAGAAGTCAGAGATCAAAATTGGTGCAAGGAGGACGTAAGGACGCAGTAGTGCATAGGGACCTTTGGATCAATCAATGAAAAGAAGATGGACGATGAAGATCTTATTGCGACGGCTTAAGTGAATAGATGGATGAATAGGGTTAACGAATAGGATGAACGGTGGAGATCTTATCGCGAGCGATTTAGTGAATAGGTGAACAAATAGGGTAACGAAGTAGATGAATGGCAGAGATCTTATCGCGAGGAATTAAGTGAATGGATGGATGAATAGGGTAACGAAGCAGATGAACGACGGAGATCTTATCGCGAGGAATTAAGTGAATGGATGGACGAATAGGGTAACGAAGCAAATGAACGACGGAGATCTTATCGTGAAAGAAACATGCGGAAATGATGGAGAGGGTTTTTAGAGGTGGTAAGGAGTTTCTCGCGTGCCCTCAAAGCTGTAAGCTGTATTTTGAAATTTCACGCGATTAGCCTAACTGGGTGACACGTAGCATAGGAAAACCACTTTTCTCACGTGCTCTCGAGTGGATAACAGTCGTGCAAGAATCTGCGTGAGATTGCGCAATAGCCGTCAGATCAGGCTAGACAGATCGACAGTGGAGATTGGGCTGCATAAAGTATTGAGGTGATGCAATAGCCATCAAATCAAGAGATAGATAGACAATGGAGATTAGAGCGCATAAAGTAGGTGGAAGACTTTGTGCGCGATGGCCGTTGGGCAAACTAATGAATCGGACGGTGATTGGTTAGGTTTGTTGTGGATCGGACGGTGAGGAAATGATGCATGAAGAATGTGTTGAAGGAGGTTTCAAATGAAAACGACAGAAAAACCAGTGAGGGTGAGGGTGGATCGAGAGTGAGGGAAAATGATGACAATGAAATGAAACAAGTAACTGCATCAAGCAACAAACTCCAAAGCTCATGCGAGAACTAGAAACCTGTGTTTTTGGGGTTGTTGAAGGGTCTCTTCCTCAAGTCATGGTCCCATAGGGAGGAGGTGAGGCTGAGACACCTGCGGACAACCTTACGGTGATCTTTTTCTCCTAGCTAACTTGATAATTGAAAAAAAACACAAATGGAAGTAAACTAAAGCATAACCAATCTACCCTACACTACTGTAATGGGAATGTAGCTACTTAAGCAAATGACCAGAAAACTAGGAAGCTACTTAAGCAAATGAACAGAACCATAAATCTATGCTAGCATACATGTACAATAAAGAGGAGCTTTGGCTGCTCGGGTTGGGCCCTAACCCAAGAGCTTCATCCCTCTGAGTTAACTCAATGTTGGCTCAAAACAGAACTCATCTTTATTATAAAAACCATGGATTACATAACAAACTGTCACAAGTCTTGTAGCTCAGAAATAAAGTAGATTTTTTCAAGAAAAATCTGAATCCTACTGAGCTCCTAAGCCTCTCTACTTATACATCTGAAGTCTACAATGACTTCCTTCCCTTAGGGAGGCTTGGCTCCCCACTCAAGATAAACTGGTTTCTGTCATTTTTCACTTGCTCGGCTGTCTTTTAGTCCTCATGATTTGGTTGTTTGCACTCTGATCTAATGGAGGAATATTCGAATGGAGGGGTAGTAAATAAGGAGGATTTATCTCCTATAATTCCTCTCCCTTGTCCCATTCGCGTTTTGACCAAGGTCTTTGCCACAGTTCCTTGCTTTTATCCTTTATTCCTGTATTTTTCCTTGCTTTTATCCTTTATTCCTGCATTACATGCGCATTAGACCACAAAGCAAAATATCCAGCTCTAACTCATCTCATAAACAAAATATAATCAAAAGTATCCAATAAGTTGTGAGAATAGTTGGTTTTACTAAGCCAAGAGGTGGATTAAGGCCAATTAAGACTCATATAATTACCCAATGATGAGGCTCATCATCAACCCCTACTGAAAGTGTTGCTCATCCTCTGAGAAACTTAGTCAATGTCCATGTCCTTCATGGCTCTGGTAGCCTCTCTGACATCCCATGCTTCTGTTGTGGTCTCTTCTTCTTGTTTATATAAGCCTGCTTTCCTTTCTACTTCTTCCCACTGCCTCTTTTCCTCTTCTTCTTTTCTCCCTTCTAGCATCCCTAGGAGTAGTGGTGGACTGAGTTTTAGGCATATGCAGTTGACCTTCAACCTTTGCATTGATTGCTTATACATAGGTGTCCTGTTGAGTGCCTCTCTCAACCTTTGAGGGGAGTGATATTCTCTGATCTTCAAGTTGTGTGGCATTGTTTTCCATCTCCTTTAGCAGGCATGTATATTATCATCTCTTAGCAGCCTAAACATATCGTCAAAATGTGAAATTTCTTTCTCTTGGGCAACAAGATATCTAGGTGCCATCTGAGGATCATTTTCAATTGGATTATGGGTGTTGATTAGGGCCATGGGATTTGATTGTTCAGCTCTGATGAAAAGAGGTTCAGTTTTCTCTCTAGCCAATATTATTTTCAACTCTACAGCCCTTGACTTCTCATGGTTCATCGATGATGCCAAAGCCATTAATTATAGATATCCTAGCTCTGAATTAGGATCCCAAATAATCATGTCTATGAGGGCCATGTTGTGCAAGTAAAACTCAGCCATTTTGGCCCTATCCTCTAGTGCACTTTGATCATAAATATCAATAAATTACCTACAGTCCTGAAATGGCATGGTGCCCATTTGTGCTAGTGTTTTAATCTGAAATTGCAGCCATTGTTCTCTGAGGTAAAGAGCATAGGATTTAGCTGGCATCCTACACTGGATGGCCTCCAAGGAGAGGCTGGCCATACATGCTAGTTGGTTTTCCTTTTCCTGCAGTTGTCCTCTCAGGGGCCTCTAGAGACACCCTAGGTGACTCCTCCTTATGTTCTTCCCCTTCTGTTTCAATGCATTCTTCCTCTCTGATAGAAGGAATAACATCATAGATGAGGGTTTTGATGTCATCCTCTGTTGGTAAGTCTCTGAAGACTGGCCATTTTATAGGGATCTTGAGGTTTTGGAGGGAATACTCAATGAGGATTCTGATCAAACCATGGTGAGCCAACTGTTGGGAATTCCCTTCCTTTACTCTGTTGGTGGAGTCAATGAGTGATTGCATCAAGAAATAGGGTATGTTGAGTCTTTGGTGAATTGATGTTTCTACCCCAAATCTTAGTACTTCAAGCATCCTAAAATGGTAGCCATAAACAACACTATATCTACCCTCATATGAGATATATTTGATGAGTTGGTAGCCTACCTCACTCCATGGGTATGGCAGACTGTCCCTCCTTACTCCATTTTTATCCTCTGTGGGTTCTTCACCTTCTAAAAAGAATTTCCTTTTTGCCACCTGATTGTCTGCTTTGTCTTCTTTTCTCCATGCAATTCCTAGGGGAAGTGTGGTGACCCTACTGATGAACTCTGGGGTGAGATCTATAATGAGCCCTCTAACTATAACAGTGGCATGGATTTTGCTGTGTGGAGTGAGGGAATGAGAAAATTCTTGAGAAAACAGAGTTTCCTGTGTATGTAATCCACTAGATTTTTAGATCCTACCTCTTTAGAATGGTGGCAGTGGACAATTCTCTTAATATTCCCTCTTGAACCCCTCTCTGCCTATCCTGTAGAATACCTCTGTGTATCCTGTAGACTGCTCCTATAGACTGTTCTTGTAGGAATTCTCTTGCAGAACGATGGATCCTTGCTTCTAGTGGGTGGCCAGAGTTATGAGAGCTACTTGAGTGAGGTAGTTTCAAGGAGGTGGAATGCATGAATGTCGTGCTGCAGTTTGTCAAGGATCAGAGGTGTTGCATTGTTCATTTGTTGCCTTGTCATTCTTCTTCTTCCTCTGCTACCTATTGATGGTTTATTGGCTTTTGCAGATGTCTGTGACTGAAGATCTGATGATGTTGCTGCTATGGATCTCCTCAATCATCCTAGTGAAGACTTTGTCGCTGATGATTGATATTCTACGGGATAGGGTGATGGTAATGGTTGAGGTGATTGGTTAGATCATGTCTAATATGAATTTTGGGGACCTAACCAATCTACCATTCAAGGGATCCTATAGAAAACACAATTTTTACCTGAATTGAAGCAATGAAGTGAAAAATAATGGAATTGATGGAGGGATGCATGGTAAGGAGTGGAGGAGATGAATATATGTGAGGCAGGGTTCCCTTTGGATCTTCTCTTTGCTCCTTGATTGTCTTTCTCACCCACCTGCAAATAACAATTATGTCTTTTTTATTTTTTTCTTTTATTATTATATTTATTTATTTTTTAAAACACCTAGGTTGCCTCAGAGAGGTTTTCACCCTAGATATCTACCCTGGGTGCCTCAAGGAAGGTTTTCACCCAGGGATCTTCTTACTCTTTTTCATTTTTTCTCATCCTTGGGCTACCTCACAAGGTTTTCAACCCAAACATGGGACTCAAGTGCCTCATGGAGGTTTTCACCTGAATCCTTATTCTTTTTTCTCTTTCTCAGTGACCTGATGAGGGAGGAGCTAGAACTTGCTCCACCATCATCATTGTCTTATTGATATTGTCAATGAACACTTATTTTGATAAAGGCCTCTTGTACATTTTCAATCGGTGTCCATTAACAAGCAATGGAATGGCTTCTTCATCTATAGTTCTGATTTGCACTGAACCATTATCATGGCATCTTTCCACCACATAAGGTCTGAGGAATCATGTCCTTAGCTTGCCCTTGAATTATTTATACCTAGAATCATACAACAATGCCTAGTATCCCTCTTGAAATTTCTTCTCCTTAATATGTTTTTCATCCCATATCTTCCTCTGAAGCTGAACTATCTATGTATGTAGGAGGGCCTGCATTCTGAATTCATCCAAGCCATTCAAATGGAACAATCTTTCTTTCTGTGCATAACTAAGATCCAAATCTAGTTGGGCTCCCATCCTAAATGTGTTATATTCAAACTCAATATACAACAAATCCTTTTTCCCATAGACCAACTCATAGGGTGTAAATCCAGTGGTGGTCTTAAATGTTGTATTATAGGCCCAGGTGGCCTCAACTAGTCTCTCTACCCAATCCTTCCTACTGTTGCTCACTACCTTGGTTAAGATGTTCTCCAGTGCCCCATTTGTCACCTCCACTTGCCCATTAACTTGTGGATGATAAGGAGTGGAGGTCCTATGCTTTATTTTGTAATGGCTAAGCAGTTCTTCAATCATGTTGGAGGTAAACTGGCTGCCTTGGTCTGTGACTAGCTCTCTAGGGTACCCAAATTTGTAGAATATATTCTACCTTAGGAGCTCAACCACCTTCTCTTCTGTTGTTGCCTTAATTGCCTTGGTTTCAGCCCACTTAGTCAAATAATCATTGCACACAATGATGTATTGTTTTCGCTTTGAAGGAGGGTTGATAGGCCTAATGAAGTCCATGACCCACTTGTCAAATGGCTCGAAAGTCACTTGAGGTTGTAGGGGTATTTCATATCTTGAAGTAAGCTTTCCCATCCTCTGGCACCGATCACACTGACTAATGTACTTTTTCACATCCTCATGAAGAGTAGGCCAATAATAGCCTACTTGCAACACTTTGAATGTTGTCCTCTTTACTGCAAAGTGACCTCCACAAGGGCCATCATGACAGGCAGAAGGATGTCAAAAACTTCCTCTTCCCTTACACACCTTCTCAAGATTTGATCTGGGCCCAGTTTGAACAGATTGCCCCCAATCCAGGTGAAGGGGGCACTTTTCCTAACTATCTTGCTCTTTTCTTTGGAGGGCAAGTTTGGTGGCAACTGTGCTGATACCAAATTGTTTGCTATATCAGCAAACCATGGGGAGAGAACTAAAATAGCAAACAAATGCTCATCTAGTAATTGGTCATCCACCATTCCTTCTTCACCTGCAGGTAGATTCATCCTAGATAGAAAGTCTACAACAACTTTTTCCTTACCAGGATTATCAACAATAGTTAGATCAAACAACTGTAATAAAAGCAACCATCTTATAATTCTAGTATTCACATCTAGTTTGTTCATTAAATATTTGATTGCATCATGATCATCATGCAAAAATGTTTGATATCTTGTAATGTAATGCCTAAATTTGTTTAATGAATGCACAACAGCTAGGAGTTCCTTTTTGGTCACAGTATAGTTTAGCTCAGCCTTTGACAGGTTCTTACTGATAAAATAGATGGCATAGGGAAATTTCTCCTCTTCCTGACCTAAGGCTGCTCCTATGGCTTTGTGTGAGGCATCAACATGAATATGAAAAGGGAGGGCCCAGTTTGGGCCTCTAAGGATTGGTGCAGTGGTTAACTTACCCTTTAGAATGTCTAAGGCCTCTTGATAGCTCTTTGACCATATAAAATCAAAATATTTGGCCAACAACCCAAACAAAGGAGAGGAAAACTTGCTAAATTCCTTTATGAACCTTCGGTAGTATCTAGTTAACCCTAAGAAACTCCTGACATCTCTCTGCTTTTGTGGAGGTGGGAACCTTTGGATAATTGCTATTTTGTTTGGGTCCACCTGCAGTCCTTGCTGAGATATTGAATGACCTAGCACGGTCCCTTCAGTGATTAAGAATTCACATTTTCTGGACTGAGAGACAGGTTCATTTCAATGCATTTGTGCAATACTTTGCCTAGGTTAGTCAGGGCTTCTTGAAAATCACAACCATAAGGTGTAAAGTCATCCATATAGTTTTCTACAACATCATGTACTAATTCAGCAAAAATACTCAATACTGTTCTCTGGAAAGTGGCAAGAGCATTTCATAGGCCAAAAGGAAGGACCCTATAAGAAAAATTACCCCAAGGACAAGTGAATGTGGTCTTATCCTGGTCTTCTGGGCAGATTTGGATTTGGTTGTACCCACTTAATCCATCTAGGAAGGAAAAATAATTCTTCCCTACCATGCCATCTAGCACTTGGTCAATGATGGGTAGGGGAAAATGATCTTTCTTTGTGGCTTTATTCAACTCCCTATAATCAACACAAATCTTCCACTTACCATTTTTCTTGGGAACTAACACTAAAGGAGAGACCCACTCATTGTTTGAGATAGGGTAAATGAACCCTGCATCTAGCATTTTTTGCAGTTCTTCTTTGACTATGTCTTTAAGAGTTGGATCCATCCTCCTTTGTGGTTGCCTGACTATCTTGCAACCTTCTTTGATGTATATGTGTTGAGTACACATATACTCAAGGGTGTACTCCCTTCATTTCCTTATAACTCCAAGTGAAGGCTTCTAGGTTTTCTCTCAACATGTTGCATAGCTTTTCCTCTTCTAAAGCAGAAAGAGATGGATTAATTTTCAAAGTTTTCTCTAGGAAAACTTCTATGGTTTTGACATGGAGTAGGTTGGAATTGGCTAAGCATAAGTCAATTGGATGATTAGCTGGGTTTCCCTTACTTATTATTCTAATGGTAGTGAACTAGGAGTTAGACTTTGGAGCAGGTGTTCAATTAAGTCATCCTCATCTTGTTGTCCTCCTCCTATGGTTGCTTCTAAAGCATAAAGTTGGGTAGAATAAACCTCATCTTCTTCCTCCTCCTCCAACCATAAAGGTAAATCATGCTCTAGGGTAGGTTGAGCAGGAGGGTATAGGACTAACTGTTTGGACATATGCCCATTCTTGATGGTCATATTCCCAGCTCTACAGCTAATGTAAGCATCAACTGTGGTCAACCATGGCCTCCCAAGGATGAGAGGGTAACTAGTAAGTTTAGCCTTAGGATAGAGAACTAGGAAATCTGCAGGGTACTCCCGAGAGTCAATGGAGACCATCACATCCTCCACAATTCCCTCAGGGGTGGCTGCAGAACGGTCTGCAAGTTGCAGAACTGTTGTGGTCATCCTCAATGACCCTTGGAGGTTGAGCTTGAGCATGGTGTCCTTGGTCATCACATTAATAGCAGCCCCAAGATCAATCAGAGTGTGTGGGACAATGGTGCCATTGATGTGCACATCTACTACAGGGGTTCCAGGTTCCAAATATTTTGGACATATTACCTGCCCCAGCATTAAGTCATACAATTGCCCAATGACATTAATGGTAGGGGCATCCCTTTTTCTTCTTCCTGGATGCTTTAAGCACTTCTCCTTAATCAATTTATTGTAAATGGGAACATCTTTGATTGCCTGGAGAAGGGGGATCTTTACACATAGATTTTTTAATTCTCCCAGAAGTTCAGTTTGTTCTGAGGTAGGCTGGAGTGGTTGGGCTAATCTCTCAGGAAAGGGTGGATTTACTTTAAGGTTTCTTTCCTCTCTTTCTTCCTCAATCTCCCTATGTGGAGAGGGAGGTTGGTTATCAGGGAGAATTCTCCAAGATCTTAGGTTGATCTCTTGGATTTCTACAGCATAAGTTTGGTATGATGTCTCCCCACTGTAGACTTGTTGAGCCTGCCTATTGTTCGGGTTCAGATTTGGGTGGGAACGCATCTGGGATTGCTTAGGTGGAACAGAGTGCAAGAATTGTGGTTGGATAGGTGGTGGAGGAAATAGGGCTGGAACATTGTTGAATTGGGGCCTCCACCCCTGGAGTGGGGTATTCTACTGAGGTTGTGGCTGAACATAAGGTTGAAATGACTAACTGGCTAGCTGGGAATGATAGTGAGATGCATAGGACCAAGGAGGGGGTGTAGACCAAGAAGGATTTGCAAGGGGTCCCCAAGAAGGTATAGTTGTGGTTTGGTTGGGGTTGTAATATGCATGGGATGACCCTTGCATACCCTGTTGGTATGGTCTAGGCCCAGGAGGTCTCCTTTGGTTGATGTAGCAAAGCTGCTCAGTGACCCCTTCAGCTCCTTGATATACAACTTTGAGTCCAAGAAAAGAAGGGCACTTTTCTGTGGAGTGTTTTTCTTCACAAACTGAGCAAATCTTAATACAGTTCAATGGACATTAGTTCCTAGGATGCCTCCTGGTGCATCTAGGACAAAAGATAGCTAGGGCTCTTTCTGCTTCCTCTTGCTTCCTTTTGATTTTCATGGTTTCTAATTGCAAGGCAAGGGTTTGCAGCATCTCACTTTTGAAATATTCTAACATATTTCCAATTTCACCCTTGATGGATGAGTTGGAGGATGATGTACTAGCCATAGGTTGACTACCCCTACACTTTTTTCTGGTTTCCCTAGAATGGTTTATAAAGACAGCCTTAATATCCTCATAGGTTAATTGGTATATATCTCCTCCTGCTATCATATGTAAGGTATCCAGAAGATCCTCCCTTGCTCCTCTAAGCAGGACCAACTTTAGTGACTCAGGGTCAAGTGTGCACCTGGCCCTTTTGTAACTAAGCTGGAATCTTTCTTCATAGTCTTCTAAGGATTCATCCTGGCCTATGGTCATCCTGAAAATCTCTTCTTTAGTGTCCTTTGACCTACAGTAGTCCCTATATTTGTTGTTAAAATCCTATTGCATCTGAGCCCAATTTGTGATGCTATCTCCATGTAGACCCATGAACCAGTGCAATGCTGCATCCTTGAGGGTAGATGGAAATAGTTTTCACTTTTTCTCGTCATCTGTATAGTCATAGGTTCGGCATATAACAACAAACTCAAATAGGAAAGTGTCAGGTTCCTTTGTGGTCAAGACATGGAAATGAGGTAGAGCAAAGGGGCTTATATTCTTCATCTTAGTGTCCCCATTGGTTTCACTGATGGGGAAGGCACCCTCAATTCTCTCTCTATTCCCTCTGTCATTTCGGTTTTCAACCATTGGTTTAGTAGGAATGGGTTCTTCCTCTTCTTCTTTCCCTGTAGGTTCTTCAAATATGTAAGGTTGCTCACCTAAAGGGTCTTCCAATTCATAGTCACCGAAGAAGAGAGAAGGTTGACTGTTGGATGCAGTGGGGCTATTTGACAAGAATTTCCCTAAATTGTCCCTATTCCTACGAGGCATGAAAGGAAATGTTTTTGGGTTGATTTTTGGAAGATCTTTTTTAGCAGGAAAGTACTTTGTAGAAATGAAATTGTTGACTGCATGAAAACTACTAACAAAGAAATTACTTGCTGAATTGTAAGGAAAGCAGATAATGACAAATGAAAGAAAGGAAGCTACTAGATTACTTTTGTAGAAATAAACTAATGGAAGAAAATTGAGGATAAGAAGTAGAAGAAAATAAAGTTGGAGACTAGAAATAGAAGAAAGCAGTAATCACATTCTACTTTGACACCTCCCCGGCAACGGCGCCAAAAAGTGATGAGCCTAGGTATTGCAACAAGAATGCTGCAACTCCCAGGGCTACCAACTTTACTTATCAACCCGGGGTTCATACAAACTTGGAGGTGACAGTGCTATATGCACAAGTAAAAGTGAAGGTCCTGCCTGTTGTCACTGCTCATCTGGCAAGAGACCCCAGGGGTTCCAAGACAGACTTCTATAGGGTCAGAAGAAGCTTAATTCTTTGATGGAAGAAGAGCAAATCTATTCTAAGAGAGAGCTACTCTACTATAGTAATGAAGAAAACAACATGTAATGCTAAACCACACCATAACCTAACTAACCATCTAAACAGCTATGCTAAACAGAATTGCTAAATCAATACTAACCTAATGCTACTATCTAAGTTGCAGAGGTAAAGAGCATTAAACTATATCTATTAGTATTTCAATTTGAATGTGAATTATTGTCAACTCGGTTTGAATTTCCCTGTGCATCCTTTCAACCTAGCTATGGAGGGACTTGATTTGTGTATCGATCAACAAGTGGAATGATGAGCATTCCAATTCTTCCACCTCAAAATGATGGTTCAGGGAGACTAATAGTCCTTCTTGAGCTTGAAAGAGGTTCCCCAACAATTGGTGAGTGCTCTCTTGCTTTGAAGTTGTTATAAATATAATATATATAACTAATATAAATATAAATACTAATAGCAATCCTAATAATGATTAATTAGTGATTAGCATAGAAGAGGCATGTCTCTAAAGACATGGTTGTTCATGAAGCGGAACCTACCTAGTTATATAAGTAGGCCCTCATTTGTGTGTGTGTGTGTTTGTATACATACACATATATATATATATATATATATATATATATATATATATATATATATATATATATATATATATATAGATATATATATATTCTCCTTTTTTTAAAAGATATAAGTAATACCAAGGTTACAATTAAATAAATATATATATTAGAAAAAAATTGTTATAATTTTGATGAGCCTAGGTATTGCAACAAGAATGTTGCAACTCCCAGGGCTACCAGCTTTACTTATCAACCCAGGGGTCGTACAAACTTGGAGGTGACAGTGCTATATGCACAAGTAAAAGTGAAGTTCCTGACTGTTGTCACTTCTCATCTGGCAAGAGACCCCAGGGGTTCCAAGCCAAACTTCTATAGGGTCAGAAGAAGCTTAATTATTTGATGAAAGAAGAGAAAATCTATTCTAAGAGAGAGCTACTCTACTGCAAGAATGAAGAAAACAACATGTAATGATAAACAACACCATAACCTAACTAACCATCTAAACAGCTATGCTAAACAGAATTGCTAAATCAACACTAACCTAATGTTGCTATCTAAGTTGCAGAGGTAAAGAGAATTAAACTATACTAAGGTGTAAGCAAAGGAACTAAACTAAATCTGTTTTCAAGTGGAAGAGCAGTCAGAGATCGAAATTGGTGAAAGGAGGACATAAGGACGCAGTAGTGCATAGGGACCATTGGATCGATCAACGAACAGAAGATGGACGACGAAGATCTTATCGCGATGGCTTAAGTGAAAAGATGGATGAAAAGGGTTAACACACAGGATGAACGACAGAGATCTTACCGCAAGCGATTTAGTGAATAGGTGAACAAACAAGGTAACAAAGCAGATGAATGGCGAAGATCTTATCGCAAGGAATTAACTGAATGGATGGACGAACAGGGTAACGAAGCAAATGAACGATGGAGATCTTATCGCAAGGAATTAAGTGAATGGATGGACGAACAGGGTAACGAAGCAGATGAACGACAGAGATCTTATCACGAAAGAAACGTGCGGAAATGATGGAGCGGGTTTTCGAAGGCGGTAAGCAGTTTTTCGCGTGCCCTCAAAGTTGTAAGCTATATTTTGAAATTTCACATGATTAGCCTAACTGGGTGACATGTAGCATGGGAAAACCACATTTCTCGCGTGCTCTCGGGCAGATAACTGTCGTACAAGAATCCACGCAAGATTGCGCGATAGCCGTCGGATCAGGCTAGACAAATCGACGATGGATATTAGGGTGCATAAAGTATTGAGGTGATGTGATAGCCGTTGGATCAAGAGATAGATCGACGATGGAGATTAGAGCACATAAAGTAGGTGGAAGACTTCGCGCGCGATGGCCGTTGGATAAACTAATGAATCAGATGGTGATTGGTCAAGTTTGTTGTGGATCAGACAGTGAGGAAACGATGCATGAAGAATGTGTTGAAGGAGGTTTCAAATGAAAACGACAGAAAAACCAGTGAGGGTGAGGGTGGACCGAGAGTGAGGGAAAACGATGATAATGAAATGAAACAAGTAACTGCATCAAACAACAAACTCCAAAGCTCATGTGAGAACTAGAAACCTGTGTTTTTGGGGTTGTTGAAGGGTCTCTTCCTTAAGTCATGGTCCCAGAGAGAGGAGGTGAGGTCGAAACACCTATGAACAACATTATGGTAATCTTTTTCTCTTAGCTAACCTGCTAATTGGAAAAAAACACAAATGGAAGTAAACTAAAGCACAATTGATCTACTCTATACTACTGTAATGGGAATGTAGCTACTTAAGCAAATGAATAGAAAACCAGGAAGCTACTTAAGCAAATGAACAGAACCAGAAATCTATGCTAGCATACATGTACAATAAAGAGGAGCTTTGGCTGCTCGAGTTGGGCCCTAACCCAAGAGCTTTAGCCCTCTGAGTTAACTCAGTGCTGGCTCAAAACAGAACTCATCTTTATTATAAAAACCATGGATTACATAACAAACTGTCACAAGTCTTGCAGCTCAGAAATAAAGTAGAGTTTTTCAATAAAAATCTGAATCCTACTGAGGTCCTAAGCCTCTCTACTTATACATTTGAAGTCTCCAACGACTTCCTTCCCATTAGGGAGGCTTGGCTCCCCACTCAAGATAAACTAGTTTCTGTCACTTTCACTTGCTCGGCTGTCTTTTAGTCCTCATGATTTGGTTGTTTGTACTCTGAGCTGATGGAGGAATATTTGAATGGAAGGGTAATAAATGAGGAGGATTTATCTCCTGTAATTCCTCTCCCTTGTCCCATTCGATTTTTGACCAAGGTGTTTGCCACAGTTCCTTGCTTTTATCCTTTATTCCTACATTTTTCCTTGCTTTTATCCTTTATTCCTGCATTACATGCATATTAGACCACAAAGAAAAATATCCAACTCTAACTCATTTCATAAACAAAATATAATCAAAAGTATGCAATAAGTTGTGAGAATAGTTGGTTTGACTAAGCTAGGAGGTGGATTAAGGCCAATTAAGACCCATATAATTACCCAATGATGAGGCTCATCATCACCCCCTACTGAAAGTGTTGCTCATCCTCTGAGAAACTTAGTCAATGTCCATGTCCTTCATGGCTTTGGTAGCCTCTCTGACATCCCATGCTTTTGCTGTGGTCTCTTCCTCTTGTTTATAGAAGCCTGCTTTCCTTTCTACTTCTTCGCATTGCCTCTTTTCCTCTTCTTCTTTTCTACCTTCTAGCATCCCTAGGAGTAGTGGTGGATTGAGTTTTAGGCCTATCCAATTGACCTTCAACCTTTGCATTGATTGCTTATACATAGGTGTCCTGTTGAGTCCCTCTCTCAACCTTTGAGGGGAGTGATATTCTCTGATCTTCAAGCTATGTGGCATTGTTTTCCATCTCCTTTAGCAGGCATGTATATTATCATCTCTTAGCAACCTAAACATATCCTCAAAATGTGAAATTGTTTTCTCTTGGGCAGTAAGATATCTAGGTGCCTGTTGAGGATCATTTGAAATTAGATTATGGTGTTGACTAGGGCCATGGGATTTGATTGTTCAGATCTAATGAAAAGAGGTTCATTTTGCTCTCTAGCCAATATTATTTTCATCTCTGCAGCCTTTGACTTCTCATGGTTCATCGATGATGCCAAAGCCATTAATTGTAGATCTCGTAGCTCTGCATTAGGATCCCAAATATTCATGTCTGTGAGTGCCATGTTGTGCAAGTAAAACTCAGCCATTTTGGCCCTATCCTCTAGTGCACTTTGATCATAAAGATCAATAAACTACCTGCAGTCTTGAAATGGCATGGTGCCCATTTGTGCTATTGTTTTAATATGGAATTGTAGCCATTGTTCTCTTAGGTAAAGAGAATAGGATTTAGTTGGCATCCTACACTAGATGGCCTCCAAGGAGAGGTTGGCCATACCTGTTTGTTAGTTTTCCTTTTCCTGCAGTTGTCCTCTTAGGGGCCTCTAGAGACACCCTAGGTGACTCCTCCTTGTGTTCTTCCCCTTCTGTTTCAATGCATTCTTCCTCTTTGACAGAAGGACTAACATTATAGATGAGGGTTTTGATGTCATCCTCTGTTGGTAAGTCTTTGAAGACTGACCATTTTATAGGGATCCTGAGGTTTTGGAGGGCATCCTTAATGAGGATTCTGATCAAACCATGGTGAGCCAACTGTTTGGAATTCCCTTCCTTTACTCTGTTGTTGGAGTCTATGAGTGATTGCATCAAGAAATAGGGTATGTTGAGTCTTTGGTGAATTGGTGTTTCTACCCCAAATCTTAGTTCTTCAAGCATCTTGAAATGGTAGCCATAAACAACACTGGATCTACCCTCATATGAGATATATTTGATGAGTTGGTAGCCTACCTCACTCCATGGGTATGGTAGACTATCCCTCCTTACTCCATTTTTATCCTTTGTGGGTTCTTCACCTTCTAAAAATAATTTCCTTTTTGCCACCTGACTATCTGCTTTGTCTTCTTTTCTCCATGCAATTCCTAGGGGAAGTGTGGTGACCCTACTGATGAAATCTAGGGTGAGATCTATAGTGAGCGCTCTAGCTATAACAGTGGCATGGATTCTGCTGTGTGGAGTGAGGGAATGAGCAAATTCTTGAGAAAATAGAGTTTCCTAGGTAATTAATCCACTAGAGTTTTAGAGGACTTCTAGTTCATTTTCTTGTAAATGGGGATGGATTTTTAGATCCTACCTCTTTAGAATGGTGGCAGTGGAAAATTCTCTTGATATTCCCTCTTGAACCCCTCTCTGCCTATCCTATAGACTGCCTTTGTGTATCCTGTAGACTATTCTTGTAGGAATTCTCTTGTAGAACGATGGATCCTTGCTTCCAGTGGGTGGCCAGAGTTATGAGAGCTACTTGAGTGAGGGAGTTTCAAGGAGGTGGAATGCATGAATGCATGCAAACGATGTTTTGTTTCCCTTTATACCACCTCATCATTCCCACTCCTTGTAATTAGCTCCCACAGTTGTTAAATCCATAGTTAACCACTTCTTGTCCTACTCCTCCTCTGTTCTTTGAGTTGATTGCAGCCATGTGTGAGAGGACACCCTGCTTTGTATGTGATGATTGAACGAAGGTGGCCAAGTTAACTGGCCACCTTTTCACTTACAAACCAACTACCTCGTAACCTTTACAACTTTTGATCAAATGATGCATATGAGTGAGTGAGTGGGATACTTACCTGTGGTCTCGATGCCATGCTGCAGTTTGTCGAGGATCAGAGGTGTTGCATTGTTCATTTGCTGCATGGTCATTCTTCTTCTTCCTCTACTGCCCGCTAATGGTTTATTGGCTTTTGCAGATGTCTGTGACTGAAAATTTGATGATTTTGCTGCTATGGAGCTCCTGGATCATCCTAGTGAAGACTTTGTAGCTGATGATTGATATTCTGTGGGATAGGGTGATGGTAATGGTTGAGGTGATTGGTTAGATCATGTCTAGTATGAATTTTGGGGACCTAACCAATCTACCATTTAGGGGATCCTATAGAAAACACAATCTTTACCTGAATTGAAGCAATGAAGTGAAAAACAATGGAATTGATGGAGGGATGCATGGTAAGGAGTGGAGGAGATGAATATATGTGAGGCAGGGTTCACTTTGGATCTTCTCTTTGCTCCTTGATTGTCTTTCTCACCCACCTGCAAATAACAATTATGTCTTTTTTTATTTTTTTCTTTTATTATTATATATTTTTTTTAAAAACACCTAGGCTGCCTCAAAGAGGTTTTCACCCTTGATATCTGCCCTGGGCGCCTCAAGGAAGGTTTTCACCCAAGGAACTTCTTACCCTTTTTCATTTTTTCTCATCCTTGGGCCGCCTCACGACGTTTTCAACCCAAACATGGGACTTAGGCGCCTCATGGAGGTTTTCACTTGAATCCTTATTCTTTTTTCTCTTTTTCAGTGCCCTGATGAGGGAGGAGCTAGAACTTGCTCCACCATCATCACTGTCTTATTGATGTTTTCAATGAACTCTTGTTTTGATAAAGGCCTCTTGTGCATTTTCAATCAGTGTCCATTAACAAGCAACAGAATGGCTTCTTCATCTATAGTTCTGATTTGCACTGAACCATTATCATGTCATCTTTCCACCACATAAGGTTTGAGCCATCTTGTCCTTAGCTTTCCCTTGAAGTATTTATACCTAGAATCATATAATAATGCCCAGTCTCCCTCTTGAAATTTCTTCTCCTTAATATGATTTTCATGCCATATCTTCCTCTGAAGTTGAACTATCTATGTATGTAGGAGGGCCTGCATTTTGAATTCATCCAAGCCATTCAAATGGAACAATCTTTCTTTCTATGCATGACTAAGATCCAAATCTAGTTGGGCTCCCATCCTCAATGTGTTATATTCAAACTCAATGGATAACAAAGCCTTTTTCCCATAGACCATCTCATAGGGCATAAATCCAGTGGTGGTCTTCCATGTTGTATTATAGGCCCAGGTAGCCTCAACTAGTCTCTTTGCCCAATCCTTCCTGCTGCTGCTCACTACCTTGGTTAAGATGTTCTCTAGTGCCCTATTGGTCACCTCCACTTGCCCATTAGCTTTTGTATGATAAGGAGTGGAGGTCCTATGCTTTATTTTGTGATGGCTGAGCAGTTCTTCAATCATGTTGGAGGTAAACTAGTTGCCTTGGTCTGTGACTAGCTCTCTAGGGTACCAAAATTTGTAGAATATATTCTCCCTTAGGAGCTCAGCCACCTTCTCTTTTGTTGTTGCCTTAATTGCCTTGGTTTCAGCCCACTTAGTCAAATAATCAGAGCATGTAATGATGTATTGTTTTCGCTTTGAAGGAGGGTTGATAGGCCCAATGAAGTCCATGCCCCACCTATCAAATGGCTCGAAAATCACTTGAGGTTATAGGGGAATTTCATCTCTTGGAGTAGGCTTTCCCATCCTCTGGCATCGATCACACTAACTAATGTACTTTTTCACACCCTGATGAAGAGTAGGTCAATAATAGCTTACTTGCAACACTTTGAATGTTGTCCTCTTTACTGCAAAGTGACCTCCACAAGGGCCATCATGACAGGTCAGAAGGATGTCAAAAACTTCCTCTTCCCTTACAAACCTTCTCAAGATTTGATCTGGGCCCAGTTTGAACAAATTGCCCCCAATCCAGGTGAAGGGGTGCTTTTCCTGAATATCTTTCTCTTTTCTTTGGAGGGAAAGTTTGGTGGGAACTGTGCTGATACCAAATAGTTTGCTATATCAGCAAACCATGGGGAGAGAACTAAAATAGAAAACAAATGCTTATCTGGTAACTGGTCATCCACCATTCCTTCTTCACCTGTAGGTAGATTCATCCTAGATAGAAAGTCTGCAACAAAATTTCCTTACCAGGCTTATCAACAATAGTTAGATCAAACTGTTGTAATAAAAGCAACCATCTTATAATTCTAGCATTCACATCTAGTTTGTTCATTAAATATTTGATTGCAGCATGATCAGTATGCACAAATGTTTGATAGCCTGTAATGTAATGCCTAAATTTGTTTAATGAATGCACAACAACTAGGAGTTCCTTTTCGGTCACAGTATAATTTAGCTCAGCCTTTAACAGGTTCTTACTGATAAAATAGATGGCATAGGGAAATTTCTCCTCTTCCTGACCTAAGGCTGCTCCTATGGCTTTGTGTGAGGCATCAACATGAATATGAAAAGGGAGGGCCCAGTTTGGGCCTCTAAGGATTGGTGCAGTGGTTAACTTACCCTTTAGAATGTCTAAGGCCTCTTGACAGCTCTTTGACCATATAAACTCAAAATCTTTGGCCAACAACCCAAACAAAGGAGAGGCCAACTTGCTAAAGTCCTTTATGAACCTTTGGTAGTATCCAGTTAACCCTAAGAAACTCTTGACATCTCTCTGCTTTTGTGGAGGTGGGACCCTTTGGATGATTGCTATTTTGTTTGGGTCTGCCTGCAATCCTTGCTAAGATATTGAATGACCTAGCACATTCCCTTTAGTCATTAAGAATTCACATTTTTATGGACTGAGAGACAGGTTCATTTCAATGCATTTGTGCAATACTTTGCCTAGGTTAGTCAGGGCTTCTTGAAAATCACAACCATAAGGTGTAAAGTCATCCATATAGATTTCCACAGCATCATGTACTAATTCAGCAAAAATACTCAAGACTGCTCTCTGGAAAGTGGCAGGAGCATTGCATAGACCAAAAGGAAGGACCCTATAGGAAAAATTACCCCAAGGACAAGTGAATGTGGTCTTATCCTGGTCTTCTGGGCAGATTTGGATTTGGTTGTACCCACTAAATCCATCTAGGAAGGAAAAATACTTCTTCCCTACCATGCCATCTAGCACTTGGTCAATGAAGGGTAGGGGAAAATGATCCTTCTTTGTGGCTTTGTTCAACTCCCTATAATCAACACAAATCCTCCACTTACCATTTTTCTTGGGAACTAACACTAAAGGAGAGACCCACTCACTATCTAAGATAGGGTAAATGAATCCTGCATCTAGCAGTTTTTGCAGTTCTTCTTTGACTATGTCTTTAAGAGTTGGATTCATCCTCCTTTGTGGTTGCCTGACTGTCTTGCAACCTTCTTTGATGTATATGTGGTGAGTACACACTAAAGGGTGTACTCCCTTCATTTCCTTATAACTCCAAGCGAAGGCTTCTAGGTTTTCTCTCAACATGTTGCATAGCTTTTCCTCTTCTAAAGTAGAAAGAGATGGATTAATTTTCAAAATTTTCTCTAGGCCAAATTCTATGGTTTTGACACAGAGTGGGTTGGAATTGGCCAATCATAATTCAATTGGATGATTGTTCTGGGTTTCCCTTACTTATTCTTCTAATGGTAGTGAACTAGGAGTTGGACTTTGGAGCAAGTGTTCAATTAAGTCATCCTCATCTTGCTGTCCTCCTCCTATGGTTTCTTCCAAAGCATAAAGTTGGGTAGAATAAACCTCATCTTCTTCCTCCTCCTCCAACCATAAAGGTAAATCATGCTCTAGGGTAGGTTGAGCAGGAGGGTATATGACTAACTGTTTGGACATATGCCCATTCTTGATGGTCATATTCCCAGCTCTACAGCTAATGTAAGCATCAGCTGTGGCCAACCATGGCCTCCCAAGGATGAGAGGGTAACCAGTAAGCTTAGCCTTAGGTTGGAGAACTAGGAAATCTACAAGGTACTCCCAGGAGTCAATGGAGACCATCACATCCTCCACAATTCCCTCAGGGGTGACTGTGGAACAGTCTGCAAGTTGCAGAACTGTTGTGGTCTTCCTCAATGACCCTTGGAGGTTGAGCTTGAGAATGGTGTCCTTGGTCATCACATTAATGGCAGCCCCAAGATCAATCAAAGTGTGTGGGACAATCATGCCATTGATGTGCACATCTACTACAGGGCTTCCAGGTTCCAAATATTTTGGACATATTACCTGCCCCAACACTAAGTCAGACAACTGCTCAATGAAATTAATGGTAGGGGCGTCCCTTTTTCTTCTTCCTGGATGCTTTAAGCACTTCTCCTTAATCAACTTGTTGTAAATGGGAACATCTTGATTGCCTGGAGAAGGGGGATCTTTACACATAGATTTTTCAATTCTCCCAGAAGTTCAATTTGTTCTAGGGTAGGCTGGAGTGGTTGGGCTAATCTCTCAGCAAAGGATGGATTTACTTTAAGGTTGCTTTCCTCTCTTTCTTCCTCAACCTCCCTATGTGGAGAGGGAGGTTGGTTATCAGGGAGAATTCTCCCAGATCTTAGGTTGATCTGCTGGATTTCTACAGCATAAGATGGGTATGATGTCTCTCCACTGTAGACTTGTTCAACCTGCCTATTGTTCGGGTTTAGATTTGGGTGGGACAACATCTGGGATTGCTTAGGTGGAGCAGAGTGCAGGACTTGTGGTTGGGTAGGTGGTGGAGGCAATAGGGTTGGAACATTGTTGAATTGGGGCCTCCACCCCTAGAGTGGGGTATTCCATTGAGGTTGTGGCTGAACATAAGGTTGCAATAACTGGCTGGCTGGCTGGGAATGATAGTGAGATGTATAGGACCAAGGAGGAGGTGTAGACCAAGAAGGATGAGCAGGTGGTCCCCAAGAAGGTATAGTTGTGGTTTGGTTGGGATTGTAATATGCATGGGATGACCCTTGCATACCCTGTTGGTATGGTCTAGGCCCAAGAGGTCTCCTTTGTTTGATGTAGCAAAGCTGCTCAGTTACCCCTTTAGCTCCTTGATATACAGCTTTGAGTCCAGGTAAAGAAGGGAACTTGTCTGTGGAGTGTTTTTCTTCACAGACTGAGCAAATCTTAATACAGTTCAATGGAGATTCGTTCCTAGGATGCCTCCTGGTGCATCTAGGACAAAAGATGGCTAAGGCTCTTTTTGCTTCCTCTTGCTTCCTTTTGATATTCATGGTGTCCAATTGCAAGGCAAGGGTTTGCAGCATCTCACTTTTGAAATCTTCCAGCATATTTCCAATTTCACCCTTAATGGATGAGTTGGAGGATGATGTACTGGCCATAGGTTGACTACCCCTACCCTTTTTCCTGGTTTCCCTAGAATGGTTTCTAAAGACAGTCTTAATATCCTAATAGGGTAATTTGTAGATATCTCCTCCTGCTATCATATGTAAGGTATCTATAAGATCCTCCCTTACTCCTCTAAGCATGACCAACTTTAGTGACTCAGGGTCAAGTGTGCACCTGGTCCTTTTGTAACTAAGCTAGAATCTTTCTTCATAGTCTTCTAAAGATTCATCCTGGCCTATGGTCATCCTGAAAATCTATTCTTTAGTGTCCTTTGACCTACAGTAGTCCCTATATTTGTTGTTAAAAGCCTATTGCATCTAAGCCCAATTTGTGATGCCATTTCCACATAAACCCATGAACCAACGCAATGCAGCATCCTTGAAGGTAGATGGAAATAGTTTTAACTTTTTCTCATCATCTATATAGTCATAGGTTCGACATATAACAACAAACTCAAATAGGAAAGTGTCATGGTCCTCTGTGGTTAGTCCATGGAAATGAGGTAGAGCAGAGGGGCTTATATTCTTCATCTTAGTGTCCCCATTGGTTTCCCTGATGGGGAAGGCACCCTCAATTCTCTCTGTATTCCCTCTGTCATTTCGGTTTTCAGCCATTGGTTAAGTAGGAATGGGTTATTCCTATTTTTCTTCCCCTGTAGGTTCTTCAAATATGTAAAGTTGCTCACCTAAAGGGTCTTCCAATTCATAGCCACCGAAGAAGAGAGAAGGTTGATTGTTGGATGCAGTGGGGGTATTTGACAAGAATTTCCCTAAATTGTCCCTATTCCTATGAGGCATGAAAGGAAATGTTTTTGGGTTGATTTTTGGAAGATCTTTTTTAGCAGGAAAGTACTTTGCAGAAATGAAATTGCTGATTGAATGAAAACCACTAACAAATAAACTACTTGTTGAATTGAAAGGAAAGCAGATAATGACAACTGAAAGAAAGGAAGCTACTAGATTACTTTTGTAGAAATAAACTAATGGAAGAAAATTGAGGATAAGAAGTAGAAGAAAAGAAAGTTGGAGACTAGAAATAGAAGAAAGAAGTAATCACATTCTTCTTTGACACCTCCCCGGCAATGGCGCCAAAAAGTGATGAGCCTAGGTATTGCAACAAGAATTCTACAACTCCCAGGGCTACCAGCTTTACTTATCAACCCGGGGTTCGTACAAACTTGGAGGTGACAGTGCTATATGCACAAGTAAAAGTGAAGGTCCTTCCTGTTGTCACTGCTCATCTGGCAAGAGACCCCATGGGTTCCAAGCCAGAATTCTATAGGGTCAAAAGAAGCTTAATTATTTGATGGAAGAAGAGAAAATCTATTCTAAGATAGTGCTACTCTACTACAGTAATGAAGAAAACGACGTGTAATGCTAAACCACACCATAACCTAACTAACCATCTAAATAACTATGCTAAAAAGAATTGCTAAATCAACACTAACCTAATGTTGCTACCTAAGTTACAGAGGTAAAGAGCATTAAACTATACTGAGGTGTAAGCAAAGGAACTAAGCTAAATCTGTTTTCAAGAGGAAGAGCAATTGGAGATCGAAATTGATGAAAGGAGGATGTAAGGACACAGTAGTGCATAGTGACCATTGGATCGATCAACGAACAAAAGATGGACGACAAAGATCTTATCGCGGGGGCTTAAGTGAATAGATGGATGAATAGGGTTAACGAATAGGATGAACGACAGAGATCTTATCACGAGCGATTTAGTGAATAGGTGAACGAACAAGGTAATGAAGCAAATGAACGGTAGAGATCTTATCGCGAGGAATTAAGTGAATGGATGGATGAACAGGGTAACGAAGCAAATGAGTGGCAGAGATCTTATTGTGAGGAATTAAGTGAATGGATGGACGAATAGTGTAACGAAGCAGATGAACGGCGGAGATCTTATCGCGAAAGAAACATGTGAAAATGATGGAATGGGTTTTCGGAGGCGGTAAGCAGTTTCTTGCACCCCCTCAAAGCTATAAGTTGTATTTTGAAATTTCATGCGATTAGCCTAACTGGATGACACGTAGCATAGGAAAACCACTTTTCTCGCATTCTCTCGGGTGGATAACGGTCGTGCAAGAATCCGTGCGAGATTGTGCGATAGCTGTCGGATGAGACTAGACAAATCGATGGTGCAGATTAGGGCGCATAAAGTATCAAGGTGACGCGATAGCCGTTGGATCAAGAGACAGATCGACGGTGAAGATTAGAGCACATAAAGTAGGTGGAAGAATTCGCACACAATGGCCGTTGGGTAAACTAATGAATTGGATATTGATTGGTCAGGTTTGTTGTGGATCGAATGGTGAAGAAACGATGCATGAAGAACATGTTGAAGGAGGTTTCAAATGAAAACAACAGAAAAACCAGTGAGGGTGAGGGTGGAACGAGAGTGAGGGAAAGCGATGATAATGAAATGAAACAAGTAACTGCATCAAACAACAAACTCCAAAGCTCAAGCGAGAACTAGAAACCTGTGTTTTTAAGGGTCTCTTCCTCAATTCATGGTCCCAAAGGGAGGAGGTGAGGTTGAGACACCTGCGGACAACCTTATGGTGATCTTTTTCTCCTATCTAACCTGCTAATTGAAAAAAAAACACAAATGGAAATAAACTAAAGCACAACTGATCTACTCTACACTACTATAATGGGAATGTAACTACTTAAGAAAATGAACAGAACCAGAAATCTATCCTAGCATACATGTACAATAAAGAGGAGCTTTGGCTACTCAAGTTGGGCCCTAACCCAAGAGCTTCAGCCCTCTAAGTTAACTCAGTGCTGGCTCAAAACAGAACTCATCTTTATTATAAAAACCATGGATTACATAACAAACTGTCACAAGTCTTGCAGCTCAGAAATAAAGTAGAGTTTTTCAATAAAAATTTGAATCCTACTAAGGTCCTAAGCCTCTCTACTTATACATCTGAAGTCTCCAACAACTTCCTTCCCATTAGGGAGGCTTGGCTCCCCACTCAAGATAAACTGGTTTCTGTCACTTTCACTTGCTCGGCTGTCTTTTAGTCCTCATGATTTGGTTGTTTGCACTCTGAGCTGATGGAGGAATATTCAAATGGAGGGGTAGTAAATGAGGAGGATTTACCTCCTATAATTCCTCTCCCTTGTCCCATTCGAGTTTTGACCAAGGTCTTTGCCACAGTTCCTTGCTTTTATCCTTTATTCCTGCATTTTTCCTTGCTTTTATCCTTTATTCCTACATTACATGCACATTAGACCACAAAGCAAAATATCCAACTCTAACTCATCTCATAAACAAAATATAATCAAAAGTATGCAATAAGTTTTGAGAATAGTTGGTTTGGCTAAGCTAGGAGGTGGATTAATGCCAATTAAGGCCCATATAATTACCCAATGATGAGGCTCATCAAATTTTATTATAAAAAATATTATTATATAAGCTAAAAGGAAGACTTGAAGTATAAAGTCAAAAGGGAACTTGGAATATATATATATATATATAAACAAGTCCAAGTTAAAGAAATTATAAATTATCAATGATGGTGAAATGGAGATCAGTAATGGAAGATTTCTCAAAACTTTTATAAAAAGTGTTAGTGTATTATTTAAAATCAAGGGATCACTTACTGAAAAGGATATTATAATCTCTATCAATCCTACTCGTGATAATAATTATGTTAGTACTAAATGTGCTAACCGATTAGTGATTCTTGAATCGAAAATAATTGAAACGATGAATTCAATGGATAAAAAACAATATCTCATACGCAATCTACAACAAAGTATTAGAGATTTTACTTTTATCTCGTAATTCACCATTAAAACCTTATTTTGTGACTATAGTGTCATTATTTTTGGTTCACCCTGGATGGAAAGTCTAGGGTCCTTCATCCTAAGTATGAAGAAGTTTTTAACATTTTCCTACAGGAAGAAAAAAAAAACACTACATGAAATTATATTAAAATCAAATTCAGTAACAATAGAAAACATACAAGATATATCAAAAGTAATATTTCAAGAAAGTAAAAAAAGCGATACAAATTATGAAAAGGGAAGTAGAAAAAATCACTGCTAACAAAAATGAAGAAGTTTCTTTGCTTAAGGACCATAGTGAAAAATTACTCACACAAATTAAGATGCTTAAGAAGGACAATAAGTCATTGGGAAACAAGGTAGAACAAATTATCGAGAAGGAAGGGTCAAAATATTCAAATGTAGAAATTCAAGTTGAATAAAAAGGAACAAATATCAATCCAACAAATATCACAACTCAAGAATATGATAAGCCAGTTGAAGTAAAAACATATTTCGATGTTGCAATTTAGACAATGAAAAATCCAAATGAATATTATGTAACCAACTCAACAACATTAGTACCTAAAGTAAATTAGGAAGTCATTACATGGATGATAAAGGAAAATCAAACCACAAGGACTCCTTATTGACATTTGAATCACAAGAGAAAAGGACTCAATCGGTCTGCATATCTGTATCACTTAGAACATAAACAACGAATTTATGTTACGAAGACTACTTATGTCAATGAAATTCATTCTTGTGATAAAAATCCACCCGAAGTATCCAATAACCACAAGATTCCACAAAAGATTAATTTAGGATGGTTAGATCCCTTCTCAGTTCGACAACTTTTTTATCACTTAGAGGATCCTATCATCTCATATCCTCGAAGATGACGACCTGAAAAATCCAAAAAGATGTGAATAGATTGCAAGACAAAGAAACAAGATGACATGTCTTATTAGCAATAAGTTTTAAGGACAAAGCTTTTTGAAGAGGAAGGAAATGCTATGAATATAATATATAACTAATGTAAATATAAATATTAATAACAATCCTAATAATGGTTAATTAGTGATTAGTATAGAAGAGGCATGTCTCTAAAGACATGATTGTTCATGAAAGGTAACCTTCCTAGGTCTATAATTAGACCCTCATTTGTAATCAATATCATATCTCTTGTGTTTAGTCATTTCTATATAAATGCTACTTGTCCTATAATGAATACTTTTATATTTAAGATATTTTAAATATTACGTATACAAACTTTGTTTGTAATAGAAGTCGATGAGGAATTTTATATGCTCTCTATAATGCCATGATGTTGAGTGTTGGACATCCATAGTGAACACCAATATCTTGGTGGACAGAGACAATAACTCATAATGAACGAGGGTACAATTAAAGGGTTGAGCCTTCTCCTTGATAAATTCTGCAGGGACAGAATGTGGGGTCTCAACAATATATATACATGCTGCTGGTGTTGGATACTGCCAACATACAGGGTGTCTCCTCGATATGATGTCCCAACTAGACCTCACACCATTTGGAGTAGGATCCCTATCTGGGAAATAGGCCTGACTTCCATATTCTTAATAATTTGCATTGGCTACAATAAATGACACAAGAGAAACACATATACTTTCAAGATGAACAAGTAAGTTAGACTTGTGATGTATTCAATTGCAAAGTGTATAATGATTCTTTCATGAAAATGGAAGAGAAAGTGAGCCTTTAAAAGAAAAGTAATAGTATTTTCCTAGTAAAGACACACACACATATATAAAAAAAGATCATAAGTTATCTTGCAAAATAGTTCACAAAGAAACAAAGATCATAAAAGCAAAAGAGATGCACAATTCAAAGATGCATACTAAAGCCAATGAAATAGTTCATTTTCATTAGTATGTAGAAACATAAACATACACCGCAAACAATGAAATAATAGTCTTACAATCATTCATGACATATGCATGAAAGTGTGTCGGGTCCAAGAGCTTCAAATTAAGTGGAAGTCCCAAGATACACAATTACAATTATACAACACTAGTTCCAATAGTGCAACTTAAGCCACCACTTGCTCCTCAAAAGACTAATCTTCACTCATATGCCTAGCCTAAGAAGCCAAGGTGAAAAGTCCCATTTCTTCAGCTATGAGGGTGTATCTATGACAAATGATATGACTCTCCACCTCCCTTGTGACTCTTGACCTTCCCTCGTGACTTTTGAGCTCCTATGTGACTTTTAGAATTCTATGTGACCTTTGAGCTTCTACATTACTTTATAACTTTCTAGTGACTTTTCGCATTCCATGTGGGACCCTTGGGCTTTCACACATTTTACATTTTCTCATTTTTGAAAAATATAACAATACATTCCAAAAATTGTAGAAAAATACAATGACAACATATGGTGACTTTATTGGTGACATTTTGAGAAGCCATGAGTTGGCAACAGTGACATAAGACTTCATTGTAGTGCATCAATGCCAAGATCTTCTCTTTGTTTTTGTCTTCTTGTCTTCATGATATATCTACTTGAACTTCATCTTCCTCCTCCAAAAGGCTAATTATGATATAGAGTCTTCCATGTTATCTTAATCTTCATCAACCTATCATGGTTCAATATCCATTTGTCTCCTTGTTCTTTTTGTGTCCCGCTTCCACAAGCATCTGCTTGCAGCATCTTCTTGATGTTCTCCTTGAGCATGATCTTTCCATGTTAAGATCATATCACCTACAAGTGAAGTTCACTCATGATAATATAACATCAGCCCTGAAATCACCTAATCTACCTTGTTTCTCATGCAGCATGTTGATTATGATGGGACATTGCACAAGGTTGAGGAGAGAGGCCTTTTTGAATGTAGTTCATAGGAACATGAGGCCAGAAGTGAGTGACTAGACCTTGTGACTACATAGTGTGCAGTTGATAGAGACAGAAAAGTGAGGTATTACACATTGGGAAAGTACAAAAGGCAAGAGTGACATGCTTAGGCACTATGATTATGCAATGTGGAGTTGACGAAGGAGAGGACCTAAATATTGCATAGTTGAGCATGGAAAGGGTCCAAGAATGACCCGAATATCCACTAGAAGTGAAAAGTGTGCAACACTGGGAAAGGTTGGTCAGGGATTTCACATTGGGGAAGTGTAGTCAACAGACAGGAGTGACTGAGCTCTGATATTATGCAATGCATAGTTGAAGGTGGAAGTCCTCTATGATTGCACAATGTGTAGTTCCATTAGGAAAGAGCTTCATCTCCATAGCTTGAGGATGCATAGTGCATAGTTGGAGAAGGATAAGACCAGGGAAACTCCGGAAAATGACTAAGTGTGGGATCGGTGAGGCATAAAAATGAGAGTAAAATCATGTAACAATACTTGAACATGATTGCACACACTCAAAATGGCCAACCACATGACAAGGAAGCACTTAGTACTAAAATTCCACCTTCATTTATTGAAACAAGAACAAAACAACACTTACCTCCAAGTGTGACACTTAAGGTATACTTTATAACACAAGTGTCAACTGCAAAGAGAAAGTGTGTAAGACCATAGGGATGAGTCCAATGCATGTCCCCATGATAGATATGATCTATTAACGCAAGAGAATGCACTAGAGCTGCCTCATAAAAGATGTGCCAAAATTGTCTTTTACAATGAATGACACTTCCCTTAACAAAAGAAGACACTTGGGAATCCTTCAGAAAGAGACTTGAAAACTTAGAAAAAAGGTGCTAGATCACTCTAAAAACTAGAAACAATAGTTCACATGATCAAAGGGAGGCTCCAAAATTTAAATATGGGCAAAATTTTGAAGGGCATTGTAGCAATGACAACAATATATTAGGGATGCCATCAACTAGCTTGAGGTAATCCTTTGCAACATACATCATGTTTGCGAATAATAATTTCCATTCGATATGAACTAGGCCTTAAATGCCTTGAAAATCTTGCCAAGATTGTTGTTTGATACGGATAATGGGAGAGAGGGATGTCGACCCAAGGCTAATTAAATTATTCACATTCTTCTGAGATAATTCTATTTTAATCACCACACGATTTGTCCTCTAATGGGCTTGAGCAACAGGGGGAGTGTGCCAGGTGTAATTACAGATAAGACATCAAGGGTTTAAACCTTGATCCCATATCCTTTACATTAAAACTTTATCCATTATGCTCATGATTTTCTTTGGGAGGCGCAAGGCTGCCAAAGGCACCGCAAGCTCCACCTTATTCATGCAATATTCCAATATTAAAATCAATAGGAGTTTAACCTTCATGGAAGCAGACATATTGTTGTTATATTATGGTCAATTTCCATCACTCCTTGATCGCTCTAGTCTTGATATTCACCAAAGTGATGACTATGGATTTTAAGTGCCTTAACACATGATATAGTTCTATGTGCTCAAATTGCTAAAGTTGAGCTGAAATTCATTGTAATATTGGAGGGAGGGGGGGTTGTTGCATGTTGTTCAATTTCCCAAGCTCGCCAAATAACAATTAGTGAATCCCCAAACACCATTAGTTTGTGATTTTCCTTTCTATTGCCAATTCTAGCCCTTTCCATAATGCTAAATATTCATCCTAGTTATTGGTTGTAATAGCCCTTGGTTGATTTTCCATGTAAAAAATATAAGACCAAGGTCATGGGACATGTATTCCAAGCTGAATGTTGGGAAAAAACATGGTGATGAGGATCACTGGTGATTAATAGATGTATATGGAAATTGGAAAAGGCATTGACAAAGGTAAAGTGGCAATAATTGGCATTTTATTTATGAAAATAAAGGAAACAAGAGAAAAGGAAGGTGAAGAGACACAAATTTGCATGAGGAGGAAAAATGAAGAAAATAGAGGCCTCAATGATAAAAAGGCTTCTAAGGATCAGTTCATGGATTTTGTTTGTTTAACTTTTGTTGGTGATTCTTTTTGTTTAGTTTAGTTTTGGAGCTCTCTTTTATTCTATCATTCTCTCATACTCTTATACACTTATAGTATTCTTGGAGCATGCTTGGAGCACTCCAGTTTTCACTCAGATTAAAGAAAGAAGGCAAAGGAAAGCAAGAGAGCGCAAGGGAATAGGTGGATTAGTAGCCACAGATAGATTGCTTTGCAGGAAATAGTTTGCATGTATGATTCCCTTGATGCATGGTAGATGCATGTGATTATTTGGTTACGATCTGTCATTAACATGGATGATTGCCTGGATTGATAGTGGTTTTAACCATTATTTTCCATTTCCTAGATATCCATGGTATTGTGGGTTTTTCCACTTGTTTTTTGCTTATTGGTGCTGAGGTTCCTTATGGATGTGGGTTGAGTTACTAGTTCCTGGAGCCGTTGGTTGGAACAAATGCTCTAGAAGCCTTAGAACAACTTGGGTTGAGTTACTAATCCTGGAGCATAGGCTGGAAAAATGATATGGAACCCTTGGTGGGTTGAGTTACTAGTCTTGGAGTCAGGTTGGATAAACTCTCTAGAGCCATGGAAAGTTATGGGTTGAGTTATTAGTTCCTGGAGCCGCGGTTGAGACAAACGCTCTCGAGCTGTGGACATCTTGGGTAGAGACTGATCTAGTTAGTGATAATGATGTCTAACGGTGAGGTGGAATCACTTGTTGAGGGTTGAGGTGGTTTGGCCTCTGGAAGCCCCAAATTTGGTTTTGTTTGGTTCATTCCATGAGATCCCACAGTCATGCACTAACAAAAAGAAAGGGACAATTTGGAAAGTTTGGTCATAAAAAAAAAAAAAAGAACATAGCTAAAATGCAATGCTATGGGTGTCAATAATATGGGCACTATAGGAGATATTGTCCTAAGCTCAAGAAGGACAATAACAAAAGAGGAATAAAAGAAGCCCACATCACCAAGGAAGTGGAGGAAGCTTAAAATAAGAAATCCAAGAAGGATGAAGTAATAGATCTCCACTATTGAGATTGTCTTTGTCACATAAGTTCTTTTCAAGTTCCTAAATCTTCTAAGATATGGCTATCATGATTCACTAAGTAAAATAATGGGATGCATCAAGTCATCATAGAAGCATTGAAAGAAAGAGCTTAGGACATCCTCATAGAGAAGCATTAAAGACAATTATAATATATGGAAGTCAAGGATATAACTCTTGGGAATCTCATTGAAAACAAAAGTGGAAATGTCATCTAGTACAAGGTTCATCATACATTTGTCAAATAGAAACATTTGTTGATGGGGATACTTTAGATCCTCAAGATTCTCTGATGCAATCTTCATTGAAATTTTCACCGATCATGAGGGGAAGCAAGTGTTTCATCAACAATTTCAAACTTGGAATTCATGGGATGAAGGTACGATGACATAAAAGTGAAACAGATCAAGGGATTGAAGCTCTTTCAATCAAAGGATGTTGCTGCTGGAAATCTGGATGACCCAAAGGAAAATGAGGTATGTATGCTTAGAGTCTATATTGAAGAGTCATGTCATGTGGTTGCAGGTAACATGAACAAATGCTCTGTCTTAAAAGCATGATAAAAAGAAAGGATATCCTCCCTCAAAGGGATGCAAGAATGCATGGGTCACACATTCACTAGATGAAATCAACATAATATGTCCTCATATGAAGTGTGAGGGGGTCTGATTGGAAGCTCCTAGGAATGAAATGTTTGAAGAAAAAAAGGAAGAGATCGTGGAATATGAAACCATGGTAAAGGAAATCAACATCCAAAAGACCAAGAAGATTTGACTAGGATATCTCTGTGGAAGATATGAAGACTCTGATGAAGTATGAAAAAGAAAGAGACCCTTAAAAATATATATATCTTTGGTATATGTGTCGATATGTATGAAGGATGTTTATGCAAACTAGAAGATTCCATGATGAAAGGTCATCACAAAGGTAATGTTGATTTTAATGTTCATTCCTCTATTTTTACAAATATATGGATGGGTTTATGCAGGGCTACCAAGGGAATATCTATTGATGTCTTCCACCACCAATGCACATGTAGTAGGATGAAAGATCCTTAAGTAAGCATGGCATGAAGAAAGAAACATGGCATGAAGGAAGGCCATATATGGACTGGTGGATCACTTTCCAATGATGACATGGCTGAGTCATGGATGAAAGTGATGGATGTTCAATGCCCTATGTAGAAGTCCCAAACCTGAAGACTCATAGATAACGAAAAGAAATGCATGACATCATTAAGAGGATTTATTCAAGCAGTTAGTTTCCCCATCATCTCCACCTGAGGAGTTGTTGTAGGTCCCTAATTAAGAGGGAGCTTGGAAACAAGTTTCTTACTTGGAAGAAACTTGGAAATTCCTAAGCCAAGAGGGAGCTTAAGTACATTCCTTCTGTAGGAATGGGTACATTCCTTTATTGGAATAGATGTGTCCTCCCTAATTAAGAAGGAGATATAGACACATCATTATTGTCTTCACTTGGGAAGACAAAATGGAGGATTGGGTAAACATATAGCATTTGATGCTCTTTGAAGATCTATTAAGGATCCAAGATAAGAATAGTCATTGAGGACTGATATTCTTTGAGGACTTGGAATCCAAGATAAAAATAGTCCTAGTGGAACACACGCTAAGAACTTGGGTAGGTTATGTTCCGAGAGAGACAATGATGAGGGTGTTTATCGCTAGCATTGTGCTAAAATATCGTGGAGAGATATAGTTGTTAGTCAAGGCCTTGCTATGTGAAAATGTTAGTTGATGTGATGCTAAATAGATGGGTTACCAACCCAACTCTTCTTATGATAAATTCTTCAAATTGAGAATGACCAAGTACCATTATGAATACGTCCTAGTTAAGAGGGAGTGTTGAAAAGAGTAACTAGGTTTGATCTTCATAATGACATGTGTAATTATGATTTTATGAAATTGATGGAAAGAAGAAAAAATAAAATTATTATTGTAATGCTTGTCTCATGGGTTTCATGAGCAAGGAATTTTATTCTTAGTGATGGCTCCCATTGTGAGCATTTATTATTTTTCATCTAGTCATAAAAGTCAATTTGAGTCTATCTCATGTATGAAGGACCCTTCTTTGGCACGTTACATTTTTGTATGAGTCATAAAAAGTATAAGAAGGCCCTTAAATACCAAGACAAAGTAATCTCCTTCAAGTGAACTTAAAAGGAATAATATAATCTCTCAAATAGACACATTGGCTCATTCTGCTGTCAAGTAGGCTAATTAGCATGGGCAACAATTATAAATATGGCAGTTCAAATTCCATTTCAAGACAAAAGTTCAGAGAATTATTTTCGGTGGTTTGTAATTTGGTTAAAGGAAGAAAAAGGAATGTGAATATCTCATAATAAGCCTCTCTATCCAAGCAAAGGAGGAAAACTAGAATAAGATATGTTTGGGACTCTTTTTAGGGCTAATCTCCACATGTGAGAGAAAATGAGAGGGTTACTACTGCAGAAAAAGCATTGAATACCTCCTTGCTATGCTAAATGCCTAATCAAGGAGTATTTAAGAAATCTAAGTTGAAGAAGAAAGCCTTCTAGTTCAAGCAAAGGAGATCATGAAGTTAAATCACCACATGTGCAACAATTAGGGCCGAAATACAGTGCAAGTTTGAAGTAGAAGGAAGAAGCATAATTTTGACTAATATTGACTTAGGCACGAAGAGCAATGGAAGGGGAATTGTGTCTTCGTCTTTGAGAGGAAAATAGGTCAAGGGTCTTAGTCTTGGTGTTCATCAATTGGAATCTCTATAAGAAGAATAATTTGTTCGGGTTTTCCTCTCAAAGAGTGAGAGGTTTTCGACCTAGATGATAGCTTAAATTCTGTGTCTCTTGTCTCTTTATGGTTTATGCATTAGTAGTTGTTTGATGAAGAATAACACTAATAACCTAAGTAAAATAATATCCTAATATAAAGAAGTAAAAATGATCCAAGTGGATATTGGTGGCCACCTGCCAAGTCCACCTGGACCCCCACCATTGTCTTTCTCAGCATTTTCAGTTTCCTTAATTGTAGCACAACTTACTATTTTTAGCAGTTTTTCGGGTCCTGAACTTCCAGAGCCGTTTTGAGGCCCTAAACGACGTTTTTTGGGGAATCCGGGGGCAACACGAGTCCATTGTATGGACTAGTGTTGCTCGATCCAACAATGATAGTGCTCGGATAGATCTTTCTAATGAGCTATTGTACGCATCAAACGGAGATCATATGCCAAAGTTACGACCCCGGGAAGTTGATGTACCAACTTACCCCCAAACGGGGCCCACAGTTTGGCGTTTCATCTCCTAGGGTTAGGTTTTGGAATCTTAAGGGTTTTTCCATTGTTTCTCAACAATAAATAGGCCTTCGAGCCTCATTGTAACACAGTTCAGAGGCATGTAGCCATCACATCTCTTCTCAGAGATAAGCTACCATCGCCCTAGCTAGTTTATTTCCATTTCTGTTTGTAAGCATATTTCAGTATTTTCCATTAATGAAATGAAGTATTATTTCCGTTGCATCTTTGTGTATATGGTTATCTCTATAATTTGTTGCGTTCCTGTTTAAATCCGGATCAGTGGTATCAGAGCGGTCTGCTTTTTCTCTGTTTTTCTTTGCATGTCCCCAACAAGGTCGGGATATAAGGAGTTAGGGCTTGAACTGGTTGAACCTTTGCAAGACCAGCCTCACAAATCCCGACGACCTCCCATGGCGGACAAGAAGAAAGACGAGGGGGCAGGAGATCCCATCAAAATCTTGCTCGAAGAAGCGCTCGAGCGACAACGGAACGCGATGATGGACAGCTTTGCGCAGATCCTTCAGCGGCTACCCAGAAGCGGCGCATCGACTTCCAGCAGCTCCTCTGGAAACGCCACACCCTTTAAGGTACAAGTTAATTTTGAAATCCCCATATTCGAGGGTCAGATAGACGCCGATGCCGTAGATAAATGGTTAAATCTGCTAGAGGGTTATTTTTCTGTTCATGAATTTTCGAGTCGGGAAAAGATTGTTTTTGCTCTTCTCAAAGCAGCCCCCCACGTCAAGGACTGGTGGGAAACCTACTGCGAGCAGAAGGATGAAAGTACTGGCTCACTATTTTCAGCCGCACCCACCTGGGATTCGTTCCGGGATGCCATCAAGGAGCAGTACTACCCTGTCGGAAGCTATGAGGATGAATACATAAAGTGGACCACGCTGCGGCAGGGAAGGGACCAAGACGTGCCAGAGTTCACCAATCTTTTCCATACCCTTCGCACAAAGTTGGGTATCAAGGATTCGGAGCAACATTTGATACTCAAATACCGTGGCTGCCTGCACAAGTACATCCAGGAAGAAATACAGTTCCTAAACATCCCCTCGCTCGGCGCAGCATACCGGTATGCCGTCAAGGTCGAGCAGAAGTTTAAACAAAAGAAGCGAGACTTTGGATCTGCGAATCCAAAGCAGGGGAAAGGTGCCCCTAAACCACAGAACAAAGGACAAAGCCAAGGCGGGACAGCCCAAGACAACCAGCCGAAGCTGCAAGCAAAGAGCAACGCCGCGAAGCCGAGAAAGGACACTGGAAAATGGTGCGAGTTCCATAAGAGCTCCACTCACAACACAAGTGAGTGTCGGGCCAAGCAGTCACTGGTGGCTGAGCTAAAGGTTTCAGAATCAGATGCATGTTCCGACTCTGAGTCAGAACCCGATAAGGGGTATGAAAAAGGGAAGCAGATCATTGATGCGGATCCCAGCACCACTGTTGCTACCGCAAAGATCCGGAAAAATGAACCCGAAGATCCAGAGGAGGAGGAGCGTCTCTTCCACTCCCAGATGTGGGTAAAGGGCTCCCCGATACAGTTCATTGTTGATAGCGGGAGTCAAAAGAACCTCATTTCGGCAGAGGTCGTGAAGCGGTTGGGCTTACCGACCACAGCACATCCACAACCATACACCATTGGGTGGCTTCACCAAGGGCGAGATCTTCGCGTGAGCCAGCAGTGTCGCCTTCCATACAACATCAAGCCCTTCACGGATGAGGTATTGTGTGACATTGCTCCCCTTGAAGTTTGTGATGTATTACTAGGACAACCATACTTGTGGAAGCGACATGCTGTGTATGAATCAAGGCCCCGTGCTGTTATTATTACATTGGGAAATAAGTTGTTCAGGATACCAGAGGTAGCACCACCTGCCGCCATCTCTTTGATTACTGCAAAACAATGCAGTAAGATCATTTCCAAAACCAGGAAATTTGTTTTCCTGATGATACGCCCTCAAGGGAAGAAGAAGACAGTGGCCGCGGCCTCCAAACGGGGTCCCTCGGCACGGCAGCTACAGATGGACAAGATTGTGGAGGAGTACGAAGACATCTTCACCTCCCCGGCAGGGGTTCCTCTGCACTGTCAAGTCAAGCACTCCATCGATCTGACCCCAGGTGCGCCGCTACCCAATGGACCAATTTATCGGCGCTCCGTTCTGGAGAACAATGAAATCAAGAGGCAGATTCAGGAGCTCCTGCAGAAAGGTCACATCCGTCCGAGTTCTTCGCCTTGTGGGAGCCCGATAGTGTTGGTACAGAAGAAGGATGGGACGTGGAGACTTTGTATTGACTATCGGGCACTGAACAAGATCACTGTCCGTAATAGGTACCCGATCCCGCGGATTGATGACCTCCTAGACCAACTAAAGGGGGCGAAATATTTCAGCAAGATCGATCTGAAGTCAGGATATCACCAGGTACCAATTGAACCCTCAGATGTGTGGAAGACTGCCTTCAAATCCAAGGAGGGCCTCTTCGAATGGTTGGTCATGCCTTTCGGATTGACGAATGCTCCTGCAACCTTTATGAGGCTAATGGATGACATCTTGTGGCCATTCACCAACTCCTTTGTAGTAGTATACTTGGATGACATTCTGATCTTCAGCCAGAGTTGGGAAGAGCACCTCCACCACATCCGACAGGTTCTCCAAACACTGCGGCAACACAAGCTATGTGCCAATTTGGAGAAATGCACTTTTGGCATGACCGAGGTTCAGTATCTGGGATACATCATTGATGAACAGGGGGTGCATGTCGATCCAGCCAAGGTCCAAGTCATTCGGGATTGGCCCTCTCCAACCACTCTAACAGAGCTCCGCAGCTTTCTAGGTCTTGCCAACTTCTACCGCAGGTTTGTGTTGGGATTTTCTCATATTTCTTGGCCCTTGAGTCAAGTCACCAAGGGCGGGGCGAAAGCAAAATTATTTTGGTCTGAATCTCAACAAAAGGCATTCAGGGAGTTGAAGGATCGCCTCTGCACGGCACCAGTGCTCGCGTTACCAGATTTACAACAACCATTTGAGGTCGAGACAGATGCCTCTGACTATGCTATTGGGGCAGTCCTTACTCAACATGGACATCCAGTGGCATATCACAGTGAAACACTTTCAGACACAGTCCGGAAGTACCCCACTTATGATAAAGAGATGTATTCCATTGTACAGGCCTGCCGACAATGGAAGCATTACATTTTGGGGAAGGAAACGGTCATCCACACAGACCACCGACCTCTGCAGTTCATACAGACCCAAGGGAAATTGCAGAATGATCGCCATCAGAAGTGGTCTACATACCTGCAACAGTTTCACTTGAATATCAAGTATAAAAAGGGCAGCACCAATAATGTTGCAGATTGCCTCAGTCGACCACCGATCATGGCGCTAACCACCGTGCTCAACTCTTGCGGGCACGAGACTTCTGATTGGCCACTTCTCTACAAAAGCGACCCAGAATTCGGCCACACATACCAGACACTCTTGGAGGGTCGGCAGGTTGCAGATTTTCACCTCCAGGATGCCCTATTATGCCACCTCGGTCACCTTTGTGTTCCTTCAAGCGAGCGTGCCAAGATGATTTGGGAAGCACACTACAGTCGGGCTGCTGGGCATTTCGGGGTCGAGAAAACAGTGGCAGTACTGCAAAACTATTTCTATTGGCCGAATCTTCGACAGGATGTTGGGAAGTACATCCGATCATGTACTGCCTGTGCCATTGCCAAACCGACCATTAAGAAGCAAGGCCTCTATACCCCGTTGCCTACCCCTAGTCGACCTTGGGAATCCATCTCCATGGATTACATGTCAGGCCTTCCTTCCACTAAGCATGGAAATGACTGTGTTTTTGTGGTCGTCGACAGGTTCTCAAAGATGGCCATTATGATGGCCTGCAAGAAGAATATCACAGCAGAAGCCATTGCTAAACTCTTCTTTGAACGAGTGTGGGTGCACTTTGGGATCCCACAGTCTATCATCTCAGATCGGGACAGTCGGTTTCTCATCACCTTTTGGTCCAGTCTCTGGTCAATGCTGGACACCAAACTCACGAAGTCCACAGCCTTCCATCCTCAAACTGATGGCCAGACAGAGGTTGTCAATAGGATGATTGTGCACATTCTGCGCATGTATAACTCAAAGCATCCACGCACATGGGACGAGAGCCTCCCCTACGTTCAGCACAGCTACAACCGAGCTCTTCACAGCTCCACTGGCCATAGCCCTTTTCAGGTGGGTTTGGGATTCCAGCCACTATGCCCCATTGATGTGGCCATGCCACTTGCAGCTACTCACATGAATTCAGCTCATGTCCAGTCTGAAACAGATAAGGCCACCAGCTTCATTGAGCGCATCCAACATATTCGCCAGCAGGTCCATGACATTCTTGAGAAATCAAATGCCAAGTACAAGCAGCGACATGATCAACATCGGGTGCCACACAAGTTTCAGGTGGGCGACAAAGTCTGGTTGCATTTGCAAAAGGAACGCCTTACTAGAGCCTATCGGAAATTGAGACCACTCCGATATGGTCCTTACACCATTACTAAGGCTATGGGAGACAATGCATTTGAGCTCAGCATTCCCCCATTCCCTGGCCTGCACCCAGTATTCAATGTGGACCGCCTTCGGCCATACTTTCCACCATTGCTAGACACATCCGACATTGCAGAACAGCTCAAACCCACAGAATTAAATCCAGATTGCATGGAACAAGCTGCAACTGATCGGATCATGGACACACAGATCAAGAACACTCGCCAACAGAATATCCAACTGTATCGAGTTGTCAAAGCGGGCCAACTCCTTCAGCAGGGCAAGTGGCTCACCAGGGAACAAGTTCAGCAGAAGTTTCCTCATCTCATGGAGGAGCTCAACGCAATGGGGACCATTGCTTCCTAAGGGGGGAGGAATGATCCAGGTGGATATTGGTGGCCACCTGCCAAGTCCACCTGGACCCCCACCATTGTCTTTCTCAGCATTTTCAGTTTCCTTAATTGTAGCACAACTTACTATTTTTAGCAGTTTTTCGGGTCCTGAACTTCCGGAGCCGTTTTGAGGCCCTAAACGACGTTTTTTGTGGAATCCGGGGGCAACACGAGTCCATGGAATGGACTGGTGTTGCCCGTTCCAACAATGATAGTGCTCGGATAGATCTTTCTAATGAGCTATTGTACGCGTCAAACGGAGATCATATGCCAAAGTTACGACCCCGGGAAGTTGATGTACCAACTTACCCCCAAACGGGGCCCACAGTTTGGCGTTTCATCTCCTAGGGTTAGGTTTTGGAATGTTAAGGGTTTTTCCATTGTTCCTCAACAATAAATAGGCCTTCGAGCCTCATTGTAACACAGTTCAGAGGCATGTAGCCATCACATCTCTTCTCAGAGATAAGCTACCATCGCCCTAGCTAGTTTATTTCCATTTCTGTTTGTAAGCATATTTCAGTATTTTCCATTAATGAAATGAAGTATTATTTCCGTTGCATCTTTGTGTATATGGTTATCTCTATAATTTGTTGCGTTCCTGTTTAAATCCGGATCAAAAAAGGACTCACAAACAGTTACTAATAGAAGAGAAATCACTTAATCTCTATGCCCTAGATTTCTCAACACATGTAACATATGCGGTGTTGTGTACTTGTTGCATATGTGGTGCTATGTATGTATGGTGTTGCGTACATGTTGAATATACGATGATGTGTACATATGATGTTGTGTGTATGTTTCATATGTGGTGTTGTGTACATGGTGTATATGCAGTACTATGTACGTATGGTGTTGTGTACATGTTTTATATGTGATGTTGTGTGCATGTTGTACATGTGGTGCTATGTGCATGTGGTGTTGTGTACACATTGTGCATATAGCATTGTGTACACGTTGTGTTGTGCACATGTGGTACTGTGTAATGTGTATTGTGTAGTCGTTGTATCATGACATGTGTACTCGTTGTGTTGTACTCCGTGTACATATATGTATTGTGTTGTACATCAGGTATAGGTGTATGTGTTGCGTTGTGCACCGGGTGTAGGTGTATGTGTTGTACATCAGGTATAGGTGTATGTGTTGCATTGTGCACCGGGTGTAGGTGTATGTGTTGTATTTTACACCTGGTGTAGGTGTATGTAATGTGTGGTACACCATGTGTGGATGTATTCTTTGTGATGTAGACTCTATGTATGGGTACATGGCTAAAGAGGAGAGAAGGCATTGGGTGCTTGCCGGGTTTGGTAACCAATTTAGTGTGTGTTCGAAAAGGGCAAGGAACAAAGGTAGAAGCAAGGACTAATTAAAGAATAAGTATCAATATTTTATTTCAATTTTATTATGCATGTGATCCATGGCCTTGATTTATGATGGTTACATGTGATTTATGATTATGATTTATGATGGTTTCATGTGATTTATGATGGTTGAGTTTCAAGCTAACTAGATGAGATATGTCTATACATGATGATTTGATCAAAGAGCTAGTTTGAATTGTTGTGACAGGAAGTAAACAAAATTGCAAGTATACCTTATTGACGGGCCACAAATGAGGTATGATTTGAATTTATTTCAATTTCTTTTAATCTAATGGAAATTATGTGCTTGGTATAGGAAAGCATATAAAATTCTTGGTTTGGGTGGTTGAAATGCCCAGTTTGGGAGTTTGGAACTGTGATCTAGGTGGATATTGGTGGCCACCTACCTATTCCACCTAGACCCTCCAGTCAGTTTCATATGTTTCCTTGTTTATTTCAGCATTTACTATTTTTAGCAGTTTTTTGGGTCCTGAACTTCCGGAGTAATTTTGACCCCCTAAACGGCGTTTTTTGAGGTCCGATGCAAGCCCATAGCCATTGGAAAGGGCTTGTGTTGAAACTTGTAGTACTCAGAGAGACCTTTCCAACAAGGTATCGTACATGCCAAACAGAGATAATATGACCAAGTTACGACCCCGGGAAGTTGGCTGCCCAACTAACCCCAACGAGGCCCACAAACTCTTGGTGTTACATCTCCTGGGGTTAGGGTTTTTGTTGTTTAGGGTTTTCTCATGTTTTTCAATAATAAATAGGCCCTTCAGCCTCATTGTAACATATTTCAGAGGCATGTAGCCGCCACATCTCTTCTCAGAGATAAGCTACTATCGCCTAAGCTATCTTATTTGCATTTTGTTTGTAAGGATAGTTCAATATTTTTATATTAATGAAATGAAGTGTTTTTCTGCTGAATCTCTATATTTATGATTATATCGGTAATTTTCCATGTTTATGTTTAAGTTTGGATCAGTGGTATCAGAGAAGTCTGCTCTTTCTTTGTTTTTTTTTGCATGTCCCCAACAGGGTCAGGGTATAAGGAGTTAGGGCTAGATCTGGTTGAACCACTGCAAGATCATCCTCACAAACCCCAACAACCTCTTATGGCGGGTGAAAATAAGGGCAAGGGGTAGGAGATCCTTTCAAAATGTTGCTCAAGGAAGCCCTCGGGCGACAGAGTAATGCGATGATGGATAAGTTTTAGCAGATCCTTCGACGACTACCCGCAGGCGACACATCTTCATCCAGCAACCACTCTAGAGATGCCACTCCTTTTAAGATACAAGTTAGCTTCAATATTTCCATATTTGAGGGTCTGATAGATGCAGACACCGTAGATAAATGGTTAAATCTGTTGGAAGGATATTTTTCAGTTCATGACTTTTCCAATCGGGAAAATATCACTTTTTCACTTCTCAAAGCTGCCCCACACATCAAGGATTGGTGGGAAACCTAGTGTGAACAAAAAGACAAAAGTGAACCCTCGATGTTTTCAGCTGCACCCACTTGGGGTTCTTTTCGAGACACCATCAAGAGACAATATTACCCTGTTGGGAGCTATGAAGATAAATACATAAAGTGGACCATGCTACGGCAAGGAAGGGACCAAGATGTGCTGGAGTTCACAAATAATTTCCATACCCTTCACACGAAGCTAGGTATCAAGGATACTGAGCAGCATTTGGTACTCAAGTATCATGGCTGCCTACACAAGTACATCTAGGATGAAATGAAGTTCCTGGATATTTCCTCACTCGGAACGATGTACCACTACACTTTCAAGATTAAGCAAAACTTTAAACAGAAGAAGAGGGACTTTGGATCTGTGAATCCAAAGCAAGGAAAAGGTGCCCCCAAACCACAAGGCAAGGGACAGAGCCAAGTCGAGTTACCCAGGACAGCCTACCGAAGCTGCAAGCAAAGAACAACACAACGAAGACAAACAAGGACATGGGAAAATGGTGTGAGTTCCATAAGAGATCCACTCACAACACCAGTGAGTGTTGGGCCAAGCAGTCACTGGTGGCCGAGATGAAGGCCTCCAAATCAAATGCATGTTCCAACTTTGAATCAAAACCCGATAAGGAGAATGAAAAAGGGAAGTAAATCATTGAATCAGAGCCCAGTACCACCATGGCCACCACTAAGATCGAGAAGATTGAGCCTGAAGATCCAGAGGAGGGGGAACGCCTCTTCCACTCACAGATGTGGGTAAAGGGTTCTCCATTGAAGTTCATTGTCGACAACGGGAGCCAACACAACCTCATTTCAATAGAGATCATGAAGAATTTGGGCTTAAAGGCTACAACACATCCACAATCGTACACCATCGGGTGGCTTCACCAAGGACGAGATCTTCGTGTCAGCCAACAGTGTCGCCTTCCCTACAACATCAAGCCCTTCACAGATGAGGTACTGTGTGATGTTTCTCCTCATGAATTTTGTGATTTATTGTTAGGACAACCATACTTGTGGAAGTGACATGATGTATATGAGTCTAGACCTCACTCTGTGATTATTACTTTGGCTAATAAGTTGTACAAGATACTAGAGGTAGGCCCACCTACCGTCGTCTCTTTGGTCACTGCAAAGCAATGCAGTAAGATCATTTCCCATACCAGGAAATTTGTTTTCCTTATAATTCACCCTCAGAGAAAGAAGAAGTTTGTGGCCATGATTTCTAGGCAGGGCTCCTCTACATAGTAGCAACAAATGGACAAGGTCTTGGAGGAGTACAGGGATATTTTTGCCTCACTTATAGGGGTACCTCTACACTGTTAAGTCAAGCACTCCATCGATCTGACCCTGGGTGCACCACTGCCAAATGGACCGATATATTAACGCTATGTTCTGGAGAATGATGAGATCAAGAGGTAGATTCAGAAACTAATGCATAAAGGGTCCATCAGGCCAATCTCATCACCTTGTGGGAGCCCGATTATATTGGTAGAGAACACGGATGGGACCTGGAGACTTTGCATTGACTATCGGGCACTAAACAAGATCACTATCCGGAATAGGTACCCAATCCCACAGATTGATACCTTATGGACCAGCTCAAGGGGGGAAAATATTTCAGCAAGATTGACTGGAAGTTAGGTTATCACCGGGTGCCTACCAAACCCTCCGATGTGTGGAAGATTGCCTTCAAATCCAAGGAGGGAATTTTTGAATGGTTTGTCATGTCGTTCGGATTGACGAATGCCAATGTAACCTTCATGAGACTGATGGATGACATCTTGCAACCCTTCACAAATGTATTCATGGTGGTGTATTTAGATGATATCTTGATCTTCAACCAAAGTTGGGAAGAGAACCTCCACCATATTCGATGGGTCCTTCAAACCCTCTGACAGCACAAGTTGTGTGCTAACTTGGAGAAATGAAATTTTGGCCTGACCCAGGTTCAATATCTGGGACACATCATTGATGAGTAGGGTGTACATGTAGACCCAGCCAAGATACAAGTCATTCAGGATTGGCCAACCCCGACCACTCTAACAGAGCTCTGCATCTTTTTGGGTCTTGCCAATTTCTACCGCGGGTTCATGATGGGGTTCTCTCATATCACATGGCCTTTAAGTCAAGTCACCAAGGGTGGAGCGAAAGCAAAGTTTTTTTGGTCTAAAACCCAACATCAGGCATTTTCTAAGTTGAAGCATCGCCTCTACTCTCCACCAGTGCTCACATTACTAGACCTACAAAAAACATTTGAGATTGAGACAGACACCTCCGACTATGATATTGGTGTGATTCTTACTCAGCATGGGCATCTAGTGGCTTACCACAATGACACACTTTCAGACACAGTCCGAAATTATCCCACTTACGACAAGGAAATTTATTCCATTGTGTAGGTATGTCGTCAATGGAATCATTACATTCTGGGGAAGGAAATGGTCATCCACACAAACCAATGACCCCTACAGTTCATATAGACACAAGGGAAGTTGCAGAATGATCAACATCAGGAATGGTCCACCTACCTGCAACAATTCCATTTGAACATTAAGTATAAGAAGGGAAACACCAATAATGTTGTTGATTGCCTCAACTGACCACCGGTCATGGTGCTGACTCACTGTGCTCGACTTCTGTGGGCATGAGACTTCGGGGTGGCCGCATCTTTACAAGAGCGATCCAGAATTCGGCAACACATATCAGACACTCTTGTAAGGGAAGAAAGTTCCAAATTTTCACCTTTAGGATGCACTGTTATGCCACCCAGTACACATCTATGTTCCTTCAAGCGAGCGTTCCAAGATGATTTGGGAGGCATAGTACAATGGGGTCACTAGACATTTCGGAGTAGAGAAAATATTGGCGGTATTGCAGAAGTATTTTTATTGACCGAAACATCATTAGGATATTGGGAAGTACATTACCTCCTACACCTCCTACATCATTTCCAAACCAACCATCAATAAATAAGGCATGTATACTCCTCTACCTACTCCTAGCCAACCTTAGGAATATATCTCCATGGATTACATGTTAGGCCGTCCTACTACTAAGCACGGAAACGATTTCGTTCTCATAGTCATTGTCATATTCTCTAAGATGGCCATCATGGCAATCTGCAAGAAGATTATCACAGCAGAGGCCACTGCTAAGCTCTTCTTTGAGTGAGTGTGGGTACACTTTGGGATCCCATGGTCCATTGTCTTAGATCGGGACAGCAAATTCCTGAGTGCATTTTGGTCCAGTCTCTAGTCGATACTGGATACAAAACTTGCTAATTCCACGACTTTCCATCCCCAAACTGATGGCCAAACAGAGGTTGTCAACATAATGATCGTACACATTATGTGCATGTACAACTCTAAGCATCCACGCACGTAGGATGAAAGTCCCCCTTATGTCCAACACAGCTACAACAGAGTTCTACATAGCTCAACAAGCCACAACCCCTTTCAGGAAGGGTTGGGATTTCAGCCATTATGTCCCATTAATGTGGCAATACCATTTGTAGCCACTTAGGCAAATTCGGCTCACGTCCAGTTCGAAGTCGAAAGGGCTAACAATTTCATTGAGCACATTCAACACATCCACCAGCAGGTGCATGATATATTGGATAGAGCTAATGCTAAGTACAAGCAACACCATGATCAACATCAAGTGTCGCACAAGTTCCAGGTGGGCGACAAAGTTTGGCTACATTGTAGAAGGAGCGTCTTGCTAGACCCCACCGCAAGATTAGCCTGCTCTGATATGGGCCATACACCATCACCAAGGATGTCAGTGACAATTCCTTCGAGCTCAAAATCCCACCGTTCCTTGGTCTACACCCAGTGTTCAATGTAGGTCACCTTCGTCCATACTTTCCAACATTGTTGGACACATCTAACATTGCAGAATAGGTCACACTAATAGAGCTCAACCCAGACTGCATGGAATAGGCCACAACTGATCAAATCATGGATACACAGATCAAGAACACTCACCAAAAGAGTATACAGCTATAACGAGTTGTCAAAGCAAGCCAACTCCTTCACTAGGGCAAGTGGTTCACTAGGGACTAGATTCAACAGAAATTTCCTCACCTCATGGAGGCTCTACATGCAATGGGGACCATTACTTCCTAAGGGGGGAGGAATAATCTAAGTGGATATTGGTGGCCACCCGCCTATTCCATCTAGACCCTCAAATCAGTTTCATATGTTCCCTTGTTTATTCCATCATTTTCTATTTTTAGCAATTTTTCGGGTCCTGAACTTTCGAAGAAGTTTTGACCCCCTAAACAATGCTTTTTTGAGGTCTGTTGTAGGCCCATAGCCATAGGTAGGGACCTGTGGTGAAACCTATAATACTTGGAGAGACCTTTCTAACAAGGTATCGTACATTCCAAACGAAGATAGTATGACCAAGTTACAACCCGGGGAAGTTGGTTTCCCAACTAACCCCAACGAGGCCACAAACTCTTGGTGTTACATCTCCTGGGGTTAGGGTTTTGGTTGTTTATGGTTTTCTCATGTTTTTCAATAATAAATAGGCCCTTGAGCCTCATTTTAACATAGTTCAGAGGCATGTAGCCACTACATCTCTTCTTAAAGATAAGCTACCATCACCCTAGCTATCTTATTTCCATTCAGATTGTAAGCATAGTTCAATATTTTTCTTTTAATGAAATAAATTGTTTTTTCTACTCCATCTCTGTATTTATGATTATATTGGTAATTTTTTACGTTCCTATTTAAGTTCAGATCAAACTGATTGCAAGAATGTTAGCAACAATAGTGAAAGGAATTGGAACAAGCAACAATATGTTGGTAAAGCACCTCAACAGCAAGGCCATTATTTAACACTGGTATCCAATAGTGTTTGTTGATTTCCATGAGCATGTTATGACCGGTATGATGGTTTTGAGGCAAGTATATGCCTTGGTTTTTGGACCTTCCGATGAGAGGAAACCTTTCCAAGGGATGGGTCTCCGGGGAAAGGGGATGTTGGGGAACTTGGAAGGTGAGTGAATATATGGAAGGGGGTGATTAGAATTTCTAAGGGACTAGGTAGTAGAGAAGGGAAGGCCGGGGGATGAATTTGTTTTGGTCATTAGCATTTCTAGATGGAATCAGAAGCACCTTGGGAGTGTGCCTCGGAACAATGAGTTCATAATTGTTCACTAAGAAGACAAGTAGTGCAAGGATCATAGCACTAGACATTGGATGCAGGTTCGACTTTGGCAGTGGATTTTGGACTTCCTAGGAAGGAGGTGAATCTTGTTACTACTTTTGAGGGTGGAAATGTGAGCCTCTAGAATCCCTTGTTGTTGATACGGGCATCATATCCTTTTATTTGTTGGTTAGAGAAAATGTGCATATGTATATATGTGTATAGTATTGTAAATAATGTATTGAGTTGTGGTTATAAGCTCCATAGACAGTATGATTACTTGTTGGTTGAAACAAATGTGTATAAGTATATGTGGTCGTTATTGTAAATATCATAATTAGTTCTGTTATAAAGCTCCAATAAATGGTATGATTGTCATGTTTTCAGCAGGAGATCATTCTAAATACTACAACAAGTTGGGATATAAATATTCATAGGTAGTATGTTTTGTTTTCAGTGGTTTTTTGGTCATAGTTGTCATTTAACACCGAGGACAGTGTTACCCCAAGGGGGAGGGGTTTGTAACAACCCCTAGTTGATTTTCCATGTAAAAAATATTAGACCAACATCATGGGACATGTATTCCAAGTTGAATTCTAGGAAAAAAACATAGTGATGGGGATCACTGGTGATTAATTATTGGCTATGGAAATTGGCAAAGGTACTAGCAAAGGAAAAGTGAAAATAATTGGCATTTTATTTATGAAAATAAAGGAAATAAGAGAAATGGAAGGTGAAGAGACACAAATTTGCATGAGGAGTAAAAATGAAGGAAAAAGAAGAAAATAGAGGCCTCAATAATAAAAAAACTTATGAGGATCAGCTCATGGTTTCTGTTGGGTGAAGCTTCTTGGTAAGTTCAATTTTCGAGCTCTCTTCTATTCTCTCATTCTCTCATACTCTTGTCCAATTAGAGCATTCTTGGAGCATGCTTGGAGCACTCTTGTTTTTAATTGGATTGGAGAAAGAAGGTAAAGGAAAGCAGGAGAGCGTAAGGGAACAGGTTGATCAACAACCATAACTATATTTCTTTGTAGGTAACAAGTTTTATTTATGATTTCCTTGATGCATGGTACATGCATGTGATTATTTGGTTATAATCTTTCATCGGCATGGACGATTTCCTAGATTAACAGTGGTTTTAGCCTTGCCTTTCCATTTTCTTAATATCCATGATGTTGTGGGATTTTCCACTTGTTGTTTTCTGATTGGTGCTCAGGTTCCTTATGGATGTGGGTTGAGTTACTAGTTCTTCGAGCTGTTAGTTGGAACAAACGCTATGGAAGCCTTAGAACAACTTGGGTTGAGTTACTTGTCCTCGAGCATAGGTTGGACAAACACTTTGGAAACCTTGGTGGGTTGAGTTACTAGTCCTGGAGTTAGGTTGGACAAACGCTCTAGAACCCTGGAAGGTTATGGGTTGATTTATTAGTTCCTGGAGCTGTGGTTGGTACAAACACTATAGAGCCCTGGACAACTTGGGTAGAGACTGATCGGGTTGGTGATAGTGATGTTCAACTGTGAGGTGGAATAACTAGTAGAGGGTTGAGGTGATTTGGCCTCTGGAAGCCCTAGGTTTGGCTTTGTTTGGTTGATTCCATGAGATCCCACATTCACGCTTGGACTATGGCGCAAGGGTGATTAGTTGAAAGAAATATTTGGTTCAACCTAATCTATGGTTGAGTGGTACGTAGAATTCCCTGACTTGGTTGACATTTTCATATGTTAATATGAGGTATTTTCTATTGTGATCTATGAGTATATTTATGATTATTATGGTGATATTATGGTTGAGTTTCCATGGTTTATATGTTGGTTATTTTCTTGTTTATATGATGTTTATTTGTTGGTTATATGTTGGTTATATGATGTATATTATCTATGGCTCTTGACATGTTTGATGATTATATGAATGGTTGATGAATGCGTGGACTAACAAATATTATTGCAACTATTATGAGAGGGCATTAGACCTTCTTGGTGAATCTCAGATAAGTTTTAGAATCCTATGTTCAAATATGCATTCTTGACCTGTAGATTACATGTTCACCATATGTTTAATGAAATGACTATCATGGTTAGGCCTAGTTAGGTCAATTCCTTGATCAATTTTTGTATGAATGACTTTGTATTGATGTCATTATTGACTCTGGAATGTCTCACTTAGTTCTGGGTAGTGGTCTGGAGGCTGACATGGAATTTAGGCTCAGAATCTGGGACCGCACCCTCTGAACTGGAAAAGTTGGGTTGCAACTACATGGATGCAGGCTTGTGCATGTGGTTGGAGGCTCCCAACCACATGGAGGCCTTGTTGTGGGAGCAGTTGAGGGCCCAAGGCTGAGAAATAGATGTCTAATTCATGGTTTGGCCACCCGGGGTGGTTGTTCAACACCCGAGTGACCTGTGACTCCTGTAGGAAGTGTTCAGTTGTCAGTTTGTCATCATTAGTTGACCCCACTTCCTTAATTGGATCTAAGAGGTTGAGTAATTTCATAGCTCCTCCTCTCATGTTTACCCTGGCAGGTTGGTAAAACCAGGTAAATGTGAGAGGTGGTGTTACATTGCTTGCGAGCCCCAAAACCTAAGCATATTGTAATTCAACTTATTCATCAGGACCAAAAATTACCCTTCTCGTTCCTTTCGCCCCTTAATTTGGTTAAATTTGATTAGAATTTCATTTTTTGATTTTTTACCTTTTTCATATTAAATTTAATAATTGTAAGTACAAATATGATGTATATTTTGAATTCTATAATTATAAAAATATAGATATTATGTATATTTTGAATGTTTTTTAAGATTGTAATTTTTCAAATATTTTCTTTTAAATGATATATATTAACATAAGTTTATATTAACTTGGACAATGTGGGTGTCAATTTAAATCTATGAATCAAAGTCCAAGCATTTTGCTTTAGTAGTATTTCATGTTGATAGATGCACTTTGGATGTGTGGGGATATCAACACAATTATTCAAAAATATTGATTGAAATATATTTATTGAAATAAAATTTTATATTATTTTAAAAGATGACTATGTTAAGTTTAGTAGTTTTACATTCACCACAAATAGTTTTATTTGATAAAATATTGATCAAATCTATCAAATCTAAGGGTTAGAATCTAACATTAATAATTTAACAATATATTGATTTTAGTATGCCAATTCTATTTCTATTTTTATTTCTCATGGTCAAGCAACGATATTTTACAAATGTATTAATTTAAGTGTACATGTAAATATTTAATCCCTATTCCTATGTCAAGTATTTGTTTCAAATAGGGAAAATACATTAGAAATTAAAGTATGTTAATATAGGTCAAACTAATGCATTAGTTTTAGTATAATTAAATTAACGGATTGCATTGATTTCATTGTATATTGTCCCATTTATATGATATACATGCATTACTTTTAGTGTTTTAACATTATATTTGATTTGTCTTGCATTTATTTCAATATTTACTTTATTTTGTACATGGATATAATGGAATACTAAGGAAAGAAAAATATTGAAGAATAAAAAGAACTACCATAAATACAATTGGTGCAAGTGTCAATTGACCAACTAAAGGAATATGGAAAACAAAATGTTGAGCAATGAAAAGCATATTGACAAAGAAAGTCACAACAAATGACAATCGAATAAAAAAATATATAGAGAGAAAAAAATGTTGACTAACAAAGGGCATATTAACAACGAAAGACACAATAACTGACAAATGAAGAACATCAAGAACAAAAAACTATAATTCTATGCAAAAAAGAGCATATCAACAAGGAAAGGAACAACAAATGACAACTAAGGAACATCAAGAATAAGGGAAACAAAATTACAAACTTGAAGCAAAAGAAAATCCTATGTTAAAAAGGTCTATCTCTCACCAAGAAAAATGATGCAGAAAAAGAAAATCACATAAAATAAGAAGAGTAGCTCTCACCAAGAAAATGATGTGGAAAATATTGACAAATTTACCCAACGAAATTCAAATTGAGGATGATATAATTGATACATTTTCAAGATGTGAATATTGCACATCAAAATTTTGGGATAAGATTGATCAATTAGATGAAGTTCAAATGTGTCATGTGTGCAAGGATTCATATGTTGGAATTCATGTATTCAATACAAATATAGGTCCAATGTGTGTGAGATGTACAAGAGAGGGAACTTATCATATATTTTCATCTGAGAACCATATGGATCTAAGAAAGTAATCTCAAGTCCTTCGAGTCTTACACAACTTAAAGATATGTTAATAACATGTGCAATTCCAATTTTGCAAGTTATGCACTCAATAGGTGGAAAATACAAATATAGAGAACACACCATTAGTTTTCTCCAAGAGGTTAAATATGGTGCCATGACATTACCTCGACATATTAAAGAGTTATATTTGAATATTATAGTGTAGAAAAAAGTTAACAAGGATCATGCTATGATTTTACTATTAGAAAACAAAGAAAATTAGATGTTTTATTATATATGATTTAGAATGATTCATATTATCTTGACATTTGATTTTATTATAATGCATTAGATGAGTTACCTAAAATTGCAACATATGTACCACATATGATTAATTTAGTTACTTCACTAGAGATAGACAAGGACACTAAATTGGCAATGTTGGAATAGGTACCGCAGAATGATGATGTATTGGATGACTTGCAAGGATCTTCTTTTGTAAAAAAGCTTCCAAATACACTACAAGATATTGAACTTATTTGACCTTGAGAAAATAACTCTAATGTATAGGAACATGATACAAATGATGGATTGAATGAATTTCTTAATTGGCTTGACATTGGCTCATCTCCAATTAATGAGTATAACATCAAGGGACTATTTGGTATGGAATAGGTGAAGTAGATAGGTTGCAACCATGAAGGAGAAATGTTCATCTTCATGAGTATGCAAAACATCTTCTTAAATATTATGACATTAAGTTTGGAAGGCCCCCTCACTTTAGAATTTTTTACTTAATAGTATAAGGAGACATCGCGCTCAAGCTTTCTCTACATTTTTTGTGAAGAAGAATACAAAAAATATACCTACAACAATGGAGGAGTTATGAGAAATTTATAAAATATTTCAAATTCATGAATCGTAGAAATATTAATGTGATTTGGAGTTATACTAAGAGGTCACATGAATAATGGAGTAAATGTTGTGTCGAGTTGTTTCACTTGATTCAATAGATTGGATGACCAACAATATTCTTCATATTAAGTGTTGTAGAAATGCAGGGGCCCTATTTACATAAATCAATTGTCCATTACACGTATTGTATATCTAGGATAAGAAAGGAAATTGAGACATCAAAATACAATTGATAATCCTCATATTGCATCATAATATATGCATTCAAGGAATACAATGTTTCAAGATAATTTTTTTAAACATTTTCATCAGGATACAAATTTTTTGTTGTTTCCACCAGTGGCAACATCATGGATCTCTACATGTGCATGGATTTCTATGAAATGCTCCTAACATGGACACACCAAACTGGGATAATATTACGCAAGTTAGATTTGCAAAAGTATTTTGATAGTACATGCAATGAATCCACATGATCAACATCAAAGAAATATTTAGATTAAAATCAATGATGATGATAATATTTGTTTAAAGGAAATGCAGCAAATCTTTTAATTTGATCCTATGATTGATTATGATGAGCTTCTTAATTGTGTTAAGATTCGCAACACCTGCAATGATAATTCTTGCTTTCGAAAGAAGGCAAGAAGATGTGTACATCGATATAAGACACCATGGGATAATAGTCCATCATAATATAGGTTGTTTAGGAAACCTAACTCTTCCATTATAGTCAATGTTGCTAAAGGAGGAAAATCAACTACTCTATTGAAACAAATGAGGAAGACATGGAACTTGAGTTACTTATTACAATTGGAGCTCATGTAATGCTTACAACAAACACATGTACTAATGTATGACTCATCCATGGTGCTCTTGGAGTTGTAAAGAAATTGTGTATAACCCCAAAATATTACCCCTAGAACCACCCAAATATGTTTTAGTAAGATGTGATAATTATGTGGGAATTCCATGGGATGAATCATTCCCTTATATGGTACATTATACCTATTGAAAGAGGTAATAAAAAATGTGCTCTGAAACTTTCTTGGGAAGCAAAAAAAACATTTTATGATGTTCATTGCAATTTCTCAAGTGAAAGATTTGAACAATCTTTGATTTCAACCTCCCTTTTCATATGTCAAATATAAAAATATGGTAAAAGTAGTACGTGTGTGTATAAGTAAAGTAGAAGAAGGTAAATTGAGATTAATCACAATGTAAATATTTGTAATTGACCACATTCTTATTATTTAGAATTTTTATCACTCAACATTGTTACATTTTTTTTTTTAATAAAACAAATTTGTATTACAAGGAAATTACATCTTATACAAAAATAAGTATTGTTGCTCATATGCCATAACGGAAACCAAACCGTACTATCTAAACTTGAAAATAAAACTATCTTGATAATACATCATATATCTATCTACCTTCCTAATACCATTAATAATATCTTTCATTTCTAGATTTGTAGCCTTGCCACTAATAGACAACATCACAAAAATATAATGAAAGATCATCTATTTAGATAGTGAATCCACTTGAATTGTGTATGGATGATCCTCCTCACCATCTGAAGTAGTAAACTATAGATCAATTATATTTTTTAGCATGAAGGAGAGTCTGTCATTGAGCTTTATCATATATCTTTGCAGTTCATCTATGCATAACAAAATTTCTTGGTGAATCTCTAAGCACTCCACCAAGACTTTCCCATATCATTTCAGTATCTAATGAATGTTGATAGCCTACATGTCTCTAATGTTCTATTTTTTTGTTCTATTAGTGTTTGGGACCCAAACACCCACCTCAGCTTCCACATGTGCATTAGTTATGAAGTTATGTTCCAATCATACCTTTGATTCTACCGCTTGAATTTCTCCAACGAAAGGTGGAACTAAGTGAAGATAGATGGCAGTAGGCCATTCGGTAACACACTAACCTAGGGCTAGAGGGAACATAATTCCTTATCCATCCTCCATAAACATTATGATGCCATATCCTAGGCATGGTGAGGGAAGGCATAGAGGCAACAGGGAAACCAAATGCAAGGAAGCTCACAACTAGAAAAAAGAGGGAGTCAACTATTTGAGGTGAGAAAACAGGGTATCAGGAGTAGGTAAGAGGGGAATGTGAAATTCCAAACTAGGGAGAGCTAGGAACATAGGAGAAAATAAACTCCAAACAAGAGAATCCTAACTCATCCAATATGAAGTCCTTTGCTAGAAGGGAGAAAAAGGATCCTACCTACATTGACCAGGGAGCTTAGAAAGGAAGTTGAAGAATCTCTCAAAACAAAAAGGAAAGAAAGAGATAAGATGGAATAAATAGAAGCAACAAAAAAGGAAAAGCTTCCCACTCTATAAACAAGGTTAAAACCACTGAATCAAAGTGAAAAGACAGAGGAGCAAGTCACATGAAGAGGAGAAATGGAAGGAGTTTGAACCTATTCATCAAAGCATTGAAGACAACCTACCATAGTTCCTTTCAACGATCAGACCTCACTAGTTGAGTGCTCTACTAAATTGAAAGCCTATGGAGAACTAAACCAATGAGACAAATTGTGCCAAAGGAGCCTAATCCCAAATAGTACCTTCGCCGAAAGAAACTCACGCGTGGAGATAAAAATAACAACTTGGGACTAGAGGGACTAAATAACATCACCAAAGCCTATCCCATTGCCAAAATAAACTCTCATAAAACTGGTTTCCCAAAATCCAATTGGAATATTAACATATTTCCTAGCCTAGGTGCATCCTTTTCTTGTATTATTCCCACAGGATGCCATGAAGGAGGTGCAGTCTCATCGTGACCTACCTAGAGTATAAAATATTCTCCACCAGCCCGCATTAAACCCAACTTGTCGTAGTTTTTAGCCACCTGTGACCTTAATATCATCCATTCGCTAGGTGTGTCTGTCTCGAGACTCTTACATCCCTATGCATCCTGTCTCCACCAATACCATTCATTTCCCATCAAATTCACTTGTTATGGGGGAATCATTATTATATTGTTATTTTCCATTAAAAATGTTTATTTCATCATTTTTCATCATTCAACTGATTAATACTCTCTATGTTCTCAACAAGTTGAGGTAACCAAGCAAATTTAAAATAAAATAATGAATTTAATCAAATTTTCAACCAATTTTACGTAATCATCCACAATTGAAGCCAACCTAGATCCATCTTAACCCAAGATATATCAAGCATCAAGGGGGATCAAATCTTTCGTGGTGCAAACCTTTCATAAATTTTTACACTCAAAAAAATGTTTTCACCTCAAAATATTTGATCCCTCTCAATGCTTGATTGATAAAAGGTTAATATGGATCTAGATTGGTTATACTTTTGGGCTCAAGGTCATTTAAAAATAAGACTCAAATCCATTGTAACAATATACTCAATATGCGTAGCTTATTTAGTCACTTACATCAACTTTTTCATTTATTATAATCAAATATATATCAAAATTTTCATTTCCAAATTATTTTATTTGATTATAAAAACAAGTTATTAATTTTAAAAACAAATGGATAAATAAAGTAAACAAATTTACTTTATTATACATTAAATATAGTAAAACATCATCTCATAAGATATAGACAATATTGAAAATATTATTATATTTAAATTTACAAATAGTTATCCCCATGATGGGTGCTTGCACGAGGGTGCATCCTTCGAGGATCGAAATGAGAGTCGAACAAATAAGTGAGTGTGGTAGACTACCCTCCAAATGGCAGCCTACATGTGCCAAGGTACAAAAAAATTGGGAAACAATGTTGGGCAACTTTGGGAGGATGTTAATCTAATGGTTTTGGTCGTGTGGGAGTTTGGTGAAGGATGATCTGTCCTACATCCAACCTATAGTAGTGTATCAAAGATTATCATGGGAATTAGTGGACAATCATCTATGTATTATAACATAGGATGGGGGAAGATAGCTAATGACCACTCTCTATGGGTTTTTGGGTGATTTTTTGAGGTTGTTATTCTAGGAGAACATCTCAGAAAAAGGAAAGCAACTCAATGTCTAATCTACAATGGAGATTCTAGTGCATGCAGGGCTAACAATGGTCATCAATTGGAAATTAAATAATAGAGGGAGTGCCACCACTAGTTTGTTGTGAGCTTGGCTAAGGAAACTCATGTTCGACATAATTGTTATCTCTCTTTAGAAACATGTCTTGCTTCTAAACTTAATATTTTCACTACTGAGCTCAAGACTTGGGCTTGTTGTTTTTTGGGTTTTCATCCCCTCTTATGGGTTGATAATTATTGGAGGGTTGTTTTCACTATCCCCCTGTGAGAACTCTGTTGTTTATATCTTCCCTTACTATGCACATCACCCACTACCTATCTTATTTAAGCTTGAGACAACTCTTCCTTTCCCTTTTATGTTGACCTTTTATTGTTGTTGTTCAATCTTCAATGACTCCCGTTTATTCTCCTTCACTTATTTTCCCAACCTTCGCTCTATTTTTAGCCTCTCCACCCTTGCTATGTTTCATCCTACGTTCTCTCCCTCTCCTGGCACCTTGTTTAATTCCCAACCGTAAGATGGGAAGGAAGGTATATAGTGATAGGCACGTTGACTAGTATACCAAGGACTTGATTCCTAATTTAGGAGGCTCTTCCATAGCTAGATCCTCCTCATATATCCAAACGATCAATTTGTATTTCCATATTAAAACTTTCATGAGCAGAGTTCTTACTAATTGAAGTAACACTTAGAAGGAAATGAGAATTTGCATCACATAATTAATGGATAAAGTGGACAAGCTTAATAGGAAAGTCTTATCTCTAGCAAATAATTTGACGAAATTGGACTTCTCTTCCTCAAATAATGATAGTGAGCCATAACCATCGATCCTGGTGGACTCACCAAATGAATGATACTCAAGCAAGCCTCGTATTTTTGAGCAATGTGTTTATAATGACATTGCTATTGACATGTTTATTAATTTATGGCTTAGTTTCTTTACTAGTTCTTTTTTCATGTTGAAAGACAATAAAGTAGCATATATTGTTAACAATCATAAAATTTTGAACTTATGCTACTCATTTGGTTTCCCAAGTGGCAAACCGGTAGCCAATGATAACTATTTTTATGTATCTTTTTTAAAGTAACATAAATAGCCATTAGAGAACTTTTGAGGTCTAAAATGGGCCTCCTAAGAAAAATGTACAACCAAAATAAACTTTATAAGAACCAATAAGATTCAAGATGATGATGTCAACCATCGGGGATGATTCACTATTTTTGGGGCAAAACAATAAAAATAATAAAATAAGAAAACTATTTTTTCAAATTGTATTTTCAACTTCTCTCTCTAATGTTTTACTCAAATTTTGAGCGAGAGTACTCGTTGGATACAAAATCTAATTCCTCATCCAAGAAATACTCATGTTGCATACTTTCAATGGACCTTACTACATGAAAAATGAGAAATACATGAAAATCGTGATTACAATCACATTTTTCATATATTTTTCATTTTTTGTGTAATAGGGTTCATCGAAAGTATGCAACGTGGTACTCCTTGGATTAGGAATCAAATTATGCATCGAACGAGTGTTCTCATTCGAAATTTGAGTAAACTCATAAGGAGATAAGTTGAAAATACAAGTTGAAAAGGTAGTTTTTTCTTTTTTCTCTCTAAAATTTGATGATGTAATCTAATCTTATTTTATTATTTCCACTATTATTTTATAATTTCCTTAAGAGACCTATTTTAGACCTCAAAATTCCCTTAATGATGATCTTACAATTACAAAGTTTTAGAAAATCAAAAATATTTTTCAATTCTAAATAACACAAAGAGAAGAAATATGAGCTTACAATGTACAAACAAAATTTAAACATTAGAGATGTTGGCTGGAAAATTAGCAATTGTTGGATCATGCCATTATATATATATATATATATACATATTACTAGTTTCCTAGTTTTTATTATTTATTTGTATTTTTATCCATACTACTAATAAACAATGAATTATTTTTTTCATTATTGATTTATTTATTTAGTTATTTAATTATTATTATTATTTATTTAATTTTTTTAATAAGTTTAACCATTTATTATTTTTATTTATTTTTAAGGTTTTAGAATTAATTGTTTCCATCATTATTTAAGTTTGACCTAAATACTATTTTTATTTTAGTGTTATCATTATCTAGATTTGACCCAAATATTTTTATTTAAGTTTGACCATTTATTATTTTTATTTATTTTTAAGTTTTTAGAATTATTGATTTTATTTATTGTTTTATTGTTTTGATTATTTAGGTTTGATTTAAAGATTATTTTTATTTTTATTTTTAGATATTCATTTCATTAAAATTTTCGTTTTGATTAATTATTTTCTTTAATTCAATATTAACAATTATATTATAACGATTATTTCTTTATATTATTATTTAGTTAAATCAACCATTTTCTTTATAAGAAAATATTATTTATTTATATTATAACAACTAAAAAAATTTCTCTTCATCTATTTAATTTAGTAAGACTTTTTGGAAGCTTTTCAAGTGGGTTTTCTCAGTCAAATTTCTCTAAAATCCAGTAGGAATTTTTTGAAATTACAAGCTTGACGGTAACCCCTGCAAAATCGAAGTACCCTTGATATACAATCAAAAAACAGTTTACGGATTAAAGTCCAAAAATGGCACTAAAGATCTTGTTCTTCATCTTGTCCTGTACCCTCGATATACAATCAAAAAAACAGTTTACGGATTAAAGTCCAAAAATGGCACTAAAGATCTTGTTCTTCATCTTGTCCTGTACCCTCAATATACAATCAAAAAAACAGTTTACGGATTAAAGTCCAAAAATGGCACTAAAGATCTTGTTCTTCATCTTGCCCTGACACACTTCGTCAAAACTCTGATGATGTGATCACAAACCTCTAATAATATAATTTTTACCTTCGTCAAAACTCTGATGATGTGATCAAAAACTCTAATAATGTAATTTTTACCAAATTTTTTCTTATTTTTCATAATAAAGATTACATAAACCTAAATTAATTAAAAATATTATTTCATTAAATTTAAAAAATTAACCCTCTAAAATATTCTTTCATTTTTTTATATAAATTTAAAATTTCACTCATGGAAAATAATCAAGGTTGTATTTTAGTTTTTTGATAAAATTTTCCATTTATTAAATAAATTCCTTAATTCATTATTGGAGAAAGTAATACAAAATATTTAACATTTAAAGTCCCTGATTTATTGTTGGAGAAAGTAGTACAAAATATAAGGTTTAATTTTTCCCTAGAGAAAGTAGAGTAATGAGAGAATCATAAACTCTTAACCACCTATCGAAATGTTAAAAAATTAAACCAATTTTTCTTTTTATTTGAAAAAACAATATATCCAACCAAATCACCCTAATTAACTATTAAAAATATAAATTTAATATAATTTTTTAATAAATATTTTAATAGATAAAAATAAAAAATCATTAATTATTAATTCAATTCTTTTTTATATTTAGATATCTGTAAGTTAAAAGCAAAGAAACAAATTTCTATTGTGTTAATATTATTATGTAATTTGGATTGGGATTGGTCTTTTTTAATGTATAAGCCTTTTTAGAAGTGTCAAATTTATGATAGATAGCTAAAAATTGTGTATAGATATATATATATATATAAATAATTTATAATAGGAGCATTTAGATCTTGTTTTAAATGGTGAAAATAAATTTAACACTATAAAAATACTCAAAATCTTAAAATTCAAGAACTATAACAAAAATTTCCAAAAATATTTAGTAATCAAAATACTATAACAATTTCTATTGTTTTCCAAAATATATATATATTAAATTAATTATAAATATTGCACATGATGTGCATGATGTAATGGCTGGGGCGGATGGCTTTCACACCCCCCACCCAAGTTCGAATCCTGTGGAGGTTGTAAAAAGAGTGGGTCCTACCGAAGCTTACAAAAAAAAAAAATTAATTATAAATATTATTTTTTAATAATTTTATTTTTATATAAAAAAAATAATAATAATAATTTAATATCATCAAAATGTAATTAAATATTTTTTATTTAAAATGTAATTTACATATTTCATATTTACTAAATTATATTAGATTAATAATTAGTATTTATTTTTATAAATCTAAAATGATTATTATTACATCTCAAATCAAAATTGTCAAATTATTCTATTAAATGTGAAGAAATAAATGTTCATAGTTAAGTGTTCCGTTATACTCAGAATCATCAGGAGAGTATAACAAAGTGCCCATAGTTAAGTCATTGACTGCTTTCCAGTTCATGGGACAGGTTTCGCGCAAACCACCATTTAAAAAATATATATATTTACATATATTCATAAGAATTTGGCTAAACTATAGAATTGAACCCAATCATATTTTATATTTATATGAAATTAGTTAAATGTCCAACCATATTAACTACTTTGAAATGGTTTATAATCCAATTTAACTAACTTCTTCTGTTTATAATATACGGTACGGTTGGAGAAAACCATTATTTAGTCAATTTTTTTTATGAAAAAATAAAAAAATAAAACATAATTTTTTTATAGGTGAGTTTTTTTAGTGTTTTATAGAATTTTAATTGGAATTTAGGGAAAAAAAATTATGGTGAAATTTTGATTTGTGTTATTTAAATTGGTTTTTTGATTGTATAGAGATTCAAACATTCTGATTTGAAAAATTCACTCCATCAAACTTATGATTTCCATGAATCCTTATAAAATTTTGGAAAAATTAAATCTAAAATAACCCAAAATAACTCGCTTATAAAAAAATACAATAAAATTTAATTAAAAAAAAAACAGAAAATAACTCACTTAACAAAAATGCAATAAAATTTTATTATTAAAAGAACAAACAAAACAAAAACCCTATAAGCCGGCATGAAGTATAACTTAATCATAACTAAATCTCTTTCCGAATCCCAATTCGGTAAAGGTGTATAAATGAAATTGTATTTCAATAGAAGTGGTATGCATGTGGGAATAAACCAGTGTGATTAGAAATCGTTAGTTTCTGCTCTATCCAATCAACGGAACCGCGTGCCATAAGGCGGTGGGTAAATTCCCAGTTCCAGTTGTCCAAGGTGCGAGATCTTCCATAAATATCCTCCTTTACTTGACACTATGAGCCGAACTCATCAGAGGAATATATGCGCCCCCTTCTCATCTTCCATAGAGAGCAAATCCCCGCACCCTTTCTGAAATTTCGAGACCCACTTCTATCTCTCTGTGATTTGATCATTTTCCCATTCTCCAAGAAGGCCAGATGGCTCAATTGCGTCAGAACGTCACTAAGATCTGGCGTTTAACATCATCGCTCAGTGCCAAGGTTCGATCCCCCTCGCACTCAATTCCTCCGCAGAGATTTTTCAGTAGCGGAAATGGGCATCCACATTCGAATGCATATAGGATTTCCAAAGGCATGCGAGTATCGGGACTGGGACTGGGACTGGGCATCGGGCTGGCATTCGCAGTATCTCCCCCAAGTTTGGCCGAGTCTCCAGAACCGAAGCTGAAGATGCAGGAGGACCAGAAGTCGCGAGATCCAGTCTCTCCACAGCCTCGAGCAGGCGTTATGGGAGGACCTGTTATTACCAAGAGTGGAAAAGTGCTTCCAAAGCTCAAGATCTTTGTGGGTTATGATCCCCGTGAGGATCTTGCCTACGAGGTCTGCAGGCATTCGATACTGAAACATGCCACATTTCCAGTTGAAGTGATCCCCATCAAACAGGCAGATCTCCGCAAGGCTGGGCTTTACTGGCGCACAAGGGATCCCACTGAGAGCACCCAGTTCTCCTTTTCCAGGTTCTTGACTCCTTTCCTAGCTGGGTTCGAGGGTTGGGCTATGTTCGTAGACTGTGATTTTCTCTATACTGTTGACGTTAGGGAATTAGCTGAGCTCATTGATGATAAGTATGCTTTAATGTGTGTCAAACACGATTACAAGCCCAAGAGTGCTACAAAAATGGATGGGGTTGTGCAGACTACTTACCCTAGAAAGAACTGGTCATCTATGGTTTTGTATAATTGCGGGCACCCCAAGAACAGAGTTTTGACACCTTCTGTTGTGAATTCCCAATCTGGGGCGTTTTTGCATAGATTCACTTGGCTTGATGACAATGATATTGGACCTATTCCCTACACCTGGAATTTCCTTGTTGGTCACAATGAGATTGATGACAAGGAACTTCCCAAAGCTGTACATTATACAATGGGAGGCCCTTGGTTCGAGGCCTGGAAAGATTGCCAATTCGCAGATCTGTGGCTTCAGGAAGTGGATGAGTATAAGAGGTCCCAGATGATACAGAAGGTGATTCAAGATGAGCTCATAAGGCTGTTGGATACAAGTATGAATGAAAGAGCAGGTGAGCTAGAAACTAGAGTAGGTGACTTAGAAGGCAAGGTTAGAGAGATCTCTGCTCTGCAGAAATTGCTGTTGTTTTATCTGCAAGAGAAGTTTCTAACAGAGGGAGGGAATGGTGTGAAAGAACCTCCTTTTGATGCCTAGTTGAACAAGGGATTGTGGAGCAGAAAGGAATTGCTTTGAAAATTGAAGTATGCAATGATGAAGATTACTCAACACGACATCAACACCAAGCTTCTCTTCAAATAATAATAATGAATGTATTTCTGACATATACCGTAAGTATGGTTAGAGGGACGAATAAGCTATGGAAACCATTTTTGTTCATATATATATATATATATGATTATAACATATATTTTTTTGTGGGTAGAGTGCTCATTTTCTTAACTTATTCTTTACTTTGGTTACACATTTCCCTTATAATATTTAGTCATTTTCTTAACTTATTCTTTACTTTGGGTACACATTTCCCTTATAATATTTAGTCTAGAGAAGTATCCTTGTTTTATTATATAAATTGAAAATTATAAAAATAATTATTATTATTATTTTTAATTTGGGTTGTTTTTAAAGAAACACATAAAATTTCTATTATAAAAAATGTTAGATTCCAGTTCAAAATCTTTACGTTCAACTTTATAATTCTTGCATTCTATTGTCCACAAAATGGGGTTGCTTTTGATTATGACCTTGCTTATCAACCATACAAAAAGGTTGACCACTGTATATTCTAACAAAAACACCTAGAAACAGAGAAAATGTGTAGTACATTGATAAAAAATTAACAAGAGGGAATTATTAAACATTTTAAGTCTGATCACCAGCTGAATGGGTGCCTTGTTAAAAAATAACTCCAATTTTTAGGGTTGACTACCCTCTTTTGGACCATGCATTCATGTTTTTCGTGTTGAGGTGAAACTGGTCACAACTGCATTTGAACTCAGCTTGAATCTATCCGAGAAGATATCCCTAAATATTTCAATTTGAAATTGATTTATTGTCAACTCAGTCTGAATTTCCCTCTGCATCCTTTCGACCTAGCTAAGGAGGGACTTGATTTGTGTATCGATCAAGTGGAATGATGAGCATTCCAATTCTTCCTCCTCACAATGATGTTTCAGGGAGACCAATAGTCCTTCTTGAGCTTGCAAGAGTTTCCCCGACAATTGGTGAGCACTCTCCTGCTCTGAAGTTGTTATGAATATAATATATATAACTAATGGAAATATAAATACTAATAGCAATCCTAATAATGATTAATTAGTGAGTAGTATAGAAGAGGCATGTCTCTAAAGACACAATTGTTCATGAAGGGGCACCTACCTAGGTATACAAGTAGACCCTCATATATATATATATATATATATATATATATATTCTCTCTCTTTTTTAAAAGATATAAGTAATATCAAAGTTACAATTAAATAAATATATATATTAGAAAAAAATTTGTTACAATTTTATTATAAAAATATATTATTATATAAGTTAAAAGGAAGACTTGAAGTATAAAATCCAAAGGGAACTTAGAATATATATATATATATATATATACTAGTCCAAGTTAAAAAAATATTATAAATTATCGACGAAGGTGAAATCAAGACTAGTAATGGAAGATTTCTCAAAACTTTTAGTAAAAGTGTTAGTGCTATATTTAAAATCAAGGTATCACTTGCCGAAAAGGATATTATAATCTTTATCGATCCTACTCATGATAATAATGTTAGTACTAAATGTGCTAACCAATTAGTGATTCATGAATCGAAAATAATTGAAACGATGGATAAAAAACAATATGACATAAGTAATCTACAATAAAGTATTGGAGATTATACTTTTATCTTGTAATTCACCATTAAAACCTTATTTTGTGATGATAGTTACATTATTATTGGTTCACCTTGGATGGAAACTCTAGGGTCCTTCATCATAAATACGAAGAAGAAGCTTTTAACATTTTCCTACATAAAGAAAAAAAAAATAACACTACAGGAAATTACAATGAAATCAAATTCAGTAACAAGGGAAGACATACAAGATATCTCAAAAATTATCTTTCAAAAAAGTGAAAAAGCGATACAAAATACGAAAAGGGAAGTTGAAAAAATCATTGTTGACAAAAATGAAGAAGTTTCTCGACTTTAGGACCATAGTGAAAAATTACCAAAACAAATTAAGAAGCTTAAGAAGGACAAGAAGTCATTAGGAAACAAAGTGTAACAACTTTGAGAAGGAAGGGTCAAAATATTCAAATGTAGAAATTCAAGTTGAAGAAAAATGAACCAATATCAATCCATGAATATCACAACTCAAGAATATGTCAATTGAAGTAAAAGCATATTTTGATGTTGCAATTTAGACAATGAAAAATCCAAATGAAGATTATGTAACCAACTCAACAACATTAGTACCTGAAGTAAATTAGGAAGTCATTACATGAATGATAAAGGAAAATCAAACGACAAGAACTCCTTATCGACATTCGAATCACAAGAGAAAGTGACTCAATTGGTTTGCATATCTGTATCACTCAAAACAAAAGCAATGAATTTATGTTATGGATACTACTAATGTCAGTGAAATTCATTATTGTGATAAAAATTCACACGAAGTATCCAATAACCACAATATTCCACAAAAGATTAACTTAGGATGGTTAGATCCCTTCTCAGTTCGACAATTTTTTTTATCATTTAGAGGATCCTATCATCTCGTATCATCAAAGATGATGACCTGAAGAATTCTGAAAGATGTGAATAGATTGCAAGACAAAGAAACAAGATGGCACTTCTTATTAGCAATAATTTTTAAGGAAAACTATTTCTGAAGAGGAAGGAAATGTTATGAATATAATATATATAACTAATGTAAATATAAATAGTAATAACAATCCTAATAATGGTTAATTAGTAATTAGTATAGAAGAGGCATGTCTCTAAAGAGATGATTATTCATGAAGGGGCACCTTCCTAGGTCTATAATTAGGCCCTCATTTGTAATCAATCTCATATCTCTTGTGTTTAGTCATTTCTATATAAATGCTACTTGTCGTATAATGGACACTTTCATATTTAAGATATTTTGAATATTACGTATACAAACTTTGTTTGTAACAAAAGCCGATGAGGAATTTTCTATGTTCTCTATAATGCCACAATGTTGAGTGTTGGACATCCATAGTGAACACCAATATCTTGGTGGATAGAGACAATAACTCATAATGAATGAGGGTACAATTAAAGGGTTGAGCCTTCTCCTTGATAAATTCTGCAGGGACAGAACGTGGGGTCTCAACAATATATATACATGTTGATGGTGTTGGATACTGCCAACATACAAGGGGTCTCCCCAATATGAAGTCCCAACTAAACCTCAAACCATTTGGAGTAGGAGCCCCATCTGGGAAATAGGCCTGACTGCCATATTCTTAATGATTTTCCTTGGTTACAATAAATGACACAAGAGAAACACATATACTTTTGAGATGAACAAGTAAGTTATCCTTGTGATGTATTCAATTGCAAAGTGTATAAAGGTTCTTTCATGAAAGGGGAAGAGAAAATGAGCCTTTAAAAGAAAAGTAATATTATTATCCTAGTAAAGACACACACATATATCTAAAAGAATCGTTAGTTATCTTGCAAAATAGTTCACAAAGAAACAATGATCATGAAAGCAAAAGAGACGCACAATTCAAAGATGCATACTAAATCCAATGAAATAGTTCATTTTCATTAGTATGTAGAAACATAAACATACACTGCAAACAATGAAAGAATAGTCTTAAAATCATTCATGACATATGCATGAAAGTGTGTCGGCTCCAAGAGCTTCAAATTAAGTGGAAGTCCTAAGATACACAATTACAATGATACAACACTAATTCCAATAGTGGAACTTACGCCACCACTTACTCTCCTACCAATGATACAAAAGACTAATCTTCTCTCCTATGCCTAGCCTGAGAAGCCAAGGTCAAACGTCCCATTTATTCAGCTATGAGGATGTATCTATAACAAATGAGGTGACTCTCTACCTCCCTTGTGACTCTTGACCTTCCCTCATGACTTTTGAGCTCCCATGTGACTTTTTGAATTCCTAGGTGACCTTTGAGCTTCTACATTACTTTAGAACTTTCTAGTGACTTTTCACATTCCATGTGTGACCCTTGGGCTTTCACACATTTTACATTTTCTCACTTTTGAAAAATACAATATTACATTCCAAAAATTGCAGCAAAATACAATGATAACGTATGGTGACTTTAGTGGTGACATTTTGAGAATTCATGACTTGGTGATGGTGACATAATACTTCATTGTAGTGCATCAATGCCAAGTTATTCTATTTGTTGTTATCTTCATGTCTTCATGATATATCTACTTAAACTTCATCTTCATCCTCCAAAAGGCTAATTATGATATAGAGTCTTCCATGTTATCTTAATATTCATCAACCTATCATGGTTCAATGTCCCTTTGTCTCCTTGTTCTTTTTGTGTCTTGGTTCCACAAGTATCTTCTTGCAACATCTTCTTGATGTTCTCCTTGAGCATCATCCTTCCATGTTAAGATCATGTCACCTGAAAGTGAATTTCACTCATGACAAGACAACATCAGTCCTGAAATCACCTAATCTACCTTGTTTCTTATGCATCATGCTAATTGTGATGGGACATTACACAAGATTGAGGAGAGAGGCATTTTTTAATGCAATGGATATGAATAGGAGACTAGAAGTGAGGGACTAGGCATTATGACTACATAGTGTGCAGTTGTTAGAGATGGGAAAGTGAGGTATTACACATTGGGAAAGTACAAGAGGCAAGAGTGACATGCTTAGGCATTGTGATTATGCAGTGCACAGTTGATGAAGGAGAGGACCTAAATATTGCACATTTGACCATGGAAAGGGTCCACGAATGACCCGAATATCCACTAGAAGTGAAAAGTGTTCAACATTGGGCAAGGTTGGTCAAAGATTGCAAATTAGGAAAGTGCAGTCAACAAACATGAGTGATTGAGCTCTGAGATTACGCAATGTGTAGTTGAAGGAGACAATCCTCTATGACTGCACAATGTGTAGTTCCAAGAGGAAATAGCTTCATCTCTATAGCTTAAGGATGTGCAGTTTGCAGTTGGAGAAGGATAAGGGATCAATGGTGAGTTGTGCAAGTTAAGAGGACCAAGGAAACTCCAAAAAATGACTAAGTATGGGATTGATGAGGCAGAAATATGAGAGTAAAATCATGTGACAAGAATTCAACATGATTGCACACACTCAAAATGACTAACCACATGACAAGGAAACACTTAGTACCCAAATTCCACCTTCATTTACTAAAACGACAATAAAGCAATGCTTACCTCCAAGTGTGACACTTAAGGTATACTTTACAACACAAGTGTCAACCGCAAAGAGAAAGTGTGTAAGACCTTAGGGATGAGTTCAATGCATGTCACCATGATATATGATCTATTAATTCAAGAGAATGCACCAGAGCTGCCTCTTAAAAGATGTGCCAAAACTGTCTTTTACAATGAAAGACACTTCCCTTAACAAAAGACAACACTTGGGAATCCTTTAGAAAGAGACTTGAAAACTTAGGAAACAAGTGTTAGATCACTCTAACAACTAGAAGCGATAGTTCAAATGATCAAAGGGAGGCTCCAAAATTTAAATATGGGCCAAAATTTGAAGGGTGTTGTAGCAATGACAATAATACATTAGGGATGCCATCAACTAGCTTGAGGTAATCCTTTGCAACATACATCTTGTTTGCGAATATTAATTTCTACCTGATGTGAACTAGGCCTTAAATTCCTTGAAAATATTACCAATATTGTTGTTTGATATGGATAATGGGGGAGAGGGATGTCGACCCAAGGCTAATTGAATTTCTCATATTCTTCCCAGATAATTCCATTTTAATCACCACAGTATTTGTCCTCTAATGGGATTGAGCAACAAGGGGAGTGTGCCAGGTGTAATTGCAAACAATACACCAAGGGTTTAAACCTTGATCCCATATCCTTTACATTAACACTGTATCCATTATGCTCATGATTTTATTTGGGTGGCGTGAAACTTCCAAAGGCACCACAAGCTCCACCTTATTCGTGCAATATTCCAATATTAAAATCAATAGCAGGAGATTAACATTCATGGAAGAAGACATATTATTAGTATATTATGGTCAATTTCCATCACTGCTTTATTCATTCTTGTCTTGATATTCACTAAAGTGTTGACTATGGAGTTTAAGTGCCTTAATACATGATATAGTTATATGTGCTCAAATTGTTGGAGTTGAGCTGAAATTCATTATAATATTGGAGGGAGGGGGGTTGTTGCATGTAGGTCAATTTCCTTAGCGCGCCGAATAACAATTAGTGAATCCCCAAACACCATTCGTTTTGTGATTTTCCTTTCTATTACCAATTCTAGCCCTTTCCATAATGCTAAGTATTCATCCTAGTTATTGATTGTAATAGCCCATGGTTGATTTTCCATGTAAAAAGTATAAGACCAAGGTCATGGGACATGTATTCCAAGTTGAATGTTGGGAAAAAACATAGTGATGGGGATCACTGGTGATTAATAAATGTATATGGAAATTGGAAAAGGCATTGGCAAAGGTAAAGTGGCAATAATTGGCATTTTATTTATGAAAATAAAGGAAACAAGAGAAAAGGAAGGTGAAGAGACACAAATTTGCATGAGGAGGAAAAATGAACAAAGTAGAGGCCTCAATGATGAAAGGGCTTCTAAGGATTAGTTTAGGGATTTTGTTGGTTTAACTTTTGTTGGTTGAAGCCAAAAGTTTAGTTTTGGAGCTCTCTTCTATTCTCTCATTCTATCATACTCTTATACACTTAGAGTATTCTTGGAGCACTCTAGTTTTCACTTGTGTTGGAGAAAGAAGCAAAGGAAAGCAAGAGAGCTCAAGGGAACACATGGATCAACAACTACATATAGATTGTTTTGCAGGTAACAAGTTGCATGTATGATTCCCTTGATGCATGGTAGATGCATGTGATTATTTGGTTACAATCTGTCATTGACATGGATGATTGCCTGGATTGATAATGGTTTTAGCCATGCTTTTCCATTTCCTAGATATCCATGGTGTTGTGGGTTTTCCCACTTGTTTCTTTATGATTGGTGTTGAGGTTCCTTATGGATGTGGGTTGAGTTACTAGTTCCTGGAGCCGTTGGTTGGAAAAAACGCTCTCAAAGCCCAAGTACAACGTGGGTTGAGTTACTAGTCTTGGAGCGTAGGTTGGACAAGTGATCTAGATCCCTTGGTGGGTCGAATTACTAGTGCCAGAGTCGAGTTGGACAAATTCTCTGGAGGCATGAAAAGTTATGGTTGAGTTATTAAGTCCTGGAGTTGTGGTTGGGACAAACGCTCTGGAGCCCTGGACAACTTGGGTAGAGACTAATCTGGTTAATGATAGTGATGTCTAACTGTGAGGTGGAATCACTGGTTGAGGGTTGAGGTGGTTTGGCCTCTAGAAGCACCAGATTTGGTTTTGTTTCGTTCATTCCATGAGATCACACATTCGCACTTGGAATATGGTGTGAGGGTGATTGGCTGAAAGAAAGATTTGGTTTAGCCCAATCTATGGCTGGTTGGTATGTAGAAGTCCCTGACTTGGTTGGAATTTTCATATGTTAATATGAGGTATTTTCTATTGTGATATATGAGTATATGTATTGATTATGATGGTGATATTATGGTTGAGTTTCCATGGTTTATATGTTGGTTATTTGATGGTTTATATGTTGGTTATTTGCTGGTTATATGTTCGTTATATGATGTATATTGTTTATGGCTCTTGACATGTTTGATGAATATATCAATGGTTGATGAATGCATGGACTAAAAAATGTTATTACAACTATTATGAAAGGGCATTAGACCTTCTTACTAAAACTCAAATAAGTTTCAGACTCTTATGTTCAGATATGCATTCATGACCTGTAGATTACATGTTCATCATATGTTTAATGAAATGAATGTCATGGTTAGGCCTGGTTAGGTCAAGTACTTGATCAATTTTTGTATGAATGGCTTTTTCTTGATATCATTATTGATTCTAGAAAGTCTCACTGAGTTATGGGCAGTGGTATGGAGGCTAGCCTGGACTTTAGGCTCATAATCTGTGACTGCGCCCTTTAAACTAGAAAAGTTGGGTTGCAACTGCATGGAAGTAGGCTCCCAACCACATCTAGGCCTTTTTGAGGGAGCAGTTGAGGGCCCAAGGCTGAGAAATAGAGATCTAGTTCATGGTTTGGCCACCTGGGGTGGTTGTTTAGCGCTCGAGTGACCTATGGCTCCTGTAGGAGGTGTTAAATTGTCATTTTGTCGTCGTTAGTCGACCCCACTTCCTTAATTGGATCTAGGAGGCCAAGTCATGTCATAGTAGCTCCTCCTCTCATGTTTACCTTGGAAAGCTAGTGAAACTAGGTGAATGTGGGAGGTGGTGTTACAGGGTGGTATCAGAGTGAGTTTTGTTCTCTTTGGGTGATATTTGATACCACAAGATGGTATCAGAGCTTCCAAGTTCAAACACTTGGACTGTATGGGCTAGATGCATGTTGTTATGCATGCATAGTAGGTTAGACATGCATTGCGGTGGTCACTATGAAATTTGTGCCTTCATGATGTTTTTGGTATGTTATGATGTTGATATGTTGGCTGAGATGGAGCAGGAGATGCAGATTATCTGAGTGAGGTTACAAAACTGGACCTTGGGGTAAGAGAAGATCTTCATACAATTTTGTATGTTGGCATGCATGTATGATCGTTAATGGTTGTTATACACATTATGGTTATGCACATTCTTGGAATTCTATCAATGTTGTGGTTACATGCACGATAGATACTAGTTAATCAATGCAGTCATATGCACATGTGTTAAACAGTCATGCATGGTAGTTACTTGTTTTTGTATGTAGTGCGGTTATATGCATGACGATTATGGTCATTGTATTTAAGATCTTAATGTTATATGTATTTTACTAATCTAGATTGGCCTGTGCAAATGGTTATGGTTATGATATTTAGGCATGAGTCAATATATTTGTGATATTGTGGCATACTAATATGGGCTGACTTGTGTAGATGTGATAGCCTCCCCTAAAATACATTGAGGTATGAGTTTGATTATGTCATCTATTTGGTTTATCTAACATGGTATGTTTACAAGTTGTTTTAATGCCTGATTAATTGCATGATATGAGTATGTGCTTATAAGATTTCATGAAGGAATGATCTTGTTTTAAGAGGGTTAAACTAACACATATGTGCTGAGACAACTAATATGCACTTGAGTGCAAGTGGGTGCTAGTTGTAGTATTATGACTAATGACTGTGATATGATTATGACATGGTTGTTAGTTTTGTTAAAGGATTATTTCACATTAATAGACATGATGTCTTGATCTTCAGAACATGTGACTGACATGTGTGAACAATTGTAGGGAAACATGCTTGGTATTAGAATGACAAGGTAACAATTGATTTGTGTATATAACTAACTACTGGGTGATGTGATAGCACATAATAAGACTTAATCGCAGCAAGGTAAAAGGTAAAAGAGAGGAATTGGGTGAGAATTCCTTTGGCTATGTTTGGAAACCGCGATTCCAAATGAATGTCTGCTTTGCATGAATATGATAAGTCTTTTTAACCTTGATTTTGTATGACATTATGTGGATATGTGTTATATTCATGAACATGTATTTGATAGGTATAATAGCTAGTTTCGAGTTGTAAATGGATTTGTCAAGGAATTGGAGTCCCTTAAGAGATGATATATGTATGTGTTTAGTTACAAGTCATCGTGTTTGGCATAGCAAGGTAAGGTAACTAGTATGCTGTTATAATTATTTATGCACTGACAGTTATGTGTTTATGATAGTATGATGCAGGGAATTGCATGGCAAAAGAGACTTCCATGAAATATTGAAGAAAGCTCGGGTTGAACTTTCCTTTGGAATCATTGGGAATCCATGGGGATTGGGTCATGGTGTTTGTTGTTAATTTGTGCTTTCAGTATTTTGTGAGTTGTTTGCGTTTGAATTGCGGTTTTGATTATGTTTGGTGCATGGCCATGCCACTCTTTTTGTGATGTTTTATTTCTATGGGGTTTCCATGATTTTCTTCTTATTTACTTCTTGTTCTTGTCCTTTTGTGTTTGATGGTATTAGGAATTAGTTAGTCAAGAGAAAAGTTAATGGAGCTCGGGGAGAGCTGAATGAAACCCAACAGGTAATGTAAGACCCTGATGAAGCCTAGTGCATAAGTAAAGGGCAGCTAAAGGAAAGAACATGACAACCAGTTGGATTGGTTGGGTCCATTGGGGTAAATGGACAATGGTAGGATAGTCATGATAAAGGTAGCATGAAAGGAAAAGTAAATGGATTTGAGGCATCAGATGCCTTGGTTATGTTGGGAACTGTTGTTCTCAATGTTGTGCATGTTGTACACAGATAAAGGGAGTTCTCTTAACCTTGAACTTATGATATATGGTAATTGTGTTGTGATTATGATTATGTTGATGTCTATATATGCATCTATGTATGTGTGTATGTCATTGTTTGATAGGGTCATCAAGGATCATGGTTGTTTTATGTTAATTTTTATATGTATGTATGTATGTTGTTGTCTCACAGGGTTGTCAGGGATCATTTTGTGGAGGAATGATTTCTTATGTAGGTGAATGGCGAGAAGAGGTTCCTAGTATCAAGTGGAAGAGTAGCCCTGACAGATCTATGATATCAATATCATGAGGATATGAATTGATATTATGTGCTTGTACTATGCCTATGTTTATGTTATGGTAGGTAACGCTGAAGGAGACATCATCGAAATGAAAGCATTGTGATCTGCGACATGTCGGGACAAGCATGGATAGTGGAAAGACACAAGAAGCAAGGTTTCTTGGTAGAGACAATGTAGTCTTCGGATGTGCAGTATTGGTGTTGTGTACATGTTTCATATGCGATGTTGTGTACGCATGGTGTTGTGTGCATGTTGTTGAAAAGAGTAACTAGGTTCGGTCTTCATAATGACGTGTAATTATGATTTTATGTAATTGATGAAAAGAAGAAAAATAAAAGTATTATTGTAATGCTTGTCTCATGGGTTTCATGAGAAAGGAATTTTATTTTTAGTGATGGCTCCCATTGTGAGCCTTTAGGATTTGTCATCTAGTCATAAAGTCAATTTGAGTCTATGTCATGTGTGAAGGACCCTTCTTGGGCACGTTACATTTTTTCATGAGTCATAAAAAGTATAATAAGGCCCTCTAAGACCAAGAAAAAGTCACCTCCTTGAAGTTAGCTTCAAAATAATAATATAATCTCTCAGATGGACATGTCGGCTCATTCTCCTGTCAAATCGGCTAATCAGCATGGGAAACAACTATAAATAGGGCAGTTCAAGTTCCATTTCAGGACATAATTTTAATGAAGTATTTCCAGTGGTCTACAATTCGGTCAAAGGTGGAAATAGGAATGCGAAGATCTCATAAGAAGTCTCTCTATCCAAGAAAAGGAGGAAAACTAGAATAAGATCTATCTGGGACTATTTTTAGGGTTGATCTCGACACATGAGAGGAAAGGAGAGGGTTACTGCTGCAGAAAAAGGGTCTAAGATCTACTTGTTCTGCTAAAGGCCTAATCAAGGAGTATTCAAGAAATCTGAGTTGAATAAGAAATCATTCCAGTCCAATTGAAGGAGATGATGAAGTTAAATCACCATATGTGCAACAATTAGGGCCGAAATACAGTGTAGGTCTGAAGCAGAAGGAAGTTGAGATTGAAGGGTAGATGAAAAGAAGGAAGAATCAGAAGTTTTCCTAGTATTGACTTAGGCACAAATAGCAGTGGAAGGGAACTTGTGTCTTGGTCTTAGAGAGGAAAATAGGTCAAGGGTCTTGGTCTTTGTATTCACCAATTGGAATCTCTATAAGAAGAAAACATTGTTTAGGTTTTCCTCTCAAAGAGTGAGAGGTTTTGGCCCTGGATGATAGCCTATATTCTGTGTCTCTTGTCTCTTTATGGTTTATGCATTAGTATTTGTTTGATGAATAAGAACACTAATAACCTAAGTAAAAGAAGATCCTAACCTAAAGAAGTAAAAATCACTCACAAACAGTTACTAATAGAAGAGAAATCACTTAATCTCTATGCCCTAGATTTCTCAAGATGGTTTCAGAGCTAAGGTGACTAAGTGAAGGAAGGGAATCTTATCAAGGGACACTCAAGGATCAAATCTCAAGGAAGGCCTCAAAGAGAATATCATCTTGAAGTCAAAGGAAGCATCATAACCCTAGATCAAAGAAGTCTACAAAGAAGTATTGGGATCATCATCAAGAGGGAGAAGGACAAAACCCTACATCTACTCGAGTTAAATTTTTTTGAAGATTATTCATCGAAAGGAAGCTAGATCAAAATGCGGTGTCATCTCACTCTATGTGGTATCAAGGATCATTCTTGAAGAAAACTACCTTCATCAAGGAGAAATTTTCTATCATTTATATCATCAAAAACATCAAAGAAGTGGAAAGAAGAAGGAGCGTCCTATCAAGTAAGTATATGTATGTCCACATCTGAATCTGTCAAAATGTATATTTGCAAGGAAAGAAATAAATTGGTTGGGGATTTAAACTATCTTGCATGGAAGAAAAAGATAGATCTGAATCTCATTGAAAATAAGGTTATGGACATGTCAAAGCTCTATCACTAAACCAAGAAAGGAAGATGCTCAAGCTCTTCCAAAGTATATGAAAGGGGAAGTTAAGGCTCAAAGGATTCTCATAAAATCCATCAAGGATCCCCTCATCCCATATGTACCTAAACTCAAAACTTCAAAATAAATCTATGACAAACTGGTGGATTTGTATTTCGTAAGCACTGTTCGAGAAGTCATCTCATTAAGGAAAGAAATCTACAAACTGAAGATGTCAAGAGAAGGTGGAATAAACTAATACTTTATGAGGATATTTGAGATCCGGTATCAACTACAAGATCCAGGAGAAGTCATGTCTGATAGAGAAATGACTAAAATTGTATTGAATGCACTACCAGAGGAGTGGGGTAACTTTACTTCAAGTATTTATTGGAAGAAATAATCTAATCCATTCTAGGATCTATGGTCACTGTGCAATATTTAAGAATCTAGACTAAAGGCCAAATATGAAGTGGAAGCAAGTGAGCAAAATCAAGCTTATGCTGCAGTAACAAAAAGAAAGGGACAATTTGGAAAGTTTGGTCCTCGGGGAAAGAAGAAGAACATGGCTAAAATACAATTCTATGGGTGTCAAGAATATGGGCACCATACAAGAGATTGTCCTAAGCTCAAGAAGGAAAATAACAAAAGAGAAGAGAAGAAGCACACACCACCAAGGAAGTGGAGGAAGATGAAAATAAGAAATCCAAGAAGTAATAGATATCTACTATTGAGATAGTCTTCCTCACATAAATTATCTTAAAGTTCCTAAGTCTTCTAATATATGGCTATTATGATTCACTAAGTAAAATAATGGGATGCATCAAGGCATCATAGAATAATTGAAAGCAAGAGCTCGAGACATCATCATAGAGAAGCATGAAATATGATTATAATCTATGGAAGTCAAGGATATAGCTCTTGGTAATCTCATTGAAAACACGTGGAAAGGTCATCTAGTACAAGGTTCGTCATACATCTGTCAAATGGAAACATATACTGATGGGGATACTTTAGATCCTCAAGATTCTCTGATGGAATCTTCATTGAAAGGTTAACCGATCATGAGGGGAAGTAAGTATTTTATAAACTTGTGGAATTCATGGGATGATGGTATGATGATATAAAAGTGAAGAAGATCAAGGGATTGAAGCTCTTTCAATCAAAGGATGATGTTGCAAGAAGTCTGGATGACCCAAAGGAAAATGAGTTATGTATGCTTACAGTCTATATTCAAGAGCCATTCCATGTGATTGTAGGTAACATGGAAAAATGATCTATCTTAAGAGTGATCAAAAGAAAGGATCTCCTCCCTCAAAGGGATGCAAGGATGCATGGGTCACACAATCACTAGATGAAATCAACATAACATATCCTCATATGAAGTATGAGGTGTTCTGATTGGAAGCTCCTAGGAATGAAATGTGTGAAGTAGGGAAGGAAAATATCGTGGAATATGCAACCATGGTAAAGACAATCAACATCCAAAAGACTAAGAAGATTTCACTAGGATATCTCCATGGAAGATATGAAGACTCTGATGAAGTCTGAAAAAGAAAGAGACACTTGACAATATATATCTATATATATATATATATATATATATATATATATCTTTGGGAGATGAGTTGATATGTATGAAGGATGTTGATGCAAACTAGAAGATGTCATGATGAAAGATCCTTAAGTAATCATGGAATGAAGAAAGCAACATGGCATGAAGGAAGCCCATATATGGACTGATGGATCACTTTCCGATGATGACATGGTTGACTCATGGATGAAAGCGATGGATGGTTGGTGCCCCATGTAGAAGTCCCAAACATGAAGACTCCTAGATAACAAAAATAAATTCATGACATCATGAAGAGGAGTTCTTCAAGCAGTTGGTTTCCCCATCATTTCCACCCGAGGAGTTGTTGTAGGTCCCTAATTAAGAGGGAGCTTGGAAACAAGTTTCTTACTTAGAAGAAATGTGTAAATTCCTAAGAAAAGAGGGATCTTAGGTACATTCATTCATTATGAATGAATACATTCCTTTATTGGAATAAATATGTTCTCCATAATTAAGAGGGAGAGACAGACACATCATTCTTGTCTTCACTTGGGAAGACAAAATGGAGGATTGGGTAAACATCTGTCATCTGATGATGATGTATTAGGGCCTCCAAGATAAGAGTATTCATTGAGGGACGATATTCTTTGAGGAATATGAATCCAAGATAAGAATAGTCTTGGTGGAACACACCCTGAGAACCCAAGTAGGGTATGTTCCGAGAGGGACAATGATGAGGGTGTCTATACTTCATTGGTCTCGCCAACATGTGCTCAGATCTTTTGGATAGATAGAGTTGTTAGACAAGGCTTTGCCATGTGACAGTTTTGGTTGATATAATACTAAATAGATGGGTTACCAATTCAACTCTTCTTATGAGAAATTCTTCAGATTGAGAATGACCAAGTAACATTATGAATGCCTCCCTAGTTAAGAGGGAGTGTTGAAAAGAGTTACTAGGTTTGGTATTCATAATGACATGTGTAATTATGATTTTATGTAATTGATGAGAAGAAGAAAAAATAAAATTATTATTGTGATGCTTGTCTCATGGGTTTCATGAGAAAGGGATTTTATTTTTAGTGATGACTCCCATTGTGAGCCTTTAGGATTTGTCATCTAGTCATAAAAGTCAATTTGAATCTATGTCATGTATGAAGGACCCTTCTTGGGCACGTTACATTTTTGTATGAGTCATTATCAGTATAAGAAGGCCCTCCAAGACCAATACAAAGTCACCTCCTTCAAGTTGTCTTAAAAAGAATAATATAATCTCTCAAATGGACACGTCAACTCATCCTCCTATCAAGTCGGCTAATTAGCATGGGAAACAACTATAAATAGGGAAGTTTGAATTCCATTTCAGGGCAGAATTTCAGAGAATTGGTCTACAATTATGTCAAATGCAGAAAAAGGAATGCAAATATCTCATAAGAAGTCTTTCTATCCAAGAAAAGGAGGAAAACTATAATAAGATATGTTTGGGACTATTTTTAGGGCTGATCTCCACATGTGAGAGGAAAGGAGAGGGTTACTGCTGCAGAAAAAGGGTCTAAGATCTCCTTGTTGTGCTAAAGGCCTAATCAAGGAGTATTTAAGAAATCTGCGTTGAAGAAGAAAGCCTTCCAGTCCAAGCGAAGGAGATGATGGAGTTAAATCACCATATGTGCAAAAATTAGAGCCGAAATACAGTGCAAGTCTAAAACATAAGGAATACGAGATTGAAGGGTAGCTGAAAAGAAGGAAGAAGCAAAATTTTGACTAGTATTAACTTGGGCGTGAAGAGTGGTGGAAGGGAAATTATGTCTTGGCCTTGGAGAGGAAAATAGGTCAAGGGTCTTGGTCTTGGTATTCATCAATTGGAATTTCTATAAGAAGGAGAATTTGTTTGGGTTTTCCTCTCAAAGAGTGAGAGGTTTTGGCCATGGATGATAGCCTATATTCTATGTCTCTTGTCTCTTTATGGTTTATGCATTAATAGTTGTTTGATGAAGAATAACACTAATAACCTAAGTAAAAGAAGAACCTAATATAAAGAAGTAAAAATCACTCACAAATAGTTACTAATAGAAGAGAAATCACTTGATCTCTATGCCCTAGATTTCTCAATACATGTTAGATATCTGATGTTGTGTACATGTTGCATATGCGGTGTTATGTATGTATGGTTTTGTGTACATGTTGTATATGCGGTGATATGTACGTATGGTGTTGTGCGTATGTTGCATATGCGGTGTTGTGTACATGTTGTATATGCAGTACTACGTATGTATGGTGATGTGTACACGTTTTATATGTGGTGTTGTGTACATATGGTGTTGTGTGCATGTTGTACATGTGGTGTTGTGTACATGTGGTACATGTGGTGTTGTGTACATAATTGTGTAGGTGGTGATGTGTACATGTGGTTTTGTGTACACATTGTGTAGGTGATCTTGTGTCCATGTGGTGTTGTGTACACGTTGTGTAGGTGGTATTGTGTACACGTCATACATGTTGTGTTGTGCACATGTACACAGGACCACCTACACATTGTGTAGGTGGTCCTATGTACATGTGGTGTTGTGTACACGTTGTGTAGGTGGTATTGTGTACACGTCATACACGTTGTGTTGTGCACATGTGGTATTGTGTTATGTGTATTGTGTAGTCATTGTATCATGACATGTATACTCATTGTGTTGTACTCCATCTACATAGTGTTGTACATTGGGTATAGGTGTATGTGTTGTGTTGTGCACCGAGTGTAGGTGCACGTGTTGTATTGTACACCTAGTGTAGGTGTATGTAATGTGTGGTACACCATGTGTGAATGTATGCTTTGTGATGTACACTCTATGTGTGGGTACGCGACTGAAGAGGAGAGAAGGCACTGGGTGCTTGTCAGATTTGGTAACCGATTTAGAGTGCGTGCACAAGAACAAGGAACAAAGGTAGAAGCAAGGACTAATTAAGAATAAGTGTCGATATTTTATTTCAATTTTATTATGCATGTGATCCATGACTCTAATTTATGATGGTTACATGTGATTTATGATTCTGATTTATGATGGTTGCATGTGATTTTTGATGGTTGAGATTTGAGCTAACCAGATGAGATATGTCTATACATGATGATTTGATCAAAGAGCTAGTTTGAATTGTTGTGATAGGAAATAAGCATAATTCCAAGTATACCTTATTGCAAGTATATTATTGTAAATACTATATCGAGTTTTGGTTATAAATCTCCGTAGAAAATATGCTTACTTGTTGGTTGAAGAAAATGTGTATAAGTATATGTGATCGTTATTGTAAATACCATAATGAGTTGTGTTATAAAGCTCCAATAAATGGTATGATTGTCATGTTTTTAGCAGGACGTCATTGTAAATACTGCAACGAGTTGGGCTATAAAGCACCATAGGAAATATGTTTTGTTTTCAATGGTTTGTTGGTCATAGGTGTCATTGAACACCGAGAACAATGGTCCCCCAAGGGGGAGGGGTTTGTAACAACCCTTGGTTGATTTTCCATGTAAAAGATATAAGACCAAGGTCATGGGACACGTATTCCAAGTTGAATGCTAGGCAAAAACATAGTGATGGGGATCACTAGTGATTAATAAATGGCTATGGAAATTGGCAAAGGAAAAGTGACAATAATTGGCATTTTATTTATGAAAATAAAGGAAATAAGATAAAAGGAAGGTGAAGAGACATAAACATGAGGAGGAAAAATAAAGGAAAATGAAGAAAATGGAGGCCTCCATGATAAAAAGACGTATGAGGATCAATTCATGGCTTTTGTTGGGTGAATATTTTTGGTTAGTTCAGTTTTGGAGCTCTCTTCTATTTGCTCATTCTCTCATACCCTTGTACAGTTAGAGCAATCTTGGAGCATGCTTGGAGCACTCTAGTTTTTAATGATGAAAACTTGACTAAACTGAGGAGGAGGTGGGGGGCGGGGGGGGAGGGGGGTGAATCAATTAAGCATATTTATCAATGTTAAATTATTTTTCTTTAAACTGATTAATTGAAACATTACATGATCAATTTAACAAATAATGACCAATAGATTGAATATGTGAACAACAAGTGATAAGCAAACCAAAACATCACATGACCACATAATAACAACACATATTGACACCATATATGTGGAAACCCATAAAGGGAGAAAACCATGATTTTATTATTTTTGTGATGCAAAGGCAAGCTCCTACTCCTTATTACATATGATTTTCTATAGGCTCCAACCTACAAGAGGCTTCTACCCGATGACAATGGAATATGTGCATAAATGAAAACCGCATTCGACTTAAATGTTATTCACGCGTACCCATAGCCTATCAACGATGGCTATCACAGATACAACTCTTTCTTCAGTTTTCTCAGAAAGGGAAAAGGTCAACTAAAGTGTGTTTACTTCGATTGCATCCATGGTCGCCCCAGGCTCTTGAGAAACATGGATTCTTCACTTTTCAGATCAATGAAGTTTTACAAGTCAATTGTAAATTAGAGATTATGCTACCATTATGTGTTGTACAATGCAATATCAATGTGAATCCATCGACCACCCTAATTAGGGCACAAAACTCTAATTACTACTTAATGCACCATATAATAAATTATAATGTTGTCATAAAATCATTAATGTTTCTCTAATATATGTTTAACGTTTCTCCTTTTGAACGCTTCCACTGTGCATATAGTAACACTGCATTTGATCTGAAGAACACATCCCATTGTAGAATGATAGATAAAGTACCTCTGAAACCATTCTTTCTTATGGGCATAAGACAAGCTCCCGATCGCTTTTTGGCTTGGCTTGCTAACCATCATTACCAGTGCTTCTGATTCGTCGAGCATACCACCACTCATTAGCATGCAAACATCCCATTTACCATCTTTCCACCTCGATAAGGATTTTCTCTTCAGTTCCAGGACAAGTCTAAAATCCATAAACCGGTGTTGGTTGCCACCATGTAGAATACCACCCACCATAAGGAAAGTGTTACTATGGGGCAAGTTCAGACACTCACACCAATACCAATAAATAACACTGTCAATGGCATAAAATTTTCAATAATATAACATTAACGATGTTATGCAATAATAGTAACATTTTCGTTGGCACCATGAGATCCTCAGAAATATAAAACGATGCCAATGATGAGATGCCACCAATATAATGATATAAGTATATGAGGCACATAACATAATATATATTATCCATTTTACCTTGGCTTAGCTCGTGGTGAGGTGGAGTTCGATGTTGAAAAAGACATAGATATTGGGTTATGAGCCTTCAACCCTAGAGCAATAAAACCATGGAAAAAAAACGATATAATTATATGTATTCACCACTCATCATTCACGCTTATAGGAATTTATGAGTTGAGTAAGCATATAATGCACTTAAGCCACATAAATTCACATGGCCTACTACTAGACCGATGTGAACGAGCCAGGTGAGGAGGAGAATGAACCGTCGAGGAACCTGACTCATCATGTATGGGGTCATCACTCGATACTCCATAATATGTAAGAGAAGTTCCAACTCTAGTTACACCTTTCCACCACATCACTACATCAGGCATACCCAACTTGAGGAACAAAAAATTAGTGACCAAATGCTAGCCCCGCTTGTCTGACCTGGAAAGACGAAATTCTGCTTTTGGAGTAGCACCTTACTTCCAACTATGTGTGCAAGCATCAAAGAGATAACCTGCTGGAATGATGTCTTTCTTGTAAAATCATTTGGTTGGGAACCAAGTAGTTTCTCCCAGAAGTTTGCCCTCATACTGCACCAAAGGAGACCACCAAATGCAATCTTGATCATTGAAATAAAGGCTTGTATGCAAAGAAGCCCCCTTCCAAGCAAGGTGATGCTTAATAGTTCCCAAATATTTCCCAAAACTTTTAGCCACAAAGGTTCCCTAAATTTTGACTTTGGCCAAAGTTAACAAAAAAGTTTGGAAATTTAGATTCCTCCAACACCTTTCCCTAATAGGGCCCCTCTCATGATTCGATTCTATATGAGCACTTTCTAGATGAATTAAACTTCCACTTAATCACCCATTTTGCACATAGGGCATGGGCTTAATGGAATGGCTTGGTTATTCCCAATAGATTACATTCCTATGAACTGCAACAAAGCCCCCAATTAACTTAGTGGAGGCACTTTTATACCTACAGCCTACACATATCTCTCAAGTGACACCATACAACTTAGTACATGACAAAAAGAATAATTCACCACCCTGTAGTGTATTTACGTTGTAGCACACTGCCATGCTACAATATAATGATACAGTGAAGCTTGTAGAAGTTGCATTGGTTTCAAAAATTGGCATTTTCTTAGCAAAAATTGTTGTGCACAAACAGAGTGTTGCCTCCAATGCCGCAATGCCTTGTATGACTGGGAAATAATTTATGGCTTCCTCAATAAGGAGCTCATCTGCCTCTACTCGGATTACAACAGAAGAATTGCTAACACATTCAGGGACCATGTGTGAGTGAATATTCTTCACCATATTGACATTACCCTTAATTTTTTTTTCAAATCCATGCCATCTTTTGAGCCAATCAACACCCCCATCATTGTAATAACCTGCCCAGTTAAAGCATCATGCAATTTGTATGCTCTACAAATTGTAATGCTCTCCATTGTTCCTTGCGATAATTTTTTGTGCGTTAAAATTTTGTTCGACTAACACATTATCTTTATGGCACATTCTCTGGCTTGACCTACATCTCTATCCATCTGGCACTATCATAACATATCATCATATTAACCACCCAACGAGCGTTGCCATGCATATTATGAAAGTTGGACATTGGATGTATATTGTAATTGTTGTAAACCAATATATTAAAAATGTTTCTGCAGCATCCAACACGCTCTACATATCATAAAATATGATATAAAAATTAAGTAATTACCAATGAAATTATGTCATTGTAGGCGTCCCTGTCACCTAGCCTAGAATGACTAGGTAGCATTCATATTTAGATTGTAACACATTTTCCTTACATTTGTCTTTCAAAAACGAAATATAACGACCAATCAATCTTTCCACACACTGTGTTGGATGATGTAACGGCTCCACCATCTTATAACTGTAGAGATATTCAAAAAAATATAGTATGAAAATGGTCTTGGTTTTACCATGCTTCCATTCATATATGCTTGATTTTATCCTTTCTCAAGTTCTTCACATGCTTGATTCTAAAGCTCCAAGGGATAGTAATGCTCGATCCTCTTGCTGATTCCATAGCCATCACTCCAACGTACTTGTCAAGAGAGAGAATTGTTATTTTTGTTGTTTTTAGTGCACGTTAACATATGCTTTGTAATCTCAATTCTTTCTTCCCCAGAAATTCAGTTCAGTTCGTTGTGCCTAAACCATGACTTGTTATGGGTGGTCATTATATTTAAATCTATGTCGTGCATCTCCAACTACAAAACCATATATTTCACATCATATTGTTTAGTTCTCTTGGAAATACCATTTATTAGCATGTGTATTTAAAACTAATTATTTTCCTCTGTTGCACAGTCTTGGGCTGCTACGACAATGCCTCCATGAAATTAATATTTACCCTATTGCAAGATCCGAAGAAAGTTTTGAAGTGTATAGAGAATATATTGAAATGATAATAGAGCAAGTGATGTCCCTTGAGTCTATATCTCTCTTTAATATTCTACATGAATTTCCTTTGTGATGTCTAGCTTCGTGATGACCTAAGTGTAATTCATGCACCTCTTTTGCAACCTCCTTGTCATTTGGAAGCCCCTTTATCTGCATCTCACCTTCCTGTGCCAATTGTAACGTTGAGTGCATTAAGTTCCAACATTCCAAGTTGAAGCCACCGCTATGGTAATATTCCAATTCCATCTCCATGTCTCATGTCGAAGAAGTATCCCATAGATTTTAGCATTTCATTCTAAATTTCTTATCGATATCAAACCATTTATCACTCATACATAACATCATTTATTGGAGTGTTATTCCAGAGACTTCAACATATATAATATATTTCCAAGATACTATTGGGGCTTCCCCCCCCTTGAGATGTTTCTTCTCTAACACTGTCATGAACCTAGTTCTTTATTGATCTCATGAGAAAATCTCCTCAAAATATTAATGTTTGTTACGATTTCCATCTCCTTTGAACCATTAGAAATTAGTGCAAGCGTACAAGGAGTTTTATAGGTATTGAAAATCAATTTATTTGTTTCTTGGTACATTATTACGATTAAGGTTGTGGTTAGATGTTTATTTATTTCAAGGCTCTACAAAGTCCCTTGGCTTTCTTTCAATCCAACACTTCTAACATCTTCTTTTATGTTCCTCTTCTTTGTCTGTAAGTCAGATATAATATAGTGGCAATGCCATCCCCTAAATCATCCTTTATTATCCAATATTTTATTCAACATATTTTCCAAAGTATAAAAGTATTTCACACCTTCATATTCAAGGCCTTATTGTCAATATTTGGGTTGCTATCCCCCTCAGGTGCTACTGATCTAACATTGACAAATTCTTCCTTTTGTTCTTGAGTAACTCCCCTTGAGACCAAGCTAGGTCACTTGTTATTATTTATTCTTTCTCTTCCACACTTTAGTAGGTTGTATTCTCTTATTTTCATTTATTTCATTGTCTGATTTGTTTATATCTTCCGTCTAGAGTTCTTTAGGGTATATAGAAATTTTCGTTCTTTTTCTTTGTGGTCAAGATTTCTACATACATAACATTTGTGTTGCCATGAAATGCAAGAAATGGTGTGCTCCTTCTTGAGTTCATGCTTTTCTTTGCGTACAATTTGCATTCAAATGCTTTATGTTCAAATTCATGACAGATATAACAATAACCATAGAAAGAGTTTATGTACTTGGTGGCCAATGTTCTCCTTTGATTGCTTGCTGGATAGAACCTTCTTGTTTGTTGCATGTTTTGTTGAACAATCTTGATCTTCTTCTTCTTACAATCTGTTGCTATGTGTCCAGGTTCATGGCAATGGAAGTGTGAGATATGTTCTCTCCTTTGAATTCTTGTAAGCTTCTTAACCTAATATTTAGGAGCAGATTGCATTTTCTTTAATTGGTACTTTTAATTTTGATCCGGGTGCTTATCTTTGTTTATTTAGTTTCCAATCATGTTGTTGATGACTTCTTCTCCTATAGGTATTTTCATAACTTCATTATCCTTTATGGTTTTCTTGAGTTACTGCTCTTATATTCCGAGTCCTTCATGGGTACAATCTCCTCTTCAAGCTTTCTACACAGAGTTTTCTTTTCATCTATATCACTTCTAGCTGAAATAATCTTAGACTCTAATCTTTCACATTGTACCTTTTTCTCCTTTAGCTAGTTATTCATCATCCCTTCTCTTCTCCTTACTTCTTCAAGCTGTGCCTTCAAACTGACAATTTCCTCCTTGTACTTATGCTCTCTCTCATCACATATTTGCACCAGTTTCTTTATATCTTTGTTTTCATTTTTTATATTTCAATCAAGGCTATGTAAAGCTTGGATTGTTATTCAACTCTCTTTTCTTCATGGAAATAAGATCCATTCACACTAGAAAAGACCTCATTTGACTGAATGTTTTCCTTTTGACAAGATTTTTTCTTTTTCCTCTTTATCTTCTCCTTCTTGATAGTGTAGTTACTAGTGCCTCCTTTACGCATGAGATGCAATCTATCCTAGATTTATTTTGTAGATTTTAGTCTATTAATGTATCAAGATCCTTATTATGAAGATTATTAAACATAACACATTTCCCCTTAGCATTCCACTATTGTTCTTGCACAAAGGGAGAGTCTTTACAATAGCCATCACATACTAGTTTCCACACACCAAGTCCATAAGCTATAAGTTCAGATTTTACCTTATCTCTCCATTCATGAAAGTTTGATGTACTAAGCACAGGTACAATTTGACAGTCCATGACTCAACTAGAACTACCTTCAAGTTGTTAGGCTTACACTGAAGGAACTTGCTCTGATATTAATTGATGAAAACTTGACTAAAATGAGAGGGGGGGGGGGTGGTGAATCAATTTAGCATATTTATCAATGTTAAATTCTTTTTATTTAAGATCATTAACTGAAAAATTACATGAGAAGATTAACAAATAATTACCAAAAAATTGAATATGTGAACAACAAGTAATAAGAAAACCAAAACATCACATGACCACATAATAACAACACATATTGAAACTAGATATTTCTGGAAACCCATAAAGGGAGAAAACCACAATTTTATTACTGTTGTGATGCAAAGGAAAGCTCCTACTCCTTATTACATCTGATTTTCTATAGGCTCCAACCTACAAGAGGCTGCTGCCTCAATCTTCTGCAAGCTACAATTGCAAGGAAGCTCCAACTCCCATATGTTTTCTATAGGCTACAACCCACAAGAGGCTCCTACCTCAACAAGATCCAACCTGATATTTATCAAGCCATTACTTGAAAGATGACTACCATCTCTTGATGCAAACAAATAATAATATTGTGTTGGTTTACTTGGTCATAAATTCCGCATATCTCCATCTTCATTTATGCATCTTCTTCCCTTCAAATCTACTTCACATCAACTTCATATGTTCCAGATAACTAATGCATAATAGCTCAATCAACTCTCTCACATTCTCCCATTCTCTAACCTCTCCATGCCTTCCAAAATCACATCTTTTATAAAGATAGTTTTTTGGTTGTTTGTATCCCACATAGGAATATGAAGTGAATAGGCTTGACTCTTTACCTTCCACTCATTCATTTCCAAGCTCTCTAGATCTTGAATATTAGAACAAAAAAATAAATAATCGATCCAATATTAATTGCAACAACATGTAATGATTATATGCATCAATCTAATGTCAACATTAAATAACAATATTTATCAATAATGCATCACAACAATCTTTGCAAAATATTTGTCTTTGCTTTGGACTCTTTCCTTTGCATCACAACAATTCAACTTAACAACAAATTAGTGTCACCACAAATTCTTCATTAAACAATCTTTGCAACATTATCCAAGCACCAACCCATCAACATGCTATCAACATGAGCGTCAATGTTCTATCAAACCTCAGAAGATGGGTGTTCTTAACACCCTCGCTACTCGTGCCCTTAGGATTTCTGATAGTGAGAGCTTTGATAGGGAGAGATCCCATCTCCTTGATGTCTTTGTGGAAAATGGATATAATAGGCGCCTAGGTCAGAAGGCTTTCTGTAAAGCCTATAAGAATGTGTTAATTAAGAAAGAGCCTAAAGAGCGCCGTCTAGGTGTCCATCTTCCCTATGTCCAAGGAACCACGGACAAGATTGCTCGGATCCTTAAGAGGTATGAGATTCCCTCAACCTTTAGGCCCCTCAGCACCATCCGCAATTCCCTCCGATCGGTGAAAGATCCCATTAACCCTAAGGACATGAAGGGTGTCTACTTGATCCCTTGTTCTTGTGGGACCCCCTATATTGGGGAAACAGGGCGCTCCATCCATCAGAGGATCAACGAACATGCAGCCGACCTAAGACATGGGAGATCCAAGTCTTCAGCGTTGGCAGAGCATGCAGAAAAGACCAAGCATCAGGTGTGTATAGAGGAGGCCAAGGTTGTCGCCAAAGTTGCTCAGTTCCATCATCGTAAATTCAGGGAAGCTATTGAGATTGAAAGAAGGCCGAACAATCTCAATAGAGATGACAGCTGGAAGATCAGTAGATGTTGGATCCTCGCCCCTTCATCCTAGTCTTTCTCTCCCTCTCCCCCCCGCCTTTCTCATCTTCTTTGCTTTCATTTGGGTTTGTCCTTCTTGTTTTAGGCCTTTTCCGGTCCTTCTCCTTCTTTTTTATGTTAGGCGCTCTTTCTATTTACTTCTTCCTGATAGATATTAATGGATATGATCATAACTATTATTATATTAATATGATCGTAGCTATTATATATTATTATTATTAATTTATTTATGTATTTATTTATTTATTATTATTATTATTTAATAATTTATTTATGTATTTATTTATTTATTATTATTATTTATTTATTTATTATTATTTTTTAATAATTTATTTATGTATTTATTTATTATTATTATTTTTTTTTTCTCAATAAGACTAATTCTATTATGGATACAAAAAGTTACAGCGAGGCAGTGGCCTTGAGAGTTCAGCCTGACGATGGCATTTTACAAAAACACATAAGATCAGTGCAGTTCTCCGACACATTACAGTTTTCCATAGTGACCAGACCAGTACATTTTGACAGACAACACCCTGAGACTGACAGAAACATGGACAGACCCTGCCCAGAGACAGACAGAAACAGCTGATATATGTAGAAACGACACATTAACTTGCAAGAACCGGAGCCAAAACATAGCAACAAAACCAGAATAAGCTAGGCTAGTCATCATCTGTGGTATAGGGCTCCTCAACAACCAGACACCCGTACCGAAGAAGGTCCTCCGAGTCCGAATGAGGAGCAACCGAGCCGGTGGGATCGCCACGCACGGACACACCTGGGCCAGCGGGGTTTGCCAGAATTGGCGATGAAGCATCCTCCGAGACTGAGCGCAGGCGCTCCTCCGGGTTTGCAATTCTCTGCTCCACAGGTTCAACAGCTTGGGCCGCTCCCAAATTGCTACTGTATTCAAGCTTTTCAATAGAGACAGAAATAATAAAAATGGCGTTGTCGAACGAGCAAGGGAAGCGATACCGCGCTGTCTGGTGAGCGGCAAGCTCACTTACCACCTCTCCTAATCTACCGCGACCCCTTCCTCTGCCACTCCTCGTTGACGGAGGACTTTGCCGTTTAGGTTCCAGAGTGTCGAAGGAGCGCTACGAGACAGCTCGACCACCAGAGCCCCCCCTTCTGCTCAGTAGCCTGACTCTTTCGCGCCGCATGTTGGCTTGCTGTGCGTTGGGTAATTGCAGAACCTCCCAATAACCATACAATCTCTGCACACTAACAGTGTTGTGAACCCCTGCAACGGGATGCAGAGAAACGCCCAGAACTGCAGGTGAAACCTCGACGGCGGAATGCATTGGAGCTGGAATGCGATGAGCGTTTAAGGAGCAGCAAGACGCGGCGATAATGACGGCAGATGAACACCATAATGGCCGCATTAATGTGGTTATGCAGGCCCGTTCCCCTTCCCAAGTGAACTTACTCGTGGCGTATGCGAGCTGACAGATGCCCACATGAAACGCCGCCCGAATGTCCTTCGAACATTTAATCACCCGCATCCAGGGGTATTTATTATTATTATTATTTATTTATTTATTCACATTCTTAATTAGTTTTATTCAGTTTTATTTTTTAGGATTAGTACTATATAATTACTATAACTAACTATCACCTTAAATTACCTTATAAATATTTTTATGAAAGTAAGGTCCTTTATCTAATTAATTACCATTAAATTTATATAAATAAGAAAAATTTTAACCGACCAAGAAGTTATCACCATTTAAAATTATTTCTTTTAAAGGTTTCTAGTTATTATAACTAACTAGCCTACCTTATATATTTTTATATATTGACCCTTTCCCCTTAATTTACATTTTATATTATACCTTTCAACTAACTTTATTATATATATATATATATATATATATATATATATATATATACTTTTATTATTATTATTATTATATATATATATATATATATATATATATATATATTATTAACTTTCTAATAATATATAGGTATTATAACTAACTATCATGCTAAAATTGCCTCTCACATAGATATATATATATATATATATATATATATATATATATATATATATATATATATATATAAGTCATGTCCTTAATATAACTATTTCCCTTATAAGTCACAATTCTTATTAAACTAATAACAGAATCAACATCTATAATTATTTCTTTTATATAATCTAAATAACTCCCATTAAATTATCATTTTGACTTTTTGACTACAGTCCTTAAGTCAAAATTAGCCGTTGATCAAGATAGCCGTTGGAGGCTCTGCTCAGACTATTTAGCATGCATAGCTGGATCTGTTTCTTCAACTTGTCCTGACGATGAGCCACACTGGTTGGTTCGAAACGCGTCGACAAATGTCTCTCTTTATGTGATTTACGCCGAAGTTCTACTTATAAAGTTCTATCAAACCATCAATGTATATGTTGCTTCTTTGTCCTTGCTCCTACATACCTTGCCTTTTTTTGCTGCTTGCTTCTCCTTTCCTTGCTACATCTTCGCTGCTCCTTTTCCATCACATTTTTTCTTCTTTTCTACCTCTTCACTACACTTTTTCCTTCTTTTCCTTGCTGCTCCTTTCCTTGTCGTTGCTCCTTGCCTTGTGGCTCCTTGTTTCTCCTTGCATTCCTTCAATGCTCCTTTTCCATTAATGACAATAATGCAAACATTTAATTGGATTGGAGAAAGAAGGTAAAGGAAAGCAAGAGAGCATAAGGGAACAGGTGGATCAACAACCACAACTAGATTTCTTTGTAGGTAACAAGTTGCATCTGTGATTTCCTTGATGCATGGCAGATGCATGTGATTATTTGGTTATGATCTGTCATCAACTTGGATGATTGCCTAGATTGAGAGTGGTTTTAGCCTTGTCTTTCCATTTTCTGGATATCCATGATATTGTGGGTTTTTCCACTTGTTTTCAGCTTGGTGCTCAGGTTCCTTATGGTTGTGGGTTGAGTTGTTAGTTCATAGAGTTGTTCGTTGGAAAAACACTCTGGAAGCCTTAGAACAACTTGGGTTGAGTTACTAGTCCTGGAGTGTAGGTTGGAAAAACGCTCTAGAACCCTTGGTGGGTTGAGTTACTAGTCCTGGAGTCAGGTTGGAAAAATGCTCTGGAACCCTTAAGGTTATGGGTTGATTTATTAGTTCCTGGAGCCATGGTTGGGATAAATGCTCTGGAACCCTTAAGGTTATGGGTTGAGTTATTAGTTCTTGGAACTGTGGTTGGGACAAATGCTCTGGAGCCCTGGACAACTTGGGTATAGACTGATCTGGTTGGTGATAGTGATGTCTAACTGTGAGGTGGAATAATTGGTTGAGGGTTGAGGTGGTTTGTCCTATGGAAGCCCTGAGTTTGGTTTTGTTTGGTTCGTTCCATGAGATCCCACATTCACACTTGGAATATGGCACACGGGTGATTGATTGAAAGAAATATTTGGTTCAACCCAATCTATGGTCGGATGGAACGTAGAAGTCCCCGACTTGGTTGAAATTTTCGTATGTTAATATGAGGTATTTTCTATTGTGATCTATGAGTATATGTATTTATTATGATGGTGATATTATGGTTGAATTTCCATGGTTTATATATTGGCTATTTTCTTGTTTATATGCTGGTTATTTGTTGGTTATATGTTGGCTTTATGATGCATATTATCTATGGCTCTTGACATGTTTGGTGAATATATGAATGGTTGATGAATGCATGGACTAACAAATATTATTGCAACTATTATGAGAGGGCATTAGACCTTCTTGGGGAATCTAAGATAAGTTTCAGTCTCCTATGTTTAGATATGCATTCACAACCTATAGATTACATGTTCTCCATATGTTTAATGAAATGACTATCATGGTTAGGCTTGGTTAGGTCAAGTCCTTGATCAATTTTTGTATGAATGGTTTTGTGTTGATGTTATTATTGATTCTGAAATGTCCCACTGAGTTCTTGGTAGTGGCCTGGAAGCTGAAATGGAATTTAGGCTCAGAATATGGGACCGCACCCTCTGAATTGGAAAAGTTGGGTTGCAACTACATGTATGCAGGATTGTGCATGCGGTTGAAGGCTCCCAACCACATGGAGACCTTACTGTGGGAGTGGTTCAGGGCCCAAGGCTGAGAACTATATTTCTAGTTTATGGTTTGGCCACTCGGGGTGGCTGTTCAGCCCCTGAGTGACTTGTGGTTCCTATAGGAGGTGTTGAGTTGTTAGTTTGTCGTCATTAGTCGATCCCACTTCCTTAATCGGATCTAGGAGATTGGGTCATGTCATATTAGCTCCTCCTCTCATGTTTATCCTAGCAAGACAATCAAATTGAGTAAATGTGGGAGGTGGTGTTACATTGCTTACGAGCCCCAAAACCCAAGCATACTGTAATTCAACTTATTCATCAAGACCAAAAATTACCCCTCCCGTTCCTGCCACCCCTTAATTGGGTTAAATTTGATTAGAATTTCATTTTTTTTTTTAGCTTTTTCATATTAAGTTTAATAATTGTAAATACAAATATGATGTATATTTTGAATTTTATAATTATGAAAATATAGATATTATGTATATTTTGATTTTATTTTTTTTAAGATTTTGATTTTTAAAATATTTTCTTTTAAATAATATATATTAACATAAGTTTATATTAACTTGGATAATGTGAGTGTCAATTTAACTTTATGAATCAAAGTCCAAGCATTTTTCTTTAGTAGTATTTCATGTTGATAGATGCACTTTGGATGTGTGGGGATATCTGCACAATTCTTCAAAAAGATTGATTGAAATATATTTATTGAAATAAAATATTATATTATTTTAAAATATGACTACGTTATGGTTAGTAGTTTTACATTCACCACAAATAGGTTTATTATGTAAAATAATGATCAAATCTATCAAATCTAAGGCTTAGAATACGACATGAATTATTTAACAATGTATTGACTTTAGTATGCCAATTCTATTTTTATTTTTATTTCTCATGGTCAAGCAATGATATTTTACAAACGCATTAATTTAAGTGTACATATAAATATTTAACCCCTATGTTTATGTTAATTATCTGTTTCAAATAGGAAAATTATATTAGAAATTGAAGTATGTTAATATAGGTTCAACTAATGCATTAGTTTTAGTATTATTAAATTAACGGATTGCATTGATTTCAATGTATATTGTCCTATTTATATGATCTACATGCATTAATTTTAGTGTTTTAATGTTAGATTTGATTTGTGTTGCATTTATTTCAATATTTACTTTATTTCATACATGGATATAATGGAATACCAAAGAAAGCAAAATATTGAAGAATAAAAGGACTAGAAATACAATTGGTGCAAGTGTCAATTGACCAACTAAAGGAATATGGAAAACAAAACGTTGAGCAATGAAAAGCATATTGACAAAGAAAGTCACAACAAATGACAATCGAATAAAAAAAAGTATAAAGAGAATTTTGAATAACAAAGAGCATATTAACAATGAAAGACACAATAGATGACAAATGAAGAACATCAAGAAAAAAAAAAACTAAATTTCTACACAAAAAAGAGAATATCGACAAGGAAAGGAACAACAAATGAAAACTAAGGAACATCAAGAATAAGGGAAACAAAATTACAAACTTGAAGCAAAATAAAGTCCTATGTAAAAAAGAAGTGTATCTCTCACCAAGAAAAATGATGCAGAAAAATAAAATCTTATAAGAAAAAGAAGAGTAGTTCTCACCAAGAAAAATGACGTGGAAAATATTGACAAATCTACCCAAAGAAATTCAAATTGAGGATGATATAGTTGATACATTTTCAAGATGTGAATATTGCACATCAAAATTTTAGGATAAGATTGATCGATTAGATGAAGTTCAAATGTGTCATGTGTGCAAGGATTCATATGTTGGATTCATGTATTCAATGGTTCCAATGTGCATGAGATGTACAAGAGAGGGAACTTATCATATATTTTCATATGAGAACCATATGGATCTAAGAAAGTAATCTCAATTCCTTCAAGTTCTTACACAACTTGAAGAGATGTTAATAGCATGTGTAAGTCCAATTTTGCAAGTTATGCACTCAATAGGTGGAAAATACAAATATACAGAACACACCATTAGTTTTCTCCAAGAGGTTAACTATGATGCCATGACACTACCTCGACTATGGACTTAGATCTAAATATTATTGTGTAGAAAAAAGTTAACAATGATCATGTTATGATTTTACTATTAGAAAACAAAGAAAATTAGATGTTTTATTATATATGATTTAAAATGATTTATATTATCATGAGATTTGAGTTGATTATAATGCATTAGATGAGTTACCTAAAATTGCAACATATGTATCGCATATGATTAATTTAGTTACTTCACTAGAGATAGACAATGACACTAAATTGGCAATGTTGGAATGGGTACCATAGATTGATGATTTATTGGATGGCTTACACACATCTTCTTTTATAAAAAATCTTCCAAATACACTACAAGATATTGAACTTACTTGATCTAGGGAAAATAACTCTAATGTAGAGGAACATGATACAAATGATGGATTGAATGAAGTGCTTAATTGGCTTGACATTGACTAATCTCCAATTAATGAGTATAAGATCGAGGGCATATTTGGTATGGAATAGGTGAAGTAGATTGGTTGAAACCATGAAGGAGAAATGTCCATCTTCATGAGTATGCAAAACATATTCTCAAATATTGTGACATTAGGTTTGGAAGGCACCCTCTCTTTTTAGATTTTTTTACTTAACGCTATCAAGAGACATGCTCAAGCTTTCTCTATAGTTTTTTGTGAAGAAGAATATAACAAATCCACCTACAATAATGGAGGAGTTATGAGAAATTTATAACATATTTCAAATTCATGAATTGTAGAAAGATTAATGTGATTTGGAGTTATACTAAGAGGTCACATAAATATTGGAGTAAATGTTGTGTCTTGTTGTTTCACTTGATTCGATAGATTGGATGACCAACAATATTCTTCAGGTTAAGTGTCGTAGATATGCAGGGCCCTATTTGCATAAATCAATGTCCATTACAAGTATTGCATATCTAGGGGAAGAAAGGAAATGGAGACATCAAAATATAATTGATAATCCTCATATTCTATCATAATATATCCATTCAAGGCATACCATGTTTCAAGATAAAATTTTCAAACATTTTCATCAGGATACAATTTTTGTGGTTGTTACTACCAGTCGCAACATCATGGATCTCTACATGTGCATGGATTTCTATGAAACACTCCTAACATGGACATGTTAAACTGGGATGATACTACACAAGTTATATTTGAAAAAGAATATTTTGATAGATGTGTACAAGCAATGAATCCACATGATCAACATCAAAGAAATATTTAGATTAAAATCAATGATGATGATCATCTTTGTTTAAAGGAAATGCAACAAATCTTTTAATTTGATCCTATGATTGATTATGATGAGCTTCTTAATTGTGTTGAGATTCACATCACCTGCAAGAATTCTTCGATCTGAAAGAAGGCAAGAAGAGGTGTATGTTGATATAAGACACAATGGGATCAATAGTCCATCATAATATAGGTTGTTTAGGAAACCTAACTCTTCCATTATAGTCAATATTGCTAAAAGAGGAAATACAACTACTCCATTGAAACAAATGAGGAAGACATGAAACTTGAGTTACTTACTACAATGGGAGCTCATGCAATTTTTACAACAAACACATGTATTGATGCATGGCTCATCCATGGTGCTCTTGGAGTTGTAAAATTAATTGTGTATAACCCCAAAATTTTACCCCTAGAACCACCTACATATGTTTTAGTAAGATTTGGTAATCATGTGGGAATTCCACGGGATGAATCATTCCCTTAAATAATACATTATACTTATTGAAAGAGGTAATAAAAAAGATGTCCTTTGAAACTTGCTTGGGAAGAAATAAAAAAATGGTATGATGTTCATTGCAATATCTTGAGTGAAATATTTGAACAATCTTTGATTTCAACCTCCCTTTTCATATGTCAAATATAAAAAGATGGTAAAAGTAGCAGGTGTGGGTATAAGCAAAGCAAAAGAATATAAATTGAGATTGATCACAATGTCAAATATTTGTAATTGACTACATTATTATTATTTAGATTTTTTATCACTCAACATTGTTACATTGTTTTTAAAAAAGCATATTTGTATTACAAGGAAATTACATCTTATACAAAAATACTATTGTTGCTAGTATTCCATAAGGGAAAACAAACCATACTATATGAACTTGAAAATAAAACTATCTTGATAATACATCATATATTTATCTATCTTCCTAATACCATTAATAATATCTTTTATTTCTAGGTTTGTAGCCTTGCGATTAATAGACAACATCACAAAAATATAATGAAAGATCATCTATTTAGATAATGAATCCACTTGAATTGTGTCTGGATGATCCTCATGATCATCTGAAGTAGTAAACTATAGATCAGTTAACTTTTTAGCATGGAGGAGAGTCTGTCATTAAGCTTTATCATTTGTATTTGTCGTACATCTATGCATAACATAGTTTCTTGGTGAATCTCTAAGCACTCCACCAAGACTTTCCCATATCATTTTCAGTCTCCAATGAATGTTGATATTCTACATGTATCTAGTGTTCTAATTTTTTATTCTATTGGTGTTTGGGACCCAACCACCCATCTCAGATTCCACGTTTGCATTAGTTATGAAGCTACGTTCCAATCACGCCTTTGATTCTACCGCTTCAATTTCTCTGACGAAAGGTGGAACAAAGTGAACATAGATGGTTCTAGGCCATTCTATAACACACTAACCTAGGTCTGGATGGAAAATAATTCCTTATCCATACCCCAAAAACATTATGATGCCATATCCTGGACATCGTGAGGAAACTCAGAGAGGCAACAGGGAAACCATATGCAAGGAAGCTCACAACTAGAAAAAAGAGGGAGTCAATTATTTGAGGTGAGAAAACAGGGTACCGCGAGTATGTAAGAGGGGAAAGTGAAATGCCAGACCAAGAAGAGCTAGGAACATAAGAGAAAATAAGCCCCAAACAAGAGAAGCCTAACTCATCCAAGATGAATTCCTTTACTAGAAGGGAGAAAAATGATCCTACCTACATTGACTAGGGAAGTTTAGAAAGGAAGTTGAAGAATCTCCCAAAAAAAAAGGAAATAAGGAGATAAGATGGAGTAAATAGAAGCAACAACAAAGGAAAAGCATCCCACTCAATAAACAAGGTTAAAACCACTGAATCAAAGTGAAAAGGCAGAGGATCAAGTCACATGAAGAGGAGAAATGGAAGGAGTTTGAACCTATTCATCAAATAATTAAATACAAGCCACCATAGTTCCTTACAACGATCAGATCTTACTAGTTGAGTGCTCTGCTAAATTGAAATCCTATGGAGAATTGAACCAATGAGAGGAGTTGTGCCAAAGGAGATCAATTGCAAATACATTCCCCGAAAGAAACTCATGCGTGGAGATAAAAATAACAACTTGGAACTTTAGGGACTAAATAATATCACCAAAGCCTATCCCATTGCCAAAATAAACTCTCATAAAACCAGTTGCCCAAAATCCAAGTGGAATATTAACATATTTCCTAGCCTAGGTGCATCTTTTGCTCATATTGTTCCTACAAGATGCCATGAAGGAGGTGCAGTCTCGTCGCAACCTACCTAGAGTATAAAACCTTCTCCACCAACCCACATTAAACCCAACTTGTTATAATTTTTAGCCACCCGTGACCTTAATATCATCCATTCGCTAGGTGAGTCTGTCTCAAGACACTTACATTCCTATGCATCCTGTCTCCACCAATACCATTCATTTCCCATCAAATTTTCTTGTCATGTGGGAAACATTATTACATTTTTATTTTTCATTCAAAATGTTTATTTCATCGTTTTTCATCATTCAACTTATTAATACTCTCTATGTTCTCAACAAGTTGAGGTAACCAAGCAAATTTAAAATAAAATGATCAATTTAATCAAATATTCAACAAATTTTACGTAACCATCCACAAATGAAGACAACCTAGATCCATATTAACCCAAGATCTATCAAGCATCGAGAGTGATCAAATTTCTCGAGGCACAAACCTTTCGTCAACTTTTACGCTCAAAAAACATTTTCACCTCAAAATATTTGATCCCTCCCAATGCTTGATAGATCCAAGGTTAAGTTAGATCTAGATTGGTTATACTCTTGGGCTCAAGGTCATTTAAAAATAAGGCTCCAATCCATTATAAGAATATAGTCAATATGAGTAGCTTACTTGTCACTTACATCAACTTTTTAATTTATTATAATCAAATAAATATCAAAATGTTCACTGCCAAATTATTTTATTTGATCATAAAAACAAGTTATTATTTTTAAAAACAAATGGATAAATAAAATAAACAATTTTACTTTATTATACATTAAATATAGTAAAACATCATCTCATAAGTTATAGACAATATTAAAAATATTATTATATTTAAATTTGTAAATATTTATCCCCATAATGGGTGCTTGCACGGGGCCGCATCCTTCGAGTATCGAAATGAGAGTCGAACAAATAAATGAGGGTGGTAGACTTCCCTCCAAATGATAGCCTACATGCGCCAAGGTAAAAAGAAATTAGGAAAGAATGTTAGCCAACATTTGGGAGGATATTAACCTAATGGTTTCGGTCGTGTGTGAGTTTGGTGAAGGATGATCTATCCTACATCCAACCTGTTGTAGTATATCAAAGATTATCATGGGAATTAGTGGACAATCATCTGTGTATTATGACATAGGATGGGGGGAAGATAGCTAATGACCACTCTCTATGGGTTTTTTTTGGAGATTTTCCAGGGTTGCTATTCTGGGAGAACATCTCAAAAAGAGGAAAACAACTCAATGTCTAATCTACAATGGAGCTTCTAGTGCACGCATGGCTAACAATGGTCATCAAATGGAAATTAACTAATAGAGGGAGTGCCACCACTGGTTTGCTATGAGCTTGGTTAAGGAAACTCAGGTTCGACATAATTGTTATCTCTCTATTGAATCATGTCTTGCTTCTGAATTCAATATTTTCACCACTGAGCTCAAGACTTGGGCTTGTTATTTTTTTGGTTTTCATCCCCTCTTATGGGTTGATAATTCTCGAAGGGTTGTTTTCACTATCCCCTCGTGAGAGATCTAATTTGTATATCTTCCCTTACTATGCACATCACCCACTACCTATGTTATTTAAGCTTGATACAACTCTTCCTTTCCATTTTATGTTGACATTTTATTATTGTTGTTTAATCTTCAAGGACTCCCCTGGATTCTCCTTTGCCTATTTGCCCAACTTTGGCTCTATTTTTAACCTCTCCACCCTCGCTATGTTTCAACCTATGTTCTCTCCCTCTGTAGGCACCTTGTTTAATTCCCAACTATCAACTCACCGCATGTTATCGAGGTGGCAAGAGAGGCCACTCAAGTCCCTCTGCCACCTCCAACCCTCCCCCTTCCTCTATTAAATAAACCTAGGCCTAGGAAGCGACTCAAGCATTTATGGATAAATATAGGGATATCACCCTTGCAATATTCGAAAGGGAAATTTTGAATGTCGAAGAGCAAGTAAGATAGGCAAGAAGGTATATAGTGATAAGCAGGTTGACTAGGATACCAAGGACTTGATTCCTAATTTACGAAACTCTTCCAGAGCTAGATCCACCTCATATATCCAAACAATTAGTTTGTACTAGCATATTAAAACTCTCATGGGCATAGTTCTTACTGATAGAACTAACACTTAGCATGAAATGGTAATTTGCATCGCAAAATTAATGGATAAAGTGGACAAGCTTAATAGGAAAGTCTTAGTTCTAGCCAAGAATTTGACAAAATTGGACTTCTCTTCCTCAAATAATGATAGTGAGTCATAGCCATCGATCATGGTGGACTCTCCAAATGAATGATACTCAAGCAAGCCATATATTTTGAGCAATGTGTTTATAATGACATTGCTATTGACATGCTTATTAATTTATGGCTTAATTTCTTTACTAGTTCTTTTTTCATGTTGAAAGACAATAAGGTAGCATATATTGTTAGCAATCATACAAAAATTTGAACTCACGCTACTGATTTGGTTTGCCAAGTGGAAAACTGGTATCCAATGATAACTATTTTTGTGTATCTTTTTTAAAGTAATATAAATAGCATGATGTTACAAAAAAATTGCAAAGATTTACAAAATAAAAAGATATTAACATCAAAAATATTTTTCAATTCTAAGTAACATAAAGAGAAGAAATATTAGCTTTCAATGTACAAACAATATTAAAAATTAGAGACGATGGTTGGAAAATTAGCACTTGTTGGATCCCTGCCATTTCTTCTTAAGTTTATATATATATAATTTCTTATTTTCTTATTATTAGTTATTTGTATTTTTATCTTGACTACTAATAAACTATTAATTATTTTTTTTATTATTGATTTAGTTATTTATTTAATTAATTATTATTATTATTATTAACTTGAGCATTTATTATTTTTAAGTTTTTAAAATTAATTGTTTCCATTATTTAAGTTTGACCTAAATATTATTTTTATTTTAGTGTTTTGATTATTTAGGTTTAATCCAAATATTTTTATTTAAGTTTGACCATCTATTAGAATTAATTGTTTTGATTATTTAAGTTCCATCCAAATATTATTTTATTTTATTATATTATTATATTGATTTTATTAATTGTTTTATTGTTTTGATTATTTAGGTTTGACCTAAATATAATATTAACAATTATTTATTTATATTAAAATATTATTTATTTAGTCAAATCTAACCAAATGCCTAAATTTTTTTCTCTTCATCTATTTAACTTGATGCTAAGATCTTGTTCTTCGATTTTTACCAAAAGTCTTCTTACAAAGTCTAAATTGAATTAAAAATATTATTTTATTAGATTTAGAAAATTGACTATCCCTAAAATATTCTGTCATTTTTATATGAATTTAAAATTTCAGTTGTGGAAAATGATCATGGGTGTTGACTATAACAATCATTCATGCCAACTATTAAAAATAAAGCTTTATTTTGGGTTTTTGATAAAATTACATGTATAAGTGTAATGTAAGTATCTAAACAATTGGAGGATGAGTGTAAACATTTAAATGTTGGTTAGATTAATAATAAAGAACTAAAGTAATAAAAATAATAAAATGCAATTTGTTATATTTTGATTTTGTTATTAACTTGTGAATAGACTTTGTCACAATACCATGAGCCAATAACATGTCTTATCAATACCACATGCCCAAAAACCATAACTTATTTCACAATCGAAATATTTTATAACAATATAACAAGTTTCTTAACCATGGATATTCACCCCCACTTTACCGTGGACATTATTAACTTGTAAATAGGTTTTGTTACAATACCATGGGCGAGTACCATGGCTTATCAATACCACATGCTCAAAAAACATAACTTATTTCACAATCAAAATATTTTATAACAATATGACAAGATTATTAACCATGGATATTCACCCCCACTTTGGCATTGATACTATGGGCTTGCGAATAGACTTTGTTACAATACCATGGGCCAATACCATGGCTTATCAATATGACATTGCCCAAAAATCATACCTTATTTCACAATCAAAATATTTTATAACAATATGACAAGATTCTTAACCATGGATATGCACCCCCACATTACCATAGATATCATAATTTGTAAATATGATTTGTTACAATACCATGGTTTATCAATACCACATGCCCAAAAACCATAACTTATTTCACATTCAAAATATTTTATTTTAATATATATTTTATTTTAATATATTTTTATAACAGTTTTAATTAAATCTAAAAGGAAAAATATTATAATCACTGTTGAGATATATCACTACCCTCTATTCTTAACTTAGGATCCAAGCAATGAGAGCAAGCAAAGTGATTAACAATAATAGAGGAAAGATAGTGCATGATTCTTTTAAATTTTTCATTATTGTATTTTTTTACATGATTGAACCAAAATATAGGTTTAATATTTTACAACCAATTGAGTTTTTTTCAATTTAGATACTTTCCTAAACACAATACAATGAGATCAAATTTAAGAGAGGGGGAGGGAGATAGTGACAGAGCTAGAGGGTAGAGAGAGAGAGAGAGAGTGATGGGGTAGACAGGGAGGTGGAAGAGAGAGTGAGAAAGAGGAAGGAAGAGAGAGAGGAGGGGAGAGAGAGAAGGAGAGAGGGAGAGAGAGAGATGGAGATGGATGGGGAGAGAGAGGGAGTGAAAACAAAGATATGGAGAGAGAGTGAGGGAGAGAGGAGAGGAGGGAAGAAAGAGAAGAGGAGAAGAGAGAGATAAGGAGAGAAGGGGAAGAGAGAGAGGGAGACAGAAATGGAGGGGAGAGAGAGAGAAGGAAAGAGGGAGGGAGATAGTGACAAAGTTGAGGGAAGAGAGAGAGAGTGATGTGGGGGGGGGGGGAGAGATAGAGGGAGGTGGGAGAGAAAGGGAGAGAGAGGAGGGGGAAGAGAGGATTCAAAGAGAGATAAGGAGAAAGAATGAGGGAGAGAGATGGAGTTGGATGGGTAGAGAGAGGGAGGGAAGAATAAAGACATAGAGGGAGAGAGGTGGAGAGAGAAAGGGAGTAATGAGGGAGAGATGGAGAGAGAGTGAGGGAGAGAGGAGAAAAGGAGACAAGAGAGAGAAAGATAAATATATATGGAGAGAGTGTGTATGATTTGGGGGTGAGATAGAGAGAGGGAATAAGAAAGAGACACAATAAAAGTATAGATATTATATAGTATTATATAACCAACCTAGATCCATCTTAAACTTGAATCTATTAAGCACCAAGAGTGTCACGCCCCTACACCTGCGGTGATCTTTCAACCGCTTGTAGCGAGGTGCGGCACCACCGAACGCTTTCTTTTTAACAATACTAACGTTTATGGACTACGCCTACTCCAACATAAACTTATTTTAACTTATGTTCTCTTGCAACCAAGTAAAGAGTTATCCTTTATACTTTAAAGAAGATCATTCTCAATCATTAACCATGTCCAATAAACCGAGAACATCAACAATAAACAAGTACAAAGGGAGGGGCAACTCCCAGAAAGTCTACCGAGCAATATATATTATAACAGCTTTACTTCAATTGTACAAATGCAAGTGATGCTTGACAAACTTCAAGCCAACACTTAGAATATTTTACATCAAGGCATAGAACAACCTTCTTACAAATTATGTGCACCTCTGCACAAAGTGAAACGCTCACCCGAGCCTCCTAATTCACCTTGCCAAATCTTGCACACAATTACCTGTCCAATCTCCACCTCTCAACCCGGGTCAAAATTCCATCTCCACACAAGGGAAGAACTACACATAAGACATGTGTATTCTTCTTTTACCCCTGTGCAGCCTTTTTACCCCTTCGCTGATTTAGAAGTGCGAAGATTGATCGTGGTGAGAATGAGGAGCAGTCCTCCCTTACTTATACGTATTCCATCATGGCACATAACTTTGGGCCGACACCTTAAATCATATCATGAAGCCCCCACGTTATGTTTTTATGAGGTCGGTTTGGTTAATGCTTTAAGCTCCACGTTTAATGCATATAAAGCTTCGTACACTCTTATAACATATGTGTACAACACTTAGGCAATTTTCGCATGCTCCCTTTCGTCGCAAACTTCGTCACAACTAACCGCAGTTCCATCGCATTCTGCCCGCCCGCGCGCCCACGCGCCCGTCTGCGCGCCCAACTCGCCTTCGTGCACGATGCGCCCGGCGCTCCGCAGCTCGGAGGCCTTACATTCTCCTCCACCTGAAATCGTTGTCGTCCTCGACAACATACCATCAACCATGATATGGTTTCCTCCACATAAGGCAAACATCACCGCAACATATGTAGAACCACTGTCATCTGCAATACGTTGTCCATGTGTGTGTCTCCTCCAAAGTGAAGAGATCATCTCATCAAACCGACTCTCGATGTGCCCCATTCAGGTCCATGAAGTCCTCTTCATCATTTGCAATGTGCCACCATCAATCATACCTGCTCCATGTGCTTGAGGGCTCACTGCCATGAGCAGCTAACAATGAGCCCATCTTCTTACTCATCTAAGAAGATGTAGAGGGAGTAGAGCCTGAAGGCTCTCCCTCACTAATCAACTCGATCCATCTATCAGGATCCTCAATCTCCATCCTTTGTAGATAAGCAACCCGGTCTTCCTTCTGGACATCCGGCCTCACATATACCTCATCATCATCATCATCATCCTCCACCAACTCTAGCCTTCTTGTTAAGTCCAAGATGCTATCTGAGAGTGATCTAATGACCAATGACTGTTCCACAAGCTTTGCCTCAACAGTGGACAACCGCTTGTTCTCCTTTTCCTTATCCTCCATTTGCATCGCTCCCACTTTACAATGAGGCCTTGTTGCACCAATGGTAGGCACACCAATAGGTACATCTTCCCTTCCATCGTAAATGTAGAGCTTCTTCAAATGTGGTACAATCATAGCATCAAACTGCTTCATAAACTCCATCCCCAATACAGCCTCATAGTCATCAATCCGTACTATAGTGAAGTTCACCTTCCCGGTCCATTCACCAAGTGTAGTGTCCACCTTCTCAGCTATACCAAGGATGTTCACAGGAGGAGAATTCACTCTCTTCATTTGCGCCTTTGTCGGTACAAATTTTAGCCCAATTCTTCTTGCAATATCTTCTCCCATGAAGTTGTGAGAAGCCCCACTATCTACCATAGTGAGCACATTAGTATCTCCAATCTTCATTCGAACATACTCTAACTTGTTTCTTTCTGGATCGTCCTTAGAGACTGCTTTTGTAGTAGCAGAAGCACCAAGTATCTGCATCATCCCCACAGAAGCATCATTATCCTCATCATCAGATTGTGCAACCGTAGCCACCTTTAGTTTAGAGGGACAATTCTTCACTGTGTGTGGTCCTTCACATAACCAACACTTCAAAGGTTTCTTCATATTTGCACCATCATCTGATTTTGGAGTATCATCTTTCTTCTTCTCTTTTGGCTTTTCGGACTTCTTCTTCTTGTCATCAGAAGTTTCCTCAAAGTGATCCACCATCCTATCAACTACAGCAAAAGCTTCTTCAAGTGTGTTGATCTTCTGCCTCCTTACCTCATTGCGTGCCCAAGGTTTCAATCCCATGATGAAGTTGAACACCTTGTCCTTCTCTGCCATGTCATGAAGTTCTAGAGCTGCACTTGAATACTCTTGCTGGTATGCTTGTAGGCTTCCTGTTTGCTTTATGTACTTGAGTTTGGTCCTTGCTTCCCATGTGTCATCTTGAGGACTGAAGTGGGTCTGCAAGGCCTTCTTCAAGTCTTTCCACGAAGTAATGTCATCAGCACTGCCATTGGCAATCTGGTCCACTCTCCTTCACCACCACATCTTAGCATCCTTTGTCAAGAACTGAGTAGCTACCTTGACTTGTGTCTCACCATCAACCAGGTTCAACCGCTCCAAGTACTGCTCCACGTCCCACAAGAAGTTGCCAAGAATTGCTGCCTTCCTCGTTCCATCATAAGATTCCGGTTCCTTGACCTTCATATGAGGCACTCCTCCACCTGAGTTATGCCCCACGACCTTCTTCACAATTGTAAGCTCATTCTTTGTATCTTCAAGAGTCTTCTTCAAGTTCTCAATTTCTGCAAGACCTTGATCCCTTGATTCCTCGACTTCTCTGACCCTTTGTTCGAGTTGTGCACACCTATATTCAGTGTACTCATTTTGTGTCTTGAGCTCATCATTCTGCATTTGAAGTCTATCGAGTTTCTCTTCAAAAGAAATCTCCATATTTTCAAACTTTACCAACACCCTTTCAATGAACTCCATAGGAGTTTCTTTGCCACCATGACTAGACCCAGCTTGAGACCCGGCTGCCATCTCGACCAGCTTCTTCTTCCTTTGTGATCTAGTCTCGACCATACAAGAACTCCACCAAGTATCCTGCAACCTGAACCAACCCTTGTTCCACTTCGTGTGAAATGGTTTCCTTCACCTGCAAGTGCCCTTATCTCTGCCTCGAGCAACCTTTGCTCTGATACCAACTGTCACGCCCCTACACCTGCGGTGATCTTTCAACCGCTTGTAGCGAGGTGCGGCACCACCGAACGCTTTCTTTTTAACAATACTAACGTTTATGGACTACGCCTACTCCAACATAAACTTATTTTAACTTATGTTCTCTTGCAACCAAGTAAAGAGTTATCCTTTATACTTTAAAGAAGATCATTCTCAATCATTAACCATGTACAATAAACCGAGAACATCAACAATAAACAAGTACAAAGGGAGGGGCAACTCCCAGAAAGTCTGCCCATCAATATATATTATAACAACTTTACTTCAATTGTACAAATGCAAGTGATGCTTGACAAAATTCAAACCAACACTTAGAATATTTTACATCAAGGCATAGAACAGCCTTCTTACAAATTATGTGCACCTCTGCACAAAGTGAAACGCTCACCCGAGCCTCCTAATTCACCTTGCCAAATCCTGCACACAATTACCTGTCCAATCTCCACCTCTCAACCCGGGTCAAAATTCCATCTCCACACAAGGGAAGAACTACACATAAGACATGTGTATTCTTCTTTTACCCACTGCGCAGCCTTTTTACCCCTTCGCTGATTTAGAAGTGCGAAGATTGATCGTGGTGAGAATGAGGAGCAGTCCTCCCTTACTTATACGTATTCCATCATGGCACATAACTTTGGGCCGACACCTTAAATCATATCATGAAGCCCCCACGTTATGTTTTTATGAGGTCGGTTTGGTTAATGCTTTAAGCTCCATGTTTAATGCATATAAAGCTTCGTACACTCTTATAACATATGCGTACAACACTTAGGCAATTTTCGCATGCTCTCTTTCGTCGCAAACTTCGTCGCAACTAACCGCAGTTCCGTCGCATTCTGCCCGCCCGCGCGCCCACGCGCCTGTCCGCGCGCCCGACTCGCCTTTGTGCACGATGCGCCCGGTGCTCCGCAGCTCGGAGGCCTTACAAAGAAGGATCAAATCTCTGAGATGCAAACCTTTACTCAAGTTTTACACTAAAAAAAGAGGTTTTGCTCCTCTAGAGATTTGATCCCTCTCCACGCTTGATAGATCCGGGTTTAAGATGGATGGTTTAAGATGGATCATCGAGGTTTAAGATGGATCTAGACTGGTCTATTTAACATTTAAATATGAATCATGCGAGTTTGAGATGGATCTGAATTGGTCTATTTAACATTTAAAATAATACAAAATATAAAGTTTAATTTGTTCCTGATTTATTATTGGAGAAACTAGTACAAAATATAAGATTTAATTTTTCCCTGATTTATTATGGGAGAAACTAAACTAATGACAAAATCATAAACTCTTAACCAACAAAATGTTTAAAATATAAACCAATTTTTCTTTTTATTTTTCAAAAAACAATACTATCCCACCAAATCACCCTAATTAATTAATAAAAAATATATTTAATAAAATTTTAATGGATAAAAAAATTCAACATTAATTATTAATTCAACTCTTTTTTCAATAATTTTATACTCAAATATTTCTAAGTTCAAAGTAAAAATCAAATTTCTATTGTGTTAATATTATTCTGTACTTTGGATTGGGATTGGTTTTTTATATATAAGCATTAATATTATTCTTTAACTTGGATTGGGATAGTTAAAAATTGTTTGAATTTAGTTATATATATATATTAAAAAAATGGATAACAGGAGTGCTTAAATCGTGTTTAACTCGACAATTATAACAAGGATTTCCAAAAATTTCTATTGGGTTTTATCAAAATCCTACAACAATTTCTATTAAAATTGTCTAAATCTAGTTGTATATATTATATATATTAAAAAAATTGTTGTAAAAGTGCTTAGAATGATTTTGATGGTGGAAATAGTTTCAATACCATCAAAAATCCTTGGAACACCTAAAATCTTGAAATACTATGGCACGAATTTCCAAAAATTTCTGCCAAATTTTATCAAAATTCTACAACAATTTCTCAAAAAAACACACCTCTTCTATATATAATAACTTGTATTTTAATTTGATTATAAATATTATTTTTTAATTATTTTTATATATATTTTAAAAATATAATTAAATATTTTTATTTAAAATATAATTTATATGTTTTATATTTACTAAATTGTATGAGAATAATAATTAATATTTATTTTTACAAATCTAAAATAATTATTGTTACATCTCAAATCAAAATTGTCAAATTATTCTATTAAATGTGAAGAAACAAATGTTCATGGTTAAGTGTTCCGTATATTTATACTAAGCATTATTGGTAGAGTCTAACAAAGTGCCCATAGGTTATTGGAAGAGTACACGTGCCCATAGTTAAGTCATTGTGTGCTTTCAAGTTCATGGACGAGGTTTCGCACCGACCACCATTTTTTTAAAAATATATTTAAATATATTCATAAGAATTTCGCTAAAATATGGAATTAAACCCTAATCAAATATTCATATTTATATGAAATTAATTAAATGTCCAACCATATTACCTAATTTGAAATTGTTTATAACCCAATTTAACTAACTTCTTCTATTTATAATATACCGTTGGAGAAAACCATCAAACACTTCCTTATTTTCCTAATAGTAATATAGAGTATCGCAAAACCTCTGGTATAAAATTAAAACATAATATATGTGAGATTTTTGGAGTATTCGTTGTTTAAATTAGTTTTTTTTATTAATTAACTTCAACATTTTCAATAATTTTTGAGATATTTTTATTGTGAAAAATTACCCTGTGATTTTAATAATTTTTTACAAAATTTTAAACAAATTAAATAATAAAATAAACAAATATTTTTCAAAAAATCACACTGAAAAAAAACCAATAAAATTTAATTAAAATAAAAAACCAAAAACCAAAAACTATAGACATAGACATAGACATAGACATGCATGAAGTATAACTCAATCGTAAGTAAATCTATATTCCCGATTCGGTAAAGGCATATGGATTGAAATTGTAGTTCCAATAGAAGTGGTATGCATGTGGGGAGTAAACCAGTGTGCTTAGAAATCGTTAGTATTTGCTCGATCTAATCAACAGAACCGCGTGCCAGAAGGCGGTGGGTAAATTCCAGTTCCAGTTGTCCAAGGTGCGAGATCTTCCATAAATATCCTTCAAGGTGCGACACTATGATCCGAACTCATGAGAGTAATATATGTTTCCCCTTCTCATCTTCCATTGAGAGCAAGAAATCCCCACACCCTTTCTGAAATTTCGAGACCCAATTCTGTCTCTCTGTGATTTGATCATTTTCCCATTCTCCAAGAAGGCCAGATGGCTCATTTCCGTCAGAACGTCACTAAGATCTGGCGTGTAACATCATCGCTCAGTGCCAAGGTTCGATCCTCCTCGCATTCAATTCCTCCACAGAGATTTTTCAGTAGCGGAAATGGGCATTCACATTCGAATGCATATAGGATTTCCAGAGGCATGCTAGTATCGGGACTGGGACTGGGATTGGGAATGGGGCTGGCATTCGCAGTATCTCCCCCAAGTTTGGCCGAGTCTCCAGAACCGAAGCTGAAGATGCAGGAGGACCAGAAGTCGCGAGATCCAGTCTCACCACAGCCTCGAGCAGGCATTATGGGAGGACCTGTTATTACCAAGAGTGGAAAAGTGCTTCCAAAGCTCAAGATCTTTGTGGGTTACGATCCCCGTGAGGATCTTGCCTACGAGGTCTGCAGGCATTCGATACTGAAACATGCCACATTTCCAGTTGAAGTAATCCCCATCAAACAAGCGGATCTCCGCAAGGCTGGGCTTTACTGGCGCACAAGGGATCCCACTGAGAGCACCCAGTTCTCCTTTTCCAGGTTCTTGACTCCTTTCCTAGCTGGGTTCGAGGGTTGGGCTATGTTCGTAGACTGTGATTTTCTCTATACTGTTGACGTTAGGGAATTAGCTGAGCTCATTGATGATAAGTATGCTATAATGTGTGTCAAACACGATTACAAGCCCAAGAGTGCTACAAAAATGGATGGGGTTGTGCAGACTACTTACCCTAGAAAGAACTGGTCATCTATGGTTTTGTATAATTGCGGGCACCCCAAGAACAAAGTTTTGACACCCTCTGTTGTGAATTCCCAATCTGGGGCATTTTTGCATAGATTCACTTGGCTTGATGACAATGATATTGGACCCATTCCCTACACCTGGAATTTCCTTGTTGGTCACAATGAGATTGATGACAAGGAACTTCCCAAAGCTATACATTATACAATGGGAGGCCCTTGGTTCGAGGCCTGGAAAGATTGCCAATTCGCAGATCTGTGGCTTCAGGAAGTGGATGAGTATAAGAGGTCCCAGATGATACAGAAGGTGATTCAAGATGAGCTCATAAGGCTGTTGGATACAAGAATGAATGAAAGAGCAGGAGAGCTTGAAACCAGAGTAGGTGAGTTGGAAGGCAAGGTTAGAGAGATCTCTGCTCTGCAGAAATTGCTGTTGTTTTATCTACAAGAGAGGTTTCTAACAGAGGGAGGGAATGGTGTGAAAGAACCTCCTTTTGATGCCTAGTTGAACAAGGTATTGCAGAGCAGAAAGGAATTGCTTTGGAATACCCTGCCGGATCTTGCGACAGTGCAAAATAGGAATATGTTTTGGAGGTACTAATGCAGGATATAGCCTAATTATTTTTATTCGATTCTATTTTTAGCTCTAAATATTATCTCTAAATATTAGAGAGAAATTGTAGTTTTCTGCATAAATTTTGAACTGGAAGTTAACTTATTTCTTAATATACTATTCGCCCATGGTATAGTCAAATCTACCTTTACTTTATAGCAGCTAAGAAATAGCTACATTCTTCATTCTCATCCTTTTTCCTGAAAGAATGGTATGAAGGGTTTGTACCCTATCTGGACAATAATGTCATTGTGGCAAATTTTTTTCTCCAATGTAGTTCTCTCAAACATTGCAATTTCATGGAATATGCTCCATCATATCAATTGGTGTAATTGTATTCTTTCTATATATTAACTGTCTTGATTGCTACATATGGATGGTTATTTTAGGTTATTCACCTAGGGTATGGTCCAATTTGCCTTTAATTTAGCAACATTCTTCACCATCATCGTTTTTCCTGAAAGAATTGTGTGAAGGGTTTGTACTCTATCTGGACAAAAATATTATTGTGGCATTTTTTTCTATCTTAAATGCAGTTATCTCAAACATTGCGATTTCATGGAATATACTTCATCACATCGATTGGTATAATTGTATTAATTCTATTTATTAGCTATCTTGATTGCAATGTATGGATGGTTGTTTTCGGCCAGGCTCAAACATCTCTGTGTTGCTGGGGTTGCCATTGTGGTGTATTTAGTGACTATTTTGATGTGTTTATGTTGAAAATTTATAACCTTCATAAGCATTTTTAAGTTCACTGTTATTCAATAAGTAGTGTATTTTGTGAAAGACAATGGAGATCAGTGGATCTTCTCATTTGCTGTGAACAATACTAGAGTGCTCAAGCTAGTGTGTACAAAGCATATCACAGCAAGATATATTCGTATTTTGCATGTGCGAAGTATGCATTATGCTCACATATGGTATTTTTAACGAAGGTTCTTCTACGAGAAAAGTATGCCTTTATGTTTTGATGCAGACACCTCCAATCTGCACAGCACTCTGGTCCTCAGGTTTCCACAGGGGTAGACTTACACCACCCATTTAAACCTAACATAAATGTCAAAGAACGCTTCCCGTGATCTGAAAAGGGGTTAGTAACTATAATAGAGAATAGGCTGTGCAAGCTTTAGCAGAGGGATCAAAAGATGATTACCAATCTCAAAAACTGCAAACAAGTTTACAGCAGAAGAGATTTAGTGAAGAATGCAGTGATGCTCTGTTCCTGGAAACAATTGCAGTATTTATGAATGCAAACCACTAAAATATTCAGGTGGGGGATGAATAATCTACAGGGGACAACACCAATCTTTAGATTGCCGAAAAGCTAGAAAAGCTAGAAAAGCTGTCTTTATTCCATTATCTCTAATCTTTGCTACAAAGAAAACTCCCTAGATTACTTAACTAGCATACCGGCCCTACAATGGCTTCCCTCAGCGTATGGCTCATCTGAGCACATTCTTTATCCCCCCTATGACAATTATAGGCACTGGATATACATCTATACCAAACCAGACTCGGCTTAAAAAATGCCAGTGGATTGTGACAGATCTCATTGATGGTATGTCCTTCTGGAATTGCCACAGTTGAGTTGTAGAAGTAGCCTGCCCAGCCTGCCCACCTTCTGTCCACGTTTCCTTGTTAGCACCTATTCCCTGGTTAGTTTTTCTTTCTTCACATCATGTAGTGCGGTTTCTTTCCACTAATCATTCTGCTGAGTTGTAAGGAATCTTAAAAGACAACCACGACTGCAGTTGAGGGGAGATAGCAGGATGCTCCTGCATCTAGTTTATTCTTGGAGTCCAAACAATTGTTGGCATGCTGGATAGTAGGATACTGATTTGCTTCTTGAATGAAACATATTTACCCTATTTGCATAAGGGACATAAAATAATAACTATACTAATTTGATATCTAGAAGTGATAGAGGATTGATGTTTATTTTTTTAAGAGAAAAAATTGTTTATTTGCTATTCCCAGAAATCAAAATTTATACTAAACCGTCCACCTTTTAATTCTTATTCTCTATAGACTTCCAGACCTTTGTGACATTAAACATCCTTGAGCTGTCATGATGGCCTAAAACTAACTACAGTAATAATCAAATTGCCATCAAAATACAGTCACGACCACTAACATTTATCCCATAACTTTTCAAAACATTAAGACTTGTACTTTCGGAAGTGCCATACCACCTTGGCTCTCTGTTGATGAAATGATGCCCTGCTTGAATTACACAGTGGATGATCCATAGAATATTTCAAAAACAATAGTGATGGCCCTGTGTTAAGTTACAAGTTAGTCTTTCTGCTTTTGGATCATATCTCAAGCAAGAATACTACCTTTTGGAAAGATATATATATATAATACTACTTTTTGGAAAGATAAATATATATACGGCGTAGTTTAACTTATAGATGAAATAGCTTTTTTCACCGGAAAATCTGGCAATACAATTTCAAGATTTTTCAAGTTTTTTTGTTGTCTAAAATACAATTTTGAATGCATAAATGTATTCCGCACCCTGAAAAACTCTCGGGGCACTCAAATTATGCAGATCAAACAATTTAAACTCAAGTTTTTAAAAATCTCTGTCGTATTTTGATTAAAACTAACCAGAAAAATGGTCGTGAAAAAGACCATTTCGTCTATAAATTAGACTACACCTAAATATACTCATAAAGTTGGAGCCAAAACCGATATGCTAGCTCATGGAGAAGAGCAATGGGAAAATTTCAAGATTTTTCAAGTTTTTTTGTTGTCTAAAATACAATTTTGAATGCATAAATATATTCCGCACCCTGAAAAACTCTCGGGGCACTCAAATTATGCAGATTAAACAATTTAAACTCAAGTTTTTAAAAATCTTTGTCGTATTTTGATTAAAACTAACCAGAAAAATAGTCGTGAAAAAAACCATTTCGTCTATAAATTAAACTACACCTAAATATACTCATAAAATTGGAGCCAAAACCGATATGCTAGCTCACGGAGAAGAGCAATGGAAAAATCGATGGTGTTGCCATGTAGCCTAGAATGGAGTTCTCCTAAAGTGAAGATATTTCTCCGTGTTGTTTTAGGATAAGATTCACGGAGAAGAGCAATGGGAAAATCGATGGTGTTGCCATGTAGCCTAGAATGGAGTTCTCCTAACCTGAAGATATTTCTCCATGCTGTTTTAGGATAAGATTCATAAGCAAATGCTAAATGTGTTTCGGAAGTTTATTGAGGTCCTTCTACTGCGAGAGTCTGTGTCTATTCTCACTCACTTAAGGCCGAGCTGTAAGTCTATTCTCGCTCATGTCCGAGTTGTATTTTCACTAAGAGAATGCTGTAGTGGTAAACGTTCATGTTTCCTTGTTTCCAGGGTAACTATTCCTGCAAGGTTCTCTTTTGTGCAAATTCTTTATTTTTTGAAAAATCTTTTACTTGGAGAAAGCAGTCCTATGCCATTAGATTGCATATTTCAGGAGAAAGTTCTTTGAAAGACGCTTAGTACCTCATATTTATTATCTTTCTGTATATGTCATGTACATTTGCAGATTTCGATATTAAAAAAATGAGGTCTTGTTTGAAGCTAATTTACCTTTGCTTTTGTGGGTAGGTTTCGTAAAATGTGTGATTAGTTTTCAACATACAAGTAGTGTGATTTCGCTGTGTTCAAATTGGTAGTAATTCTAATCAAATAACATGCACTAAACACAACACATAGAACACACTTGCTTCATTCGATTGCTGAACAGGTTTTTATATACATCAAAGAAGTTTCTGGAGTCGGTGGCTTCTCCAGGAAGCTATCCAGCTCTCGAGACATCCGCCAAATTCTCCAGAAGAGACTAGCTACTGCATTTATTGCAGGTGGTTGGAATTAATGTCTTCCAACACTCCCCCTTAATTCCAACCATATGACAAATATACTATAGCACAATACATAAGATACTGTAAACATACTTCTAATTGTCATGCTTGCTAGTCTAAGTCTCAGCTAGGCTTACAATATAATTTTGATTTTCTACAACACATAACTTACTTCTACAAAACTCAAATTTTGCCTTCCCAAGAGGCTTAGTGAATATGTAAGCTACATTCTCATTTGTATTACAATATATTAGAGAAATTTCTTTTGATTGGACCTTTTCTTTTACAAAATGATATTGTGTGTCTATATGTTTTGACCTTGCATGACATACAGGATCATTCCCCAGTTTGATGGTGCTTTGATTGTCACATCTGATCACTGTAGGTTCTTGTTGACCTTCACCAACATCTTCAAGTATTCTTCTGAGCCATATAGCTTCACAGGTGCCACTACATAATGCTTTATATTCTGCTTCAGTTGATGACAAGGAAACTGTTGCCTATTTCTTATTGCTCCATGATATAGCTCCCGATCCTATATTGAAGACATATCCAGTGGTGGATTTCCTGTCATCTGGATTTCCAACCCAGTCAGAATCAGAATGACCTGTCAATTCAACATTACAAGCATTACTATATTCAATACCAAAATTGATAGTTCCCTTTAAGTATCAAAGGACCCTTTTTGTAGCTATCCAATGGCTTTCATGAGGCTTAGCCATGAATTGACTAAGTATGTTTACTACATAAGCAATGTCTGGTCTAGTGGTAGTGTGATAATTCAGACTTCCCACTAATTGTCGATACAATGTTCCATTCACCTCTTTTGTTCCATCATCACTTCTTAATTTGATATTTTGTTCCAATGGAGTACTCATTTGTATATTTGCTTTGTGTGATTAAGGTTCTTCCATCATTTCTCCATACTTCAAGACCTAGACAATAGTGCATCTCACCAAGATCCTTATCTCAAATTCTTGTGATAACTTTATTTTTATATTTGTAATCAATTTATCAGCAAACCCTATTGTTATTAGATCATCAACATATATAGAGAGCAATACTATATCTCCATTTCTATCTGTCTTGACATACAAATTAGGAGATCATCAACATATATAGAGATCAATACTATATCTCCATTTCTATCTGTCTTGACATACAAATTAGGATCATTTTTACTCTTTTTAAATCTTTGCTGAAAAAAGAATTTGTCGATTTTCTCATACCAATATCTGGGGGCCTGTTTTAGTCCATATAAGGCCTTTTTTAACTTGCATACAAGATGTTCTTGACCCTTTACAAATCCTCCTGGTTGAACAAGATAAATCTCCTCTTTTAAGTCACCATTTAGAAACGCTGACTTGACATCTAATTGATGTAGCTTCCAATCATATTTAGTTGCCAATGCTATCATTATTCTGATTGTATTCATTTTTGCAACCGGAGCAAAGGTATCTTCATAATCTATACCTTCTTTTTGTGAATAACTTTTTGCAACCAATCTTGCTTTATACTTGTCTATGCTACCATCTGCATTAAATTTTGTCTTGTACAACCATTTTGATCCTATAGGGACTTTATTTTCAGGTACCTCTGTTATTTCCCAAGTTTCATTTTTCATTATAGAATCATATTCTTCTTTCATAGCTTCCATCCATTCTTTATGATTTTTGGCTTGTTCATAATTTAAGGGCTCAAAAACAGTCATTACTTGAGACATTAAGGCATAATCTTTATACTTGATGGGGGCTTGAATCTGTCGTGTTGACCTTCTTAGAGATTCATTAGTTTGTGGAGTACCTTCTCCTTTTCTTCTTTGTGGAGTGCCTTCATCACTTCTTTGTGGACTTTGATTCCTTGATGTGTCTTTTGGAATGTCCATGTGTTCTTGTACTTGAGTTGATTCCACAACTTCTTCTTCTTCCTTAAAGTTTTCATAAGGAGACTACCATATATTATGTTCATCTTCTTTTATTTGTTTATCTACATGCTCATGAAATATAACATCTCTACTTGCAAAGACCTTGTGAGTACTTGGATCATACATTTTATATGCTTTTTGATCAGTGCAATATCCAATAAAAATACATTTGATGGCTTTGGCATCTAACTTTCTCCTATCCTCTTTAGGAATATGAGCAAAGGCCTTGCATCCAAATATCCTTAAATGACTAACTTTAGGTTTAAAACCATAAAATGCTTCAAATGGTGTTTTGTGCTCAAGATACTTAGTAGGGCTTCTATTTTTAAGATATACCGCTGTATTAATGGCTTCAACCCAAAAACTATTAGAAAGTCCTTTACTTTTTAGCATACTTCGAGCACATTCAACTAATGTTCTATTCTTTCTTTCAGCTACTCCATTTTGTTGAGGTGTATGTGGTACTGTAAATTGTTGCATAATTCCATTTTGTTTACAATATTTGATAAAAGCTCTTGAAGTGTACTCACCACCTTTATCTGATCGAAGAATTTTAATGCTCTTTCCTGTTTGCTTTTCAACCATACTCTTGAATTCTTTAAAGTATTCAAACACGTCACTTTTGTTTCTTATAAAGTATACCCAGGTGTATCTAGTGCTATCATCAATAAATATAAGAAAGTAATATGCTCTGCCAAGTGACTTAGTTTGCATTGGACCACATACATCAATATGTACTAGTTCAAGTATTTCACGTTTTCTTCTATTTTCATGCACAGGAAATTCTTCCCTATGTTGTTTTCCTAGTGCACAACCTTCACATTCGAAGTGTTCACCCTTAATAATTGGAAGACCTTCTACCATCAATTTCTTTATTAGTAACATTAGGTCATTATGATTTAAGTGTCCATACCTTTGATGCCAAAGCTCTATAGTTGACATGCCTGTTGATGCCAAAGCTTGATGCCCATTCTTCATTACATCGAACTTGTATAAACTTCTAACTCTCATTCCTTTTGCAACAACCTTGTAGTTGTCCTGCACATCCTTTACCAAACAATGTGATTTCACAAATTCAACTTTTAAATGTTGATCTGTGATAGTAGAGACTGAAATTAAGTTCTTCTTTAATCCTGGAACATACACCACATTTTGAATTTGTTTTTCTTGTCCATTAGGCATCATAACACTTATATCACCATATCCTTTAATTTCATGTGATCTATTATCTCCTAAATAGATGTGTCCACCATTATTAATCTCATGATAAGTATCAAACCAATCTCTTTTGCATGACATATGGATTGATGCACCAAAATCTATAAACCAAGCATTATCATCATCAGTTTCTGCTGATAAAGTAGCATTGGACACAAACAATTTAAGATTGCTAAAGTCATGACTAATTGCTTCATCTCTATCAACATAATTTCCTGAATGTCTTCTTTGTTTTAAATTGATCAGTGCTCCTTTTCATGCAATTCTTAACAAAATGACTAGGTTTTCCATAGTAATAACACACATCATCTCTACTTGATTTGGCATTTGTCCTTGGTAATGATGTACCTTGAAAAGATTTTACTTATGCCTTTTTGCCTTTATTTTTCTCCCACTGTTTGCCTTTGAAGGATTGCTTCCCTTTGGCCATCAATGCCAAATCTGGATTGGGAGATTTCTGTTTAAGGCTTCTTCTCCACTCTTCTTCCTGCATAAGTATACCTGCCAACTCATCAAAAGTAGGAGCCTTCTCTCTAGCTGAAAACTAGTTATAAACATTCGATATTCATCAAGCATTCCATTTAATGTCACAGTAACCAAGTCTGTACTAGATACTGATTCACCAATGTCACCTAATTTATCCTTTAGATCCTTAATTTTAGAAATAAAATTACTAACACTTCCATTTTCTTCCATTTTAAAGAAGCTTACTTTTTAAATACAATATTCGATTTGTAGTCTTTGTCTCATACAATTTTTTGAGAGTGTCCCATGTCTCCTTTGATGTTTTGCACTCTCTAATGTGTGGAATAATGTTGTCCTTAATCATCATCTGCAAAAGCACCTTTGCTTTGTTTTCCCGTCGCTCCCAATCTTGAATTGCAACATCTGTGGCTTGAGGGGACATTAGCTTAACTTCAGCTCCAGACACAATCACCTATGTATTGTTGCCTTCCATCAAAGTTTGCAACATAAACTTCCAATTTGCATAATTTTCACCGTCTAACTTGTTAGAGTTAGATAAATAAGATTCTGCCAATACATTAGCCATGTTACTTTTTTATTTTTACCGTACCAATCACCAAAAAATATTACTAATTTTCACAAATATAAACCCTCAAGCATAAATCATAAAATTTTATGCAATATCATTGGATAATATGGCTGCCTCTTTTTTTTTAATAAACCCACTTAAAAATATTCCACTAAATAAATATTTTGAGGCAAGGTGCTTTTACAACTTTAATGTCCCTATGTAAATGCAATAAATTCTTTCCTTTATTTAAATCGACCCTCCTTCCTTTTTGGTTTCATGTTACAATAACACAGATTACATAGCACAAAAAAAAACTTTTTTTGACTTTAGGAACCAAACACGTAATGAGCTTGGCTTTTTTTTAACGTTCACGCCACTTTACTTCTCTCGCTTTCACACAACACTTAATGAACAATTTTTTCAACAAAACACTCACCTTCAAGCTTTCAGCTTCTTTAGTGTTCACAGAGGCTCCACCTTTGTAGGACTCACAACACGCCCATCAAGCAGCGGCAGCAACAACTCCAACGTTTTCTGCAAAGTATTATCTCCAGGCAGCACTCACACTCTCTCAGCATCCACTTCCTTTCTCAAACCTCGGCTTCCTACGGCCACGCCAGCATAGATCCCTGCAACAACGTTTGGAGAAAAAAACCAAAAAAACCAAACAGTGCAGGAGTTTACCTTCCACGACGGTCTCTATCGTATAACACAGTCCTCCTCACCAAACACAGGGTTATGCACTTGAAAAATAAGGTATCAGACAAACAATCCAAGTTCCAAATCTCAGGCAGGCTTCACGCTGCTCTTTACTAATCGACCTCCACTTTACATAGAGCGTCACAGCTCCACAATGCTGCAACCCTCGGCATCCTCCAAAAACACTTTACAGCGGCCCCAGCTTACTCTGCTACGCGGCTCTACTCTGCTCCAGGCAGCTCCACAAGGCCTTCAACCTTCAACACGGATAGGCCAAACACAACGCTTCAACTCACAACAATTCGCCCTTCACAACAATCTGCCTTTCACCTAATCTTTGTCTCCTCACAGCTCACTTGAGCTCTTTCTTCTCACAGCTCACTTGAGCTCTTTCTTCTCACAGCTCACTTAAGCTCTGATACCAAATAAAAAAACACGCACTAAACACAACACACAGAACACACTTGCTTCATTCGATTGCTGAACAGGTTTTTATATACATCAAAGAGGTTTCTGGAGTCGGTGGCTTCTCCAGGAAGCTATTCAACTCTCGAGACGTCCACCGAATTCTCCAGAAGAGACTAGCTACTGCATTTATTGCAGGTGGTTGGAATTAATGTCTTCCAACAATTCTTCCCTAGTATTTCAGCTGTGTGTTGGGAGCATGCTAAAACGTCTTCTATGGAGTTATGGCTATGTTCCCTTTTATTACTTTCATGTTAGACATTCCACAGCTTCAAAGCAGTGTTCTCAAATAATGACAAAGGTATGAAAGTAACCTTTTTGATAAATGTTAAAGGGCATATAACTATGATGGTTTTGTTTTTTTGGGGCATTCTCAGGGAGTAATTTAGAAGCAGATTTATTTGTCTAATTGAGTTTGTCTTTCTCTAATGTGCCAGTTCATGATAAATAGATAACATGCTTGTGTTTTTCGTTTGGATCGAAAAAGTTCTCAGGGGTTGGAGTGTCCTTGTGCACATAAACTCAAGTTTCGTTATCTGTTTTCCAATGTATTCTGTTTCATTCTTTCAACATAATACCTCCAAGAGTGGCATGAAGATGTTTGGTACATGAACAAAACAAAAGAGCACCATTGATCATTCTTACATGTTGTCCCTAGTATGAACACACTATTAATCCCAGTATCTAAATTCAGGTGGAGGGTCCACCTTTTAATCCATCTTACCTAAAGAAAAATAATCCTCGAAGTCCATCTACGAGACCATCTCTTCGAGGTATAGAGCAACAATTTGTTTATAATGATTTTTATTTTTATTTTTTAAGTGCTTATAGATTAAAAAACATGTTCCAAGTCTTCGCTTTTTAAGCCAAACGCGCTTGTGTAATCATGTGGCAAAGAGAAATTGAGGTATAGAGCAACAATTTGTTTATAATGACTTTTTAAGTGGTCATAGATTAAAACACATGTTCCAAGTCTTCTTTTTTAAGCCAAAAGCGCTTGTGTAATCATGTGGCAAAGAGAAATTATTAACAATATGTTTATGGTGATGATGATGATGATGATTAATGTCTACTAAGACCAATGCAGTGTAATGGACCTTAAGAAAATAAGAATCTAATTGCGATTCTTCAAAATCTTATTTCTATGATAAAAAAGAAGGGAAAGAAGCACTCCAAGATCACTATAGTTGGGCTGACTTAACAAATCAAGAAGATTAGAAGTGTGGCAAATGTTAGGTAAATGAGAGCGGATGTGAGTAAGTGCTAAGAAATCTAAGAGGAAGTGTTTTTCATCTTCCACCCTCTTAGTATTGCAAAGTTGACAGATTCTATTGTCCCAAGGAGTTTTGGGAGTAGACCACCACCCGGTTTCATTTCGAAGCTCATGAGAATTAGTTCTTATCCTAGCAATGTTCATTTTTTTCTTAGTGTTAGTCAAAATAGAGAGATAAATCTGGTTATCAAGGGTGGGGTTGATCACCTCCTTATAATATCTTAGCTTCCTTTTTCCCTCTAGCTCCTTATCCTCCCACAATTTATCCTTAAATTTGGAGGTAATAGTATCTTTGACACTATCCTTGCTTCCTAGGACGATCTCCTCCTTTGTCCCCTAGTGGTTGAGCCAAAACTGGGCATCTTTATGCCACTCATGCTTGAGGCGGAGGTGGGGTTTTTGACTAAAGTTAGAAGCAATTTTCGAAAGCCTCTTAGATTCCATGTTGTAAAGTTTCTTCTTGTACATTAGAGACCTAAACATCGCTGTGCTTTTAATGGGGGAAAGGTCAAATTCGATCAAGAGGATAGGATAGGAAATATTTCCCTTGATCTTGAGGTTATGAATTACTTTTGAATCATCCAAATCGTTCTCCACGACTCTTTAGATATATTGCAACCCCAAACTTCACATATGTATAAATGTGATAAGCAATGGGAAGGGATAAATGTCACAAATAATTTCCACACCCGATTGACCTACATGTCTACCACTATAAAATATATACAAATGTTTCTACACTTGTCTTCCTTTTTCTCCATGTTAATAAAAGAATTTGATAGGTAACATTTTTTTCATAGTGAGGAGCTTGGAATTAATTAATTTCACAACAAACTAGTTAGAAGTTCTTATTGACAAAGATATTTGTACTCTTGTAATATATTTAATATTTTTTTTGGCCATTTGTCCTTTATATAAGTTGTATTTTCTCCATCCATTTAAAAAAAAAAAAGAAAATGTATTATTAGTTTCTATAATAGACACATTAAAAACATGTGTTGATATCAAAACTATGTTGTCATTTTTCTCTTTATTAAAAATAAAGCATATACCTTTAACTATATTTCAAAAGAATGTCTTAGTTTCCTTATCATGCATTACACTCAGATTACTAGGACCTTGCTAATAAGATGTGATGAACAATGGGAAAGGATAAATGCCACAAATAATTTCCATATCTGTGACCTTATTGTTTGTCACTAGATAGGATATAAAGTATGTTGTTTCCTAACCTATATATGACCACCATCTAGAGGCACACCCAAAAATTATATAACATGAACTTGCATCTGAAGTCAATGTTACAAGTGGTATACACCACCATAAGGAAGCACAGGGGAATCTATTAATGCCATATTTATCAAAAAGTTTCTACACTTGTCTTCATTTTCCTTTGTGTTAATAAAAGAAGTTGATAAGTAACACTTTTCTCATAGTGCACACATCATAAAAATTACATGACATGACCCTACATATGATGCCAATGTTACAAGTCGCACACACGATGCAATGCCACATATGCATCTCTGACATATAGTGACATGATGCCCACCATGCAAGTTCATGATTTTATCGTCACCATTTGCAATCATTGGAAAGTTATCATGGAATACTCCATCAATAAAAGACCCCAAATTGAAAGTAACCAAACATTGATGAGATGCATATAATTATGCTTGTGTTGCATCGATCTTGACTTATATGGATTTTGATATGACTATTTAGCTAGATTTAGGGAAGACATATAAGAATTTATTAAATTCACATCCTTACTTGAATCAAGTATCAATACACACCCCTTATCTTTTACTTTGTAACTTGTGCAAAATGTGTTCTTTCATACTCATGATTTTTCTTCCTTTTCTTAGGTGCAAGACATTCTTCAAAGAAAAATATTTTCTATCTTTAGGTTTTCGATCTAAATAAAACTTCAAGAAAATTCAATTGCTTTCAATGGGAGAAATAGAAATGGGGTTAATGAGTTGACAAGGTTAAACATATGGCAAAAAATTATCTACCTTATCTCCATAAAGAAAGAAACAACCCATAAAGGAGGTGTTCCTTGAAGGAAATGTGTTTCTGTATCCTCAAAGTATGCCACCATGTCCTTAACCCTCTAAGACACTACCACTCTATTACTCACATGCCTTGATGACACCAACCCTCCTATAAATACCCATTTAGAGAATGGGGTGGAGGAAAAAATGTGTATTGTGTTGACATTTTACTGGAGAGAAATCTCCAAGAATTTGTAGTGGCAATGTAGTCACATAACTCTTTACTTTTTGGAAGAATTTGAAACTTAAAGAGTGTGTCCATTTTTCTTTTGAAACAATTGCATTTATGAGAGGAGTGTGGTAGAAGGTGGTTTTGAAAATTTGTTGCAATAGTAGTTGTACCCAATGTTGGTACTTATTAAGGGATGTGATTCTCCATGCCTTCACCCAAAAGGGTTCAACAGATTTTTTCCTTCACAATACAGGGTTCACACCTTTGTGCATTGCTAAGGTCACCTTGTATGCATTGGATTAGTTTTGCATCTTTACAAAGCCCTTTATCCTATGAATCTTTCATCTTTATTCATGGGATCCATTTGATTAAAACCATTATGTAAATACTACTTCTTTACTTATTAAACTGTTGGATGTGAACAAAGTTGATTTTTTCTACAATGATGCACAACAGAAACAATCTTCTGATCTAATAGTTACTACCTAATGATGCACAACAGAAACAATCTTCTGATCTAATAGTTACTACCTAATGATCTTCAATTAATTTATCTCATGCCACTGATATCATTGAGCAATTATACACATAAAATATCAATAATAATACAACGAAAACAATAAGATCATAAAGAGACAACCATGCACAATAGAGACAACAAATTTACCTCGGGAAACCCAAACTTGGGAGAAAACCCAACAAATATTCTTGTAGGGGAAATTATTCCTCAACAAGGTTTATAATTCTAAATTGTTTAGAAATCTGTGCCAAAATCCAAGTCCAAACTTTAGTCAATTCGTCCTCTATTTGCTCCCACATGTGGCTGTTATAGAAGAGAGATAATGACGAGTGAGTGATCAAATGAAGTGCCACATCATGTATATATATACAAGTTGAATGGGTGAATTTGACCAAAGGACACACCCTTTCATGGTGGGGCCAACTTGACTTCTTGAGCCTACATGATGCTCAAATTTAAAATTTATTTTATTTTAATTTCCATAATTCTTTTAAGCTAACTTAGGAGGCCTCTTGTCATGTAGGAATACCTCTTTATGCTACACAAAAATCAACACTTCCTCTTAGTGAGGGAGGTATTCTCCTTGGCTGCAACAAATTTCCCCTTAGCTAAAATTTCTCCTCCATAAGAAAAGTTCATGAGCTTGCTATGTTGATGTACGTCTATAGATAATTTCATCTTGGAGTGGGAAATGTGAGTATCCAGGAATTTTTACCTTGCCAAAATCCTTTATGGCTCCTTAGGAAAATTTATCAATCTCCCCTAGTAAAAGTCCTTTTTGACCCAGCCAAGTCCTAGCTTCTCAAGAGAGAATCTTTCCTCAGACCATTCACCCTCATCCAAAATCCTTTATGGCTTCTCAGATGAATTACATCTGTCTCCTCTCGTCAAAGTCCTTTATGACCTAGTGAAATCCTTCTGGCTTCTTAGGAGAAGATCTGTCCAATCATGTAATTTCCCTGGGCCATTCACCTATGGTCAAAGTCCTTTATGACCTAGCCAAGTCCTTTTGGCTTCTCAAGTGAATGTATCCATCTCCCTTGGTCAAAGTCCTTTATGACCCAACCAAACTCCTTTATGGCTTCTAGAGATGGTCTGACCTAATCCTACAAAGACATCAACCCTCCCTCTCAATGAGGGATACATTCTGCATCACACCAAGCTTGTATTTGAAGTATACAAACTTCACTCTGGATAGAGGCTTGGTGAGAATGTCTGCACTCTACTTATTTGTGGATATGTGCTAGAGCTCCACTGCTCCTTTCTGCACCATGTTTTGGATGAAGTGACCTAATCAAAGAGTCTTGCAAGAAGCTTTCGAAGTCATACTACTTCATGGTTGAGAAATTAATGTATATAGAAATTAGGGTATTGATTCTTCATTTCTTGATAATTACTTGTGATATGTGTTGGCCCTTAATATTTTATTATTTCTTCTTTCATCAAGAAATTTCCAAATCGTAAACGTATGAAGATCACAAGAACAAAAGACACAAGATGTAGCTTCTAAGCTAGGTAAAAACCCCTCTCCTAGGGAAAACCCGATCAAACTCTTCTTATTATAGAACCAAATCAAAATGAGACATCTAAGACCTTCGAACCAAGACTTTCTCCAATCACCATGTCATCCCTTAAACAATTCCTCCTTCAACTCAACAAAAGTCAATGAAATTCAAGCTTCTACGATTTGGTCAGATAAGAATTTCAACTCCCTGTAATTTTTGGTTCTGCAATTTTTGGCCTCTAGTAGAATTTCAGAAACCCTAGCTTTTCATGTATGAGAGATTCCAAGCAAAAAATTTAGGTTTTTGTCCTTCTTTTGACTTCTCTTCTTCTTTATGACTTTCACACCTTTCTTCTTCTTATTGAAGATCAAATGAGTGTGTGACAAGGAGGTCGAATTCATCATCTATATATAGCCTTCTTCAATGGTTGAATAAGCCTCTTCTAGATCGACTTCTCTTGGGAAAGGCCAACTTGGTGATGGAGGTCTTTTAAACTATTTTGACACAAAAATAAAATTTTCTTTTATGATACAAATGCCCAAGAAGGGTCTTATACATATAATAAGGACTCTTTCGACTCAAGTAAACCCTAGGTGCATGAAGAACATGCTTGACCTAGTTGACAAATAAAAAGGAGCATGAAATCCATGCTTCAAAAATAATTTTATTTTTCATTTTTAATTTTTTTATGATAAATATATTATGATACAAATGCAATAAAAATTATGAACACTAAGTATAGTCGCATTTCTCAACACTCCCTCTTAACTAGGGATATATTCATAATTACACAAATGGTACAAGGATGATCTCAAGTTGAAATGTTCTAAGAAGATTATTACAATCAACATATACAATGTTAGAGATATTGATAACATCTAGGCTAACTACCAAGGTATCAAGCCATTAAGGGATCTAGGTGCCATCTAGGCTACCTGCCATGGTACCAACCCAACATAGATCTAGGTGTCATCTAGGCTTCCTGCCAAGACACCAATAGTTACAAGGATCTAGGTGTCATCTAGGCTACCTGCTAAGACACCAACAACATGGATCTAGGTGTCATCTAGGCTACCTGCCAATACACTAGGTGTCATCTAGGATACCTACCAAGACACCAACTCAACAAGGATCCAAGTGTCATCTAGGCTACATACCAAGACACCAATACAAGGATCTAGGTGTCATCAAGGCTACCTGCCAAGACACCAACTCAATAAGGATCTAGGTATCGTCTAGGATACCTACCAAGATACCAACCCTAACAATACCATCATATAGCCTATTCTGCATAAGGTACAACAACTCATCATCATGATCTAGTCAACGTCTCAACCTTATGGTATACAAATTAGTACATTTTTGTCATCACCAAGCTCAAACTTCCAGAAATATTTATCCTCAAGGAGTACCAATCTCAAATTCTTACCCAATTCTAGTCCTCTCCTCATGGCCTTCACTAGATGTATGAATGTTAGTCCCAACCTAGTGCATGTCACATGAAGTATGTCCATCATCACTCCCTCTCAATTAAGGAGGATATACACAAAAGAGAATATATCCAAGCTCCCTCTCAACTAGGGAGATGTGTCCAACATCAACTACTTTGTTCTTCCAGTGGAAATCATAGTAGTAGTAGCTACATAAGCTCCTCCTTTTGCATCATTATGTCATTAGAAAAATTCAACCTTCCTGAACATCATTGAGCCATCCTCCATACTTGTGACGAGGTTCAAGGTATCAATCTTGCACATCACTTTCGTCTTGTCATCATCAATGAAGGCATTATATTGATACTTTTCAAACTTCAAGTTGATCATAGCTTCCTTATGAAAGTGATCTCCTTGTTGTTTTATGAACTTGACCTTCAGGTTATCTTCTCGCACTGCTACCTTTTAATCCCAAGATGAACACATCTTGACTTCATAGTTTCCAAATATGTAGAGCTTGCCTCAACATTCTCATCACGATGACCTTCAGAGCATCAACATTCTTATGATCCATCTCCACATTAATCTTCCATCATGCATCAAAGTACCCAAGGATCAAGCTTGATTACCAAACGGTAATATCTTCCTTGGAGTAGTCATTGTTAACTCCCTTCTTTTCTTCTGGAGACTATACTTGATAATGATCAACACTGTTATATTCATACAATCCTTGCTTTCATGTAATCGTCTAGTTATCCTAGGATTGCTTCTTATTCTTGTCAAAGATAAGTTTCCTTTTCCAAGAAAAGAAAGATCTTTTGTTAGCATTAATTCCTTCAGTGTCCTTACAAATCCCTCCTTCCATCACCATTTTCAGCAATCAACAAGCACGAGTGTGATTTGATTTGATCTTCCATTCTTCTTATCTTGCATTCTTTATTATGTACCCGCAACATTCACCGACAAGTATAACCAAACAAAATATACAAGAAAAAGGCACAATGTTAATTATGTCAATATATGGTTTCCATGATTTTTCGAAAGTGTGCTTCTAGGATTTTGGTTACAAACCCTAGATATTCATGATCCAACCCTTATTAGGGTTATTATCAGAAACATCTATTCCATCTAGGGATTACGAACCCTAGATACCAAAAATATATAAAGTCTACAAACCCTAGATCTCATATTTCAAAAGGATAGGGTTTCTTTAGAGGGAACAACTTAGTTAGGGTAAAGTTATTCTAGCTTAATCCTAAACTCTAAGGTTAATTCAATCTAAGGTATAGAAACCCTAGAAGACTACGATCTTTAGAAGTCATATAGTCATTAAGACTTATCACAAACGAAAAGTCAACAATCTTATAAAGATCATACCGACATTAAAGACTCTTAACAAATAAGCAATGCATTTAGAAATTATGCGTACCTCTGCAAATTTTACTTGTACTCCATTATCAATTTGAGTACTGTACTATATTGTAAATTCTAGAGGCTGCTTAAAAATCTGACTTCTCATTCAATTCTTTTTTCCAACCAGGTCTTCATTCATTGATCTCAGTCCTTCGTTCTCCCGAGATAGTTCGCCTTCAAGTTGTCATTCATTATGTATAGGAGTCTTTAAGTGGAGTCGCTGCTTTAAGTATTTATGCTTCATAAGGCTTCAAATATTTTGATATGGTCCTTGTTGCTACATGTACTGGTGTCACATACATTAGCTTCACAAATTTATCATATTGTTGTTCTTCCATAGTGCTTTCAATTTTAAATTAAGATACGAGCCATAAAGATGAATTATGGAAAGGTTTGTCTTCAAGAGAGATGTCTTGGAAATGCCTTCATTTATTAGATGAACCAAATAATTTTGATTTATTTTTCTTCAGACCACAATGCACATTATTGTCTTTCATCCCTCAGGTCCATAACTTTGTTGCTATAGATATGTCTTGATTCGTGTTGCAGAAGAATAATATGCAGGGTCCTCACATTTATTTCAAATTGTGTCATAATCCTCCTTTCATTTATCACAAATCTATTATAGATTTGCATCATAGAGATATTGTTATGCATCACAAATATAGTGTCACAAGTCTGTAGCTCGTATTAGGAGAGAGATGTCTTAGGAACAGAAATTCACTTTCAGATCTCATGTCACAAACTTTGACCTTCTTTATGCTTGATCTTCATTTTTCAAGTTATATATATATATATATATATATATATATATATATATATATAAAGAGCTTGTATAGTTGATTCAAACTATGATCAAGTCATTAGAGAACTTGAAATGATGCCACAAAATTTTGTATAGTACTTTGTTCATAGAAATGTTTCGATTATGTGTTCGGATATTGGACATTTATTTTGTTTCTTGGTGTCATAAATATACCTTCCAATATTTGTCATGCTATTTTGTGCTTCTGTTGCATGTCATATAAAGTTTTGTCACACACACACACACATTATTGCCACAGTGATTTTCATCACATGTCCACATGAGCTTGTGTTAGAATTTACATTTGTATGAATTTGTATCACTTGGCCTTGAGTCTTTATAAATGGAAAATGCTATACACTTTTGGATGTCATATAGCCACTATCTTTCTATAGCTTGCATTATATGGTTCACATTTTCTTGTAACTATCTTCAAGTCTTTTTGTTCACAAAAATTCCATAGAGATATAATACTTGGAGAAGGAGTATATATCGCAAAGATATACCATAGGATACAAATGCTAATACAAGTGTTTATATTCAACTCTTATATATGCTTACAACAAAGATTTTTCATATCAGAGATCTGACCTTTCACAAAAAGAGTATGTTACATATCTTTGTATTCCCCTTGAGCTCGGATAGGTGCTTCACACAGAATCAATGAATTCATATGTCTCAGTTCTTGACTACTATCTCTTGATTCCTTTGCTCCTTTTTGACTTCTTTAGGGATTCACTAACAATGCTTTTGTCTTTAAGTCTTCTTCTCTACAGAGATGTATATCTTCAGTTAAGCCAACATGATGTGATCTTCTATCCGCCTTCCCTACACCTTAGCTCTGATACCATGTTGAAAAATTAATGTATATAGAAATTAGGGTATTGATTCCTCTTCTCTTGATAATTACTTGTGATATGTGTTGGCCTTTAATACTTTATTATTTCTTCTTTCATCAAGCAATTACCAAATCATAAATGTATGAAGATCACAAGAACAAAAGACACAATATGTAGGTTCGTAGCTATTGTAACATTCTTTATTTTTGATAATTTAATTTTTATTTATAAAAGAGGGTATAAAAAAATATAGAATTAAAAAAATGAAATGAAAAATGAAAAATAAAAAAAGAAATGAAATGAAACCCCATCAAAAGAAAATCAGAATTTGTACAAGTGAGAAAATTCAAATGCTACTTTAAAAGAATAAATTACATTGTAAATAAACTAGGGTTTTGTGTGCAGCTTGTTTAAAATGCCACAACTTGATGTTTTGATTTGAATCATATAGTTTAATCATGATCAAATCATTTAAATTTATGTTTTAGATTAGTGAATAAGTTCACCAAATTGTTTAATCTTGGTAGAACATCATTAGATATGATAGAATAGAATAAATGATGGCCTAACATGCTCAAAATTTGGCCAAATGATGTATTAGATTAGGGTTACAAAGAAATTAGGAAAGAAATTGGTTGTTAGTCCAAATGCACCAAAATTTAGATTAAGATTGGTTTGATTAGGACTTAATTACCTATTAAAGGTGATTAATTTTGTATAAATAAAACTTTACGATGTTTTTAACCAAATTCATAAAACGACAAAGGAAATTTGTCGTGAAGCACTAACGAGTCGATACCTTTGGACGATGATCCTCTTCCTCACCCAGATCAATGGCGAGGAAGCCATTTCACACCTGCTTTGACCATTGCTCGATAATGGCAAGGGGGAGGGGTCTGAAAAGCGGTTTCCATTACGGCGGGCCCATTGAAACGTGACACTCCCTCCTTACTTCGCACTCCCCCCACTCATTACCACTTACCGCTACACCCCCCTCCGAAATCCGCTCATCCTACTTCATTCATACGTCATCCTGCCAACTGTTACCTTCGTTTCCTGCGCCTTCTGTCCACTAATCCTTTCATTCCACCTATCCGTTAGAACTATCCGTTCTAGCTTCCCGTTAGCCATCAATGAACACCCTCCTGTTTGGTAACGGTTCCCTCCTAATGGGTATGCAATTCCTCGTTATAAATAAATCCCTCATCCCTTTCACTTCTCTGGTGCTATTTCATTTCTGATTAACAGGTTTTCAAAATTTGACTGCTTTCTACATCTACTTTGCGACATACCTAGATTTACCTTCAAAACGAAAGCTTCTCTCTGTTAGGTATTCTTACTCCTAACCCTCTATTATTTCTTCCACCCATTTTTGCAAATAATGGCACCAAAAGGAAAGGACCATCCATTTGGTAGTAAAAACTCATGGCAGGAAAATCCCAAAGTCACTGATACCCTAAATATTGACCACATTCTCTTAACTAACTGATTTTTCAAAACTGTAGAGACAATTGCGAATTCAATATGTTTGAATTGCGTTATTGGTTAAAACAAACTTATCAGGATTGAGAAGATGAAATTAGCCTATGGGAATCTTTATTTCCTATGTTCATGTTTCCTCAGACCCATCCATTTCCTAACTTAGTCATGTGGTTTCAAGCTAAGTACAATCCCCTGCAAACAACTATGGTAGCTCATAATGGAGACATTGTGATATCTATCACACTTGAAACCATCAATAAAATGCTTCTTATCCTTGAGAATGATTCCCTTATATTTTTCTCCACTGCCATCCTCATGGATCTATACCATAAGCTCACTTTCCCCCAAAGAGCTCAAAGTTTTGAGATCTTTCTTCGAGAAGATGCTAAACTTCCTAAAAGGAACCCTCCTTATCCAGCATCCATGTTCCCTGATAGATCTAAACACATCATTTCCTTAGTTTCTTGCTTGTTAGGTTACTAAACATACCAATGGGTAGATGAAGCTATATTCATCTTCTCCAAGGAACACAAACCAAATTTCAAGTATAATTATAGTCAATTTTTGGCTGCAAGTATGCATGAACAATTAATGAAAATCATTACTAAAGGAGTATTCAAGTATTCTTCTGTATTAGTGCATATGATCCCTTTTCAACAAGGAGACATGTTATTAAATAATGAATCCATACAGGTGAGGAGAGTTTTAGATAGAGGAGGAATGGCCTGTTATAGAGTTTTGTAAACCCAATGTTTCAGACTACTAAGTGAGTCCATCATCAAGGGATGCGTCAATAGATATTCTAATATATATATATATATATATATATATATATTTTTAAAGAAACGGTTAGACTGATATATTCCTTCTTGGCTGAAATGCCTCAATTCAGATTACAAAATGGGGGGGAGGGGCTCAGATTTTGCCTCATCCAGTAACCATATGGCTGTCCTCTTCAAGATCTTTCTGATTTTACATTCTGTTCTTCTAGCAGAATTTTCTATCTGTCCTAATTTAAAAGTGCAAACAAATTGCTTCAGCAGAAAACAATAATACATTTTTATTGGGCTGCTAGGGGATGGGATCCCAGCCTTCTTCTCCGTCTCTTATATAATTTCCGAGAGGGAGACTAACTGCTATATTGGCTTCAGCGTCTGCTTCTTTGTTGTTTTCCCTCTTTATGTGAAGAAATTCCAGCTTATGGAAGGAGGATCTAAGAGTGTTGATTCTGCTCAGCAATCTAGATAGTCTTAAATCAGAGGGAGGTGAATTGTCCACCATGGCGTTTATAATAATCTGAGAATCCCCAAAAACCACTGCCTCTCTGATTCCCAATTTCTTAAGCACCTTGAGACCCTGGAGGAGAGCTAGTGCTTCAGCTTGAATACTGGTGTTGACGCCCACTCCCCAAGCATAACTAGCTTCCGTTATACCTTCTGCACTTTTGATAACCCCACCAGCTCCAGATCTGCCAGGATTTCCTTTAGCTGCACCGTCAAAGAAGAGTGCTTTCGTCGCCTTTTTGCTGCAGAATTCGGCAAACTCTGAGTCATTTAGTCGGATTTGCCAAGACTTTAAGGGTGGGGGGGGGATTCTTTACAGTGTCTGAGAGGTGGAGATCCAGGGAGGCACCCCAGACTATATCTTGTTCCGTGAGGTCCTTTATGCTTATCTGATCTCCCAAACATTCTTTAAGATGGCTTTTAATTTTAACCCAGATTAGCTTAGGAACACTCTTCTTATTCATAAAAATCCTTTGGTTTCTTTCTAACCAGATATGCCAGCAGATTAGCTTGGGCAGGGCGTGCCATGCATCTCTGATTTGCGAGTTCTGAACAACGCCCCCTGGATAAATTCGTTTCCATTTAGAAAAAAGCTCTGAGCAGTGGTTGAATGATCCAAAGTTCATGTTCCATGGCTCTAAGGCCTCCTTCCACAAGTCTGCAGCGAACTTGCAGGATAACATCATGTGAGACGCGTTTTCCTCATGATCCTCACACAGAGAACAACGTGATGGCCCTGAGTACCCAATTTTCTTGAGTCTGTCTTCTGTCAGGATTCTGTGGTGACATAGCAGCCAGCAGAAGGTATCCACTTTGGGCAGCGTTTCTGAAGACCAAACCCCCTGCCATGGCCTCGGATCAGGCGGAGCGCTGGGAATTCGTGTGAGCTGGGCATATCCCTTAGAAACTGTATAATTGCCAGGGATCGGTCCCCAGCCTCTGGTATCAGCTTTCCTTATGTTCAGCGGAGCTTTGCCTTTCAGATGAGCAAGGAGGACAGCGTAATCGTGAACAAGATTCGCAGGCACCTCCAGATGCTTCCACCGCCACCAATCTCCATTGTCCCAGAGGGACAGATCCCACAGAGTTTTGATATTTTCTGAGTTCATCCATTCTCTCAGCGTGGCTAATGAGTGATCTTCTGCCAACGGATCGCTTCCCATAATGCTATCTTCCCAGATGTGTATTCGCTGTCCGTTCCCTGGGATCCAATGTGCGTGCTGATTGATCAGCACTACGGAATTTTCACAATGTTTGTGGATCGGCGTACCTGCTATTCCCTTTGAATTGCTTAGGCAGCGCATTCTCTGCCCTCCGTAGTATTTTTTCCACAAGGCCCGTTGTGCCCAACCCGGTTTTGGAGCGATAATCCTCCAAACCAATTTGGCACCCATCGCTGTGCTTTGGATGTTGAGATTTTTAAAGTTTAAACCGCCTTCTGATCTAGGCAGAGAGATCATATTCCAGCTTAGTAATGGGATTTTTCTCTCGTTGCCTTTGCCCCCTTTCCAATTTTTTTTTTTTATATACTCCTCCATCTTCCTCATTATACCCTTGGGCGCCATCATAACTGTTGCCTGAAAGATGGGCAGGCTATTCAATACAGACTTTATCAATACTGTCTTGCCTGCTAGATTGAGCCAATTATATCCCCAGGACTGAATTTTAAGCTTGAATTTTTCCAACAGCGGCATCCAATCTCTGCTGAGGATCCTTTTTTGAAAGACAGGGAGCCCCAGGTATTTGAATGAAGTCCAAGCAGCGGAGGCTGTAAAACCAAGACAATTAGAAATAGCTTGGATCAATCTGGCAGAGGTGTTCCAACAATAAACTTGGCATTTGCCTTTGTTGAGCTTGCTTCCTGAGTCTGCACAGTACTCTTCCACTACCTCTTTAAATCGGTTTGCCAAAACCACTGAAGCAGCTCCCAGCAACAGAGAGTCATCAGCAAACAGCGCATGATTTATACTTTTTACTCCTCTTGCAATGTTTATTCCCATTATTTCTTGCTCTGACTGTTTTCTGTTCAAGAGGAAGCTTAATACTGATGCTTGGAGGACAAAGAGCAAGGGGGAGAGGGGACACCCTTGCCTCAGCCCTCTTGAGGCTTTGAAGAAGTCCGTGGCTCTCCCGTTTACCAGAGGGGCAATCCATGGCTCACTAATGCAAGCCTTGATCCAATTGATGAACTTATGCCCAAACCCGAATTTATGTAGAACCTCCAGCAAGAATCTGTGTCTAACCCTATCAAAGGCACTTTCAAGATCAAGTTTGATAACCATTCCTTTCTCCTTCCGGGCCAAACTTGAGTGGATTGCTTCTTGAACCAAAATATAGTTGTCTGCTATCTGTCTTCCCTGAATGAAGCCCCCCTGATTCTCTGGGATGATGTCCGGGAGAATTGTTTTCAACCTGTTCGCTATCACTTTTGTTATCAGCTTATAGCCAATATTGCAAAGTGAAATAGGGCGGAATCTGGAGAAGGAATTTGCACCTCTTTCCTTGGGGATAAGGGCCAAGAAAGCCGAATTAGTGCTTCCCCCTATCTTCTGACAGTTTTGAGACTTCCGGACCATCCTACACAAATCTTTTTCGATAATCTGCCAACAGTGCTGTAAGAATCTGGCTGTAAAGCCATCAGGGCCTGGAGCCTTGTCCGGCTCCATAGAGAAGAGGGCGGCTTTGATTTCATTGTTTGTGACTTCTGCTTCCAAGAACTGATTCTTTCTGTTAGATATCCGCTTGGGAACCTCATTTACAGTCAATGGAATTTGAGCTTGTTCCTCTTTTTCGCTATACAACTTTTTAAAGTGCTGAAAGGCCACATTTTTTATGCTTTGAGTGTCTCTATAAATAGTGTTCTCTTCCCTGATTTCGGTGATGCTGTTGGAGTTTTTTCGAGCTTGAGCTTGTTTATGAAAAAAGGATGTATTTCTGTCACCTGCCTTGAGCCATAGCCTGCGAGATTTGGTCCTCCAATATTCTTCCTCGGCCAGGCTTGCTTTAAGCAGCTTTTGTTGGAGATCTGCTTCTTTTTCAAGGATTTCTTTTGTGATCTCCTCATTTTCTGAATTAAGCTGATGGGTTTCTAGCTGCTCTTGTAACTTCTTTCTTTCCACTGTAGGGTTTGGGAGAGATTTTGCCCAAACTTTAAGAGCTGCCTTCACTCTCCTGAGTTTTTCCTCCCACACAAAGAACGGAGAGCCATTCACTGGTTGCTTCCACATATCCTTTACTAATTGCAAGAAGGTTTGCTCCTTAATCCAGAGAGGATTGAATTTAAAAGGAGTGGGGCCTTTATCCCAATGAGCCGAGAGATCTAGCTTAATGGGCCTGTGATCAGAGACACTGCATGGAAGAATATGCATTCTAGTATCTAGACCAAGAAGTAAAAAAGAGCTTTGAACAAGAAATCGATCTAACCTTGCAGCGATGTGACCTGGACCAAGCCTTTTATTGGACCAGGTATACTTGCCCGACGAAGGTTTGATGTCGATCAAGTCCCAATCCTGGAGTAGGTCTTCAACCCACTCTCGCGCTGGATCCCTTACTATGCTCCCACCACGTTTTTCAGCCGTAGATAGTGTAAGGTTAAGATCTCCAGCGATGATAATATTTGCTAGATCTTCAGATTCTGCCAGCTCTCTGATAGATTCCCAACAATTCTTTTTTTCTCCTGCATTGACCGGGATATACACATTAAAGAGACAAAGAGTCTCATCTGAATCAACGTGCTTTAGTTTTGAGAATAGCCAGTGGGTGTTGGCGATCTCTTTCACCCTTGTGAGCTTGCTTGGGTTCCAGAGGGTACCCAGACCTCCTGAGGCACCTCTGGCTGAGACTGCTTGCCCTTCACTTTTTTTCCAGAGATTTTTACCTATGTGGAGGAAAGCCTTGTCCTCCATTTTAGTCTCCTGGATGAGGAGTATGTCAGGATATTCAGATCTTATCAAACTTTTTACTGCTTCTTCCTTGATTTTGCTCCCCATACCCCTACAATTCCAGGAGACGATTCTCATTACTTATTTTTGGAGTGGAGAGCTCCTTTAGAGCTCTGGGGCGGATTTCTGTTCATCTTCGGAGTCTTAGCCAGGAGTTTCTCGAGAGTGGGTTGGCTTCCTTGCAATTTGTCTTTGTATGTCTCCTGCTCTCTTTTCTCACGGGTTGATTTTCTGCCCCTCAACGATCTTCTGGCCGAGGTTTGTGTTTCTCCTATCTCACCTTCTTCTTCTGAATCCTCTGAACCTTGTACTTCCTCAGCCTCTTCTGAGGGTGTATCTTCCATTCTGTCTGTTTTGCTACCTGTTTGCTTTGGTTCCTGGGGGGGCTCTTTTTGAGCCGATTCTTCCTTTTGTGTCTCTAACTCATGGACTTCCTCTGATGCTGAGCTGAGTTGTATAAATTTATTTCCTTGCTCTTCCCTATGTGGCTTTTGAGACCCCATTTGAATTGCTTTCCCATTGACATTTCCTGTTTTTGGGGCTTTGCTTTTTGTCCTTTTGACCTGCATCCACCCGTCCTCTTTGCCTTTCTCTGTTTCAGCGTTTTTTGGACATCCTCTGGCGAAGTGGCCATAGACCTGGCACTTCCTGCATTTGAACGAAAACTGTTCATAATCTAGCTTTTGGAGATGCGTCCAACTGCCAACTCTGATCTTTATTGCCTCTGGCAGGCCAACCTCAAGGTCAACTTCAACACAAATTCTCGCACAATCATATTGATCTTTGCTGTTAGCTCGGTCAATGAATTTACCCAGGGTATTCCCGATGTGCTTAAGGGATTCCCAGTTCCAACAATGCATTGGCAGGTTAGGCAATCTAACCCACACAGGCACGGCAGTGGGCACGTCGACTGCTGGATCAAAGTCTGGCGTCCACTTATTGAGATACAGTCCTTGAGGGCCCATGAAGTAGGGTCCATTTCGGAAGATCAGATCCTTATCTTCCTTTTCTGAAAATTCGAATAGAAAGAAACCCTTCCCCAGAAAGTAAGAAGTGACTTTGCCCGATATCAGAGGCGCCCAGTTCCTTGAGACCCAGCTTTCAGTGGATCTGGGGGAGGGCCAGAGGCCAGTGAACTGTCCCACCAAGGCACGTTCAGACAAAGAAAGGGCAACCTGGATCGGTTTCTCAGGCGGGAGCGAGATCTCCGGAATATCATCAAGTCGTTTCACAAATTTCGACGCCTCTGTAGTTTTCTTTTTTGGCAGCGAATTCAGCAGATTTGAGAAGGCCTCTGCTTCAGCGGGGGAGGGCGAAGAAGACTCCATGAGGGAGATCTCAGCTCGTCGAGCTCCCCCAGATCTCTCCGGGCATAGTCGCTCAGAACAGCCTGCAGAGTGGTCGATCTAGACTGCCAGGAAGACGGTCTGGCTGCACCACTCGGAAGCCTTCAGGCGGCCGCAGGGCCGAAGTCTCAGCTCGATGCAGTGGCAGACGGCTCAGCACAGCGCTCTTTGATCAGTTGCCTCCAGATATTCTAAAAATATTACTGATGTATCTATGAGCTATATTTTAGGTTATATATATATATATGTTATGAAAGAAATAATCTAAGAAATTAGGTCGGCCATTATCCATTTAGTTTGTTAATATTCAAATTTTTATTTTTATTATTTATTTATTTTAATGAATTAGTTTATTAATTATTAATTTGTTTAGTTAAATAATTAATTTGTTTAATTAATTCCCTAATATAATTATTAATTAATTAATTATGAATTTGTTTAGTTAATTAATTAATTTGTTTAATTTATTAATTAAAATTGTTTAATTAATTAATTAATTTGTTTAATTAATTAATTATTTGTTTAGTTAATTATTAAATTTGTTTAATTAATTAATTAAATTGTTTAATTAATTCCTTAATTAATCCCCTAATTAATTAATTAGATTGATTGATTAATTAATTAATTAATTTCGTTTAATTAATTCCCTATAATTTTATTTATTTTTATTTATTTTGGATTTAAGACTTCTGTGGTTAATATCTTCTAACTTAGAAACTGGAGAACCCAAAGTAGAAACCATTTTCTGTCAACGTTTCAATTCCCAACAGGGATTAATTAATTTGTTTAATTATTTAATTAATTAATTGTTTAGTTAATTATTAATTTGTTTAATTAATTAATTAATTAGTTTAAATAATTTCAATATAATTATTAATTATTAATTTGTTTAATCAATAAATTTTTTTAATGAGGTGATTAAATTATTAAAAGGGATATGAGATAATTATTGATTCTTTAAGATTTCAAGTAAGGGTTTCTAGGTGTTGCCTATAACTTTACACAAGCAAGATGATCAACAAGTAAGTCAATCAGTCACACAATAGACCTCATTGATCAAGAGGAACTCAACTGAATTCAAATTTTCAATTTTCATTGATTGTTTTATTCATCCAGTCGCACAAATTCTCAGTAGCCAGAGTGAGCCGAGAATCAGTCCTCAAATTAAAAGAATCATACACCTGAGTGACCAAGCTAAGATAGGAGACTAGTATCTTTACTAGAATTACATAGAAATTAGGGAGTATGGCTGTGAATTAGCTCCATACAAATTACCCAAATATGTTCCAATGAGAATTTTCTCTCTGAACATAGTCACTGATCAAATGGGAACTATTACCTCAAAATGGGTACTTGAGCAAAAAAAAATAAAATGAAAAAACACCTTGAAATCGAAAAGTGTTGATGCCAAAATAAAGTTCGCTTCTTCTTTCTTTCTTTCTTTCTTTTTTATTTTTTTTTATTTTTTTAGAGTAAATTTTCAATATTTTTTAAAAATAACAGTAAAAAACAATAAAAGCCATTTTGTTTGGTGCAAAAAACACTTTGAAATTGAAAAGTGTTGATGCCAGAATAACGTTTTTTTTTTTTTTTTAAGGGTACATTTTCAACACTGTTTTTTTTAACAAAGTCAGTTGCTATATTAGTGGCTGAAAAAGAAGGAGTCAGATCTCCTGAAGTACAGTATATACCGCTGGTAATTTGGATCGAAGGAGTTACAAAATGGGAATCTCTCCTTGATCCTTTTTCTGCTTGTTCTACTTCTAAAGCTCCTTGAACTACTGTAGATTCTTACATATTGGAACAACCAAAACTTACATTTGCAAAGCATCTTTAATCTATTTCTATATGGCTTATATGCCTTGCTGTGGATTCCTCCGGATTTTGATCCGGTTCTGCCTGCTTGGCACTTGAAGAGCTAGGAGCTGCCTGATTCCGCTTGTCCATCATATACTGCAGTATTGATATCGACTCTTCAGCATGACTGCATCGGTTTGACAAACGGTTAAACTGCTCATGAAGAGAAGCGACCCTATGCAGGAAAAGGTCTATCTCTGCTCGATATTTGTCGTTGATGATGCGGTTTTGATCTTCAATTCTGGTCTCCAAGATCCTCTGCTGGTTTTCTAAGTTACGCTGCTGCGCCCTGACTTCCTCTAATTCAGCTTGTAAATCCGCGCAGTGTAAACAGTCCTCGGAGCGTGCCATGCTTACTGATGAGGGACGGTTGCGGTCGATAGCACCTGGGACAAGAAAAAAGGAAGAGACAGACCACGGAGCAGGGAAGTTATAAACCGAAACTCGCCTGGGGGCGCAAAAAATCAGATGGGCAAGGCAAGGAGAGGCTGACCAGAGGTTCTGATCGATACGAAGAGGAAAAGGGTAGACTCTAATGAAGGGGCAATGAAACAACGCTGAAGACAACACATGAAAGCCTACAGAGGACGGATGCTCTTGGGGGCAGAGAAAAACAGAGCAATGAAGATAAAGGCAGAAGGGGAAATATATAGAGGAAGACTGATAGAAAGAGCGGGAAGAGGGCAAGCCAATCACGCGATGAAGATGGAGATCCTGCAAGTAGATCTGGAAAGAGTCCTGTGAGATCCAACGATCAGATCCGAAGGGACGTCTGCCGGCTGTGGTGTTGAAGTTTTCAAGATCATTGAGTGCTTTGTGAATATCATATCTATCCAGTATCTTATTACAGTGAGCTGTCCCGCTGACAGTCCGTAGCTCATGATTCGCCTCATTTCTGTCAATGTTTTGGTGCTTATCACTAAAGAGTTTCTTTTGAATCATGGCAGGGGTTGAAAGGACTCACTGGAGTTGCAGCTTAGGACACCAATTGGTCTTTCACATGCCTTATTGGCGCGTTCATCGGCCCTCTTGTTCAGTTTACGGAGGATGTGATAATATTGTATATCTTCCATTGCCTGATGCAAAATTTGGTTGCGCCTGTTTATTTGCTGTAGAAGTGTGTTTGGAGAGTTCTGCTGATGAACCATTAAGCGGATGACTATAGAGGAGTCCCCGAAAACTTTCACCTTCTTTATTCCTAGTTTGCCTAGCTGTGTTAGGCCCTGGAACAGAGCTAATGCTTCAGCTCTGTTGTTTGAAACCTTCCCAAGACCCCATTCGTATTGCAGAATACAATCCCCATTGGCGTTACAGATCAGCCCTCCTGCTCCGGCTATACCCGGATTTGATTTGGATGCCCCGTCGAAGAACAAATGGAAGGAGTTACAGTTACATATCCAGTTAGCAAACTCCTCTTCTTTTAGTCTCAGTTTCCAAGCACTGACTTCTGTTTTGGTCTGAGTCTCCCTCCTACGAACTTCTTGAGCTTTGGGATTGTTTTCCAAAATGTAACTTATGAAGTTTCGCTCCTCTGTACTGTATTTTGCTGCTTCAATATTTCCAGTGGTGTTTACTGAGATCGTTTCCAAAGCAAGTGTTTTAGCTTTGTTACAGATTATTCGAATGTTTGAGCTTTTGTCCTGGAAGATTTTTTGATTTCTGGCTAGCCAGATGCGCCATAACAGAGTGTGAGGGAGAGCGTTCCATACTCTCTTCACCAAACTGCTTCTTTTTTCTTTCCAGGGGCAATCTTTTCTCCATTTGTGGATTGTCTCTGCTATAGTGCGCTGGGGTTCCCAGTTTATGTTACCTGTTGAGGCCATCTTTTCCCAACAGTCAACAGCTACAGGGCATTCTATGAATAAATGGTGCATCGTTTCCTCAGCCTTGCAACAGTTAGGGCATCTGGATGGGCCATTGATGCCTCTTCTTTTTAGATTTTCAGCTGTTAGAATTTTGCCTTTCAGCAAGAGCCAAATAAAAAATTTTACTTTTGGAGGAGCCTCTGTTCGCCATACTATTTTCCAATGATTCCACAAACTCATTTGATAGGTGCTATTGCAGAGATGTTGATGGCCTGCTTTGATGGTGTAGTCTGTTCCAGTTGCATCCCAACGAAAACCATCCATTTCACCTTCTTGGATGGGGGCCTTACTGTGGAGGAGCATCTTCAGATAGCTGAGGCTAGGTTCTAAAGCATTGGGAATTTCAGGGAAATACCAGCCTGTCCAGACATGCGACTGGGAATCCCATCTTGAGATTTGAGACAGGTGATAGATTCCTCTATTGTTAAAGAAATTTATAACAGGGATGGCCTCTTTGTGCATGGTCAAGGGTTGCTGCCCCAGAATTTTATCAGTTCCAAAATTTATGCTGGTTCCCCCCCCAGGGACTTTCGAAATGTTTTGATTCATAAATGGAATAGCCTTCTTACATAGTCTCCAGATTTTGGTGGATTCTCTGTTGGGGATATTGGAGTCTAAGAGTTGCTGTCTGGGACAACTTAGATATTTAATCTCCAATACCTTTTTCCACCACAATGTAGGTCCTGTTATTAATCTCCAGACAATTTTTGCACCAAAGGCCAGGTTTAAGAACTTTGGAGATCTGATGCCGAGTCCGCCTCTATCCTGGGTTTGAATTACATGCTTCCAGCTGACTAAATTGAACTTGTTTTTATCAGTCTTCCCCCCTTGCCAGAGGAAATGTCGGAGTGCAACTTCCAATTTATGATGAAAAATAGCTGGAGCTTGATATAGAGAAAAGCGATAGAGAGGAAGGGAAGTGATACCTGATTTGAGGAGAATGAGCCTGCCTGCTGGATTGAGCCACATTGTTCCCCATTGCTGCACTTTCCTCTTTACCTTGTCAATGATTCCATTCCAGGTTTCAGCCTTCAAAGGCCCCAAGCTCACAGGCATACCTAAATAGGAGAAGTGGGTCCATTCCAGGTTGCATGTGACACCGAATATGCTTGCAATGCTGTGTATAACCTGGTCTGTGGTATTCCACCCGTAGATACAGCTTTTGAGCTGATTGACCTTGCCTCTGGAATACTCCATAAATTGGTCAAGGAGTTTCTTGAATCGCCTTGCTATAGTGGTGGATGCTCCCCCAATTAATAAGGTATCATCGGCAAACTGAGAGTGGTTAATGTTTTTTGCTCCATTCCCAAATTTGATGCCAGTTATGAGCCCCACTCTACGGTTGTGATCTAAAGCTTGGCTAAAAGATTCAGCCATGAGAATGAACAGGTATGGGGAAAGAGGACAACCCTGTCTGAGCCCCCGGGAAGATTGGAAAGCTTCACAAGGCCTTCCATTGATCAGGGGGGATATCCAGGGCCCTGAAATGCAGGCTACAATCATGTTGATGAAGGATGGCTCGAAGCCCATTTTATTTAAAACAGCAATAAGGAAGGAATGTCTTACTCTGTCAAAGGCGTTTGCCAGATCAAGTTTTAAGACAAATCCTTTCTCTTTCCTGGATAAGCTCGAATGGATGGCTTCTTGTACAAGGAGGATGGAGTCGGTGATATGCCTGTTGGGAAGGAAACCTCCTTGGTTTTCAGATATCAGGGATGGAAGAAGGGGTTTGAGCCTGGAAGCCAAGATTTTAGAAATAATTTTATAGGATGAGTTGCATAGAGAAATGGGTCGGAATCTGGAAAAGGAGGCGGGCCGATTTTCCTTGGGAATGAGGGCAAGAAAGGTGGAGTTGGTGAATCCTCCTAATTTCCCTTTTCTTAGTACCCAACGGATCATCTTTATCAGATCCTTTTTTATCAAAGTCCAATACTCCCTGAAGAAGCAGATGGGGAATCCATCTGGTCCTGGCGCCTTATCAGGGTGCAAGCTCCAGATTGCTCTCTTAATTTCCTCTTCCTCAATTTCTTTGCTAAGATTATCGTTCATCTCCTTAGTGACTCCTTTGGGCAGGTGCTGGAGCAAGTCGGAATAGTCTTCTGCCCCTTTACTTTCGGTTAGAAGGTCCCTGTAGTGCTTAGAGGCAGCTTTCTTTATGGTTTCCTGAGTGCTGTACCGATTTCCTTCGCTGTCCATAATTGTACTTACATTATTCCTGAGCTTTCGAACAGTAGCTTGTTTGTGGAAATAGGCTGTATTTTTATCTCCCCCCTGAAGCCATAGTTGTCTAGATTTTAGGCGCCATTTGATTTCTTCCTCCCTATTAATATGACTCAGATGTGCATAAAGGGCACTTTCTTGCTCTTTATTTTGCTGCGATAATCCCTGTTCTTCAATCCTTAGCTGAACATTTTCTAGATCACTTTTGACTTTCTTTTTGTTCTCTTCTGGTTCCTGATAGCTGTCCTTAGCCCAATCTTTTAATACCTGTTTGATTCTTTTTAATTTGGATTCCCAAATAAAACTTGGTGAGCCTTCTATATGCTGATTCCATGTCTTTTGAACAAGTTCTCTAGCTGCTGGAATCCGGTTCCAAAGAGGGCTATATTTGAAGGGGATGGGACCAAGAGGGCAATGGTTTTCCAATGTCAAAGTAATGGGGTAGTGATCGGAGGCAGATGTGTTGAGGATGTTGGCATATCCTGCTGAGAAGGAGGAGAGGAATGTAATATTGATTAGAAATCTGTCTAATCTTTCCATTATGTTGCCAATGCCGATCCTACGATTGCTCCAAGTGTATCTGCGATTTTTGGGAATAACGTCAACTAAATCGTGCTCCTGTATGATGGTTTCTAGACGGTCTCTGGAGGGATCTGGAGTAAAGGTTCCTCCCCTTTTTTCATTGGCATGAAGAATCAGGTTGAAGTCGCCTGCGACTATGACGTTGGTGTTTGGTTCCCCTTCTATGCTTACCTTCAAATCATCCCAACAGATTTCTTTTTCTCTGAAGTGATTGGGTGCATAAACATTGTATATGGTTACCGTTTGATTGCCTGTTCTGCTGTCGAGAGTAGTTCTGATCCAATTCTGATGAATATTTGTTGAGATGCAAACCCATTTACTGTTGTCCCAAATGGTAACGATTCCTCCGGAGGCCCCTCTAGCTTCGCTGATGGTTCCTAAATACTGTCTCTGTTGGTCTATAATTTTTCTCATTTCTTGCTGATTTTGTTTTGTCTCCTGTATCAACATGATTCCTGGCTTTTCGCTGTGAATTAGATCTCTAAGGGCAGCTAATTTGGAGGGGTGCCCTAAACCCCTGCTGTTCCAAGAAAGAATTTTCATCATGATGCATTGGGCATGCGGAGAGGTGCTCGCCTCTCATGATCTTTGCCGCTTGTCTCTTTTTCTTGGTGTCCAAGGATGTAGGATTCTATTGGGGTTTGCGTGCCCATGGCTATATCTTTTTGGGCATTCTCATCCCTCTGTTGCTTGGCTGATTTTCTGCCCGGTCCCTGTTTTTTCAAAGCATCACTAGATGCTCCATGTTCTTTGGAGGAACTTCTGGTAATCCTTGATGAAGGGGGCTCAGGGGGAGGCTGAGAAGATACAGATGAAGGCTGAAGGGTGACTGGGGGCTCAGAGGGGGGATTCTCAGGGGCAGAGTCTACCGCTGAGAGGATAAAGAAAGGATTGGAAGAGGCAGGGAGAGGCGAATCAAGGGGATGGAGATCAGTGGGTGATGGAGAAGAGGAGGATGGACGCAGACCGGAGGGACCAGGAATTTCAGAGTCCAAAGAAGGCTTGGGGGGGGGGGGGGGGGGGGCTGATTTCTTCTTTTTGACTGTTTCCCAATGGCCATCTTGCTCATCGTTGTCTACATTAACAAGTTTTGTGCATCTATTAGCGAAGTGCCCATATTCATGACATACCTTGCATTTAAATGGAATCTGCTCGTAGTCCAGCTGCTGGATATGACTCCATTCGTCCACTTTCAGCTTTATCGCTTCCGGCAGTCCTCGACCTAGATCCACTTCGACACAAATCCTTGCGCATGCTTGCATGTTGTCCTTGGGTTCGCTACGATCAATGTATTTGCCAACAACATTCCCTATGGCCCGAACCGATTCATCACCCCAGCAGTGAAGGGGAAGGTGAGGGAGACGGACCCAGACTGGAACAGCACTTGGGATGTCCAGTTCCGGATCGAAATCTGGGGTCCATTTATTAAGATAGAGCCCCCTTGAATCCATGAAGTATGGCCCGTTCCTGAAGATCAGATCCTTGTCCTCTTTGGATTCGAAGTGAAATGTAAAATACCCTTTTCCGCAAAATCTGATGGATATTTTCCCTTGGATCTTATCTGACCAGTTTCGTTCCACCCATCTTTGGACTGTTCTTGGCGATGGCCAAAGCCCTGTAAATTGCCCTATTAGTCCTTTCTCGGCAAGAGAGAGTGCTGCCATGCGAGGGATAGATGGGGGCAACTGAACTTCCTGAAGCACATCAAGTTTCTTGACAAATTTCGAGATTGCAGGCCTGGGACGTTGTGGGGGGAGAGACTTTACCAGATCCGAGAATGCTTTTTGAGGATCGGGGGCCTCCTGGTGCGAATCCGATGGGGCCATGGCTGGGCCAAGGCCCTGGCCGTTGCGGAGCTGGATGCGATCTCAGGCTGGGCGTGCGCGCAACGATCAGGCTCCTCCCGAGAGCACGTTTTTTTCACATTTTCAACACTTTTTAGAGCTTCACGGATTGTACAATTCAACCTCTGATTGAGTTCCCAAGGTGTCTCGCCTGGTTGCATCACGATTTCTTTGAACCATACAATAGACTGTGCTTCAAATTTAGGCCTACTAAATTCTTTATTCAGTGTTGTCTGGATGTCTGCCACACCAACATTTGGGTTATCATTAGTGTACTTGATATACCAGGTTAGCGCATGATCCTACAGAGCGCTAACTAGTGTCACCCTCTTCATGTTATCATCTGTAATGCCTTAAGCTTCCCATAAAACTTTTACAACGAATTAGAATTGGTTCGGGTTGCCATTCCCCAAGCCTTTGAACAAAGGCAGCTTCACCAAATTTTCCATATTGAACTGCGGTGAAGGTGGAGGTGGTACGGGCGAAGTCACAGGTGACAGTGGTGAAGTTGGAGGTGGTGTAGGTGGAGGTGATATTCGCGGGAATCCTTGCCTTATTAAATGAATAACACTTCCCAGAGAAACCTACACTATTCCCTCTTCGTCACTTCGCAGAGGTGAAATCAATGGACTATATTCAAGACCCTTTTTTCCTTCGTTTCTGTAAGTTTTTCCACTTCATGTAGCTCCAAACATCAAGGTAGCTTCATAACCCATTTTTCACACAATAGCATTTTAATCCAGGTATTCAAAGATTTCATGTACTTACCTCACGGTCCTTTGAAAAAGCATCGCTCCGCCTCGCTCTAGCTGACTGAGGTGTCGACCGCAAATTTAGTTACAAATCCTCCTATGACATGATCGAGCCAATGATTGACAACACGAGTGATCTTATCCTCTGATGCTTCCAACATTCGCACTAGCTCTGTGGTCCACACAATAGGACCATATAGCTTAATCGGAAAGGAGCAGAAAAATATCTCGTGGATCTCTATATACAGCTACCTGCCCAGCCACTGTTCCTTTTTCAGTCATGGGTTTCTGTTCTCTTTCGCCACAAATTCATGGATCTTCCTATCCAACCAGTCTCCAATATCTTTCTTAGTCGGATTCCAATGATACGACATCACACATCTCTTATGCAGATTCTAGTCCTGACGACGAAACCTTTTTTTGGCTTGAGGGGGCCTGACCCAGGTTTAGCGTTAGTTAGCAAAACAAATCCCTACACTACTGGCCCTTTCGTATCAGCCCATGGAGCGCGGACCGAAGTCTCACCCGAAGCAGTATGGGGGGATGCAGGAACCAAGTTTCCGCACCCTGAGATGGTCGTGATGTCGTTTTATTCCCTTTATTACTACCTTCGTGCATGTCACTTCACTCTAGGGCTTTCTAGACGAGCCCTCTATTTCGTCCTTTAATACCTCCGCGAAAGGGTTCGGCTGTCCTTTGCGCAACCCTAATCCTTGATCTAGACCCTTTCATGCTGCCAAGGTAGCGTACCATGCAGATTCCCAAACTAGTCCAAGTGTCTTACTTATCTTATTAGTTACTCATAGTTAACACCACGTAAACAGATATTCTTATATGCGTTCAGTTATCCAACATAATTATACACATTCGCACACCATATAAGCATTATAAAGGAAATTCATATATAAAATGACAAGATGCATTAACTGGAAGAATGACAGAAATTGCAGAATACTTCTCTTTATTAATCTCTTCCAAGTGATTACAGACTCTATCCACCCTGTGCACACAACTGCAGGGGTCCGCGCACTCAACTGCGGACTTCCACCCTAGGCCTTTGTGCACTCAGCTGCAGAGCCTCTACTTACGCTATGACCCAAAACTTAGACTTCCTAATTCAGAGCTATCACTCTCTTATCTTCTGTTATGTCTAAAACTACTTAGAGCTTAGCTTTTTTTATACAATCCCATGTTCCGTAGACCATGGGTAGATATCTTACAGCCGACTTTACTTTACAAAACTAAGGGCGGACAACCCTTTATGACTTATAACACCTACGTGCTCCGCGACCAAAAAATGCGGAGTATTTACCTTTTTATTACAAAATTTGACTCAAACATGGGCTTTTAGCCCCAAAACTGCCCTTGGGGGATCTCGTTCCCAACATGCCTATACAAGTGATGTTTCACTTTCACTTTTTCCCCACTATTTCTAGTGAGTACCCCAATTATTTTTAATCACAAGCTTGAAGGGGATAGAATATGCTTGTCGTATAAGTTCATTCTTCAAATGAATCCATCCTAGTAAGTTTTACGAGCCCTAGAAAGGAGAAACTCGGTCTCATCATGGTGACAAGTCTTTCGTCGTTTAATTTTTACGAGTCCGACGGAAGAGCAACTTGGCGTCTTTTTCATATTTAGAGAGATTGAAAAAAGAGGAAAAAGAAAACTCCATCAGGCCCCTTTTCGTAATTAGTCTCTCGAACCCGAAAAGGTAGAAAACAATATTCGAGAGAACCTCTTGACCATGTCGACCAAGGTGTTCCTTTTTCGTAAATATTCAATCCCAACCCGAAAAGGGGGTAAATGTATACTGAGACGACATTGATTCATTTAATTTAACGAGTTTGAAAAGACAAGTACTCGATGATATTTTCATCTTTCGAGAGTCAGAAAAGAGCTTAAAGATGACTCTAGGGGGTTTCCTTTTTTGTTTATTTTTAATGAGTCCGAAAAATAGATAAAACAAAACTCGTTGAATCAGTCAAGAATGATGACTACTACCACCAAAAGATCATGTAATTGCACAAAAACAACCACACATCACCAATATCAAGAAAAATAATAAAATATTGGTAAAAATGTATTTGAAAACTTATAAATAGACAAAAATTAAAAACATTTTACCATTTCACTTTGGGTAATTTGGAGAGTGCATTTTACCCTATTTTCTCTGATTCTTCAGGAAAGTGGTGTGTTAGATCCGGGATACCATTTTGCGAATCGTTAGTTGTGAGCAAGAGCTCTTCCCTTTATCTTGTTTTTCAAACCATTTTTCGTCGTTTCCTAGAAGATTTTACTATTTAAGAGGAGGCTTTTCATTTTTATTATTGGGGGCGATCAACACAAGTTTGATCATCAGATCCACATTCATGATGCCATAACCCAAAAGACCATCGCGTTACCAGCGTGAAAACAATTCGAACAATCGCACTGGGTGTAGAGCAAAAAATAAAATGAGAAATACTCTATCTTAATGAGTTTTTCAAAATTTTAATCCCTTAAAAGACTTCCAAATATTATTTATGGATTATTTGCTGGAGATTTCAATGAATATGGCCATCGAATGGAAAGAGAGAGGCCACAAGGTGGAAGAACACCAATATTCTCAAAGCGCAACATGTATTAACACTTTGAGGGACTGTGGATTGCTTAAGTTCTTTCAGACCCCGGGACTCAGAGCTCAGAATGAGTTGCTAGAGTATCTCATAGGATTATGGGATGTCGGTCGTGAGATCTTCATTATTGGAGATCAAGAACTTGAAATAGAGGTATATAACATCTATTTCATCACTAGATTGTCCAGGAGAGGAGAGAGGATCCAACTCTCTAGAGCTCGTACTGGAGGAGAGAGCACTAGCACACTGATCAGAAGGCATTACCCGGATGCAGAAACAACCATGAGTGGAAAGGTTAAGATAACAACCATCAATAAGCAACATACCATGACCCATGTAGCTGGGGCTCAAGAATTGCATGAGGCAATGAAATCTCAGTTCCAATACGCAGTGGATTGTCTCACTCCAACTGTATTTAATTGGTGCGAAGGATTGTTGGTTAACATGAAAAGACAGTTGACTAAGTGCAAAACAGGTCGTTTGAAGCAGTTTGGGTATGGATCGATCTTAGTCACATTCTTCTTAGAGTGTGTGCCTTTGTTTCATTACCAGTGGATAGAGGTGGACGATCCAGCTTTGAGAGATCTGAGGTTACTCAAATGGGGTGAGATTATGCCTCGAATTGGAGGACGTCAACATATGCATTTCCCTCCAACATTATTTGGTTGGTTACGCCAACAAGTAATCTTGGTATATTACTTGCCTATGTGGGAATAGACTTCAGAGGATACTCAGGTCTTCCTCTACCTCTTGGTGCACAATGGATTGATGCAGGTAAAAACCTTTTTTTTTTAAATTTTTTAAGTTTTATGATTTTTTTGAAGTGTATTTGAGAGTTTACTTATGATAATTTTGCATATGTGGCACCAGAAAGACCTCTTGGAATGTCTCCAATAACTCAGCGAGTAGCACACCAAATAGAGGAAGAATATTTGTACGAGGAAGAAGCAAACCCTATAGTTGAGATGGAGTGAAACCTAGAAGCCCTTAGTTGGGGTATTCTAGAGTACGCTACTATAGATGATGTGGTGTTGCGGTACCAAAGGCACATAGTGGGAGTATTCGTGAGACTTCTTCGGTTGTTAGGTCGAGTGATTAGAGTAGTCTCATGCTATCGTGAGCACCATGTGGGCGGATAGCCTATTCCTAGTTGTATTATTTGCACTGTTGTAGGCTTTTAAATACATGTTTCTCATAACACTATTTTTTGAGATTTTGACATAATAAACTTTGACAGACTTTATATTGTTTACTTATGTGTTCATAAATCATGAAGATGTGTTCATTTTTTTTACAAGTGACACAAATGTCTATCTAAAACATAATTTTCCAATGCATCTGTTAATGTATTCAAATTTTGTGGAATGTGTTGATATGTAATGTAATCAAAGTTTATTTCCAGTAATTGAACACGTAGATACATGCACAAAATTTGTGGATTTCTTATTGAATAATGACCATTTAATTGTAGCACAACGAGTTGTGAATCTAACTTAACAACCAAATTTCTGATTCTGAGAGAAACTACTTCTGATAACAGTTCGATAACTACACTGTACTCGAAAATATTATTAGTTGTTCATCCCAAGAAAATACCTTGTAAATTTATCAACTCGCCATTAGGGGCGAAGAGTTCCCAAGCTGCGGAAGATAAGCTATGTGTGCTACGACAAGAATCATTAGCAAAACCAACATAATGGTTTGATGACATCTGCGAACCGAGTGGAACACAAGGTAAGCAAAGGAAACATGTCTGCAAAGCAAACAATCACACCAAAAAATCAAAATGCACACTAATGAATTCACACACTAATGTACAAAAGTAATTATATGGAAATCACACATAATACTTTTTCAGATAAATCCCATTGCAGGGTTGTGCTAATGCATTACCTTCATAGTCAACCAACTCATAGGTGCCTTTTTGAAAAACACGTTTAACAATGTATGGCCCATGCCACATAGGTTCGAACTTCCCAACTCCCAACTTATTGTTGGCTTGGTCATACAACAAGACCAAGTCACCTTCAATGAAAAATCATGGAGAAACAGTTTGATCATAATGAGCTTTAACTCGTTTTTTTTGTGCTTCGATAACCATCGTAGCAATACGACGGGTTTCATCAAGCCTCTTGAGATAAATTAAACGTTCCTCTTCAAGTGAGGTATTGGGGAGAAATTCGATAGCTAGTTTCAAAGAAGGAATCTCACACTCAATAGGGAGGGTTGCCTCTAAACCATATACCAACTAGAACAAAGTGAAACCAATGGCTATCTTAGATGAGGTTCGATAAGCCCAAAGAGCTAAAAACAACATGAGATGCCAGTCTTTTTTATGCTTTCCAATGGTACATTGAAGCATAGTAACTAAGACTTTATTAACCACTTCAACTTGGCCATTGGCCTGTGGGTAATAAGGAGTTGAGTTGTCATGACGTAGACCCAACTGAGCAGTAAGCTCTGCCATCATGTATTGATGAAAATGGGATTTGTGATCAGTGACAATGGCTTAAGGGACACCAAAATGGGCTATGACATGGTTAAAGAGGAACTGAGCAACAATTGTATCGTCAATAATATATGTGGGCATTGCCTCGGCCCATTTAGTAAAATAGTCAATGACGACGATGATATAGCCATGCCCCCCGGCTGAGCAAGGGTTATAGGTCATGAAATCAATTCCCCATTTATTGAATGGGCCTATGGTAACGAATGGGTGTAAGGGTGATGGCGGGGTGCACTATTTACAATTATATATCTGAGAGGGAGAGGGAGTCAAGATCTCACCAAAGATAGGGGAAGGTCCTCATCTCAAGGAGGAAGCTCATAGGGATAAGATCAAAGGTTAATATTAGGAGAATTGGACTTCATCCACAATGAACATCATCCAACTTTCCATTCTGGAAGCCTCTAGATCACGAAGGGTGTCCTCCACTTTGTGAAAACTTGCCTTTTAGGGTTCAACGTGAGTATCCAGGAAAAATTCATGCTCGTAGCATGAGGCTCATATGGTGCAACCTACCATCAGCACGAGAGGGCAGTGTCACAGTTTTTCTAACCTGAAAAATTATGGTTTTGAGCTCATTTTTCTTAGGAAAGGCTCAAGGCAACTTTTCATTAGTTCTTCAGGGAGGATCTAGACTATATATCAGGATGGGTACACTGCATAGTTGTCAAAGTTTGGCACTCCAAGGTATGACACAGGGAAGTGCAAGAGGTGTGAAAAAATATTGTGTAACAGATGCCCCCTAAAGCATGAATGCAGAATAGGGAGTGATGGTTGAGATGCTTTATGATCTAGTGCAAAGACTAGAATAACCACCATGAGGAGACCTGCAAATCAAGGATGCATATACATATACATATATGATACCTTTGTCATATATATCAAAACATGAATCCACAGTATGGATGTAGCCATCCGAATAGAAATGACCATGTGAAAAGATCCACAGTATGGGCGTAACCATTTGAATTGAAAGGATTGTCTGGAAGTCTAAGATCCACGATATAGATACAACATCCAAATATATAAGGATCATCATCATCATAGATATCGTGTCCCACGGTATGGTCACAACCATCCGTATAGAGGAAACATGTATACAATCATGAATAATACATAACTCAACCCAGCCTAAGTTATATCAAACAAAACTCAAGGTCTTTCGATCCATCCCAACCCGATCAAAGTACGAATTCTAACATGCGAATGGATGTGTCGAAGTCGAACATGCTAGAAAACCACCTAATTACTGACCAATGATATGAACCATTAACAAGCATGAGAGAAACCACCAATAATGATAGTGGCTCTCAAGGTATGATAGTACAATCTGTGAATGTGAAAATGAATCTGAAGTCAAACACTCGTGGAATCATCCGATCGAAGGCCAATGATGAAAACATGTCGTCGAATTCGAAGAACTTGCCATTAAGGCATGCACACTATAAGGTAATGAATGGGAGTTTCTAGGTCATATTCCTGGATAATTAGCTAAAGTCAACAAGAAATGACCCATCGAAGGAGGGCCATAATGATTCCCTCATCATCAACATGAAACAAGGAATAAAGTGGAATAAATGAGTATGATCCAGGATTGTGGCAAAAAGTCAGACAATGTATAGGTAGTAAACTGAAGATAGGAATTCTCTTGAACATATCGGCGACACGACTCTGAAGTGTGGAAGTATTTGACTCAACATAAGACCAAGTGTGATGACGAAGAAGTGGAATAGTCATATGAGAGGCAAAATGGATCACCCAAACCTAGAAGGACAAGTGTCTGAGTGAGGATATCCCAATCCCAACACGAGAAACATATGAGTGTCATTTTCAAGAGTGACATGATGCCTTGTTGGCTTGTGGGGGCCTGATCCAGGCTCAACGTTAGTTAGCCAAACAAATCCCTACACTTATGGCCCTTTCGGCATCATCCTGCGGAGCGTGGACCAAAGTCTCACCTGAAGGAGCATGGAGGGATGCAGGAACCAAGTTTTTGCACCCTGAGATGGTCGTGATGTCGTTTTATTCCCTTTATTCCTACCTTCATGCAGGTCACTTCGCTCTAGCACTTACCAAACGAGCCCTCTATTCCATCCTTTAATACCTCCGTGAAAGGGTTCGACTGTCTTTGCAGCCCTAATCCTTGATCTAGACCCTTTCACGCTGCCAAGGCAGCGTACCATGCAGATTCCTAAACTAGTCCAAGTGTGTTACTTATCTTATTAGTTACTCGCAGTTAGCATCGTGTTAACAAATATTCTTATATGAGTTTAGTTATCCAACATAATTATACACATTCGCGCACAATATAAGCATTATAAAGGAAATTCATATATAAAATGACAAGATGCATTAACAGGAAGAAAGACACAAAAATTGCAGAATACTTCTCTTTATTAATCTCTTCCAAGTGATTACAGACTCTATCCACCTTGCGCACACAGCTGCAGGGGTTCGCGCACTTAGCTACGAACTTCCACCCTAGGCCTCTGCGCACTCAGATGCAGAGCCTCTACCTATGCTACGACCCGAAACTTAGACTTCCTACTTCAGAGCCATCACTCTCTTATCTTCTGTTATCTCTTAAACTACTTGGAGCTTAGCTCTTTTTATACAATCCCATGGTTCATGGACCATAGGTAGATCTCTTATAGCTGAATTTACTTTACAAAACTAAGGGTGGACAACCCTTTATGAATTATAACACCTACGCGCTCCGCGACAAAAAATGCGGAGTCTTTACCATTTTATTACAAAATTTGACTCAAACATGGGCTTTTAGCCCCAAAACTTCCCATTGGGGGATCCCGTTCCCAACAAGCCTCCAACACAAACATCATGACTCACCCTTAAGTCACTCGGTAGGCGCGGAGATCTTTTCACGAAGTCCTTCAAGCTCGACCAATATGACCGCAACCTCGGCCATGCATTGAGCTACCACCTTCTTCGCATCTTCCACGGTCTTCTCGGTCACTACTCCTACACTGTTAGCTTGAAGATTTTGTTGTGTTGCTTGCAGAGTCGCAAGCTTGCCTTCGATATTACCTGTTATTGCATAAGCCTCATCAAGCCAAGGCTTTAGTCTTGCCTTGAGCACTGCTTCCTTGTGTAGCACTGCATCCACCTGTTCCTTCAGCTGCTTGGCCTCCTGTAGCTTGGCTAGTGTCTGTGTCAGCGCAACGGTTCACATTGTGCCCTTAACCTCATCGTAGCGTTTTTGTAACTTGCACACTTCTGTGTCTAGCCTCTATACATTGGGGTCCTCCTGCAAGCTAGTCAAGACCTCAAATGACTACTCAAACAATTGCGTGCAGTCTGCTACTACACTGTCCACTGCCGCTACTACTTCTGTGACAGTGGTCACCCATTGTTCCTTCACTTCTGGCAGAGTTGAAGGCTGGGCCCTCAACTGTAACTCTATAATTTTCCAGTTCAACTTCAACTAAACCCATGCCATCTCAGTCCGAGTGTCGTGCACCCTTGTGGCCAACTTGCAGATGTGTACCTCAACTGGCTCCTCCTCCGGAATGGCCAATTTTAGGACCATTCTGCATGCCTCCTCAATGACTTACAAAGTGTGCTTTCTCTGATTGGTCACCTCAGTCTCAGTAGCGATGGAAACATTTGTCTATAGGGCCATCTTCTCATTATTGATCTGATGTTCGCTGATCACCTAGAGGGCGCGATGCTCTTGGGTCCTCCGTTTTGCAATTACTCCATCCTGCAAGAGGTGGATTTCTTTGCATAGGAGTGCCGCTAGGTTCAATCCAACTCCCTTTAAGGCACTGATGGTGGGCCTGTCAGCCTCATTATTTGTGGTCAGTGCTCCATCCGGTAGCACTATCGCACTAGAAGTCTTCGTGTGCAGCATATCGGTAGCCTCTGAAGTACCAAGAGCGAGGCTGGTAGACACCGTACCAACCTGCAATGCGTAGATCTGTAAGTCCTGCAACCATGTCTGGATGGCCCCTAAGATGATCTATTGCTACTGTTCAAATTGTTGCAGGGCCTCCATGGTGACATCCCTTACTCTGTTGCCGGCATCATGTATATTGCCCTCTATTAGCGTGATGGGGTCCAGCGAGGCCTTGGTCACCTTTGATTTCTTCTTGGGCCCTCCTTTCTCCAACTCTCTTGGGTGCTTGATGTGGGCGAACGTCTCCTAAGGGTCTGCACCATGCTATTCATATGTTTCTTCCTTGGTCTCAAGTGAAGGTGACCTCGCGCTTTTGTTAGAGCCTCGCTCTATCCTACCTGTCTACTTCCCTCTCTGCTGTGCAGCCTCACGCTCTACCTGAGCCTTATCAGCAGCCTCCTTTTTCCTCTTCTCAGCCAACTGTGTCATCTTAAGATTGGAATCCTCCTTTTTCTTCTGTGTGACAGATTTGCTTCCTCCCACTGCCAAATTTGTTGTACATCGCCACTCTCTCGGCCATTGATTAAGCACCACATCAATGGCATCATCCATTACCAAATACGGCAAGTTGTACCATTTTTGCATAGGTTCCTTTCACGCCCTGATGGATACTCAATGGAAGTCTGCCTGAAATTCAGTGTAGCCCTACAGGTTGGCGTACATCGTAGGCGATAATCACAGCTTGCGATTGATGGTCATCCGAATATTCATTTCCATCAAGAACCAAAAGATCTTACTGTCGCTAACTCGCTGTGCGTCCTTGTTCGCCCATAGCGAATCGTACTTCGCTGCTTCAGGGAGGTCTGGCGTGATTGAAGGGAACTGGCTATCCTCTTGCAGCTCCCATGCTACCAGCACAATTGATAGCAAGAGCCATGCATAGTGGAACGTCTTTCTGAGCTCTTGTGCTTCGCGACAGTTTTTCAGGAACTCTCCACGAAGGTAGTCCAACCAGTTGAATTGGACTCCTTCAGTGCACTGTGCTGCGAGCGCGACAACAGGCACCGACACCTCATTGGCACAACACTTCCTCGTCACCTTCCCCGCTAAGATCTGTGTGGCTACCTTCACAGTGGGGTTGCAAATACTAGATATAGCGTATCCATGCAACTTCTTCTCCAGTTAAAATTTTTCCTCCATTGACTCCACGAGAGCCTGTTCACCACCTTTTCCGCCAAAGATCATGGCCAGATTCTCTCATGTATATGGCAGTCGCGTTGTCTGGTGAATCAACCTATCTGTAATTTGTATCGGCTCCTCCAGCCACAATACCCATCATGCACCAAGCACAGAAACTACTTGGTGACCAAAATTGTCACCGGGATGCGGTTGTAGTGCGACACCTAGAGCAGGTTGAGAAACCCTACCTCTTCTACTCACTTGAGCCACCTCCGTGGCTCCAATGTGGTCATTCCTGAATTCATATCAATGATGCGGTGCATCAGCTGCTCGGTCGCCAGGTGTGGGAACTTCTCGTGGTCCACCAAGTCCCAATCTTCAAATTTTAGCAGCAGCACTTGTGCCAAGCACAGACCATAAAAAATAATGTCGTTTGGCAGCAGAGGGGTTTGTAGGGGAGTCTTACTCTCATCAATGTCCTTCAATACCTTGGACTTAGGCTTGTTCAGAGGGACATACTCTGGCAAATGGGTGATAGGGTTCGTGCCCTAGGTCTTAACTTCCTCTACTTCGACTCCCACATCCTCGTCGTCCATTGGGATGTCTTCAACATCCTCCTCCTCTAGTTCCAAATTTATGGCCTTGCCTTTCTCCTGTGTGGTGGGCTTTGGTGGTTTTCTCCTTGGCAATGCGCACACCAGTATAGCAGGTTGCTTACCCTTCTTATCTTTCATGGTTTCTTTGGTGGGGATCGGCTTTGGTCTCAACGATTTAGGAACCTCAGCAAGCACCTTTGCGACCTTTGGAGAAGCCACTTCTGCCTCCATCTCAACTTCGGGTGTTGACTCCTCTCCTTTGGTATCTCTAACTTTTGTGGATGCCAACATGATTTTATGCAAGAACTCCTGTGTTTCCATCGACAAAGTTTCAAATATTTTAGTAGCGATCAGAAGTTCATAGTGCCCACGATTCATGTGTTCCTGAGAGCTCAACAACTCAATTCTCAAAATGCCAAGTGTTTTTTGCTAGATAATCACTTGTAATTTATACGACATTTTGAATTCAAATCCGACCGTTCCCCCCAAATTCGGTCCATTAATGCTGGATTGGCAGCAGATTTTCAAGGATCTGAGCCATAAATTTCATCTTAAATGCCATCCACCCACTCCATTTGGCCACATTTCAACCATCAAATCATGAATAGTGACCTTAATGGTTACTTTCTAGCTGACCTACGTGATTTCTCCCTGGGTAGCACAGCTCCCTCCGCGTTTCTGCGGACCCTGTGACACTTCCTTGCTTCGCACCATCCTCCAATCGCGCAACTCCCAAACTTGGGTAGTGTAGTTTATAGTCTTGCACCTCCTTTCAGCTACTTGGAGCACTAAGACTGTGCTACCTTCATCTAGTCACATGGTCGAACCACCAGTGTATGGCTTCAATCGACTGCCATTCACCTTTCTTGGGAAGGGATCTCCATTCAATTTGACCAGCTGTACCGCTCCTCCGTCAGTAATCTCCTTAATGACATAAGGCCCTAACCAGTGCATCTTGAACTTCCCTGGAAATTTATCAAACTTACTATCATATAACAAAACCAGGTCATTTACCTTAAAGGTGCGCAACTTAATATGTCGATCATGCCATGCCTTTTCGCGTTACTTTTGGACCTATTGGTGAAATCCAGCTAGAAATCTCTCTTCCTCAAGCTCATCCAGCTATGCGAGCCTCTCCTCCAGGGCTCCACGATCCGTCATACCTGTGAGCGCTGTTATGCACAGGCTATGCACAATATATTGCATAGGCATTACCACTTCAATGCCATAGACAAGCCTAAAGGGGGTTTGTCCAGTCAACTTCTTGCACATCATTCGATAAGCCCATAGTACTACAAGTAAGCGTAGGTCCCAATGACTTCGCTGAGCATTGCAAACCTTGGTCAGTGCATTATCCAACACTTTATTGAATGCTTCCACCATCTCATTAGCCTGCGGGTGATAAGGCGTGCTCTTTTGGTGATATACCTGAAATTCCTCCATTAGCGCATTGATCGTCTCATTCAGAAAGTGCATACTGCGATCACTCATCAAGATCTTTGGACAGCCAAATCGCATTAGTACATGTTCAAAGAGGAACTTCACAGCATTCACGCTTGTGAAATCCTTCACAGGCTGTGCCTCTGCCCAATGAGTCAAATACTTCGTCACAGTGATAATGTACCTTGCTCCCATCTTTCCTTGGGGCTGAATGGGTCCCACAAAATCTATCGCCCATTTCTCAAAGGGTTGCAATGTCATCTATGGATTCAAAGGCATCTCATCCCTCCATGATGGCCTTCCAGTCCTTTGACACACATCACATGCTTTGCAATATGCTTTAGAGTCCTGATGGAGGGTTGGCCACCACAACCCTGCACGTAGAATCTTCTGCGCGGTCGCTCTTCCTACATAGTGCCCTCCCACTACGCCCCCATGAGAGTCCGTGAGGATGCTGCTTCTTTCAAAATCAGGTACATATCGTCGCAATATCTCATAAGACCCCATTTTTTGTATAGATGCCCGAAAATGACAGAGAAATCTGTCATGCACACCACTAATTCCTTCTTCTGCTAGACAATGTATCCTTCTGGTGTAGTCCCTGTCGTTAAGAAGTGTATTATATCCTCAAAATGACCATCCGTTATGCGCACTGCAAATAACTGCGTGTCAGGCAATCCTTCCTCCAAATTAGTGGGCTCTTCCCCTATTTCAATGCGTCATAGATGGTCTGGTCCCACATTCAGTTGTCTAGGCTTCACAAATAACTTCAAAATCATATTCCTAGAACAATACCAACCATCTATAGATTCTCCCCCCCAACATAGGCTTATTGACCAGGTAGTTCAGTGCGGAATGATCTGTGTACATCTTAAAATGGCCTCCCATCAAGTAGTGCCTAAAATTCTGGAGCGCATATACCATCACTAACCCTTTGCGCTCGGTAGTGGAATAGTTCTTCTCTGCTTTAGATAACCTTTTGCTTGCAAATGTGATAGGGTGGTCCAGGTCTTCTCCACCAGCCTGTGTCAGTACTACTCCCAGCGTTATACATGATGCATCGACATGTACGTGAAACTCCTTCTTCCAATCTGGGAAGACTAGGATCGGCGCAGTGACCATCTTTTCTTTCAATACATCCAGGCTCTTCTTATAGTCTTCGTTCCAGCAGAACATGACATCCTTCTTTAACAATTTCTCCATAGGCGCGGTGATCTGGGCATAGCCTTTGATAAAATTTCTGTAATATCTCGTATGTCCCAGGGTAGCATGCAACTATTTCACACTCCTTGGCGCTTCCAAGTTCAGTATCACCGCGATCTTCGCGGGATCTACCATCAGTCCCTGTCTACAAACCACATGACCTAGCAAGGTCCCAAAGGGAACAAAAAACAGACATTTCTTCAGGTTGAGCATGATCTAGTATCTTCGACAGGTATCCAGCATCAGGCGCAGGCTTGCTACATGGCGTTTCACCAGCCCAAACATAGTCCAATCATCAAAGTACACTTCTAGGAACTTATGAATAAACTCCTTGAACGCCGCAACAACTACGCGCGAGAAGATCGTAGGCACATTCTTCAATCCAAATGGCATTACCATGTACTGAAAACAACCCCACTCACTCGCGAAGGTTGTCTTACTCGTATCCTCTGGCATGATTTTTATCTGGTGGTACCCCGAGAACCCATCAGTGAAGGAATATGCTTCCTGGCCACCTACATTGTCCAACACTTCATCGGTGAATGGAGTCGGGAAAGGATCATGTACACAAGAGTCATTCAGCTTTCTGAGATCGACGCATATCCTTATTTCATCCTTCTGATTCTTCTCCTGTACCACCATTGGGCTTACCTAGGTAGATTCTTCCACAAGCTCAATAATGCCTACCACGAGCATCTTATCTAGCTCTTAGCAGACCTTTCCCTTGTACTTCGGATTGAGACAGTAAGGTCTTTGCTTAATTGGCTTCGTGTCGGGTTTCAATGTGATCTTCATCATACCTAGGTCCCCGATTATCCCTTTTAGATCCATAAACTTGGTAGGGAATACATCCTGGTATTTATGGAGTAATTCAACAACCTTATCCACCATCGCGTCATCCCAGTGACCTCCAATCTTCACGAATTTGGGCTCTGCCTCTGTACTGTTGTTCACTTGTTTCGTTTTCAACATTGAGGTTATATCCAAATTCTCAACCTGTGGTCCTTCAACCTCACTGTGACCTTCTATTTCAGGGATGTTAATTTTTTGTGGATCCTTGTCCTCTTCTTCAGCAGTTATGTTATAACATTCTAGCGCGCGACTCAACTGAGTAGCCCATTCAGGCTGAATCAGGTCTAAAGGATCCTATGGTATGCTAAATATTGTTGTTTTTACCTCTTGTAGTGCTTCATCAATACTATCAAACCTATCTTCAAAACTAAATGTCATCATGAATCCTTTGCGTAGGATATCCCATTCACCTATCCCATGGCAGAGCTCTGTTTCGACATACCAGTTCATGGGGACAATATCCAGTGTGTGACAGAACAAGTGCACCCATTCAGATTGGGGCTTCTCTCCATAAGCCTAGGCCCATTTGGCCAAGTGTGTGTGCGGATCATCCTACCATTTGGCCAAGTGTGTGTGCGGATCATCCTACCCATCATACTTGTCTGTCATTCACATCTTTGGCTTCCCAAAGCAAGTTCTCATCATTTTCCTACATTCATGCCAATCATCAAAGCTTCCCTAGTGCATACCCCACCATCTTGCGGGTGTAGCGCATAGTGCCCAGTCCAACGCCTGGAAGCATTGCCTTTCTAGTACCTCCCTCTCAAATGCATCCAGAAAAATATCTACATCATTCAGGCCATCATAAGTAGGTAGATTTATTACCTCTAACGACACACAGCGTAGCGATCGAGTCATCATGTTATAGCTCAGTGTAGTTACTTCGTGTAACCGATTCTTTGAGCACTCTAGTTCTTCATCAGAGATCGAGGTGCATGAACTCTCGCAATTCGATGTAATTTGTCCATCCGCTATTGGATTCACCTAGTCTTGATCTCGCGCTATTATTTATAGATACAGTCCAGATCATCATCACTCTCATAATCGCGGACTAATTCAGTATAACGCGATCCCTCGACAAGGTCTAGGGGTACTATTACACAGAGCGATTTCTTCTAAAATATCATCTTTCGCTTCTTTAGGTTGATTACCTAGTTCACATTAGTAGCCCAATCAATTCCAAGGAGTGCAGGATATGGGTTGTTGTCATCCACAATTTCTATTACTTCAAAATCAGCCAGCATGCTCGCACCTTCAATATCCACCATCACCCATTGCAGCACCCCCATGGGGATGATCTTCTACTGATTCACCGATCCTTAGCTGAATCGAAGACCATTATAACGTGGGTCTCCCCATCCATTCCCAAGTCTATTTAGGTAGGATGTTCGCGTCTGACCCCAGGTCTAGGATACCCTGATCCATCTTATACTCTCCTATCTGTGCAGTCAGTCTCATCTCTTGTCTCGTCCTTGTTTTATGCTTACAAATCTTTCATACTACGCGCGGCTCAACGGGAGTGTTTCTGGCACATCTATTTATGAGCTCCTATAGCCCCTTCATAGCCTTGTTATTGTGCAACATCTTCATACAAGTCTCCAAGAAAGTTGTAAGCATAAAAGGATCCATCTCCTGATCAAGCTTATCCTTGCTTCCTGAGGTGGAGGCCTCAACGAAGCTCTTCTTCACTTCCATGAAGGTTTCACATGCGCACTCCAAATCAAACTCAGTTTCCTTTGTTGGAGCTTTGCGAACCCATGTACTGTCTTTTGGCTATTTCCCCTTGTCATCTCTTGTTGTGATTCTACTTTGGAGCACTATATTCACATTTGGATCCTCTTCATGTAACTCAGACCTCATCATCTATAGGTTCTGAGTTGGCGGAGGTAGTAGCGCCCCTTTGTCATGTATCCTAGCTATCAGCGTAGGACAATCTTCTGTTTCATGATCAAATAGAGTGCAATACTTGCACAATGAACACGCTGGGTTAATGCAATTGTGAGCATAGTGTCCTAGTCCTCCGTAATTGTAGCAGATCAACTGCCCCCAACCTCTACCTGGTCCTCCTCCTCCTGGGGCTCATCCACGCCCCTGAAATCCTATCCGCGCCATCCCTGCAATCTGGTAAGGGGGCCAAGTTTCGGCTTAAATCCTATAGGAGGGAGTTCTATCCATCATTAATTCATAACTCCTACAATTATGCTCATCATGCCCTATCGACCTACAGATGTTGCAGAACAATTGTTGCGGTGTTTGTACAAACTTCTGCAACAAATGACAATGATCCGTGGCATGTTTCCCTGCTACCTTACAAATAGCGCACCACAATGCAGGCCTCGTGCTTGGTCCTTCTTGAGCTTCTAGCCTCAAAGGCATTGGTCCTCCTCCTATAAGGTAGTTCGCAAAGACCAAACAATGGTCTTTGTCATGCCCTTGACTCTTTCATTTCAGACACCATACCTCTTCACACACCTCTGGTCAAACTGTTATGTCCTGCTTCAAGCTTTGCATCTCAAGGCAAAGATTTTTCAACTGCGCATGGATCTGTTGAACCCCCAGATTTGGATCCTGCATTGGTGTTTCATGTAGCCTCATTGTGATCTCCAAGGCCTCTGCCTAAGTTGTTATCTTCTGTTGTGACAGTGCAACCCTTAAGTGTGGTAGGAGTGAAGCCACAAACCACTCACGATGATGTCCGTCTGTTAGGTTCATGTTAGCTTCACAGATTGTACACTTCAACCTCTGATTGAGTTCCCAAGGTGTCTCGCCTGGTTGCATCACGATTTCTTTGAACCCTACAATAGACTATGCTTCAGATTTAGGCCTACTAAATTCTTTATTCAGTGTTGTCTGGATGTCTGCCACTCCAACATTTGGGTTATCATTAGTGTACTTGATATACTAGGTTAGCGCATGATCCTACAGAGCACTAACTAATGTCACCTTCTTCATGTTATCATCTGTAATGCCTTGAGATTCCCATAAAACTTTTACAACGAATCAAAATTGGTTCGGGTTGTCATTCCCCAAGCCTTTTAACAAAGGCATCTTCACCGAATTTTCCATATTGAACTGCGGTGAAGGTGGAGGTGGTACGGGCGAAGTCACAGGTGACAGTGGTGAAGTTGGAGGTGGTGTAGGTGGAGGTGATATTCGAGGGAATCCTTGCCTTATTAAATGAATAACACTTCCCAGAGAAACCTGCACTATTCCCTCCTTGTCACTTCGCAGAGGTGAAATCAATGGACTATATTCAAGACCCTTTCTTCCTTCGTTTCTTTAAGTTTTTCCACTTCATGTAGCTCCAAACATCAAGGTAGCTTCATAACCCATTTTTCACACAATAGCGTTTTAATCCAGGTATTCAAAGATTTCACGTACTTACCTCATGGTCCTTTGAAAAAGCATCGCTTCGCCTCTGTCTAGCTGACTGAGGTATCGACCGCAAATTTAGTTACAAATCCTCCTATGACATGATCGAGCCAATGATCGAAAACGCGGGTGATCTTATCCTCTGATGCTTCCAACATTCACACTAGTTCTGGGGTCCACACAATAGGACCGTATAGCTTAATTGGAAAGGAGCAGAAAAAGATCTTGTGGATCTCTATATACAGCTACCTACCCAACCACTGTTCCTTTGTCAGTCATGGGTTTCTGTTCTCTTGCGCCGCAAATTCGTGGATCTTCCTATCCAACCAGTCTCCAATATCTTTCTTTGTCGGATTCCAATGATACGACATCACACATCTCTTATGCAGATTCTAGTCCCGACGACGGAACCATTTTTTGACTTGAAGGGGCCTGACCCAGGTTTAGCGTTAGTTAGCCAAACAAATCCCTACACTACTGGCCCTTTTGTATCAGCCCATGGAGCGCGGACCGAAGTTTCACCCGAAGCAGTATGGGGGGATGCAGGAACCAAGTTTCCACACCCTGAGATGGTCGTGATGTCGTTTTATTCCCTTTATTACTACCTTCGCGCATGTCACTTCGCTCTAGGGCTTTCCAGAAGAGCCCTCTATTTCGTCCTTTAATACCTCCGTGAAAGGGTTCGGCTGTCCTTTGTGCAACCCTAATCCTTGATCTAGACCCTTTCATGCTGCCAAGGTAGCGTACCATGCAGATTCCCAAACTAGTCCAAGTGTCTTACTTATCTTATTAGTCACTCATAGTTAACACCACGTTAACAGATATTCTTATATGCGTTCAGTTATCCAACATAATTATACACATTCGCACACCATATAAGCATTATAAAGGAGATTCATATATAAAATGACAAGATGCATTAACCGGAAGAATGACATAAATTGTAGAATATTTCTCTTTATTAATCTCTTCCAAGTGATTACAGACTCTATCCACCCTTTGCACACAGCTGCAGGGGTCTGCGTACTCAGCTGCGGACTTCCACCCTAGGCCTCTGTGCACTCAGCTGCAGAGCCTCTACTTACGCTATGACCCAAAACTTAGACTTCCTAATTCAGAGCTATCACTCTCTTATTTTCTGTTATGTCTAAAACTACTTATAACTTAGCTTTTTTTATACAACCCATGTTCCATAGACCATGGGTAGATATCTTACAGCCGACTTTACTTTACAAAACTAAGGGCGGACAACCCTTTATGACTTATAACACCTACGTGCTCCGTGACCAAAAAATGCGGAGTATTTACCTTTTTATTACAAAATTTGACTCAAACATGGGCTTTTAGCCCCAAAACTGCCCTTTGGGGGATCTCGTTCCCAACATGCCTATACAAGAGATGTTTCACTTTCACTTTTTCCCCACTATTTCTAGTGAGTACCCCAATTATTTTTAATCACAAGCTTGAAGGGGATAGAATATGCTTGTCGTATAAGTTCATTCTTCAAATGAATCCATCCTAGTAAGTTTTACGAGCCCTAGAAAGGAGAAACTCGGTCTCATCATGGTGACAAGTCTTTCGTCGTTTAATTTTTACGAGTCCGATGGAAGAGCAACTCGACGTCTTTTTCATATTTAGAGAGTTTGAAAAAGAGATGAAAAAGAAAACTCCATCAGGTCCCTTTTCATAATTTGTCTCTCGAACCCGAAAAGGTAGAAAACAATATTCGAGAGAACCTCTTGAACATGTCGACCAAGGTGTTCCTTTTTCGTCAATATTCAATCCCAACCCAAAAAGGGGGTAAATGTATACTAAGACGAGGTCGATTCATTTAATTTAACGAGTTCGAAAAGACAAGTACTCGCTGATATTTTCATCTTTAGAGAGTCAGAAAAGAGCTTAAAGATGACTCTAGGGGGTTTCCTTTTTTGTTTATTTTTAACGAGTCCGAAAAATAGATAAAACAAAACTCATTGAATCGGTCAAGAATGATGACTATTACCACCAAAAATCATGTAACTGCACAAAAACAACCACACATCACCGATATCAAGAAAAATAATAAAATATTGGCAAAAATGCATTTGAAAAGTTATAGATAGACAAAAATTAAAAACATTTTACCATTTCACTTTGGGTAATTTGGAGAGTGCATTTTACCCTATTTTCTCTGATTCTTCAGGAAAGTGGTGTGTTAGATCCAGGATACCATTTTGCGAATCGTTAGTTGCGAGCAAGAGCTCTTCCCTTTATCTTGTTTTTCAAACCATTTTCATCGTTTTCTAAAAGTTTTTACTATTTAAGAGGAGGCTTTTCATTTTTATTATTGGGGGCGATCAGCACAGGTTTGATCATCGGATCCACGTTCATGACCCCATAACCCAAAAGACCATCGCGTTACCAGCGTGAAAACAATTCGAACAATCGCACTGGGTGTAGAGCAAAAAATAAAATGAGAAATACTCTATCTTAATGAGTTTTTTCAAAATTTTAATCCATTAAAAGACTTCTAAATATTATTTATGGATTATTTGTAGGAGATTTCAATGAATATGGCCATCGAATGGAAAGAGAGAGGCCACAAGGCAGAAGACCACCAAGATTCTCAAAGCGCAACATGTATTAACACTTTGAGGGACTGTGGATTGCTTAAGTTCTTTCAGACCCCAGGACTTAGAGATCAGAATAAGTTGCTAGAGTAGCTCATAGGATTATGGGATGTCGGTCGTGAGATCTTCATTATTGGATATCAAGAGCTTGAAATAGAGGTATATAACATCTATTTCATCACTAGATTGTCCAGGAGAGGAGAGACGATTCAACTCTCCAGAGCTTGTACTATAGGAGAGAGCACTAGCACACTGATCAGAAGGCATTACCCGGATCCATAAACAACCATGAGTGGAAAGTTCAAGATAACAACCATCAATAACCAACATACCATGACCCATGTAGCTGGGGCTCAAGAATTGCATGAGCCAATGAAAACTCAGTTCCAATACGCAGTGGATTGTCTCACTCCAACTGTATTTACTTGGTGCGAAGGACTGTTGGTTAACATGAAAAGAGAGTTAAATAAGTGCAAAACAGGTCGTTTGAAGCAGTTTGGGTATGGATCGATCTTAGTCACATTATTCTTAGAGTGTGTGCCTTTGTTTCATTACCAGTGGATAGAGGTGGACGATCCAGCTTCGAGAGATCCAAGGTTACTCAAATGGGTTGAGATTATGCCTCGAGCTGGAGGACGTCAACAAATGCATTTCCCTCCAACGTTATTTGGTTGGTTACGCCAACAACTGATCTTGGTATATTACTTGCCTATGTGGGCATAGACTTCAGAGGATACTCAGGTCTTCCTCTACCTCCTGGTGCATAATGGATTGGTGCAGGTAAAAACCTTTTTTTTTTAATTTTTTAAGTTTTATGACTTTTTTGAAGTGTATTTGAGAGTTTACTTATGATAATTTTGCATATGTGGCACCAGAAAGACCTCTCGGAATGTCTCCAATAACTCAGCGAGTAGCACACCAAATAGAGGAAGAATATTTGGAGGAGGAAGAAGCAAACCCTATAGTTGAGATGGAGTGAAACCTAGAAGCCCTTAGTTGGGGTATTCTAGAGTACGCTGCTATAGATGATGAGTTGTTGCGGTACCAAAGGCACATAGTGGGAGTATTCGCGAGACTTCATCGGTTGTTAGGCCGAGTGATTAGAGTTGTCTCATGCTATCATGAGCATCATGTGGGTGGATAGCCTATTCCTAGTTGTATTATCTGCACTGTTGTAGGCTTTTAAATCCATGTTTCTCATAACACTATTTTTTGAGATTTTGACATAACAAACTTTGACAGACTTTATATATATATATATATATATATATATATGCATGTTTCTATTGTTTACTTATGTGTTCATATATCATGATGATGTGTTCAGTTTTTTTTACAAGTGACACAAATGTCTATCTAAAACATAATTTTCCAATGCATCTGTTAACATATTCAAATTTTGTGGAATGTGTTGATATGTAATGTAATCAAAGTTTCTTTCCAGTAATTGAACACGTAGATACATGCACAAAATTTGTGGATTTCTTACTGAATAATGACCATTTAATTGTAGCACAACGAGTTGTGAATCTAACTTAACAACCAAATTTCTGATTCTGAGAGAAACTACTTCTGATAATAGTTCGATAACTGCACTGTACTCAGAAATATTATTAGTTGTTCATCCCAAGAAAATACCTTGTAAATTGATCAACTCGCCATTAGGGGCGAAGAGTGCCCAAGCTGCGGAAGATAAGTTATGTGTGCTACGACAAGCACCATTAGCAAAACCAACATAATGGTTTGATGACATCTGTGAACCGAGTGGAACACAAGGTAAGCAAAGGAAACATATCTGCAAAGCAAACAATCACACCAAAAAATCAAAATGCACACTAATGAATTCACACACTAATGTACAAAAGTAATTATATGGAAATCACACATAATACTTTTTCAGATAAATCCCATTGCGGGGTTGTGCTAATGCATTACCTTCATATTCAACCAACTCATAGGTGCATTTTTGAAAAACACGTTTAACAATGTATGGCCCATGCCACATAGGTTCGAACTTCCCAACTCCCAACTTATTGTTGGCTTGATCATACAACAAGACCAAGTCACCTTCAATGAAAAATCATGGAGAAACAGTTTGATCATAATGAGCTTTAACTCATTTTCTTTGTGCTTCGTTAACCATCACAACAATACGATGGGTTTCATCAAGCCCATTGAGATAAATTAAATGTTCCTCTTCAAGTGAGGTATTGGGGAGAAATTCAATAGATAGTTTCAAAGAAGGAATCTCACACTCAATAGGGAGGTTTGCCTCTAAACCATATACCAACTGGAACAAAGTGAAACTAATGGCTATCTTAGCCGAGGTTCGGTAAGCCCAAAGAGCCGAAAACAACATGAGATGCCAGTCTTTTTTATGCTTTCCAATGGTACATTGAAGCATAGTAACTAAGACTTTATTAACCACTTCAACTTGGCCATTGTCCTGTGGATAATAAGGAGTTGAGATGTCGTGACATAGACTCAACTGAGCAGCAAGCTCTGCCATCATGTATTGATGAAAATGGGATTTGTGATCAGTGACAATGGCTTGAGGGACACCAAAATGGGCTATGACATGGTTAAAGAGGAACTGAGCAACAATTGTATCGTCAATAATATATGTGGGCATTGCCTCGGCCCATTTAGTAAAATAGTCAATGACGATGATGATATAGCCATGCCCCCCGGCTGAGCAAGGGTTATAGGTCATGAAATCAATTCCCCATTTAGTGAATGGGCCTATGGTAACAAATGGGTGTAAGGGTGTTGGCGGGGTACACTGTTTACAATTATATATCTGACATTCATGGCACTTTTGAACTACCAAAATGCAATCTTTGAAGATAGAAGGCCAGAAATAACTGGTGAAAAGGATTTTCTGAGTAGTGGCATATCCTGACATGTGACCACCACATGCCCCGAAGTGGCAGTCATTTAGGACTCGTTCAACATCTTCAAGTGTTAAACATATGTGAAGAGTAGAATCAACATTGAATCAGTACAACCTATCACTAATAATCTGATAAGATTGAGGCTGATGCCGAATGCAGAGACGGTAAGATAAAGACAACTCGGATCAGAAAGTATGGGTTTGAAGATAAACAATAATATCTCTGTACCACAAGGAGGGGGTAGATTTACAATAGCCTCTTCTTTCAAATGATCTATTTAGATGCCTTATTTAGATGAAAAAAATCCCAAGAGACGACCAGATTCGACACAAAAGACACATCTATGCGGATTACGACAAATATTAAAGTGTCGACAACATAGAAAGATCACCCGAGGGTGGTTAGGATGGTCACGACTCTTATTAGAAAGCGCTGGTAAGTCATCAAAATAAGGTTGAATGATGTGCTTAATATCATGAAAGGCATATGACATCTCTCTCTGGAAGGTAGCACCAACATTTTTGAGACCGAAAGGGATATTTTTATAAGCAAAAGTCCCCCATGGACAGATGAAAGTAGTTTTGTGTTGATCAACGGGTAATATGTTAATCTGGTTATAACTAGAAAACCATCGATAAAAGAAAAGATCTCACTCCCAGCACACTCATCAATGATCTAATCAATAAAGGGAATGATATAATTGTCTTTATGGCATGCATGGTTGATATCGCGGTAATCAACACAAACTCGAATTGTTCCCTGCTTTTTAGTGACGGGTACAATATTGGAAACTCAGTCTGTTAATGGAAAGGGGTAAATAAAACCAATCCTTAGAAGTTTTTCAACCTCTCCCTTAATAGTAGTGGTCTTTCTAGGATGCACTGGATGGAGTCGTTGATAAACGGGCTTCGCATTAGGATAAGTGGGTATTTCATGCACCACTGTAGCTGGTTTGATACCATGAATTTCCTCATACGACCAAGCGAAGACATCATGAAACTCTTTAAAAATTTCAGTGTAAACCCTGATCTCTTCCGGATAACAAGAAACCCTAATGTGGATGTTTGCGAAAATCCCATGTTTAATGGAAATGTCTATTGACATCGTAGCAGTAATATTTCCCATATTACCTTTGGATAGAACTTCGTGTACTAAAACAAGTGTTTGAAGTGGATGCGTTAAGTTATGAGAAACAAAAGTCTCAAGACACAAAGAAATCTCACTAAGGCTTGGAAGAAATGAGGAACGATGATGAACATCATTCCAGGGAGTTTCATTAAGATACATAACCTCAAAAATACTCTCGTCGATGGGAAATATCCCATTCAAGGGATCTGAAGAATCCCACAAACCAAGCCAAGGAGATTGTGAATACGCATCTAGGTGCATACTAAGAGTAGTATGATGGTCAGAAGTAGCCGTTGAATCCAAAATAACTTCTTGATAAGCTTGTTCTAAAGGACTTAGTGGCATAGCATCACCGAAAGAATCAACCTGATCCGGAGTAGGGATGATCCATGGATCACATGAGGTTGAGATCATGTTGACCGAGGTGACATGTAGAGGTGGGAGAGAAAATGTTCCCATTAAAGCAGAATCTTTGAAAAGACCTGCCCCCACGCTCTCATAGGGAATATCAATATTTCCCACATATGGGACATTTCCATTTGAAGAATTGGAAGAGAAAAAGGCCAATTGATTGACGGTGACAATTTTCCCTTCATGAGGAAAACATAGCACATGAAACAAAGAGGAAACCACACAAAACATGGCATGAGTCCAACTTTGTCCAAGTAGAAGGTTGTAATTCATATTTTCATCTACGAATTCTACTTCTAATTCAATAGTTTTCCCTTCCAAGGTGATGGGAAAACTTGTGAGAATACCATAAGGATGGGATCCTATGCCATCAAAGGCTTCTAAGGTGTTCAGAGACTGATTAAGAGGTGGATATTTGATGGATCTCCAACATAAGACATGCATGATGCATATGGAGGCACCCTCATCAATCACAGTTCAATGAATCATCTTCCCTTTTATAATTACTTGGATTAAAAACGCAATTTGATGGGGAAGACAAGGAACATGGTTTTCCAGATCAAAAGTGATCAAATTAAAATCTGTAGGACCAATTCCTCCAATAACAAATAATAATGATTTCCACTGTGTTGGAAAAGTTTGGAGAACTTCCAAGGCAAACATCGTTGAAGGTGCTTGAGCCAGATCTTCGAAAATACTGTAATGTTAAGTAGCTCTAGTGTTCGGATTATAAGATGACTTCCGAGGCACACATTTAGGAGGCGGTCGGATGATAGATTCATTATTATGTCTCTCAATATGAAGAGGACTGGAAATGGGTGGAGCAGAAGTAGAAGGTGTATCAGTGGCTTCCTTTTCCACCATCTTCTTTTGAAGAGTTTGATAATATTTCGACTGGGTGGCAACAAAAATAGGCACTGTTCCACTCATGTAAACCTAAGAACCTAAAAAGTTAAAGGATTGTGGTTGTTCTACCAATTGGGTCTGTTGTGATGGAAGTGGCTCTTTTAGTACAGTCGGGATCCATTGAGTTCCTTTTAACAAGCGACTAACTTCCACACAACGGGGACAATCCTTAGTATAGTGATCTTCCTCACAAATGAGGCAAGGATATTTAGGCTTACGTTTGGAGAAATCATCAGTAGATGACTTAGGAGGATCCTATTTTGGGGTATCAGATTTCGCTTTTCCTTTACCCTTATTTTTACCTTTTGAGGCTTTTTTTGCCGTAGTAGAATGAACGACATTAAACTTAGAGGTTTTACAAGATTTGAAGTGGGTTTCGAAGGAGGATTGGATGTAGTATTTGAAATGTATTTATGTTTCGAAGAAGCTTTATTGGAGTTTTGAGACACTGATCCAATAATACCATCGGCAGGTGGTACATCCAGAGATTTAGAAGATGTTGGATCTGTAGATAGCCTCAAAGCATAAAGTAAGAGATCATATAACGTGCCAAATTGGGAATATACCAAATCTAAATATTGGGCACAGGAAATGGCTTGATATTCAGTAACACAACCTCCCATTTATATGTCTAGAAAATTTTTGTTGGCGAATGATTTGGTAAACCTTTTAGTTAACAACTCATCAGGTATTTCAAACTTGATGAGGCGACATCAACGTCTCCATTCATGGATGTGATCGGAGATGTGGGTAGCAGTATCCTGTTTTAGAGATGTAAGAAAATGGGTACTAGTTTCATAATGAACTGGTAATTGGAAGTGAGTGAGGAAGGCCATGGCCAAAGAATTGAAGTCTGAATAGGCACCTCGAGGTAACTCAATGTACCATTTCATGGTGGCACTCATCAAGGTTCGCTGAAAGAGACGTAGACGAACAGAGTCATCAACCCAAGAATTGGATGAACACCATAAGTGGTAAGTCATAACATGGGCTTGGGGGTATTCTTTAGCTTTTCCTTCAAATTTTGGGCAATCGCTAGGAATATTAGTGGGAACCAGAGGCCAATAAGGTGAATGAAGTATTGGATCATTAGTGAGCCTTGACACATCCAACAGTTCCAACATGGCTAGAAATGGAAATTGTGGGTTGAAAGGCATGGGAGGCCTTTGATAAGGCCCAATTTACGGATTTCATCCTTGTTGGTATGGGTTTTGCCCCCAAAGTGGCAAATTTTGACCATAAGGAACTTGATATTTCCCCCACTGAGGGATTCCCTAACCATAAGGTGGATTCTTCCCCCATAAAGGTGGGTTTTGACCAGGGTAAGGTTGATATTGACCTTCCATAGGCTGTTGAGAACCATAAGGTGGATAAATAGTTTGTGCAGCATATGGATTATAAGGTTGTTGTTGCAACTACTGGCCCTAGTGATAAAACTATTGGCCCTGGTGATAAAACTGCTAGCCTTGCTGCTGCAAGGGTTGACCTTGTGGCTACAAGGGTTGACCTTGTTGATATAAAGGTTGGTTTTGCTGCTACAAGGCCTGACCTTGCTGCTGTAACAGTTGTAGGTAAGGCCCTTGCTAGTGCAAAGGTTGTTGATACTGCTCCAAAGGTTGAACCTACTGCTATAAAGGTTTTTATTGAAAAGTCCCTTGAGGAATTCCTTATTGGTACTAATAATTTCCAGTTGGTAATTGACCATATGCACTGAAAACAGGATTTTGACTAGGTTGTATATGAGGACCTACTTGTGGAATATAAGGTGCATTTTGAAGTGCTTATGAACCATATGGAACATAATACTATTGGTGGGGTATTTAGGCTGAATAAGGCTATTGATACTGGACATTACTTGCTCCAGATGGAATAGATGATCCAACAGGATTAGGAATACCACTAATAGGTTGACTCACTCCAACTATGTGATGTTGTGATCCACTCACATGGGTTCCACTTGAGACAAGAGGGATATTTGGAAATTTTCCCCAATGCTGTGAATGAGGTGGTGGCACATTTAGTCCACTTGATGGGGGAATTGAGGAACTTATAGAAGTATTAACCGAAACTAGCAGTTGCACTGGGATTGCAGGTTGAAATGAAAGTAACGGTTGTGTCGGAATAGTCGGTTGAACCGGAACTGAAGTAACGAAAGTTTGCACAGGGACATAACATGTCACATTAGGAATAAACAAAACCAGAAGTGGGCATAGCATTAGATGACCAAATTGGATTTTGGTATAACAAAGAAGCACTGGGAGTTCCTGAAACTAGTTGAGCCAAGGTTGTATAACCAAGTGGAAGCATAGGCCCACTATTTTCAGGAGGTGGTTGAGATGGAACACTTCCTACATAAGGAAAACCTTCCGGTGGAAAGTCATATTCATAATCATTATCAACACTAGGAGTGTGAGTAGCTGAGACTTTGGTGGACCTTGAGAAGAGGTTGGAAACTCACCTTTTGAAGCCATGGGTGGAAACAATTGGTGAGGAGGAATCTAATATGGTCGTGGAGATAACTCCAAAGGAACACTAGGTCATTCGTATGGACTATAAGGTTGTTGAGGAGATATCACCAATGAATCAAAAAGCGGATTCAGAGGGAATAAAACAAACCTTTGTGGACTCTTAGGAGTTTCTGGATTAGATTCCTAAGATGATGATGAGTCTCGAGGTGGAGGACGAGAAGCAAGGGGTTGGATACTTGGGATAATTCCAAGTTCAAGACCTTGGGCTTCAAGTGACTGTGAGAACTCAGGATGAACTCCTTGTGATGACCCTTTAGTATCAGATGATGAAGGGGAATGGTGAGGTGAACACAATGATTCAACCATGATGAATTTCTCTCAAAAGCAAAAGGAGAAGAGATGATTTCATTGAGGGCTTTAAAATTAAAATTTACAAGGAATTACTCAATATTAAGTCAAGAAGCAACTGCATGGGTTCGGCATATTATTGTTGACAGTTGATTCTATAACTTAAAACAATAAATAAATAAAAAATGTTTATACTAGGCAAGAGGGTTTACCAAGTATTCGTGAACTGCTATATACACCTTAGCCGAAACCAAGGACTTTACGTACGGTGGCCAATCTCCCCAAATGTTGTGTTCGGTGTATTATGTTTACAAGGCGGTAGACTCAGTTACCTGTAGCTAAAAGATAGCAACCTAGTGGGGTCTCCCAATATATACTCAACGGTACGGGAGCACAAGTCCGTGTTAAAACTGTCTAATGCATAATCATTCAATGAGAGCATTCTGATATACTTGCCATACTGAAGTGCCTCCTATATACTTGAAAGTACTGGAGAACCTTTGATATAATTCCGTACTGGAACGAGATTTCACCCCTGGGATACAATGCAGGAAGTTAACAACAACTGCTATGTTTAAAGGCACTGAAACACATCTCTAGCCTAGACCTCTAGATATTTGCATTAGGTTACAAATTCTCCTTAGGTTAATTGAGGTAAATCTTAAGTTTATCTTGAATTATGTTTCAATTTTATGGCTCAACGATGTCACCTAAATTCCTATGATGCAACTAAATGAGAAAAATGAAATCTTTTCATTCGTTGAAAGCTAAATTAATGAGGAAAGAGATACAACTAAACAATGCATCGATCAAGCAAAATGCATCAAAACATATATGCCTGACTTTTTGAATGCAAGATGTAAAAAATGAAAACTACTCTTTCACTTTCACTAATGAATGCAATGCCAAAATGCAATCTTATGAGAAACAAAATCACTTTCTTTCACTAAGATGCACTAATATTTTTGTTTTTTCTTTCACTTTGATTCAAAATGAAAACTAATACATAAGCAAAGGAAAAATGGATTTCAAAACAAATAAATTAACATTTCATTCACTTTGGTTTCAAATAAAACAAAAGTCATTTCAAAAATACTTTAATGAAGAGATCCTTTCACTTTTCTTTTCAAAACAATGAAATAAAAAAAAGCATATACTTTCAGTTTCACCAAAGCAAACAATTGTAATCTATGTTTGACAATGTAGAAAAAGTAATTTTCAAAATAAAAATATGATCAAATACTAATGAAAACAACTTCGCAAATATGAACCGAAAGGAACTTGAAAATGGTGTCCTGGTCACAGTAAAACTCCTAAATGGAGAAAATCGATCTCATAAACAATCCAAGTGACGAGTGAAGGGTAACCTAGACCTAAAAACCCTAGAAGACAATCTAACTTCAATCACATACCAACAAGAGAAAAGAGACCATTCCAACCATTAAAGGACAACAATCAAGAAAAACAAAATGAGATCACACTGGAAAAACACCCACAGAGGTTGAGACACAAAATGAGAATAAACCCTAATTTTTTCTAGCCTCTGGGATCAACGTTCTGTGAAAGGAAAAGTAGTGCTAAGAGGCAAAATAATGCGACTGTTAATCCAAAATGAGAGGGATTTCATCTTGTATATCTCTGCGTCCACCTATTTGGTCACTGGGGTCCTCATACAAGAAGATTCTACAGGAAATGAGCATGTCATATACTATGTCAGTAAGAACCTTAGCGGTCCCCCTGTGTCCTATTCACACAAAGAAAAGTTGGCACTGGCTGTTGTGTTCTATGTTCAAAAGCTTCATCATTATATCCTTACACATACCACCAAAATTGTGACCAATTCTAACCCCATGGATTTCCTATTGAGTCAGTGGATCATTAACAGGAAGTATGCATGTTGGATCGTTATCCTTCAAGAATTTGATCTCGAATTTGTCACACCCAAAATAAGAAAGGTTCCCTTGCTGAACTCATTTCTAAATTTTCCATCGGTATGCCTGATCCACCGGTAATTGATGATCTTCTAGATGAACATTTGTTCGCCATTACTATGGATGATCCTTGGTATGGAGACATCCTTACTTGTTCAAGATCCTAGAAATTTACCCCGCCCCCTCATTCGTGATAATTAGGGGAATTTTGAGGTATAAAATGGGACTCCTAAGGAAATTATAAAATAATAGTGGAAATAATAAATTAATATTAGATTACATCATCAAATTTTAGAGGGAAAAAAGAAAAGACTATTTTTGCAACTCGTATTTTCAACTTATCTCCTTATGGGTTTACTCAAATTTCAAGTGAAAACACTCATTGGATGCATAATTTGGTTCCTCATCCAAGGAGTACCCATGTTTCATACTTTCGATGGACCCTGCTACATGAAAAACATGATTGCAATCGTGTTTTTTCATGTATTTCTCATTTTTCGCATAGCAAGGTCCATCGAAAGTATGCGACACAAGTACTCCTTGGATGAGGAATTAAATTTTTCATCTAATGAGTAGTCCCAATCAAAATTTTAGTAGAATCTTAGAGATATAAGTTGAAAATACGAGTTGAAAAAGTAGTTTTATTATTCTATTATTTTTTTATATTTTTACTTTTTTACTCCAAAAATGGTGAATCATCCCCCATGGTTGACATCATCAACTTGAATCCTATTGGTTCTTATAAAGTTTATTTTGGTTGTACATTTTTCTTAGGAGGCCCATTTTAGACCTCAAAATTCCCCTAATGGATCGATGATGTATTCGACATCAAGCCCCTCACTACCTCTTCATCAGTGATGATCTTTAGCATCATGGTGTTGATATTTTCCTCCATCGTTGTCTCACCCATGTTGAAGTTGAGCGTGCTCAATGCCTACCATGATGATGCTTGCAGTGGTCACCTCTTCGGGATGGTCATTGCTCGGAAAATTGTGCATGTCAGGTACTTTTGTCCTTCTCTCTTTAGCGATTGTATTGAGGTAGTCAAACACTGTCCTAATTGCTAGTTATTCACCCATAAGGCGTGAGCTCCACCTACTCCCCTCCATCCCGTCATCGCAGTTAGTCCTTTCTATAAATGGGATATTGACTTTACGGAGTGCCGACCCCCATCCGTTAATAACCACAAGTATATTATCATGGTCATCGACTATTTTACCAAATGGGCTTAAGCCATGCCAATGTTCAATAACACCATGACTACTGCAACTATCTTTTTATTTAACCATGTTATCGCTCGATTTTGGGTTCCAAAACAATTGCTCTCTGACCATGGCCAATACTTTGAAGATGAGATATGACATGAGCTATCCTCTTTGTTGGGCTTCGAACACCAATATTCACTGTCTTATTATCCCCAAGGAAATGACCAAGTTGAAGATGTTAACAAAATCCTTAAGACTATGCTTCAATGGACGGTGAATAAACACAAGACCAACTGGCATTTAAGTTATTCCCTGCTTTTTGGGCCTATAGAAATTCTATCAAGACCTCCACTAGGTTCACTCCTTTCCACCTTGTTTTCAAAGAGGAGTCAGTCTTACCAATCGAGTGTGAAATCCCCTCCCTCCACCTTGTCATCGAACTCCTCCTAAACACCCAACCTTTAGAACAATGACTTATCATGCTTGAGGGCACCAACAAAGACCATTGTGTTGCATTAAAAACCATTGAAGTTGCCAAAAAACGCACCAAATATTAGTATGACCGAAAAGTCCACCCTTGTACCTTCCATGAAGGCAACCTTGTTCTTGTTTACGACCAATCTCATGATATCTTAGGGCACAAAAAGTTTGAGCCATTATATCTAGGACCTTATATCATTTGTAAGTGTTTGGGAAAAGGGGCATACCTTTCAGGGGGTCTACAGGGAGAAATCCTTCCCAATCCTCAAAAAGGTCTCTACCTCAATAAATTTTACCCATAGAATTTCCCATTGAAATGGATGTATCTCTCTCTCTTTTCTTACATTTAGGTAGTTTGCATCCCCCACCATCTTATACATTGTCTTCTTGCATCTTTTAGATGGATCCATCATCCACACCTTATATCGGTTATGCTGATAGTGTGTTGAGTAGATAAATCCTCTCTGCAGGCAGAGACGATCCCTCTAGTCCAATGAGTGGGTATAGCAACAAACGAGACAATCTACAAGACACTTTCTTACAATCGAAATAAGAGAAGAGGAAGGAGACCTACCTCACTCTAATGCTATAATGCACTCCTTTGTTGAAGATCTTGATCACTTTTTCCTCAGGCTTAGTCCTTGATGCTCATAGCATTTGAATATCTGCACAAGAGGCCAAAGACATGAAAAATCATAAAAGTGTAACAAGCATAATCAAATGTAATCCACTTAATAGATCAAGGAGCTTTAAGATAAATGAAGTATCAACACAAGAATTTATGGAAAGTGAACCAACAGTTCTATATATTAATAAACAAAAGAGGAAGCATACAACCCAGGCCTTGATGTTAGTAGCCCTCCTTGAGTGAATATCCAAGTCCAAGCTCAAGCTCTCCAAGCACTCCTTCTCTAAGCCAAAGTGAATAGCATGTAGGCACTATCTCAGCATAAGGGTGCAAATAATTAGAGACAAACCATTTGGGAATGAAGGGGGGTGAATTTATAGGCAGGGAGAGGGAGTTAGGATCTCACCAAAGATAGGGAAAGGTCCTCATCTCAAGGAGGAAGCTCATAGGGATAAAGGGTAATATGGGGAGAATTCAACAACATCCACAACGAACATCATCCAGCTCGCCGTTCTAGAAGCGTCTAGATCCCGAAGCTTCTTGTCCACCATGGGAAAAATTTCCTTTTAGGGTTCATCACGAGTATCCAGGAAAAAGCCGTGTTGGCAATACGAGGATCATATGGTGCAACTTGCCATCAGCACGAGAGGGTAGTGTCACAGTTGTGTTGACCCAGAAATTAGGGTTTTGAGCTCATTTTTCTCAGGAAAGGTTGAAGGCAACTTTTCATTAGTTCTTCAGGGAGGATCTGGACTGCATATTAGGATGGGTACACTGCATAGTTGTCAAGGTTTTGGCACTCCGAGGTATGACACAAGGAAGTGCAGGAGGTGTGAAAAAATACTATGTAACATGGTGCGAGTCGCTTCACCAGGAATCTAGCCTTGGTAGCTTGGGCCATTTTCACCCCCTTGCATTCATTAGTCCACTCCAACGACGTTTGCATTAGATATGCCACCAAGAACCAAGACGAATAAGATGTTGTGATAGGTTTGTTATCTGATGCCCTTGATCATCGCATCCTTCACCTTCATGTTTGTCTTGATTCATTACTACTTGTCATGTAATTGAACAATGATTATCATGTGATAATCCTATCATATTTAGAAAATATCTACGAGTTAAGATTTTGGGACGTGAATTTGAATCCATTAGAATCAATCATGTTCCTAGAGGCCATAATAATTATGTATATACCATTGAAAATAACATTTTATATTGATATTTATCACATGAATATACAAGAAGACATCCATAAACAAATGGCGAACCATAATCATCACAAAAAGATGCATAACCCTAAATATGTATCGCTATACAGTGTTTTGAGTCCACTACTCTAAATACATTTGACATCCTCATTCACATGATACCATAAAACAAAAATGGGGACCCACGTGTCCCTATGCCTAATCACTATCATCTAGAGGCTCCTGAGCTAATGGCTCCATCCCATCCAGCTTGTAAATCTTGTACTTCCTGACCGGCCATAGCAATGCGCCGCATGATTCCTCCCCACTCTAAGGGAAGACCTGTACACTCATGTGTATATTGATCTTCTAGTTCATGCCACCTGTGCTCTATCACCTTGATCAGTGGCATGTCGAATCTACATCAGATATACTCTAGTAGAGCATCACTCCCTGATCTCTGTTGTGATGTGGTCCCACCCTAATCCGCAGACCCAAGCGAAGTGGCTCGTCCCGTGTATCTTGCCGGCCTCACTAGTGATATATCTGCATACCAAAAAGTTTAGAAATCAGTAACATATACACATATTTCTTAAAATATCAATGAATAAAATATATATCAACTTTCACTTACCATCTGGACCCCATGCTTGTCCCAACAAAAGTGGTATGTCAGGATCGCCTTGATAGTTCATGCCACTATACAGATAGTCATATATGTACAATGGCATATGGTCCCAATGAGCAAAAAAATTAGGTCAGAACACTCGTCTGACTCCCCCTCCTCCACCTCGTCATAGTAGTTTCCCCCCAATGGTGAATCTTGGGCTCCTGTGGGCCCCCATCATAGATATGTACAAGAGGTCAAATAGTGGGGATATTCTCTAAGAAGAGTGAGCATAACACTATCCCAAACGAATAGTTATCATTGGTCCTCCACTTGCATAATGTCTGTTAGGGTCTTATAATTATAGGATTCATAATTTTGAATTGACTATGTAAAGTCTTGTAATATTGTACATACTTTTTCTTTCTGCAAAATGTTTTCCCATATTAAAAAATGTAAAGAGGGTAAGTCTTAAAATAAAAATCAAAGGACTAAAAGAAAATGATAAAAAAAGGATAAAATAAGAACCCTACCGAAAAGAGATAAAAATAGATCATGAAAGTGGGCACATTGAGATGCCACTACTCTTAGTTTACTTTTTGCAAATAAGATTGTGTGAAACTTGTCAAAATGCCACAATCCATGATGATCAAACAGTTTAATCTTGATTCATTCATGCTCTAAATTTCATGTTGATAGATAGAGAATAAAGATCTAACCAAACTATTTAATCTTGGCAGATCAGTAGTCAGGTAGAGAATAATAATCATCTCAACAGTTTAATCTGAGCCATTGAAAAGTGATAAGGTTAGAATTAGATAGTTTGCTTACAAAAGAAAAAGAAATAAAGGGTCAGCAAGCTCAAATGCACCCAGTAAATGAAGGAAAAATGTTAGGGTAAATGATGGGTAGGCAGAAGCAGTTTTCGCAAGGCATGGAAAGCATCAATTGATTTATTTCATATTACTGACTTCCTTCCAAACTCATTTACCCCTTGTAAAAATATCCCTTCCCCTTAATTTTACCGTTTCCCTTATTTTATCTTATTTTCCCTTGTAAATTAACCCTATTTCCCTTTATTTTACACCCTCCCCTACACATTTCCTTTAAAACCCACTAAAACCCCCTTATCCTAAGTTTAAATAATTAAATGTATTGGGCCCCATTGAAAAACCCTCCCTGATACCCTTTTAACTCATATCACTAGTATATTTTTTTCTGCATACCATTTCATTAACCCCCATTCTCAAACTTGACCCCACACCTCGACTCATCCCTCACAACTCCACCACCCAATAACCCTTCGATCACCCACCTCCAGATCCAACGGTTTGCATTCCATATCACACACTCCGATGTTTGACTTTTAACATCTCAAAAGCACACGAGATAAGCTGTTTTCCCCGCCCGCCTTTTTGCTACATGGCAACCCTACATTATATCGCATCCTCCAAAATAATACCACCCTACCACTTTAAAGCGGTGTGATAAACCACCTTTCCACCTCCTCGCGTCAGATGAAACTGCCTGGCTAGTTAAATTTAACCTCGCGCCCAAAGATTAAACACTGTTGGTTAAAAACGAAAGAAGCCTCCCTTTCCAATATTTTCACTATTATTTTTTAAGGATTGCAAAAAAGAACCTCTGCCAACTCCGATTTGAAGCAGTATAAATACCATTGAAGCCTCAGAGAGCCTCCATTGCCCCCAGAGAACCCTTTTGCATACCAAAGCTTCATTTTCTAGGTATTCCTGAAGTGTTAAAGGCATGTACTTAAGCGTTGCACAATATTTCTAATAGGTTAATCAATTGAAACAATTTAAAAGCCTTGCTGACCTAAAGAAAGCCACTGTTGCATCCAAAACCCTTTTTACAGACTGTATTCATCTTTTCACACTATTCCAGAGATCCTAAGCCTACTTCTTAAGCCATATAGTGATAAATTGAACAAAATAAACAAATCTATGGCTTCCCAAAGCATTCTAAATGCAAAACCTTTGCAAACTCCTCACCTAGATATTGACCACCTCCCATTGGCCAATAGAGATTTCCAGATCAAAGACACAGCCTCCCCTAACAATCTGTTAAAACTCCACTACTGGAGCAAAGATAAATTCCTCAACGAGAATGATGATATTTAGCTATGGGAGTCAAATTTACCCAAATACTTGTTCCCACATGTATACCAATTCCACTTATGCCAACTCTGCTATATCCCAAGTCAAAGAGCCATAGTCTCTCATAATCAACAAATTTTGTTCACAATCATTGCAGGATCAATAAATGAAATGTTGCAGATCCAGCCAAAGCCTAATGAAGCCCCATTTTCTATTAAAAACCTAATTGATCTGTATCTAAAGTTGGACCTTCCTAAGAGATCCCAAATTCTTCAAACTTTCCTCCTAGAAAAATCTCAAGTTCCTACAGACAACCCTTGATATTCTGCCACCATTTTCTCTAAGAGATCCAGACAGATTGTAACCATGTTGTCTTGTATTCTAGGATACACTATTGATGAACACGTAGATGAACCTATACTTGGTTTCCTTTCTATTTTTTTCCCAGGCAAGCCTCCAGCTACAATTTTTAATTTTGCCCAATTCTTAGCAGATAGAATCCATGATCAATTGATCAGATTGCTAGATGAAAGAGTATTCAAATACTCTTCGGTATTGTTCCATATGTTTCTATATTTCCAATCAGAAAGGTTTACAATTAACATCCAAAAACTAAACACTAAGGGCAATCCTAGATCTGTTATCTTTTGGACACCCTTAATTCAAAAGTATTCCACTGATTTCAACTACAAGGATTTCATTGATTCATTTGTTCACCCAGGATCAGTGATGAAATAAAGAAAGTTTTACAGTTGTCAAAACACATTAGAATAGGAGACTGGTATTTATACCATAACTACACTGAAATTAGGGTGTATGGATGTCAACTCACTCCGTATAAGCTGCCTAAATATCTCCCCATGAGGATATTTGCACTAGAATATATCAGGTAGATCATAAATTTAGATAATTTTAATTTTCTATCAACCAAGAAGAAAACACAGTTTAAAATCAAGAACCAGCTTGGTCCTTTTATCTACAATAATAGGGATGCTGGAGAGGAAGCAGAAACATGTTTACAAGAAATGAAGTTCAGTGATAGTTTCAAATGGTAGTATGATCCTTTGGGTGTCATAAACAAACTGAGACTCAAGTTTAAATTGAGCCCTTTTATGCATGAGTCCAAGCTAGAGATTGAAATATATGCCAACCAGTCAGAGTGGTTGGAAAACACCTTATTGGATATGGAGGAGCAGGTGGATACTAGTTCCATTCTACATACACCAACCCTACAAGACAGAAATGCAAAAAGGACTAGAGAAGAAGGTTCTTAGAAAAATATGACGCGGATTATCCACAATATCTTTTTCATCATGTCAACGTTTTGAACCTTAAAGGGGATCCATCATCAGGACAAAAATTGATAGGTTGACAGAAGAATTTACCGATTAGAATAAATAAATACCTACTGTTAAATTAAAGTAGAATCCGACCAATTCATAAGACTAAAATATATAAACTATTCAATTATATTTGTCCTATTTCATATTTTAATTTAACCTAATAAGAAATACTAAATAATAAAACTGATTAATTCTAATAAATATCATAAGATTATTATTTCATTGTTTTAAATATAACCTAATATGGATTACCAAATATGATTTAATTTATTTTAATTTTAATTTAATATTAATTTGTATTTGTATTTGTATTTTTGCAACCTAATTAAATATAATTAGTTTATTTTGATTTTAAATTTTACAAAATAAATAAATCTAATTAATTTTTTTGTATTCTTATTTACTAAAATAAATGAATAAATTAAATTAAATATAATTCATTAAATATCTAATGAATAGTAATAAATAATTTGATTTAATGTATTATTTATTTATTTAATTTATGGATTAATTAATTTAAAGTTTTTATATTATTACTGTTAATGTTAAACCTATGCCACTAATCAATTCTAAATAAATAAATGAGTTTATTATTTCATTGTTTAAATATAACCTAATATGGATTACCCCATATGATTCGTTTATTTTAATTTTAATTTTGAGTTCTCATTATATTTTGTAACCTATTTAAATATAATTGGTTTATATTTTGATTTTGATTTTTATTTTTACTGAAATTAATAAATTAAATATAATTCCTTAATACCTATTAAATAATAATAAATCATTTTGATTCAGATTTAAATTAATATATTATTTTTAATTAATTTATAAATTAATTTATTTAAAGTTTTTATATTATTACTGTTAGATAATAATTATTTATTTATTATTAATAATAATCATTTATAGATAGAGGAGGAATGACCTATTATAGAGTTTTGTGAACCCAACGTTTCGGACTACCAAATGAGTCCATCATCAGGGGATGCGTCAATAGATATTAATGATGTATCCAAGAGCTATATATATATATATATATATATATATATATATATATATATATATATATATGTTATTAAAGAAAAGATATAAGAAAATAGGTCGGATATTAGCTTACTAGTTTTTCATTTATTTAATTAAGTAATTTAATTCTTTTTATTTTTAAAATTAGCTAATTAATAAGTTTAAAGGATAAATTAATTAATTAATTTATTAATAAGTTAAAGGGATAACTTAATTAATTAATTTTATTATTTACAAAATTACTTATTATGTTTATTAATTTTATTTTTATATAAAATTAATTATTTTAAATAGTTCGTTGAATTGATTTATTAATTTAATTAATTAATTATTTTGTTTGATTAATAAATTAGAAAAATTGATTAATTAATTAATTTTATTATTTATTTTTTATTAATATGTTTATTAATTTATTAAATTATTAATTTGATTAATTAATTAATTAATTAATTAATAAGATAAAGGGATTAATTAATTAATTAATTTTATTGTTCGTTGATTTAACTGTTTATTTCTTTTATGTAAAATTAATTATTTAATAATTTGATTAATTAATTTTATTAATACTTTTAACTAATTATCTAATTTGTTTAATTATTTAAAAGAATAGATTAATTTATTAATTTTATTATTTATTATTTGTTAATATGTCTATTAATCTAATGTTATGTATTTATTTTATGTTTAATTACTTATTTATTTTTATTTGATTAATTTGTTTTATTTGATTAATTTATTAAATTTTTTTTTTTTAAATTAATTAATTAATCCTTATAGATTGGTGAGTTATTGCTATAATATTATCTATCATTCCTATAGTGAATTTTTATTGTTTAGATTTTTTATTAGTTATATTTTAATGTTATCAAATGATTATGTGTGAAGTAATCAATTACTAATTTCTGTTTATGTTGTTAATTGTTTTGTTATATAATTGATGTTTTTGTTAATCATTATATTGATTTTTCAAGAGAGGACGGAATAGGTTATTTTAAGGGATAAGAGTTAATTACTGATTTTTTAAGATTTCAAGTAAAGGTTTCCAGGGGTTGCTTAGTTTTAATCCATCCAAGTTGTTCTTCCTTTTTTCTATTTGAATGGCTTTTTTTATTTTTCTTTTAAGATAGTGGTCCTGTTTTCTAACTAGTTTGATTTCTTCCATGCAGATGTAATGAGAGGAAGAGTGAACATGTTTTGCTAATTAATTAATTTAATTTATCCTTTAAACTTATTAATTAGCTAATTTAAAAAATAAAAAATAAAATTAATTAATTAAATAAATAAAAAACTAGTAAGATAATGACCGGCCTATTTTCTTATATCTTTTCTTTAATAACCTATATATATATATATATATATATATAGATATATATAGCTATTGGATACATCATTAATATCTATTGACACATCCTCCCCATGATGGACTCACTTGGTAGTCCAAAACATTGGGTTCACAAAACTCTATAACAGGTCATTCCTCCTCTATTTAAAAAACCATCCTCACCTGTATGGATTCATTATTTAATAATCATTTATTTGTTATTTCAATTGAATAATTATTAATTCTTATTATTAAAGTTTTTATTTTATTATTATTATTATTATTCATTTTTTATTTTTTAATTAATTGATTAACTAATTAACTAACTAACTAAGAGATGCTAGTAATTAAGGAAGGGGGAAGGGAAATACGTGTGATACTATACCTCGAAAGATCTGGAAGGATTGATATGTTTAATGAGGGGGAGCCAGTTTCCACTAATCTCATTCCCATTGTCCCTGTTGAGGTTATGTGGAAGCTTCATAATTTCAATAGCCTCTCTGATTTTCCTCTTTTGATAATGATCTTCTCTTGCAATAATTCTGGTGTTTTCCAAACACACATGATGCTTGGTTTTGGAGGAGTGTTCTGCAAGGGCTGATGTACGAGATCTCCCATTCTTAATATCAGCATTATGCTCTTTAAGTCTTGTTTTCAAAGACTGCCCTATCTCTCCAATATAACTTTTGCCGCATGAACAATCAATCTTATACACACCCTTGAGCTGTTGATGATCAACGTTATCCTTAACTGACTTCATTTTCTGCCTAATCGTTCCACATGTTGTAAATTGAGTGAATATGTCCTTCTTCCTTAAGATCTTAGTGATTTTATCTGTAACCCCTTGAATGAATGGAAGGTATACTTTCCCGCAATTTTCTTTCCCATAGTTTTCTCGGGGACCCTTGGAGAGGACCTTTTCTTGAGCCCTTTTTATAGCTTTCTTGATATTAAACTCCTTGTATCCTATATCCTTAAAAATAGAGGTTAAGTGCTTAATTTCTTCATTAAGGTGATCAAAGTCAGAAATTCTAAGAGCTCTAATAGCAAGAGTGTTTAAGACACCAAATTTTTGGAATGGATGATGGTATGAATAAGCATGAAGATAGCTTTTTGTATGTGTTTTCTTCCTAAATACTTGGTGTCCCAAAGTACCATCCTCCTTTCTATTAATCAAAACATCTAGAAAATGAATTTTACCATTTTCTTCAAGCTCCATAGTGAACTTGATTTCGGATGATATCGAGTTTAGATGATTAAAAAACTTCTCAAGCTCAGCCTTGCCATGAGTCCATTTTAAGTTGGTGTCATCAACAAATATCTTCCACCATGCCGGTTTCAAAGGGTATGAGTCAAGAGCTTTCCTTTCAAATTACTCCATATATAAGTTGGCGACAATAGGTGATAGCGGGGATCCCATGGCGACTCCCGATATCTACTCATAATAATTGTCTTGAAAACTGAAGAAAGTGGAACACAAACAGATTTCTGCAAGTTTAGCTGTTTCTGGATCAATGACTTCTTTTATAACATGAACAACTTCATCAAGAGGAATCTTTGTAAATAAAGAAACAACATCAAAACTGACCAGAATATCATCCTTATCAACCCTTTCATTCTTGATGAGTTTTACAAAATCATTAGAGTCCTTTATAAAAGAGCTTGTGTTTCCAACCAGAGGCTTCAGGATTTTAGCTACATATTTAGCTAATTCATAGGTGGGGGAACCAATGGTGTTGACTATTGGTCTAAGAGGGATCCCCTCCTTATGAATTTTTGGTAATCCATAAATTTGAGGTATAACCTCACAGGATGGAATCAACTTCTTTTTCATTTTTTCTTCAAGGTTCGATCCTATGATAGCCTTCTTAACCTGTTTTATAACCTTAGGAATGGGGTTAGAGTTAAGTCTTCTATAACTACCACAATTTAAATGTTCGTTCATTTTATGAATATAGTCATCCTTATCTAAAACAACAGTTTCTCCTCCTTTATCAACCTTAAGCACCACTATCTTGTCATTATTACGAAGCGATCTAAGAGCAACCTGCCCTTCCTTATTTAAATTACCCTTTGGCGGATTAGCTTTCATCATTATAAGGGAGCACTCTTGTCTTAATACTTCCTTGTCAACTAATAAAAGGCTGTGAGTCCTATTCTCAATGTTGCAGATGATACTTTCAAATAAAATGTCCCTGGGAGAGACTGAAAATCCCAAGCCTTTGCTAAAAAGTATTAATTTCTTTAGGAGTGAGCACAGAGGAAGAAAGATTAATAACCTTCTTACCAGGGATTAGTTTTGAAACCCTTATATTCGAGACACTGCTATCTAGAATCCCCAAATCTTTACTAAAAACAGACTTATCAATTTCGTACTCTTTACTGTCCCCATCCTTACTTTCACTGGATTTTGCACTAAATAAAATATCAAAGCTATTAGCGTTGTTCCTATCTCTCTTGTCATTAAATATGCACTCACCTATCAGATTTATAGTGCTTCCTATCTTGTTATTAAATCTGCGCTCATCTATCGGATTTTTAGCGCTGCTTATTCGACAATCAACATTGATTCCAGAAACGCAGGAGCTATCACCCCCAACGTAGTTGCAATCAACTTTCTCATAACCGATGTTTGCTCCTGGATTTGTAATGTTGTCCCTATTACTACCGTCATATACAGCGTCATCGTATTCCATACTCTACACACAATTCTTGGTAATTACGCTGCAATCTTTGGAAATGATATCCATAACTGGGTCATTCTTTTTACCCTGCTTACTGCAATCCACAACCCGGTCATTCTTTTTACCCTGCTCACCATCCTTGCCAACACTACCTCCCTTACAAACACAATTGCCAACATTAAGAGGAATGCTGGAAACAGCATGGGAGATAGCAACACTGCTCCTCAACGCGTTTCTGTTCACTGCGCTCACACCGTCTACTATTTTAACTTTGTCCTCCGCCTTATCTACTGGTTGACAATTTGAAAGAATTGCCTTCTCACCTATTGAATTAATTCTTACCATACCAGACTTAGCTGCGTCCTCAACATTGGCTACCGGCTGTCTTCTACTTATGAAATTGCTAGGTTCTTTAGAAGCCAAAATCGTTGGACCTTTTCTTAATTTTAAGAGTTTTATGGAATGTCTCTCATGGGCAATTCTACCTTCTTTCTAGGCTTTTATGGCAGCTTTAGCATCAATTGTTTTCCACAGATCAAAGCTGATCATCCTGGCTAATTTCAAGTGAGCGGATAGCGCAGAATGACTGAGCCTATCCAATGCAGCGCGAGTTTTCTTTATTTCAAGAAGGATGAGGGCTAAACTTAATTTTAAAAATGAATTATTGCTATATGGATTAAGAAGCTTATGTTTTACTTGAGCAAATGAGGTATGATCTTCTTGTCTCTAATTGTTTCAGAAATTGCAGGTGGGCAGCTCCTCTCAATATTTATCCTTGAAATTTCGAGAGAACAGATCTCATTCCATGTATCCCCTCTGTATAGGGAAGTTATGTTAAACTTCTGTGGTTATTTTTTGGAAAAATATGACCAGGATTATCCACAGTATCTTTTTCATCATGTCAAGTTTCGAACCCTAAAGAGAATACATCATGACAAAAATTGATAGATTGAGAGAAGAATTTACGGATCATAATAAATAAATACCTACTATTAAATTAAAGTAGAACCTGACCAATTCATGAGACTAAAATATATAAACTATTTAATTATATTTGTTCTATTTCATATTTTAATTTAACCTAATAAGAAATACTAAATAATAAAACTGATTAATTCTAATAAATAGCATAATACTATTATTTCATTGTTTTAAATATAACCTAATATGGATAACCAAATATGATTTATTTTATTTTAATTTTAGTTTAATATTAATATTAATTTGTATTTGTATTTTTGTAACCTAATTAAATATAATTAGTTTATTTTGATTTTAATTTTTACAAAATAAATAAATCTAATTAATTCTTTATTTTTATTCTTATTTACTGAAACAAATGAATAAATTAAATTAAATATCTACTAAATAGTAATAAATAATTTGATTTCATGTATCATTTATTTATTTAATTTATAGATTAATTAATTTAAATTTTTTATATTATTACTGTTAAAGTTAAAACTTATGCCATTAACTAATTCTAAATAAATAAATCAATTTATTATTTCATTGTTTAAATATAACTTAATATGGATTACCACACATGATTGATTTATTTTAATTTTTATTTTGAATTCTCATTATATTTTGTAACCTATTTAAATATATTTAGTTTATATTTTGATTGTAATTTTAATTTTTGGTTAAATGAATAAAATAAATATATTTTCTTAATACCTAATAAATGATAATAAATAATTTAGATTTAGATTTAAATTAATATATTATTTTTAGTTAATTTATAGATTAATTTATTTAAAGTTTTTTGTATTATTATTGTTAATGTTTAAACCCAAGTCACTAAGGGTTAATTTTTATTTTTATTTATCTATTAGTTACTTAATTTATTATTTTTATAATTAATCATCTATATTAACTTAAAATATTCTTAATAATAATTATTTATTTATTATTATTAATAATAATTTATTTGTTTATTTCAATAAATAATTATTAATTCTTATTATTAAAAAAATTATTTTATTTTATTTTTAAAATTTTTATTTTTATTATTATTATTATTATTATTATTTTTAATTAATTGATTAATTAATTAACTAAGAGATGCTAGTAATTAAGGAAGGGGGAGGGGAAATACATGTGATACTATACCTCGAAAGATCTGGAAGGATTGATATGTTTAATGAGGGGGAGCCAGTTTCCGCTAATCTCATTCCCATTATCCCTATTGAGGTTATGTGGAAACTTCATAATTTCAATAGCCTCCCTGATTTTCTTCTTTTGATTGTGATCTTCTCTTGCAATAATTCTAGCGTTTTCCAAACACACATGATGCTTGGTTTTGGAGGAGTGTTCCGCAAGGGTTGATGTACGAGATCTCCCATTCTTAATATCAACACCATGCTCTTTAAGTCTTGTTTTCAAAGACTGCCTTGTCTCTCCAATATAACTTTTGCCGCATGAACAATCAATCTTATACACACCCTTGAGATGTTGATGATGAACATTATCCTTAACTGACTTCATTTTCTGCGTAATCGTTCCACATGTTATAAATTGGGTGAATATGTCCTTCTTCCTTAAGATCTTAGCGATTTTATCTATAACCCCTTGAATGAATGGAAGGTATACTTTCCCACAATTTTCTTTCCCATAGTTTTCTCAGGGACCTTTGGAGAGGACCTTTTCTTGAGCCCTTTTTATAGCTTTCTTGATATTAAACTCCTTGTATCCTATATCCTTAAAAACAGAGGTTAAGTGCTTAATTTCTTCATTAAGGTGATCAAAGTCAGAAATTCTAAGAGCTCTAACAACAAGAGTGTTTAAGACGCCAACTTTTTGGGATGGATGATGGTATGAATCAGCATGAAGATAGCTTTCTATATGCGTTTTCTTCCTAAAGACCTGGTGTCCCAAAGTACCATCCTCCTTTCTACTAACCAGGACATCTAGAAAAGGAATTTTACCATTTTCTTCAAGCTCCATAGTGGACTTGATTTCGGATGACATCGAGTTTAGATGATTAAAAAACTTCTTAAGCTCAGCCTTGTCATGAGTCCATTTTAAGTTGCTGCCATCAACAAATCTCTTCCACCATGCCGATTTCAAAGGGTATGATTTAAAATAAATTAAATCATATTTGGTAATCCATATTAGATTATATTTAAAACAATAAAATAATAATCTTATGATATTTATTAGAATTAATCAGTTTTATTATTTAGTATTTTTTATTAGGTTAAATTAAAATATGAAATAGAACAAATATAATTGAATAGTTTATATATTTTATTCTTATGAATTGGTTGGCTTCTACTTTAATTTAACAATAGGTATTTATTTATTCTGATCGGTAAATTCTTCTATCAATCTATCAATTTCTGTCCTCATGATGGATCCCCTTTGGGGTTCGAAACATCGACATGATGAAAAAGATACTGTGGATAATCCGGGTCATATTTTTCCAAAAAATGACTACAGAAGTTTAAATTTAACAAGAAGGTTCTTGCTCAAACAAAGATACAACAGATATCAAATTTGAAATAATGTATATAAAAAGAACAAACCTCAATCCAGTAAATGAGAAAGAAGAAGTAATTGATACAATTGAGATCATTGATACGGACACTGTAATTAAAGAAAATGCACTTCCATTAGTTTCAAAGGAAACTCATCAGCCTTCAACTTCTAGTGCTCAGGTCATTAGGAAACAACATAGTGTTGAAGTCTCTTCTTCAAGTGAACCAATGGACATAGAAATAGACATCAAAGAAAGATACAAAGATATTAAGGCCAAAAATGAAGAAATAAAAGCTGAAATATATTCATAGTACTTGAAACATACTTTGGTGGCCAAAACAGATTACTTTCTGCATTTGGTTATAAAACAGGAAAAATGCAGATGACCTTTTTGTAGCCCACAATATAGCATCCTAAGTCATCAGCAGATTACAAAAAAGACATGTTATGAGATTCCTGCCAAATATGTTCATCCTATAGACCAAATAGAGTTTCATAAGCAAGCAGGAGAAATGTTATACTCAACTATGACCGACAAAGCTACGAGTGTACAAAAACTACAAATTTCTCTAGAGAATATGAAAGAACAGTTAAAACTAGAGAAGACATCCTCACAAGCTAAACATAACATAATTAAATCCCTTGAATAATTGGTTATTGAAGTAGAATATGATCCAAAGAATGTCAAAGGTGCAGAAGAAATCATTAAGAAAAATAATGCAGACATTGCTGCATTGAAGAAGCAACTAAAATTGCCTCCTACTAAACATCCACAGACCAGGGAAGTTCTAGAGAATCAAAACCAAAAAGATGAGATGATGAACCTCATTCTTTAGTTAACTGTTCAATTAACAGAAATGGATAATGAGATGGATAAGTCAGTGCATGAGAAAAATGCCAGCATGGAAGCAGTTACCGTCACTACTATTCCTATAGTTACTACAACAGTTCCTTCTACTTTAGCAGCTTCTGGGCCACATCAATTCCAGTAGCTACAACACTTCCCACTACATCAGCAACTACATCAATTACAGAATCATCTACAGCAGCAGCTCATCCTAGTGATGAAGCAGGTAAATTAATCAAATCTATGCAAGATATGTCCATCCAAACAAATGAAATAAATAGAATTAAATATCAAATAAAAATTCTAGAAGATGAAAAGAAGTTGGCACAAATCATGCATAAAAATGAAACACAGAAGTCAAACAAATTGGCTGAGAGAATACCTAAATTAGAGAAAGAATTGACGTTGAAAGAACCACTTTCCCAAGCAAAGCAGCATTTGTGGGTCAATATCATTAACTCTCTTAATGATATTTGGCCATCCATCCAAGTCATCTTTGAGCAGAAGGATTTAATCAAGGAAACAACTGAAGCTATTCAAAAAGTTAAGGAAGAACTTGGTAAGAAGCCAGAGGAGGCCAATGAAATCATTAAGTTTCTTAATTCCAAGAACAAACAGAAGTTGAAGAGATTAGCATAAGTGACAGGACTGAAACAATTCTAGAAGTGAAAAAGGTAATCTCTAAGAGGAACTTAATGTTACAACTTGAAGACAAATGTCAAAACATGGAGCTTGCAATAACCAGATTTATGGTGAATTTTGATGTTTTGAGGCAGAAAGGCCTTCCAAATCCTTTGGTTATCAATGACAGATTGATGAGGCATGAAGACTATGATAAGAAAATCAGAGAAGTGACAAAGGAACAAGCATACAATTCAGCCATGAAAGGAATTCCAACAGGAAAAGTGCTCTATTAAAATTTTGAGAATCTATTTTACCTCCAGCATGAGGTAAAATATCTCTTTATCAACAAACCTACATTTGAAAAATACACAGAGGCTGATGAAATCTTCAAAATAACGGTAAAGATAAATTACCAGATGCAAAGTCTTGGTAAAAGTTGAATGATTTACTGTGAAAATGAAAGGTAAAATAGTAAAGAGTAACAGATCGGTTAAGTTAAAGAGTATCAGATGAAAGACATAGTTTAAAAGTCAAAAACATAGTTTAAAGATAAAGCCAACATAGAGCAACATCAAAAGAGAGAAAGCAAAAAAAGATCAAAACATAAAATAGCAAAATCAATAAAAGCAGGACAACAAGCCTTTAGCCTCCTAGGTGTGTCTATCTTCTTCCATGAAGATATTTCTTTTTCCTTGAATAATTCCTAAATCAGTTTAGGATATTTTGTAATAGTTTTTTGTATAAATACTTCATAATTTGAAGTATCGTTATGTGGATTGTTGAACATTTCTATGGTTGCATTCATTTGAAACCTAAGGGTTTATTGTAACATTTTCAAGTCAGCAGACTAGACTGAGTAATAAAAGAATTGCATTACAAGATTCATGTGTTGGGCCACTTCAGTGAAGTATCTTTCATTTTTTTTAATGTTTTTTTCTTAAGTATTTCACATACTTACATGTTTTCCAAATTTGGATGTAATAACTGGAATATTATTACAGAATTTGTTTAAGTACACTCTGTCTTGAACAGTTATTCAATTTGATGTTTTCTTCTGATATCTAGAGTAGGGGATTCTTCATTTCTCCCTAGTTTTGATTGACCTATTTCATTTACCTCATTATTTGGTTTGAGGAATCCTTAACTGCTCCTTGATCCCGATTAAAAAAATATTTCACCATCCAGCCTAAAAGATCTGAAATTACTCAGATACCTTGCCCTGTGGACACTATCTTTAGAACTTGATTCAATCTCGTTTTCTTGACATTTTGACTCCATATCCCAATGGTAAAAAGACATTCATCTATCCATCTAAATCAATGATTCCACCACCAAATCAAATCAAAACCCAATCAAGTTTAAATAACTAGCCTAAAATCAATTAATTCAACAAAGTTAAATTATTAAGAGAGAGCCCTCTCTGAGCATTAGGAAGGCTAGATCCTGATCTCAAAAGTAGGTTTGTGGTTACCTATATTATTTCTTTAAACACAACATAACAACCCTAGGGAAATTTTGGCGTGATAACATAGTGGTGACCATACTAGGGAAATCAGTCCTCAGTTTAGTAAACCTTAAAGCAAATCCTAAATCTCATCTTTTCACCTTACAGTCATTTTAGGGTTGTCAAAAAGTTTCATTAAAAAATAAAAAAATTTAAAATTTTGGCTTCCAAAAGAACATATTATACCAGGGCACATCCAAATCCAAACCCTACTATAATTGTTGATAATACAGACAAAATATTAAGAAAAAACAATAAAGTAGAAAGTCAAGAAAGCATTAGTGAGCTAATCAAAGCAAATTCACTTCCTAAAGAGTTATCAAACTTAGAGGATTTTCAATTTGATTTATCATTTGAGCATTCTTTGTTTCATACCAAATCTAAAAATTCAGTCCATGATACTATAATAGACCCTACTTTTATTCAATTTATTGAATCAAAGAAGAATACTATACATCCTGATTTAGATCAACATGTTCTAGACACTTTTGATAATCTTGATGCTTTAACCTCAACTTTGATAAGGCACATAGACGAACACTATTTTGCACAGTCAGTTGAATTAGCTACCCTAGTTGTTGCTATTCCTGAGCCTTCTACCATTCCTTCAGAGTCTATAAATTCATATTTATTTAGTACCACCTCATCTATTATTTCCACTACACTTCATTCCACAGAATCATTCATCCCCAAGCTTCCTCTTCAGCCCATAGTTTTATTTCCATATCCAAATACCTCAAGTTCATCTTCTAACACTTCTACTACATTTTGTTGCACTTAAAGACCATCTGCAAGAACTTCAAGTTCATCTTCAAGACCTACCACTTTACCTTCTAGCCAAGCTAGAATCTTAGCCATGGTTGCCAGATATGCTCCTTTGACCTTACCAGCTCAAGTACATGCCATGCCCCAAGACTACAAGAGTAAAATCTTTCAGTTTGATGGTACTGGTGAATATACTACAAAAAAACATGTAAATAAAATGAATGATTATTTTGAATTACATGAAATTGATGAAGACCATGTACAGATGAGATTATTTGCACAGACACTGGCAGGAGATGTCAAGAAATGGTTTAAAGCTTTACCTGCTGGTCATATTGCTGATTTAATTGTTTTCCATAGATTTTTTATCAATAGATGGGAAAGAAAGAAAAATCCTTTACAAATATTGTCTGAATATGAAAACATTAGAAGAGCTCCTACTGAACCTATTCAGGACTATTGTACTAGGTTTAATAATATTTATAATGCAATCCCTGCAAATATCAAACCTCCACCAGACTTGGCACTAATCAAATTTCCTGATGGTTTTGACACTAATATGTCTTACCAATTGAGAGAAAGAAACCCTCCAACTTTAGAATAGATGCAAAGTGATGCAGTTAGTGTAGAATCTAACTTGTTAGCTAAAAGAGCTAGAATGAGAATTGAGAGGAGAGTTACCATTAAGGAAGAACCATCCACTTCAGATATTAAGATAGATAGTTTAGCTAAAAGTTTAGAAAAGTTAATGGATAGATTAGAGAATATGGAAAGAAAGCCTCAGTGGAAAAATCAACAAGGACCTCAAATCAGAAACCCTAACTTTAGGAAAAATCTAATACTAGAAAATCAAAAGAAGGTACACCCGATCAACAAATTAGGCCACCTTTCCAGGAAAATTATGCTGAAGGTTCACAACAGCTTGAAGAATACCAGGACACATAGATAAACTTGATGGGAGTAAAGAATGAAGATGCCATTTTTCTTACCCAGTAAGAACAAGAATCGTACATGTTACAACAATTACAATTAGAATCTGGAGAGTCCTTTGACTACAAACAAGGCTATGAATCTGCTATCTATGAATTTCACAAACAATATAGCCTTAGAAGCAAAAATAACACATAAGTTACTACTAAGAAATCAATCCAAACCCAAACTAAGAAAATCACAGAATCTCTTGTGACCAAAGTTCTACAAATTCTACCTAGAGGAACTCAGGAGGCTTCCAGCCCAAAAATTTAGGCATAACTTTAGCTAAAACTCAAACTTCAACTACTACTCAAACTATTCCAAACAATAAAATTGAAAGCAAAATTGTTGATACACAAACTGAATTACCAAGTGCTGGTAAAAAAGACAAAACACACAAACCCAAATTGCTAAAGATAAAATCATTCAACTAGGCAAAACTCAAATTCCATTCAATATCAAAATGGAGATAGCCAAATTGAAAATACTAGTTCCTTTAACAGAGCTGGTGAAAAATGAATCATACAAAGCACAAATTACTGAAACACTTGACATAGGTGAAGGCGAAGATGTTGTAAACCTTAATGATGATCAACCTGAGTTATTATTTGGTCCAGAAGTGAATGGAAAACATCAACAAGGGGGTATTCCTCCATTCTACATTAGCTTAAACGTTCATGATAAAATCCTACATAATGCTATGTTAGATTCAGGAGCATCTCATAACCTAATGCCTAAAGCAGTCATGGAAAGATTAAACTTAGACATCACTAGACCCTACAAGGACCTATTTTCCTTTGATTCTAGTCAAGTCAAATTCCTAGGCTTGATAAAATATCTGTGTGTAACTCTAGTCCAATGCCCAGTAAAAAGTATTGTTATGGACATAGTAGTTGTTGATATTCCACCTAAATATGTTATGTTGTTATCTCGTTCATGGGGAGCAAAATTACAAGGATCTCTGCAATTAGACATGTCATATGCTACCATTTCTATATTTGGACAACAAAGAAAGCTTTGAAGAGAAACTTTGATGAAATACATGGTAAGTAGTTTAGAAACACCACTGAAGTATCCTATTTATTCCATGCATTCCGATCTAGACTCATTTATCTTGTATAATTCAGATAATGGCAAAGATGAAATCACAATTTTAGAAGAAAAACATAAAGAACCTAACAATGATAATATATTTCATGAATCTAGGTGGTACCTAGATTTTGATGGTTCAGTGAACAGATTAGGAGCAGGTGCAGGAGTTTGGATTCATAACATGGAAAATAATCATTCTGAAGGTCATGCCTTCAGATTAAACTTCAAATGCACTAACAACATGGAAGAGTATGAAGCTTTAATCTTAGGATTGAAAATTGTAAGAAACCTTGGAGCCAAGAGAGTTTCTATCATGGGAGACTTGGAATTGATCATAAAACAAATTAAAGGAGAGTATTCTGTGAATAATCCTAGACTTAGCCAATACAGAGAAACTGTTCTAGATCTTATTAAAGAACTTCTTGAAATTGATTTTGTTGTTATTCCTAGGAAACAAAACATGCAAGCTCACAGTTTGGCTACTTTTGCTAGCACTTGCAGATTACCTTTTCAGCCCAATCACTAGTACACTGCAGAAGTAAGACACATGCCTAATATACCTGATAATCTGAAATATTGGCATATTTTTTCACAAAAATTCTCAAATCTATAATTTTATGAAGCTGAGGGAGAATTCTAAAACTGTAACATAGATACTGATTGTACAATAGATGACATCATAAATAGTGAGATAGATATAAATGTTGCAAATATAAATAAACCCACTAAATTCACTAAAGTAGAAATATATAACTTAGAAAAAGTAGAAATAGAAGAAATAGTCAATGATGACTCTAAGATTTCAAACCTTAAAAATAACTTTTTGCCTAAGGGATTAGCCCCATTAGAATATTTGTTTGATTCAAATTATGTAGCTAGAAAACCAAAAATGGAGCCTTTAAGATGAGACATAGAAGAATGTAATATAGGAACAGAAGAAAATCATAAGCTTATTAAATTATCCAAAGCATTACCTCCAGTTGAAAAGCTTAAATACATGTCTGTTTAAATAATTTCAAGATGTCTTTGTCTGGAGTTATGAAGACTTCAAATCTTGTGACACCAGCATTATTGAACATAAAATACCCATAAAAGAAGATCAGAAACCCTTTAAACAAAAGCTTAGGAAGATTAATCCAGTTCTTATGCCATTGATTGAAAAAGAAGTAAAAAGGATGTATGCCTACACAAAGCATAACACTAATTAGATATTCAGATTGCGTTTCTAACTTAGTTCCCACTAGGAAAAAGACAGGGGAAATCAGACTCTGTGTTGATTTCCGAAACTTAAACAAAGTGTCACTAAAAGATAACTATCCTCTCCCTAAAATGGACCATATTTTACAGAGGGTGGTAGGATCATCTAGAATCTCATTACTTGATGGGTTTTCTGGATACAACCAAATCTTATTTCAACCAGAGGATCAAGCAAAGACTGCATTTACCACTCCCTAGGGTACTTTCATGTATTTGAAAATGCCTTTTGGACTAATGAATGCAAGAGCTACCTTTCAAAGAGCTATGGATATAGCTTTTTCCAAGGAGATTCATGAATTTTTAGTCATTTATCTAGATGATATAACAGTATTCTCCAAAACAGACAATGAACATCTAGATCATTTGAGAAGAGTTTTTATTAAATGTAGAAAATTTGGCATTTCTTTGAATCCCAAAATGACACTCTTTGGACTAGAAGAAGGTAAACTCTTAGGACACGTAATTTCAAAAGAGGGCATTAGAATTGATCTAGCTAGAATAGAAGCAATCCTAAACATCAGTCATCCTAGGAACATTAAAGAAATGAAATCATTCTTAGGTAAAATAAATTTTCTTAGAAGATTCATTTCTAACTTAGTAGAACTAATTAGATATTTGAATAACATGTTGAAAAAGGATTCAACACTTAAGTGGATAATAGAGGCTAAGCATTCTTTTGAAGAAATCAAAGAAGCCCTTACTAAAACACCTGTCCTCATAAGTCCTAATTTCAACAAAGACTTCATAATTTTTTCATTTGCTTCAGAACACACTATTGCAGCAGTCTTGTTGCAAAAGAATGATGAGGGTTATGAACAACCCATCACCTTCTTTAGTAAAGCTTTGAGAGATGCTACACTAAAGTATAATATAATGGAAAAACAAGTTATTGCTTTAGTAAAATCCATAAAAGATTTCTGAGTATATATTATGTACTCTCACATAATAGCATATGTTCCAAACTTAGTTGTAAAGGACATTCTAACTCAGAATGGGCCTGATGGAAAAAGAGGCAAATGGATTGCCACCATACTAGAATATGACATTGAGATCAAGCCTACAAAATTGATTAAAGGCCAAGGTTTAGCCAAACTCATGGCTGAATCAAATTGTCGAGCCTTAGACATAAATTTCATTGCTGCTATAGATGATCAGGAAGAGATGGCGACTCCACAAATCAGTGAAGCTTTCATAGATTCACCCTGGTATGCAGACATTATTTTCGTTTTACTCAACCTACAAGCTCCTCCTGGTTTATCTAGAACTAAAAGTAGATTCTTAAAGATGAAAACAGTGAAATATTGTATCTTAGACAATGTTTTATTTTGGAAAGACAATGGTGGCATTTGTTAATTTGTTTATTAAAAGATAAATTTGACAAAGTCATGCGGGGGATTGTGGGGGACACCTATACTAGAAAACAAATTCTTATAAGATTTTAAGGGCAGGTTTTTACTGGCCCACCCTTTTTGCAGATGTTAGAAAATATGTGACCTCCTGTCACAAATGCCAAAAATTTGAATGCAAGAAAAAGCTATTACCTTCACCCCTCAAACCCATCTCCACAGAAATGCCATTTTAGCAATGGGGCCTAGAATTCATTAGTGAAATTCACCCACCGTCCTCTACCCAACATAAATGGATTTTGTCAGCCACTTATTACTTCACCAAGTGGATAGAAGCCATCCCTTCTAGACAAGCCATAGATTCTGTCATCATTTCATTCCTTGAGAACAACATCCTTTCTAGATTTGGATGCCCACAAAAGCTCATCACTGATAATGTTGCTGCCTTCAAATCCAAGAAAATGGTAGACTTTTGTAACCGATACCACATTACCCTTGGCCATTCCACAACCTATTACCCTCAAGGTAATGGACTTGCAGAATCCTCAAACAAAAGCCTTGTTAATATCATCAAGAAACTGTTAGAAGACAATAAGAAGACCTGGAACAAAAAGTTGGTTAATGCCTTATGGGTAGACAGACTAACTACAAAAAATTCCATTGGTACATCTCCTTATCAACTAGTATATGGAATGGATGTTGTTTTTCCATCCTCTTTAGGAGTACCAGTGATGAAGATGATCCAAGAACTGCAGGTAGAATCCAATGATATCCAAAGGAGGATAAATTAGACAATACATTTGCAGCAAACCAGGGAAGAAGTCTATGACAAATCCCAAGTGATCCAAGATAAAATCAAAAAGATTTTTGACAAGAAAACCAAAGCTGATGATTTTTACATAGGTGACAAAGTACTCAAATGGGATTCCAGAAGAGAAGAAAAAGGTAAACATGGGAAATTTGATTTCCTATGGAAAGGCCCTTACATCATTTATGGTTACAGAGGTAACAATGCATTTTTCTTGAAGCAGTTAGATGGAACAGATCCACCGGGTGGACTATTCAATGGTAGAATGGTGAAGCATTACTTGCCCCCAAATTAACATTAGTTCATTTGTTTACTTTGCTCATTGTACATAACATTGCAAAGTTTAGATTGGATTGGATGATTACCTTCTGAGGTTGAAGCCCAAAGAGAAGGCCCTAAGCTTTGAAAGGTGTAGCATCATATGTATGAATCAAGCAGAGAAAAGTAGTTACAAGGCAAGCACCGTCAAAGTTTCAAAGGCTACTGATATTGAAGTTCTTGACATTTCACCAGGAAATGCCATCCCCATGTGGAGCCACTGTTAGGTTCCTATAATAATAGGATTCATAATTTTGAATTGACTATGTAAAGTCTTGTAATATTGTACATACTTTTGCTTTCTGCAAAATGTTTTCCCATATTAAAAAATGTAAAGAGGATAAGTCTTAAAAGAAAAAATCAAAGGACTAAAAGAAAAGGATAAAAAAAGAAGATAAAATATGAACCCCACCAAAAAGAGATAAAAATAGATCATGAAAGTAGGCACATTTAGATGCCACTACTCTTAGTTTACTTTTTTCAAATAAGATTGTGTTCAGCTTGTCAAAATGCCACAATCCATGATGATCAAACAATTTAATCTTGATTCATTCATGCTCTAAATTTCATGCTGATAGATAGAGAATAAAGATCTAGCCAAACTGTTTAATCTTGGAAGATCAATAGTCAGGTAGAGAATAATAATGAGCTCAACAGTTTAATCTGAGCCATTGGAAAGTCATAAGGTTAGAATTAGATATTTTTCTTACAAAAGAAAAATAAATGAAGGGTCAGCAAGCTCAAATGCACCCAGTAAATGAAGAAAAAATGTTAGGGTAAATGATGGGTAGGCAGAAGTAGTTTTCACAAGGCATGGAAAACATCAATTGGTTTATTTCATATTACTAACTTCCTTCCAAACTCATTTACCCCTTGTAAAAATATCCCTTCCCCTTCATTTTACCTTTTCCCTTATTTCATCTCATTTTCCCTTGTAAAATAACCCTTTTTCCCTTTATTTTACACCCTCCCCTACACATTTCCTTTAAAACCCACTAAAACCCCCTTATCCTAAGTTTAAATAATTAAATATATCAGGACCCATTTAAAAACCCTCCCTGATACCCTTTTAACTCATATCCCTAGTATACATTTTCCCGCATACCATTTCCCCCATTCTCAAACCTGACCCCACACCCCGACTCATCCCTCACAACTCCGCCACCCAATAACCCTCCAATCACCCACCTCCAGATCCAACAGCTTGCATTCCATATCGCACACTCCGATGTTTGATTTTTAATATCTCAAAATCACGCGAGATAAGCTGTTTTCCCCGCCTGCCTTTTTGCTACATGGTAGCCCCACGTTATATCGTATCCTCCAAAATAATACCACCCTACCACTTTAAAGCGGTGCGATAAACCACCTTACTGCCTCCTCATGTCAAATGAAACCGCCCTGCTATTTAAATTTAACCCCACACCCAAAGATTAACCACTATTGGTTAAAAACAAAAGAAGCTGCCCTTTCCAATCTTTTCACTATGATTTTGTTAAGGATTGCAGAAAAGGACCTCTGCTGACTCTGATTTGAAGTAGTATAAAGACCATTGAAGCCTCAGAGAGCCTTCGCTACCCCCAGAGAACCCTTATGCATACCAAAGCTTCATTTTCTAGGTATTCCTGAAGTGCCAAAGGCCTGTACTTAACCTTTGCACAACATTTCTAATAGTTTAATCAATTGAACCAATTTAAAAGTCTTTCTGATCTAAAGAAAGCCATTGTTGCATCCAAAGCCCTTTTTGTAGACTGTATTCATCTTTTCACACTATTCCAGAGATCCTAAGCCTACTTCTTAGTCCATATAGTGATAAATTGAACAAAATGAACAAATCTATGGCTTCCCAAAGCATTCTAAATGCAAAACCTCTGCAAACTCCTCACCTAGATATTGACCACCTCCCATTGGCCGATAGAGATTTCCAGATCAAAGACACAGCCTCCCCTAACAATCTGTTAAAACTCCACTGTTGGAGCAAAGATAAATTCCTCAACCAGAATGATGATATTCAGCTATGGGAGTCAAATTTACCCAAATACTTGTTCCCACAGGTATACTAGTTCCCTGAAATCATCCACCTATGCCAACTTTGCTATATCCCAAGTCAAAGAGCCATAGTCTCTCCTAACCAACAAATTTTGTTCACAATCACTGCAGGATCAATAAATGAAATGTTGTAGATCTAGCCAAAGCCTAATGAAGCCCCATTTTCTATTGAAAATCTAATTGATCTGTACCTAAAGCTGGACCTTCCCAAGAGATCCCAAATTCTTCAAACTTTCCTCCTAGAAAAAGCTTAAGTTCCTACAGACAACCCTCCATATTCTCCCACCATTTTCTCTAAGAGAGCCAAACAGATTGTAACCATGTTGTCATGTATTCTAGGATATACTACTGATGAACACGTAGATGAACCTATACTTGGCTTCCTTTCTATTTTTTGCCCAGGCAAGCCTCCAGCTACAGTTTTCAATTTTGTCCAATTCTTAGCAGACAGAATCCATGATCAATTGGTCAGATTGCCAGATGAAAGAGTATTCAAATACTCTTTAGTATTGTTCCATATGTTTCTATATTTCCAATCAAAAAGGTTTATAGTTAACATCCAAAAACTGGACACTAAGGGCAATCCTAGATCTATTATCTTTTGGACACCCTTAATCCAAAAGTATTCCACTGATTTAAGCTACAAGGATTTCATTGATTCATTTGTTCACCCAGTTGTTATCGTGCTAAGCAGTAGCAATCAACCCAGGATTAGTGATGAAATAAAGAAAGTTTTATAGTTATCAAAACACATTAAAACAAGAGACTGGTATTTATACCAGAACTACATTGAAATTAGGGTGTATGGATGTCAACTCACTCCATATAAGCTGCCTAAATATCTCCCCATGAGAATATTTGCACTAGAATATATCAGGCAGATCATAAATTCAGATGATGTTAATTTTCTATCATCCAAGAAGAAAACACAGTTTAAAATCAAGAACCAACTTGGTCCTTTTATCTGCAATAATAGGGATGTTGGAGAAGAAGCAAAAAGATGTTTACAAGAAATGAAGTTCAGTGATAGTTTCAAATGGCAGTATGATCCTTTGGGTGTCATAAACAAACTGAGACTCAAGTCTAAACTGAACCCTTTTATGCATGAGTCCAAGCCAGAGATTGAAAGATATGCCAACTAATCATAGTGGTTGGAAAACACCTTATTGGATATGGAGGAGCAGGTGGATATTAGTTCCATTCTACATAGTCTAGCCCTACAGGATAGAAATGAAAAAAGAACTAGAGAAGAAGGTTCTTGCTCAAACAAAGATAGAACAGATAACAAATTTGAAATAATGGATAGAAAAAGAACAAAGCTAGATCTAGTAAATGAGCAAGAAGAAGTAATTCATAAAATTGATATGATTGATACAGACACTGTAATTAGAGAAAATGCACTTCCATCAGTTTCAAAGGAAACTCATCAGCCTTCAACTTCTAGTGCGCAGATCATCAGGAAACAACATAGTGTTGAAGTCTCTTCTTCAAGTGAACCAGTGGATAGAGAAATAGACATCAAGGAAAGATACAAAGATATTAAGGCCAAAAATAAAGAAATAAAAGCTAAAATATATTCACAGTACTTGAAACAGACTCCTGGCGACCAGAACATATTACTTTCTGCATTTGATTATAAGACAAGGAAAATGAAGATGACCTTTTTGCAGCCTATAGTACAACATCCTAAGTCATCAGCAGATTACAGAACGACAGATTATGAGATTCCTGCCAAAGATGTTCATCCTATAGACCAAATAGAGTTTCATAAGCAAGCAAGATAAATTCTATACTCAACGATGACCAACAAAGCTATGAGTGTACAAAAACTACAAAATTCTCTAGAGAATATCAAAGCATAGTTAAAACTAGAGAAGGCATCCTCACAAGCTAAAGATAACATAATTAAATCCCTTGAAGATTTGGTTATTGAAGTGGGATATGATCCAAAGAATGTCAAAGGTGCAAAAGAACTCATTAAGAAAAAGAATGCAAACATTGTTGCATTGAAGAAGCAGCTAAAATTTCCTCCTACTGAACATCCACAGACCAAGGAAGTTCTAGAGAATCAAAACCAAAAATATGAGATGATGAACCTCATTCTTCAGTTAACTGCTCAATTAACAGAAATGGAAAATGAGATGGATAAGTTAGTGCAGGAGAAAAAGGCCAGCATGGAAGCAGTTACTGTCACTACTATTCCTACAGTTACTACAACAGTTCCTTCTACTTTAGCAGCTTCAACGGCCACAACAGTTCCAGTAGCTACAACACTTCCCACTACATCAACAACTACATCAGTTACAAAATCATCTACAACAACAGCTCATCCTAGTGATGAAGCAAGTAAATTAATCAAATATATGCAGGATATGTCCATCCAAACAAATGAAATAAATAGACTTAAAGATCAAATAAAAAGTCTAGAAGATGAAAAGAAGTTGGCACAAATCATCCAGAAAAATGAAACACGGAAGTCAAATAGATTGATTGAGAGAATACAGAAATTAGAGAAAGAATTGAGCAGAAGGATTTAATCAAGGAAGCAACTGAAGCTATTCAAAAAGTTAAGGAAGAACTTGGTAAGAAGCTAGAGGAGGCCAATGAAATCATTAAGTTTCTTAATTCCAAGAACAAACAAGAATTGGAAGAGATTGGCATAAGTGACAGGACTGAAACAATTCTAGAAGTGAAAAAGGTAATCTCTAAGAGGAACTTAATGGTACAACTTGAAGACAAATGTCAAAACATGAAGCTTGCAATAACCAGATTTATGGTGAAATTTGATGTTTTGAGGCAGAAAGGCTTGCCAAATCCTTTGGTTATCAATGACAGATTGATGAGGCATGAAGACTATGATAAGAAAATCAGAGAAGTGGCAAAGGAACAAGAAAACAATTCAGCCATGAAAGGAATTCCAACAGGAAAAGTGCTCTATCAGACTTTTGAGAATCTCTTTTACCTCCAACATGAGGTAAAATATCTCTTTGTCAACAAACCTACATTTGCAAAATACAGAAAGGCTGATGAAATCTTTAGAAGAATGGTAAAGATTAAATTACCAGATGCACAGTCTTGGGAAAAGTTGAATGATTTACTACGTAAATGAAAGGTAAAATAGTAAAGAGTAACAGATCAGTTAATTTAAAGAATATCAGATGAAATACAGAGTTTAAATATAAAGCCAACATAGAGCAACAATAAAAGAGAGAAAGCAGTAAAAGATCAAAATAGCAAACAACAAAATCAATAAAAGCAGGGACAACTAGCCTTTAGTCTCCTAGGTGTCTCTAACTTCTTGCATGAAGATATTTCTTTTTCCTTGAATAATTCCCAAATGAATTTATGATATTTTGTAATAGTTTTTTGTATAAATACTTCATAATTTGAAGTATTGTGGTGTGGATTGCTGAACATTTCTATGGTTGTATTGATCTGAAACCTAAGGGTTTATTGTAACATTTTCAAGTCAGCAAACTCGACTGAGTAATAAAAGCATTGCATTACAGGATTAATGTGTTAGGCCACTTTAGTGAAGTATCTTTCATTTGTTAAATTGTTATTTTCTTAAGTATTTCACATACTTACATGTTTTCCAAATTTGGATGTAATAACTGGAATATTATTACAGAATTTGTTTAAGTACACTCTGTCTTGAATAGTTATTCATTTTGATGTTTTATTCTGATATCTAGAGTAGGGAATTCTTCATTGCTCCCTAGTTTCGATTGACCTCTTTCATTTCCCTCATTATCCGGTTTGAGGAATCCTTAACTGCTTCTTGATCCCAATTAAAAAACCACTTCACCATCTAGCCTAAAAGATCTAAAATTACTCAACTACCTTGCCCTATGGACACTATCTTTAGAACTTGATTCAGTCCTATTTTCTTGATATTTTGACTCCATATCCCAATGGTAAAAATACATTCATCTATCCATCCAAATCAATGATTCCACCACCAAATCAAATCAAAACCCAATTTATATAACTAGCCTAAAATCAATTAATTCAAAAAAGTTAAATTATTAAGAGAGAGCCCTCTCTGAGCATTAGGAAGGCTAGATCCTGATCTCAAAAGTAGGTTTGTGGTTACCTCTATTATTTCTTTAAACACAACATAACAACCCTAGGGAAATTTTGGAGTGATAACAATGTCAAATGTCATTTCAATGAAAACAACATCATCTGGGCTGAACCATAGTAAGTCCCTGCCAACACACTCTCCACTAGCATCATCTGCCCCCTAGTGATATGGTGGAAGGCATGACTAGCCAAGATCTGCAACACTATTATGGTTGTAGATCGTGTCTCAAGCCTCTATAGGTCACTGACCTAGATGGTCATACCCTTTGCATGAATCCTTGGTACACAGTGGCGATCAAAAAACTCACCTATATGCCTCCCACAAGGCAGGACTAGATGTGTCTCCCCTACCACCCCCAAGGGGGGAAATCCTGTTAGAAAATATATGTCTTGGATCGTGATCTTCATCCTAAGCCCCAGTACTGCAAAGGCCTCCTGATATGGGTCCAATTAACTTACAATCCTTGACAACAAAGGCTCACCAGCCCTCATCAAAGGGTTCTCTAAGAACTTTAGCACACCATATCATGATAACACCCCTCTCACTGCTTGGTTCCCCTGAATCTCAGCACGAAGGGGCTCCAAATCTCATTCTTGCCATAACATATTTAGTTCTACCATACCTGAAAAATACCATTATGGTTTTCCAGTTCAGAGTCAAAGGCATGCATGTCTAGTACTTAGCTTTAGCTCACCACAGGCCACCAGTCCTGCCTATCCTCTCATCCCAGAACACAATTTTTTCCCTCAAAACTACATTGGATGCACTAGTGGGCCTCGTTTCTATGTTCTAGAATGCATAATAGGCCCCCAAAAGTGTGTTGCAACCATGAGGATGAGCAGGGGTCCCCCATAGTGAACTCAAGCCCTAATCTGAACATCTAATCTACAAAAAATGATGAGTAAAGTTAGGTCACCTACCTCCAACTTGCAGATCCTGATTCTAACACTTGGTTTATTCACTACGAAATCCACAAGGTTTAGGGCCTTCTCTTCCTCTCCAAATTCTCCATATCTCGCTATGAAAATGAATTTGATTTGGGGGCAAAAAGCCCTTTTATAGGAAATACCCTAGTTTTTTTGTTGCCCATTGCTACCAAACCGTAGCTCTATTTGACAAATTGTTAGCATCGTTGGAAATATATCACTATTCTATAATGGATCTCCCTTTGTTTTTGGTAATTTCACACTTCACCAAGAAGCCATTTTTCTGTGAAGTCTCACTTTTCCGCTTATTAAAATAAAATTTCTTCACTTGAGGCACCCGTACTCTGGTATCACTTTAATTTTTCACTAGTTGACTCACGTGCCAATTTTCTTCATGACTAACCATCATTTACTCATGTTTTCATGGTCCCTCTGGGCCTCCCCCACGTGGCAACATCATCGAGTCACCCTTGTTTAGAGCATCCGAGATGAGTCACCCTTGTATCTATGGAGTCCGTTCTGAGTCCCATTGAGTCCAATTACAATGTTTCATACATCATTGTATCACATCTATCCCATTTTATTCATATTTGGCCTCCAGATCTACTGCCCCATCTTTGCCAAACCCCCATTTGAGTCATTGATCATCCCCTCTGGAATCGAGTTAGTCGCTGCCAAGTCAACCATACATATCATGCTCTGACAAGGATATTCGTCAATCCGCCACTCATCTTGTTTCCATCCATCATCATCCTTGGTGTTAGTCCATTATTCACTCTACTATGGTACCTTGTGCCTTTGTTAAGGATTCCTTATTGCCTTAACTTTGGCAGGCCCTCTTCTGTCGACTTCAGTGCATTTATTCCAGAAGTATGGTCTAGAGGGTGGTGTACCTTTGTTCCAGCTTCCATCTTTGTTAGATGCCCCGGATCAAGCAAAGGTGATCTGAAATGGATCATATTAGTAATGTTGTGCTAATTCCCCATTCAGAATAAAACCCAAGATGCTTATCATTTGCTTATTAAGAGCTTAAAGATTCAATACTTTTACTTAATTAACTTATTCCCGTGATTTTTTCTTATGTAAAAGTGAGGAACAATTTAACATAAAAATATATTCTTAAGAGTAGCAAAATAGAAAATAACATCAAAATGAAACACACAATAAGAACATGATAAAGGAGTTCACCCCTCCTGGGCTACGTCTCCTTGGTCCAGCTTCCAATGGCTTGGGCCTCGCTATTACTCTCAACTTACAACAAAAGTGCATTTACAATGCTCAAATGCCTCTGAAACATGTCTCGGTGAATTCAAAATACTAAAAAATGGCTATCTAGCCTCTTTTTACATCCAATTTGGATAAGAACTGAAGAAGTTATAACTTCTCCTAGTTCTTCCACTATTTGTTCCACAAAATTCTTTAAAACTGACCAAAACCCCATTTCCCCTCTAAAATCTGCTAATGGAGTGAGAAATTCACCGCACAACAGGCTATATCTTGTCGGCCATATCGCAAATCTCAATCGAAAAGTGATGTGGGATCTTATGGAATGGAAAAACATTGCAATTACGATATTGCAGACCTGTCGGGGATAATTAACTGCAACATATAAAATCCCATGTTTGGAACCCATCACTCATCACAATTGGCAAAGTTCAGCGCCTGAAGGTTTTGTTAACATGAGAACATTGCAATTGCGGTATTGCGGACCCACCGGAGTATTAAATTGTGTCATATAAATTCCTGCGTCCAAGGTCTTATCGCTCATTGCAATCGGCAATCGGTTGTAGGCTCTTAACACAACAAAACGTTGCGATGTGATATCACGGACCCGCCAAGAAATTAAACTATAACACAATAAAGTATCACATCCAGGAATTCATCGCAATTGGAACTTTATTAGTGGTAACAAATAATAGTGAGGTTTTGGTGCGATATGCGATTATCACAAATCACAACCCAACCTGCAGGGGGGGCATTCTTGTCCTTCATCCTTTGTTTTTCCCCGATATACGATATGTGGGAGCCAATGGAAACCTTCCACTTGGCGCTTCCCCATTCACTAGGACCCTTTCCATGTCATCCAATCGTGCCACATAGACAATTCAAACTTGAACTTTGACTTGCTCTAACTTATGCATATGAACTCAGATTTGAGTGTCATTCACATTGTTAGGTTCAGAATGATGAGCTCTTCAATCTGAAGTTGAGTTTGACAAGATTATGACACTTTGATTTTAGAGAATAATTTTGAGCACTTGATCACTCCTCCCCACTGGAAGCCTTTTGGACCCCAAAATATTTACATTCAGTTATTAAACAGATGAAGGTATTGTTCCCTCACCTTCCCCACTTCAATCCATTTGGCCTTTGATGGATGTTGAGACCCACCGGAAGATAATCAATACTCCCCCTTTTAGTTGTTCTTATCCTTCTGTCAAGTATAGTGTCTTGCTGAAGAACATCAAGGAATTCTGGAGAAAAGTCTTCAATAGATAGAATTTGAACATTCTCTCCTTGATATTCAATCAAAGGAGGTTCACAAAATCTCAAATTGTCAACATTAACAACGAAATAGATTTTCATATATGAAGGAAAATCAAGCTTGAAAGCATTATTACCAATCTTTTCTAGAATTTTAAATGGACCATAACGAATTGGTTTCAAATTTTTACCTTCAACTTGAAGCCTTTCCTTGCTAATGTATAGCCAAACTTCATCACCTACTTGAAACTGATGATCCACACGATGCTTATCATGTCTTGCCTTATACTTGCCTTGACTCTTTTCTACTTGTTCTTGAACTGTTTGGTGAATCAACTGAATTTGCTCAATGAATTTCTTTGCTTTTTCTATGTCACTATGTCCATCTATAACTACATCTTTCTCAAATATGAAATACAAAGGAGATTTAGGCAAATAACCAAGACATGCCTCGAAAGGCGAAGTTAGAGTAGAAGAGTGTTTTTCTTGGTTGTAAGCATGCTGAATATAAAGCAACTCTTCATCCCATAACTTAGGATGTTTGTTGCAATACCATCTTAGCAAATGAATAACTATCTTGTTAACCACTTAAATTTGACCATCTATTTGCAGATGAAAGGTTGTACTTTTCTTCAACTTGGTGTCCATCAAGTTCCATAAACTTGACCAAAAATTCCCAACAAATTGAGAATCATGATCACTTACAATAAAAGTAGGCAATCCAAAATGAACCCATACATTTTGAAAGAAAATTTGAGTTGTTTTTTCAGCTGTAATTTTCTTTTTACAAGGCATTAATATGCACATATTTCTAAACATATCCACAACTACATACAAATAATCATGATTTTCTTTGATAAAGGAAGACCTCCTACAAAATCCATAGAAACACCTTCCTATGACCGTGAAGGCATTGGAAGTGTTGTGTACAATATTAGCTTCCTATTACTAGGCATATTGACTACACACAATGAACAACCTCTGATAAAACATAACACACTTTCAAGAATACGAGGCCAATAAAAATACCTTTGAATATTTTCCACTGTTTTACTTACACCAAAATGTCTAGAAATAAGAGAAGCGTGCACTTCCCTTGTGACATTTAATCTCTCTCCCTATGGAACACAAAGTGTTCCCAAATGATACAACAAATTATGATGTACATGGTAGTCTAATTCCTCAACCTAGTGGGCTTGACTCAAGTTTAAATATACCTCTTGAAAGTCAGCATCCTGTGCGTATTGTTCAACATAACTTTTAGGCATAATAAAATGATTCTTGAGTAAAATGGCTACATTAATAACTGGTCTAGAAAGCATATCAGCAACTCTGTTATAAATACCTTTCTTGTACCTGATTACCAAGTGGAATTGCTGTAAAAATCCCATCCAACAAAAGTGCCTTGACTATTGCAATTTGGTTTGAGATTGTAGATATTGTAGAGGCTGATGATCGGTGTGAATAATGGTTTCTTTTCCCATCAAGTAATGCTTCCATTTCTTCACACTTTGTACCAATGCATAAATCTCTTTATCATACGTAGGATAATTAATAACAACACCATTAAAAATCTTAGACTGAAATGAAATGGGCTTACCATGTTGTAAAATAACTTCACACATGGCGTATTCACTTCAATCTGTTTGTATTTCAAATGGTTGTTTCAAATCTAGCAATGCTAAAACTGGGGCTGAATTGATCTTTTGTTTCAAAGCATCGAATCCTTTTTGTTGTTTGCCTCCCCACTGGAAGACAAACTTCACACTGGTCAAAGCATATAGTGGAGTTGCTATGGAGGAGAAGTTAGCAATGAATTTCCTCCAGTACTGCGTTTCTCCCAGAAAACTCCTTACTTCCGTGACTGATTTGGGTATTGTCCAATTCACAATGACTGAAACTTTAGAGGGGTCAATCTTCAGCTCACCTCCTCTAACTATGTGGTGAAATACACTAAGGAATTTTTCCCAAATTCACATTTAGACATCTTCAGAAATAACTATTCTTTTCTCACGATATCCAAAACTTTCCTCACATGCTTGACATGCTCTTCTCGTAATTTAATGAATATCAAAATATCATCTAAATATCCAATTACAAAATCATAAAGAAATGATCTTAAAACATCATTCATAACTCTCATGAATGTATCTGGAGCATTGCAAAGACCGAAATGCATAACCAGCCACTCAAACCATCCTTATCTGGTTTTAAAAGCAGTCTTCCAAATATCCTCCTTGACTATTCTTACTTGATGATATCCAATTCTCAAGTCTAATTTAGTGAAATATTTTGTATTTTTCAACTGATCTAGAAAATCATCTATTCTAGGCAGTGGGTATTGATTCTTTATTGTAATCTTATTCAAAGCTCGATAATCTACACACATGCGCCAGGTTCCATCTTTCTTGGGTACCAATATAATTAGTGAACCACATGGCGAAGTCGAGGGACGAATTACACCTTTATCTAACAATTCCTGGACTTTTTTCTTAATTTCTAAACTTTCCAGAATTGACATTCGATACATACCGATGTTTGGGAGTGGACAATCCTGTTGTAGCTGAATTTCGTGTTGAATTCCTCTTTTTGGAGGAAATATTTTTGGTTCTTGAAATATGTCTCCATATTGATTTACCACATCAACCAATTCAGCTTTCAATTTCATATCACATCCTACAAAGGATTCATGCTCTGTGTCATTCTTCTGCTTGATCATAAGGAGCACAAGACCCTTGCTGGAATTGACCAGTCGCTTCATTTTCACTACGCTTGGTAAAGATAGACTAAGCTTTCTGCGATGGGCTCTCATAATATACTCCACTCTGTCTTTGAACAAATGATATTTGTTCTCAAATCGGTGTAAAACAACTTTCCTGTCATACAAATATGAGTTTCCCAACAAAATCCCAAAAATATCCAATGGCACAACGTTTAATTCGACTTCATCAATGAACTTGGCAGTGATTGCAAACCTGAAAATGCATTTCCATGAGACCTGCAAATTGGCATCCTTGGTTATCCAACCCAACGGATACGGTTTATGATGAGGCACAGTTTCTAGATTCAACTTCTTGACCAAGTCTGTACAAATTAAATTTGTCTGAGATCCACTATCAAACAACGTATCAATCTTGGTTTGTTTGGAAATAACTCTGATATGGAACAACTCAATTCTTTTTTCCTCATTTGAAGAATTATTGGAGTTATTGGTTGCACTAGTGCTTGCCATGACTTCCTCTTTACTTGCTTTTGTAACGGTTTTTCCCTTAGTGACTGTGGCTGCAATCTTTACTTCATCGCTTGAGTCGGAACCCAAGTCTTTTGTGTAGCAGCGTTTGTCCTTTGTTTCCCTTTATTGTTAAATTTCTTCGGTATTAATTCTAGATGAAGATTTTAGCAATGCGCTTCATCATGACCATCTTTGGAACAATTCTTGCACACATGTTTCTCCCCTTCTTTCTTAACAGAAGCATTTTTCTTATGCTTTCCTTTAAATTTCTTCCCTTTTTCACCACTTTGAAATGGCTTCTTCTTACCTTCTTGTACATTTTTCCCTCTTGCTTCAAGGTGTGTAGCTTGAACACAGACCTCGTTAAGATTCGTGGGACTAAACATAAGAATGGTATGTCAAAGATATCTATGCAACACTCCTATGTATTTCCTCAAGGTATCTTGTGACTGTAAGTCTAATCCTATCATAAGATCTATTTTCCTAAACTCTTGAGTATACTCTTTCACATTTTGACCTTTTAACTATCTGAAATTTTTCCAATTCATGATAGATTTTTGCATATGAGCTAAAGGGTAGAACTATCTTTTTATAGCATCAGTGAAATCATTCCAAGAAATAGAGATCTTACCATTTTTTTTGATCTCGTCATGAGTCCTTGATTCCCACCATACAAGTGTTGCACCCTCCATTCTCATTGAAGCCAACTGAATTTTGATGTCATCCTCTTGAAGGTTTTGAATTCTACATTACACCTTCAACTGGTGAATTCAATTATCTAGCTTCTCTGCATTCACTTCACCATTGTACATAGGCAACTCGAATTTAACATCAAGCTTTAGAAAAGGTGATTTACCAGTTACTTTCGAAGAATGATGATGAGTATGAGTAGCAGTGGTATTAATGGAAGAGGATGAAGATGCTTTCGAAGAAGAAGATGAAGAATATGGTGGAGATGGTGGAGGTTTTCCTCCATTCACATTACCTCCTTTTCCATTACCTCCTCCTGAAGAGCCTTCTCCATTGGGAGGCTTGTAACTTTCTCCTTGCATCCTACTATTCCTCTCTTCATAGAGGACCTTAACCATCTCTGTCATATCAAAGAAATCCTTTCTGAAGGTCTTCTCATATTTTTCATGATAGGTTCTCCTTCATGAGACATGATCTCAGGAGACTCAACTGCAACTTCTGCAACTTGAGGATGTAGTGGTGTAGAAGACTTTGGCAACCATGCTCTTCTTCCACTTGACCCAGCTTCAGGGATTTCAACCAGCTTTCATTCACCTCTTTTGAGTTTCAACCTTGTAAGAATGACATAAACTTGCAAACAACTAAATCCTTCTTTCACAAAGAAAATCTAGTAAGTAAAAACCAGTGCTCTAATACCAACTTGATATGAAATGGAGCAGATTAGTAATGATGTGCTAATTCTCCATTCAGAATAAAACCCAAGATGCTTATCATTTTCTTATTAAGAGCTAAGGATTCAATACTTTTGCTTAATTAATTGATTCCCATGAGAGTTTCTTATGTAAATGTTAGGAATAATTTAACATAAAAATATATGTTGAACAACAGAAAAGAACATCAAAATACAACACACAACAAGCACATGATAAAGGAGTTCACCCATCTTGGGCTACGTCTTCTTGGTCTGGCTTCCAATGGCTTGGGCCTCTCTATTATGCTCAAATTACAACAAAAGTGTGTTTATAATGCTCAAATTCCTCTGAAACATGTCTCAATGAGTTCATAATACTAAAAAATGGCTATCTAGCCTCTTTTTGCATCCAATTTGGATAAAACCTAAAGAAGTTATGACCTCTCCCATTTTTTCCACTATTCGTTCCACAAAATTCTCTAAAATCGGCCAAAACCCCATTTCCCCTCCAAAATCTGCTAACGGAGTGAGAAATTCGTTGCACGGTAGGCTATATATTTTCAACCATATTGCAAATTGCAAATCACATTCGGTAAGTGTTGTGGGCTCTTATGGAACGACAAAACATTGTGATTGCGATATTGCAGACCCGTCAGGGATAATTAAGTGCAACATATAAAATCCTGTGCCTGAAACCCATCACTCATCACAATTGGTGAAGTTCAGTGGTCAAAGGTTTTTCTAACACGAGAACATTGTGATTGCAGTATTGCAGACCCGTCGGGGTATTAAACTGTGTCATATAAAATTCCCACGTCTGGGGTCTTATCACTCATTGCAATCGACAATCGGTTGCGGGCTCTTAACACAGAAAAACGTTGTGATGTGATATCGCGGAACCGTCGGGACATTAAAATGTAACACAATAAAGTATCACATTCGGACAATCATTGTAATCAGAACTTTATCAGTTTTAACAAATAACAACAAGGTTTTGGGTGCAATATGTGATTATTGCAAATCGCAACCCAACCTGCTAGGGGCCAATTCTTGTCCTACATCTTTTGTTTTTCCCCGATATACGATATACGGGACCCAGTGGCAACCTGCCACTTGGCGCTTCCCCATTCGCTAGGACCCTTGCCATGTCATCCAATCGTGCCACATAGACAAGTCAAACTTGAACTTTGAGTTGCTCTAACTTCTGCATACAAACTCGAATTTGAGTGTCATTCACACTGTTGGATTCAGAATGACGAGCTCTTCAATCTGGAGATGAGTTTGACAAGATTCTGACACTTTTATTTTTTATCATAATTTTGAGCACCTGATCAAAAGGGAATCATCATTTCCCTTTGACTTGGTTGTCTTTCACCTACTCGACACCAACTCCTTATCGCACGATTGAGAATTGTAAACTTGATGGTTCGATGATCCAGAATATTTTCCTAGTGATTCCCAAGTGTGTGTGAGGGGGTGGCCCTTTAGGTATCCCCCCACATGCCCAGATGTTCGTCGATGTTGATCCAACCTCAGATGGATTTCTGCAGATGTGATGTGTTCGAGTTCGCCACTTGCAGTGCCCACAACATGGATGTATCCTTTAGATGATCCATTCAGATCTTCAAAGTCCTTTCTTGTTCAAAATGGCTTCTTTGGTTGTGATCCCCCCCCTCACCATGTCATCTTGAGGGAATTAAGTCTCATGTACTCAGATGTTATTGTATTTAGTCTTGGCCTATGTCTTTCCAGGTGCATTATGTATATGGGATCCATTGTATTATTTTATGGCCCATTGATGCCAACATATCATGTATCATGTACTTTGTAGCTTAGTCCCACATTGTTGGGCTTACCATTATTATTTGTATGCAGTTATCCTAGCAATTAAGGGTATGCCTCCCCTACTTCATTTGAGATCATGTACTCCAACATAAAAGGAGATTTCTATCAGTTTAGTAGGTCTCGCCCCCTCCATTTTTGTCTGTCCTTGTATTGCTTCAATTCTCTCTCTCTCTCTCTCTCTCTCTCTCTCTCTCTCTCTCTCCCCCCTTTGGTGTCTCGTGGAAGTGTAACCTACAACGTATTTCGGTCATACGATTTTCTCCTAACACTCATACGTTGGGGGGCAATATGTTATCACCAAAAAATGATCACCTAGCCATTTCTAACTAGGTGGATCGAAATACATTGTTTGGGGGGGGGGGGGGGAATATGTTATCACCAAAAAATGATCACCTAGCCATTTCTAACTAGGTGGATTGAAATACGTTGTGGGGGGGGGGGGGGGGGAATATGTTATCACCAAAAAATGTTCGCCTAGCCATTTCTAGCTAAGTGGATCGAAATACACAATGTAGGATTAATTTGACCATAGTAAAATCACTTTCACCATAGGAAATAATTTAGTAAACCATTTTCATTAAATTATTTCCTGATTAAAATATAAAAAAACATGATTTGAATAAATCATTATTTGTTTAATTTTCTCTAGGAATAATTATTAAATCATTGTTTAAATAATTATTCCTTGTCATATTTGAATAAATCCCTTAGGAATAATTAAATAAATCTCTATTTACTTATTATTCCTTATTTCTATCATTGGAGTAATTGTTAAATCATTATCTAACAATTATTTCAATTTCACACCATTCTTAATCCTCGCGAAATAATTGATAAATAATTTTATTTGTTAATTATTTATAAATAAAGATATTTGACCATTTTGAATATCTATTCCCTCTCCAAAAAATATAATAAATTATTCCTAAACGTTAGAACTTGATTTGGTCAATATTATTTTATTATTCTCCATTTTCGAGATTAACTCAATACTTTGTTATAAATAGGAGGTTTTTTCATTCATTCTTCACTGTGATCATTATCACCGTCACCATTATTGTCTCTTTTCTTCTGAGCTCCCATTTGAGTTCTCTACATTGTTTTGGGTTTTTCACATATTGAGAGAGAAGATCAATTACTGAAGCATCAAAGACATCAAATGACCCATCCCATGGAGGGGGATTTGCAAACCATTTTGTAGATATCCTTTACTAGGTGTCACTAATAAAATAATTCATTCTTCTTAAAGTCTTTCCATTTGAGTTATTGCATTGGATATCTATACTTTTGTTTGTTGTTTTCGATCGTATATGCTATTTTTGTTACAGTTTTTTCCACATTTTATTGCAGATCTAAATCATAAGCAGCCACAAATTGTTGTTAGGGTCACTTGTCAGCTAGTGGCTTAAGTGAAGTGTTTTTGGTACACCTTCCAAGAAATTTCACACTAACAATTGGGTAAATTTTCATAGGTCAATCCTCCATTGTAGAATTTTAGGATTTTTATATAAGTCAAAGTCAAATTTATTTTGTCAAAAGACTCCTCCATCAAGTTGCCTTGCAAGGTCGACCTCCAAACAAATACTCTACAGGTCGACTTCTCAAACAAACAGAGGTTAGCTTATTTTACAGTGGGAGACAACTATACATAGGAGGTAAACTTTGCTCAACAAAACATAGATACAAGTTTGGAAATTTCAGAGCAGATTTCAGTAAATCTTAGTGAAGGAATTCAATGAAGTTACAGTCAAGGATAATTTGTTGGAGCAGTTGAAGTGCCATTACAGGATCAAAGTTTACTCTGGGCTATCACCACCATAGGACCGAAAACTAAATCTATCACCACAGGACTGAAACACATTACATAACTATGTTATCATTTGATTTCTACCGACTAAAGTATATCTATGATATAAGATTATTGTAGGACCGAGTTATGATGCCACTACAAGTGTGACACAAACAAAGGGTGATAGAAGCATAATACAGAATGCTACAGGACTGAGTTATGATGCTACTACAAAACTGAAGTGTGACAAAAATAAAGTATGACAGAAGCACAATGAATTCCATAGGACCAAAACCAAAGTAAGCTACCTCAGGATTGAAACAAGGCAAGGATTCCACAGGACTGAAGTATGAGAATGTCACCACATAAGTACATGTTGATTGTGTTTGAAAAGTATTGAAGAAAGAAACATTGAATGCAAGATAATCTAACAAGATTGACTTTATGGATGTAAGAAATCTTTGGTCTAGGATATGAGAGTCTTTGTCATCTCAATTTTGTTTTGAATACACTGAAGGAAGAATTACTTGACTGGGTTTTCCCCTATGTAGGGGTTTTTCCCTGGATGCATGCCTACATCTCATGTCCTCTATTTTTTTATTTCCATTAGTCTTGATGTTAAGAACAAGATAAACTGAAAGAAGAAAACTAATAATGAAACATCACAATATAAATCAATTAACTTGCCACCCTATTGGATTTCTCAAAACTTGGGACAATCTCTCTTGTAGTTCCCATATTCTTGACAACCATAGAATTGAACCTTCACCATATTCTTCTTCCTTTTCTGAGGACCAAATTTCAAAATTTTCCTTTTCACTTCGCTATGGCAGCAAGTGATTGATTTTTCTTGTTTGATCCTACATCACCATTTGATCTTAGCCTATTTTTTTCAATTTTTCATAGTGACCATAGTTCATTGAATGGGGTATCTTCTTTCTTTCCATATATTCTTGTTGTAAATTTTCCCCATTCCTCTGGTAATGCATTGAGTACTATAGTTGTCATTTCCTTATCAGACATTAGTTCTCCCAAGTCTTGTAGTTGGTCTCTAAAGTATGAGGCTATTCCTTCTTCTTTTGATATCTTCATATTATAGAGTTATTTTTTTAATGATATCACTTCTCCTGCAGTGCTTACGGAGAATAATTCTACAAGTTTGTCATATATTTCTTTTGATGTTTCTAATTTTGATACATAGGGAATGAGGGGATATTTGATGGATTCTATGAGAATTATTTGAGGCTGTACTTCCCCTTTCAAGTAATTTGGAAGAGCTTTAGATTCTTCCTTTGGAGGTTTAGTGATTGAGCCCTTAACGTGATCCACAACTTCATTTTCTATGAGGATCAAATATGTGCTCTTATTCCATGCAAGAAAGTTTGATGCCTCAACCAACTTGTTTCTTTCTTTGCAAAAAGACATTTTGATAGATTCAAATATGGACATAAAGATATTTACTTCAAAAGATACTCCTAGATGACAATATCTTCAATCTGTTTCTTTCTTAATTTTGATGATGATATTAATAGTGGAAGATGACTTCTTGATGGAGACATCTTCCTTCAAAAGGCGATTCTTCAAAGAGGGGGAGATCAACTTGGTTTGTTGATGATGATGACAACACATTCTCTTGCTTCCCTTGTATGTGTAAACTTCAAGAAGATTCGAATTCATTTTAGTGGAGGTAGGGTTTTTAAGGTCTTCCCTTTCTTGAGTGAGGTTCCCAAGAATGCTTTAGTGTAGAATCCTTCTTTGAACAAACTAGGGTTTGTAGGTCTTCTTCTAGTTACTTTCTTCAAGATGATGATTTAATCCTTGTCCTTGTAGTGCCTTTGATATGAGAGGTATATTTGGATGTTTTATTCTCTTGATGATCTTCTAGTGCTTTGGTACTTTAGTGCCCTTCTTTAAGATACCCAACATTGTCAAATATAACAAGGCCTTGACTAAAAATCTCTATCTTTCCACTAGATCAAAGAACAATGCTGGGAGGCATAAATTTGGACACCACAACTGCCTCTCTATAGGCGCATACACCATCTGGATGTTCACCAAATATGGCCTCACAAGATTATTCTTATCTTGGATACGCTATCCTCAAATAATATTGGTCCTCAGGACTACACTTATCTTGGATATCTTATCCTCAAAGAGTATTGATCCTCGGGACTACTCCTATCTTGGATACCATTTTGTTGATGTTCCTAGAATACACCAACAATCAAGGGGTTTCCCCGATATGGAGTCCCAATTATACCTCACATTGTTTGGAGTCGGAGCCCCATCCACGAAATAGGTTCGATTACCATATTCTTAATGATTTTCCTTGGTTGCAATCAACGACACAAGAGAAACACATATAGTTTCGAGATAAACAAGTGAGTTATCCTTGTGATGTATTCAATTGCAAAATGTATAATGATTATTTCATGGAAGGGAAAAGAAAGTGAGTCTTTAGGAGAAAATAAATAATACCATCCTAATAAAGAGGCACACACATATCTAAAATAATCGTTAGTTAGCTTGTGAAATTGTTTACAAAGAAATAATGATCATGAAAACAAGAGACACACAGTTCAAAGTTGCATACTAAAGCCAACAAAATAGTTCATTTTCATTAATATGTAGGAAGATAAACATACACCGCAAACAATGAAAGAAAAATCTTACGATCATTCACAACATACACATGAGAGTGTGCCAACTTGAAGAGCTTTGAATTATAAATTGGAAGTCCCAAGATACACCATTACAATGATATGACACTAGTTCCAATAGTGGAATGTTAAGAAACTACTTGCTTCTCAAAATATTATTCTTCTCTACTATGCCTGACTTGAGAAGCCAACATGAAAATTCCTTTGCTTGAGCTAGGAGGGTGTATATATAACAAATGAGGTGAATCTCCACCTCCTTTGTGACTCTTAAACTTCCCTCATGCCCCTTGATATCCCATGTGACTTTTCGAATTCCTATGAGATATTTGAGCTTCTGCATGTCTCTTCACATTCTATGTGTGACCCTTGGGCTTCCACACATTTTACATTTTCATTTTCAAAAAATACAATATTGCATTTCCACAATTTTTTGGCTAGATACAATGACACATATGACTCTTATGGTGACACTTTGAGAAGCCATGACTTGGCAATGGTGACATGGAACTTCATTATGGTGTATCAATGCCAATATTTTCTCCTTACTGTTATCTTCACATCTTCATGATAGGTCTTGCATGTACTGATCTGGATTTAAGCAGGAACGCAATAGATTATAGAGATAACCATAAATATATAGATGCGATAACCATAAAAATAGAGATGCAGCAGAAATAATACTTCATTTCATTAATGGAGAATATTGAAATATGCTTACAAATAGAAATAAACCAGCTAGGGCGATGGTAGCTTATCTCTGAGAAGAGATGTGTCGGCTACATGCCTCTGAACTATTTCGAATTGTGTTACAATGAGGCTCGAGGGCCTATTTATTGTTGAGAAACAATGGAAAACCCTTCACATTCCAAAACCTAACCCTAGAAGATGAAACGCCAAATTGTGGGCCCCGTTTTTGGGTAAGTTGGTACATCAACTTCCTGGGGTCGCGAATTGGTCGTACTATCTCTGTTTGACGCGCATGATAGCCCTTGGAAAGATCTCCGAGGACTACGACAGAAAAGACGATTTTTATTAGAAAAATCGCTGGCGGTTGATTTCCCAAAAAACGTTGTTTAGGGCCTCAAAACGGCTCCGGAAGTTTAGGACCCGAAAAACTGCTAGAAATAGTAAACTATGCTATAATTAAGGAAACTGAAAAACTAAAAGAGACAATTGTGGGGGTCCAAATGGGATAGGTGGGTGGCCACCAACATCCACCTGCATCATGTACTTCATATTCATCCTCCAAGAGGCTGGGATGATATAGAGTCTTCCATGTGATCTTGATCTTCATTCTCTATCACGATACAATATCCCTTTATCTCTTTTCTTGATGATCTCTTTGTGTTTTCAACTTCACAAGTATCTTCTTGCATCATCTCCTTGGTATCCTCCTTGAGCATCATCTTGTCATGTCAAGATAATAACACCTACAAATGGGATTCACTCATGACAAGATGACATCAATCCCAAAATCTCTTAGTCTATTTTGTTTCTCATGCAAAGTACTAACTGAGCTGGGGCAATGTGCAAGATTAAGGAGGAGGCCTAAGGATTGTATAGTGCATAGGAGCAGGAGGTAGCGAATGAGGGTCTAGACTTTGTGACTACATAGTCTGCAGTGGATGAGAGACAGGGAGGCATGATTGCATAGTTAGGGAAGTTAGGGATGTAAAGAAGACATGCTTGCTCACTGTGATTGCACCAGGGAAAATTTTAAGAACCCCCCCTAAATTTATAAATATAATAAATGGGCGAATCTCCATGGTGTATAGGAAAAATGGAAGGCGATTTTATCAATAATATAATATGTATATATAATTTTTTGGCGAATCTCTCACCAGGCATGGCGAATATTTTACTCAATTATAAAATCTTGTAAGATCTTGGCGAGTCTTTCACTAAATAATAAAACTTTGTAAAGTCCTAGCGAATCTTAGCATAGGCTACATGCTGGTTTAATTCCCCCATTTAAATAGGCTACATTCCAGGTGAATACCATGGGTCAATACCATGTGCCATTTTTATTTTTATTAATTCTAATATTAGGGTTAATAATGGTTTTTTGCATGGTATTAATAACAATCTAGTCCATGGTATTTGTCTCATAGTATTTTGGCCATAAGTTTCACCTAAATATAACCCATTTTTTGACTGTTCGTAAATATAAGGTGACTTATGGAGTAAATATAAAAAAATGTTTTATTTGTTTACCATACCTCTCGTTTATTTATATTTTTATTAATTTACCATACTTCTTTTACAAATATGGTATTTGGCCCATAGGATTCACTTAAACAAAACCTCTTTCTTGAGCCTTCATAAATAGAATGAGGGTTATGGACTAAATATAAAAAGAGGTTTTATTTATTTACGATACGTCTTTCTTGAGCCTTCATAAATAGAACGAGGGTTATGGACTAAATATAAAAAGAGGTTTTATTTATTTTACGATACGTCTAGTATTTTATATTTTCATTTATTTACCATACCTTTTGAGTATTTATATTTTTATTTATTTACCATACCTCCACTTTACTTATATTTTTATTTGTTTACACTCTTACATGTATATAAGGTGACTTATGGAGTAAATATAAAAATGTTTTATTTATTTACCATACCTCTCATTTATTTATATTTTTATTAATTTACCATACCTCTTTTATAAATATGGTATTTGGCCCATAGGATTCACTTAAATAAAACCTATTCTTGAAAATGGGCGAATGGAAGGTTGTAAGTCCTAATTTCAAGGGCTAAATTTACCTTTTTTACCCTCTCCCTTAAAATAAGGTGGGCTATTTGAGGTGATTTGTAAAAATGTACTATGATACAAAATATTCGCCCACTAAAAATTTAAAACCCCTTAATTTCGCCAAAGGGCGAACATTCGCCCCTAAAATTATCCTTGGATTGCACATTGCATATTTCTAGAAGGACAGATTCAATGCACTATGTAGTTGATCACTACAGAGGTTGATACATGACCTAATTGGTGAGTGAAAGTGCACAGTGCATAGTGGAGGCTAGACTGGGCAAGGACTGCATAGTGGGTAAGTGAAACTGACAATGAATAAGCATTAGGATTGTACAATATGCAGTTGATGGAGGCGACTCTCTATGATTGCACAATACGAAGTTCCAAGAGGTATAGGAGGATTGAATGAGGCTTGTGACTTCACCGTGCACAAGTCAAGGAGGAAGAAAGATAGGTGCTTGGTCGGGAAAGTTGTGAAGACAAGATAACTCTAGAATTGACTAAATGTGGGATCAGAAAGGCAGAAAAATGAGACTAGAGCATGTAACAAGACTTGAACATGATCACACACTCATAAACGACCAACCACATGACAATGAAAAAATCAACATGCATCCATTAAAATGGAAACAAAACGACACTTACCTCCAAGAATGACACTTAAGATACACCTTTCGACATAAATGTCGACTGCAACAAGAAAGTGCATAATACCTTGAGAATGAGTCCAATGCATGTCCCTATGATAGATAGGATCCATTAATACAAGATAAAGCACCAGAAATACCTCTTAAAAGTATTCCATGATTTCCTTTCACAAAGACTGACACTTCCCTTAACAAAATATGACGCTTGGAATTTCTTCAAAAATGGACTTAGAAACTTAGAAAGCAAGCATGGGATGAATATAATAATTAGAAATGATAGTTCGCATGATGAAAGGGAGGCCCAAACATTTGAATATAGGCCAAAATTTGGAGGATGTTGTAGCAGCAACAACACTTGGTGATTCACTGGAAGAGCCCCAAATTCTTTGTTTGGGTCTAGCTTTATGCACAGGGTCTAGCCTTTTAGGAAGTATTGATTCATCGTGTAGATTACCTCATCTTCCCCATTCATCTTGATTATGGATGTAGTCTCTCCCATTCCCTTTCTCAACTAAACACATTTACAAAGCTTACCATATCACAATTGTTTTGATCAGGGAGAAGGGTAATATGTAGTTGTGAGCTTGAAATGATCTAAATTTTAGTTCCATCTCTGGTGTTGCTTCACTAGTAGCAGGACTATTAAGTACTCTGGCAAAGTCGCTACACGAAAACAAGCATTTATTCACTACCAACAAGCATGTTTAATATTCTGATGAAGTTTCTTTCTTCACCTCCGTTCGCAGGAATCCTTTCTCTTCTTCCACCCCTTATTTTATTTTCGATATGCCCATTAGCATTTTATCGATGTTTATATGATGAGGGTGGAAGAGGGATCCTGAATTACTAAGAGCGAGAGATGTTATATTCCTTCATATATTGTTATATACTTTTGAAATTAACATGATCACCATTAGTTTTCCCCTTTCCATTCTCTACTTGATTGGATTGTCATGAAAATCACCATTCCATTACAACACCAAGTCAAGGAATGAAGATCCTAAAATAGATACGAGCATCATGGTTTTACTCGAAGATTTTTGTTCAAATGGATCTTATTTTCAATTAAGACATCACTGACCTTAAAGATATCAGAACCAAGCAAAGAAGAGGGACCGAAAGTTAAGCAAGTTTTGTTGAATGTCACAAAGCCCTTTAAAACGTCTGCCACATCAATTAGGACTAGACAAAACACTTTCACACAAGATATTATTCACAAGACTAACAAAATGAAAGGACAACAAAAAGGACAAAACATGACATAACGAGACAAAGACAACAAAAATAGACAAGGAAAGAAATATGGACATAGGTAGAAACACAACTGTAGGCTGCTATTGAAAGTAGTTCTTGAGATATTGACCATTGATACGAAGAGAGTCCATCTTCCCATCTAAGGATTAGAGATGATAAGTATGGTCGTCAAGTTTATCATGCAAAACAAAGGGTCCAATCCATAGGGATTTAAATTTGGAGTTTTTACCTTTCTCTTTATGGGATTTATCCCATTTCAATAATAGGTCTCCCACGCCGAACTCCTTGTTCCCCGCAAATTTCTTATAAAACTAGATATTGATATGATTCTAATGCATAGAGAACTTTATTTTTGTTTTTCTCCTTTCTTCCTTTGACTTACGAAATGTGTTTATCCTACTCTAAACAATAAGACATGGTTTACCTCAGGATTATTGAGAAAGTTGAAGGGTTGGGAAATATATGTTCAGAGGAAGGATAATATCTTTTCCATATAGCCGAGAGGGGTGTTCCGTCGGTGCCCTACCATATCTCATTGGATTTAGGTGCTTTTTTTTCCTGCTTTAGCGAGCTTATGCCATACAACAGTCAATTGGGCCATGAGGAAGTAAGGGGAGGTATTTATAGAGGGTTTCGGTGTGGCAAGGTCAACCCACAAAGCATTCACTAATGCATTATGATAGTTCCTTTGCTTGGGGTAAACAATTTTCTTGATGATTTGAATTAAATTATTATTAGTAGAATCAACTAAACTATTTCCCCGAGGGTAGTAATTAAATGATTGCTTTAAAACAATGCCATTCTCTAATGCAATATCATAAAGTTTTAGCGATGAAAAGTAAGATACATTATAAAACAAAAGTGATGTGGGAATGTTGATGGATGACTTCTTTCTCGTTCACTTGTTTCAATGGAACTGCCTTAGCCCACCAAGTAAAGTAATTTGTAGTAGTTAATATATAATGGTGTTGCTTTGATGAATGTGGAAAATTTTCAGCAATAATATCCAATCCCCATTTTTAAAAAGGCTCTTCAACAATAATGAGTTGCAATGGGGAAATTGACTTCTTTTCTTGGCCAACAAATCTTTGACATATGGAAAACTTCTGGACATAGGCGTGTGCATCCTTAACTAGTGTGGGCCAATAATAAATAGCCTGCATAAATTTATTAGTAGTAGTGGCATATGCGTAGTGCACACCAGTTGGCCCATCATGAAGGTCTTTCAATACCCAATCCGAATCTTATGCTTCAAAGTGTCTGAGCAGGACACCATTGTGATGCTTTCGAAAAACAAAACCATGTACAAGTTGATAAGATAAAGATTTAAGTTGAATAACCCTCTTCTATTTCACTAATAAGTGTGATGGCAAGGTGTCATGCTCTAAATACTAACGCACATCAGTGTACTAATATGTGCCTGTGTTTGTAGGGGTAGTTTGCTCGATATTGTACATTTTATTTCTTGTTCCCATCTAAAAGAATCCTCTTCTAGGAATTGACTTCTTTTGCTGCAAACTTACAAAGACCATGGAATTTTATTGTATGAACTATCTTGAATTCCATATCATATTCTTGAAGTATTTTCATCCATTTCACCCTCCCCTCACCCAACTCTTGTTGCACAAAAAGTGATCTAACCATTGGGTGAGGCACAAAGATGATAACATGATTTTTCAAGAGGTAAGGCCTAAAGTACTTCACCTCCTTGTATATTTCATTGGATTTCTTATTAGCGGTGGGATAGTTCAATTCAGATCCCTGCAGGCCAACACTCATAAATGATATGGGCCATTCGTTTCCTTGATTATCCTTCCGAGTGAGATTGGATGCAAGATATGTGTTAGAAGAAAAACTATATAAAAATAAATATTTTTTTAAATATGGAATATATAACATTGGGGTGTTAGTAATTGCTTTCTTAATCCAAGTGAAGGCATCTTTCTCCCTTTGGTCCCACTTTTAAATTGCATCCTTCTTTATCATCTCTTGTAATGGCTTAACAATCTGTGCATAATCTGATATGAACTTTCGAAGAAAGTTAATTTTCCCAAGAAGGATTGCATGGACTTTTTGTTCACAAGAAAGGTAATCTAAGCAATAGTCTTGATCCACTCCAGGTCCACTTTAATTTCTCTTTTGACTATATTGTGTCCCAAGAGGTTTCCCTCAGACGCTCCAAAGATGCTCTTCTTTGGATTTAAAAATATGCCATATTTTTGACACTGCTCAAAGATTTTCCTTAGATGACAAAAGTGATTAGATATTTTTATTTAAAAATATAGTAACATCATCCAAGTACACAACCACACTTTTTCCAATAAAACCATGGAACACAATTTCCATATCCGACTAAAGGGTAGCACCAACATTTATAAGTCCAAATGGCATATATCGAAATGCGAATGTATCCCATTTAGTCATGAAAGTAGTTTTAAACATGCCAGGTTCTGCTACTAGAACTTGGTTGTATCTAGAAAAATTTTCTAATAAAGAGAACATCTCTAACCTCCATCTAGAGTATTTTCTCCATAGATGGCACATGATAATGATCTTTATCTAAATCTCAACTCAGGTTGTAGAAATCAACACATAAGTGTATCTCTCCAGACTTCTTTCTAATAGGAACCAAGTTAGAGACCCAGGTCGAATGATGAACTTTGAATATAATTCGAGAATCCAACAATTTTCTCAGTTATTTCTAAATAAGGGGTTAAAGCATAGGATGAAATTTTCTTAAATTTTGCTAAAATGGATTTACCGCTTCCTTAAAGGGTATCACATGTTGGATAATTCATATATCATAAGTTTTGAAATCATCATATGTCCACAGGAACACATCTCGGTACTATTTTAAAATATGGATAAATGCTTGTTAATCGTGGGGTGAACAACATGTAATGAGATTCACATATTTTGGATCTTCTTTGGTAACCTAATTATTAACTTGTTCATGCAATAGTGTTAGATTGTGGGTCTTAGCATTGGTTTTCCCCTTAAAGAGTTTCTACAAGACATACAAATTTTCTAAAGATGCCACACCCTTGGGAAAGGGGTTCCCTTTTTGTGCCTAAGCTAACTCTTGTAACGCCTTTTCATGCTCATCTTCATCTATCACTGCATCTTTAAACACGTCAACATTGGCCATAAAATCTAGTATCTACTAGTCATCATTGAAAACATGAAAATTAGTGACATTGTCAGGTACCAATGGATTATAAATAATCTCAATGGAAAAACCATCTCTAAGTGGTGATAATCTAGCAGCAGCATTAGCTAATGTGTCTACAATTGCATTATGAATTCTAGGAACATAATTGATATCAAAAGCTAGAAAAAAGAAATAAGAAACCATACCTCTTTCTAGTAGTTTCTAAGATTAGGTGACACAGAATGAATAGTTTTTCATACCTGACATGTGGCAATCTCTAAGTCACTGATTACCTTTAACACCACCTTCAGGTCTATGACTTTTGACAATCCCAAAATAAGTGCTTTGTATTCAACAATGTTATTCATGCACTTGAATTCCAAATGACACGATATCAAATACTCTTTCTTTCACGGGTTGATCAAAATATAACAAGCTTTAGAACCCTCCTGTGTTTTTGAAACATAAAATATAAAGTCTGAATGCTTGCAGTAATAGATTTAGTTCCTACACTAGTACTATTTACATCAATGTTACAAAAATCATTAGCACCAATAGGATTGCAAGGAAGGAGTTCCAACTGTGTATCTAGTTGTACAAGGGATGGTTGTGCAAGATAGGATCCATGATCAAATTCTAAAAAAGAATTTCCAAAAATTACTTGTGCATAACAAATAGCTCATTAGGAGCTTCAAGTGTCGTGACAATATGCTTCATTAAAGGTTCAATCTCTACTTGGATCTGATTATTCTTTCCCTTATAAGGAAGCCACAAATGTGACCAATCTATAGTGAAGTATCCTTGCAACTTGCTAAACTAGACTCTGCTTAAAAGAAAGCCATATGCTTCTGGGATGTCCATAATGACAATAACAATACATCGGTGAACTCTATGGTCTAATGATAAACAAATTATAACATTATTAAGCTCACCAATTTCCTGTAATAAATATCTATTTAATTATATGATTCTAGCATTAATATTTTCCCATTTAGTATTGATTTTATTTGCAACAAATAAAGGCATGAGATTTGTAGATGCACCAAAATCAACTAGGAAATTATGGACATTATAATTAAAAATCTTGAAAAGTAAAAGAAAGGGGGGGCAAGTGGATCTAGAATTTTCAAAAGCTGCATTAACGACTATTTCGAGAATAGTAGAAGAGTTACTAGATGAGGCTTGAGAAGAAGAAATCATTATTACTTATGGAGGTTGAGATGCAAATGCTTGAATGATCAACTCACATTGCCCTACCAACTTTGCTAGCTCAAATATGGAAATATTTGTACGAGCTTTCTTCATATCTTCAAGAATATTGTAATCTATATCTTCATCTTGGGAAGGGTGTGTTGAAGTGGTAGGTGGTGTGACCTTGTTTGGTACCTCAGGGTGACAAACTTGTTCTTATCATTTATGGGAGCATTATTCTGAGGTTGTGCACTTCTGGACTTATTTTGAGTGCCTTAAAAAGGATTACTAGGAGGATCTTTATTAATAGTTGATTTCTCACATCTTGCTCAGGAACTGGTCCTTTACTCCTCAAATTATATTTCTTGGAAGGTTGTTGATGAGGAGCATCACCCATCAGGGGCTCACCAACACCTTGTTAGTCATTATTCAAGATAAGATAAAATGTGAAAATTGAATCACCCACATTTGGGTTTTCCTCTTTCAAGGCCAATTCATTAGTCTCTTGGGTTTACTCTAGATGCTCTTCTGCTGAGAAGATTTCTATTACATTAGCAACCACAACATTCATGTTGTGTTTCCATTGAGGGAATTTTTTCTCTGAATGTGCTTCTTGATGAAAGGTACAACTGTTATCCATGGCCAAGTTCTCAACATTGAATACAACATTAGAGTTTTGTGCAAAGTTAGTTAGTTGATTGATGTTCTTCTTAAAAACCAACTTAAAAGACTTGTTATGGGTAGAATCCTCACTCACATTCCTTTTGAGTTCATATACTTAATTGTTTAATAACTTCAAGGATTTAGTCAAGTTGTCCATGTCAAAAGGATCTTTCTCTTTAGTTTTAACAGAAGAGAATTGGGACTTTTTACCAATGTCTTTGGAGTCCTTTTAATCTTCTTGATCAACAATGATCCAAATATACCTTAAGTCCTTTTCAATGGCAATTTCTTCTGCAAAATTAAGAGCCAAAATATCATTCGCACAAGCTTGACAAAAATGGAAATGTTAGTGGGAAAGGCAACAATTTAATAATATTTAGCAATGGAATCATGAGGTTTCACATCAATGGGGAATTTGTTCAAAATACATGTAAATATTTTATTAAAATCCTTAAACTTTTCTTTATCTCCCATCTTAATGTTTACAAGTT